>OX451740.1:1183445496-1184045496 GCA_948472305.1 Vicia faba
ATCACACACACCCCTTAAATGTCAAATCTCATTAATTGTCTATAATTATGATGTTTTTTTTTAATATTTTAAGATTCTTA
Organism: Vicia faba; assembly: GCA_948472305.1. Lineage (NCBI taxonomy): Eukaryota > Viridiplantae > Streptophyta > Magnoliopsida > Fabales > Fabaceae > Vicia > Vicia faba. Next base: position 1,183,445,577 of record OX451740.1, read on the forward strand.
AACTACTCATTAAGTTAAAGATTTTTTTCCTCACCTCAAACCACAATCATCATCTCTCTCGTATGTCACACCACCTTCCTCACCAGAAATTCCCTTACCTTCATCATCTGAACCCTCTTCACCTCTCTCTGTAGAACGAATCCCTAGTCCATCCTCATAAAAACCTCATGAACCCTCTGTCCCTTCTGACTTTCTCAGAACTGTAGTTGATCTTGAATCACTACGTTATCTACAAATAAAATCCAACAAAAAGGCCTCTCCCAAACCAACTACAAAATTTGATCAATCAGATGTTCCTGTGCGTTGTCAGAATTTCATAACAGAATTGTAGACGTGGATTGACCTGCTGAAAGCTGACAGTGCCAGCAGCCTAAATCCTGCAGCGTGTGATTTTATGTGGGACACTTTTAGAAGCAAAATCAATGATGAAATCCTCAATTTGCAAGAATTGTGCTATGCTCAGGTTCTTTAGAATTTCTCTAAGTATATGAATACTTTCTTGACAAAAGTGGTAAACATCTGGGATCAGAGGTCTCCACTACAGATTACTGGTGATCCATCACCACCTGCTGACCCCATGGAGATATCAGAGGATGAATCAAAATATGACGCTAAGTCTGAACCACATCCTTTGGCCATGACTGTATCACCAACCTTCTGCTAAAGCTATCTCTGAGAAAGTGCCTACTCTGCTGATTGATCCTGGCACCTTTATCACAAATGATGTGTACTCAGGCTCTGCTACTTTTCCTCCTAAGGTTCTCTCATCTGAAGCTGCTTCAACTTCTGCGTCCTCTTCGCTGTTGCTGGACACTCTGAATGAACTGAACAAGGACAATGAAGTCATCCATGAACGTTTGGATAAACAAGATGAAACCAACAAGGAAATCAGATCTTGGATGCAGAAACGAGAGGATTCCTTAAATTAAATCAAGAATCTTCCGCTTTCCCTTGTTTCTCGTCGCTCTTAGATTTTATTTCTAAATTTTTCTATTTTGTTTTTATTTTGTAACTCTGTTTTCTCTTGAATCTTCAATATAAGACTATTTTTTGAATTTTTTACGTTTTGATTATGACAAAAAGGGGGAGAAAATAAGATTTTAATCTGATCCATGAAACAGGTATGGGACTAAGTCTCAAACAATTCTAACGATATACAAAGTTCTTTTCTGTTTAGGAGATTTACAGGAACTCAAGAAACTCTGAAAGACTAAGCTCTGAACATCATTAAGAAAAGAATTGCTAAAGCAAACTCTGAAAGAAAAAGTCTAAAAGCTCTGAAGAACAAATCTCAGGAAGTTTCCCTTTTGCCTTTAAACTCTTTAATCATTCTTTATGTCAGAAGAAGAAATATCAATCTCAGGGGGAGAGTATCTATCTCAGGGGGAGTTCCTCATACTTGCGCAAATTTTTTTTCTCAAAATATGAATTGTTTTGTCATCATCAAAAAGGGGGAGATTGTTAGAAAAAAGTTTGGTTCTAATCATATCTTAGAGTTTTGATGATAACAATGAAATAAATTTTGTTATATTTATTTTATACTCTGACTTGTATGCTCTCTAAGTTCATATGATGTTCTGACTCACGCATCTTAGAAAGAAACAGTATTCTAAGCAAGTACAAAGCAAACTCAGAATGAAGAGCAAATCCTCAGCAACCTCTGATAGATGCACGCTGAATACAGCATCTGATAAATATAAGTTTAAAGGTAACTCTGATGAACACATATTGAAGAATACTCTGATAGAAGAAAAGATCAAGTAAACTCTGAAATGGAAACGCTGCAAGCAAACACTTCAAATTCCAGAGACAAGCTCTGACAGTACCATTGGTTATTAAATGCTAAGACGGCTAACGCACTCAAGTGTACTATGCGCACGAGCATTGGAAACATAAAGACCAAATCTACTCGCTACACGCAACACGCATCATTGCAAACACGCTTCATTAAATGCATGCACTATCATCAAGGCATTAATGGTCAAGAATTGGAAGCTATATATAGAAGACCTTTTGTATCAAAGAGAGGTTACTGACTCACATGAAATATACTTACACTCACTGTTTTCATAATTGTAAACTAACACTGTATAGTGGGTAGATCTTAAGTATTGGGCAACAATCTTAGTGAAAAATCACAGTTGTGATAAAGCTTTTTAGAAGAAAATCTATTTCACTACTATTAAGAGACAATTTTGTAAGTGTTCCTTGAGAGACCAGTTGGGTCAGATTTCTCAAGAGGGCTAGGACTAGTTGAGTCTTAGAGGTTTTAGTCACTTGCAGTTGGCTTGTGCATTCTACTGTTAGTCAAACCAGTTTGGTTGTGTGCTTGTAATCGGGTTGATTATAGTGGATTAAGTCCTCGTTTAGAGAGGCGAAATCACCTTGGAAGGTGGACTGGAGTAGTTTGAGTTTCAAACGAACCAGGATAAAAATACCAGTGTCCTTCCATTAGTATTGCGCTAGAAAAGAAGAAAAACTTATTCAACCCCCCCCCCCCCCCACTTATAAGTGTTTTCTCAACCTTCAAGAGGTATTGAGTGGCTCACCAATCTCTTTAATAAAATTATGAGGTCAAAATGCATGTCGTATGAATGGAGGAGAAGAACTTTAGTTCCTATCTATAAGAACAAAGGGGATATACAAAATTGTGCAAATTATAAGGGAGTCAAGCTTATGAGTCATACCAGGAAATTATGGGAAATAGTGATTGAACGAAGATTAAGAAAAGATACTCAAGTTAATGAGAATCAATTTGGGTTTTATGCCGGGAAGGTCGACCATGAAGCGATTTATCTATTATGGAGGGTGGTGGAGAAATATTGAATGGACCAATAAGACTTGCACTTGATTTTTATTGACTTGGAGAAGGCGTATGATAGAGTGCCTACAGAGATTATGTGGAAAGATATAGAGAAGAAAAAAGTTAGGGTTGCATATATTCGAGTTATCCAAGATATGTATGAAAGGGTATCGACTAGTGTTAAGACACTGGGTGGAGAAACATACGATTTTACCATCAGAATTGGTTTACATTAAGGGTCAACCCTAAGCCCTTACCATTTTACCTTAATTTTGGATGTACTCACGGAACAAATCCAAGAGATAGCGCCAAGATGCATGCTTTTTGAAAATGATATAGTCCTCCTTGGAGAGTCGAGGGAGGAGTTAAATGAGAGTTTATAAACACGGAGAAGAGCTTTAGAAACACATGGCTTTCACCTAAGCAGAAGTTAGTTGGAGTATATGGAATGTAAGTTCAACAAAAGAAGCAGGGTTTCTAACTTAAAGGTGAAAGTAGGAGACCATATTATCCCTCTAGTCACACAGTTTAAATATCTTTTGTCCATAATACATATTGATGGAAAAATAGAAGGGGATGTAAATCATCATATTCAAGTTGGATGGATGAAATAGAGAAAGGCATCGGGTTTTTTTATGTGATGCAAAGGTACCGCTCAAGCTAAAGGGAAAGTTTTATCGAATTATGATAAGACCTGTGATTTTGTACGAAATAGAATGTTGGGCGGTTAAGAACCGACACGAGAATAAAGTAGCTATAGTAGAGATGAGGATGTTGCGGTGGATGTGTGGTAAGACTCGACAGGATAAAACTAGAAATGAAATTATTAGAGAGAGTGTTGGAGTAGCGCCTATTATAGAGAAGATGGTGGAAAATAGACTTAGGTAGTTTGGGAATGTAGAGAGAAGAACTATAGACTCTGTAGTAAGGAGAGTAGACCATATGGAGAGAAGACAAACAATTCGAGGAAGAGGAAGACCCAAAAAGACTATAAGAGAAGTTATCAAGAAGGATCTCGAAATTAATGATTTGGATAGAAGCATGGTCCTTGATAGAACATTATAGCGAAAAAATGATCCATGTAGCCGACCCCACCTAGTGGGATAAGGTGTAGTAGTAGTTGTTGTTACCGGGGAATCATCATCATAAAATAACTCCTTGATAAATCAAAACTCTTAGTATTTTCTCCCCATCAAAGGTTGTAGTTAAAAACCACTCTAACAATAAAAAATACTTCGTAAAATATGTCAACAAAAGGAACATAACATCAAATTCAAGTGTTCCCAATTTGATGTTACATATCAGAGCAAGACACCTTCTAATTAACGAAAAACTAAATAAAATACTCCAAAGCTCTATCGTCGATACTTCAGCAACCTACTCATAAGTATCTGTGTGTTACCCACGTAGAGGCAACATTCAAATAGAAAGGATGAGTAATCACAATTTATTATAAAAAATATAAGGAAAAGATTAGTAGTTATAAATAACATCGTCATATAATCAACACATATCATTCAGCAACACTCCATACTCACCGAGACATCATAATTACACTTAGACATCTTTCATCATCAAAATCATCATATAATAGTTCAAAATTATTGTCGCATCACAACTCATCAATAAAATTCATGAAATGTCACATAGGATTTTAATGCAACAAATACTGACGCAATGCATGTGGCACAAAAATTTATGAACACCTAGTTCATCACCCTCCATGATCCCTACCATAAGATCGACTCCCTCTTAGAACCGGAGCACATCGCAAATGCACTCACTCCCCATACATTTTCTAAGAGCTTCATTTTCCATCATTCTGCTCGTCAGCTGGCTCGCTCGACGATGCTGGGGAGACTCACTCGCCCCATGCTTGCCTCTGGCTTGCTTGGCGATGCTAGCGAATAAACAACTTCTCAGTTGAGATTTCACTTCTATCCTGACCATCCCAACTCCGATTCCAAGCATCATAATTAGTCCAAAACGCGTTATAAACATCATATATCACATAGTAACATCAAAACACATCATCACAACATTATGGACATAATTCATAGTATACCAACATCTTCAATCAACCATTTTATTATGTTTTTCATCAGAATCATCATATAAACCAAAAACCTACCTTTACCTTAATCCCCCATCTATCATAATAAATCGAGATGACACCCCTTACTTCGAATTCCTAGCGACTTGATATCTTCGAACTTTAAGGAATGAATCTCTTCTTCTTCTTCTCTCTGTGCCATAACTCTTCTTCACGTTTTCCAAAATTCCATGGTTGTACAAAATGATCTTTATTCCTCTAATTTTCTCTTTTTACCCCCTTCGAACCCTTTCTATGGTTTTCCTCTTATGTCCTCACTTATCTACACATTTACCACCATGCCCTTATTCTCCTTTTCACCTTAATATACTATTTAATGATTATTTAAATCTAAATTATATAAAATAAATTATTTAAATCTACATTATTTTAATTAGCACCTTAGTCCACCACTACCCCACAACATACCACACACACCACACAGATAATTACCAATAATTCAAAAATAATCAATTAAATAATTGATTCTAAATTCTGGAGTGTTATAAAAGACATGTGGGAGTAAGTTAGAAGGTTGAAAACTATGTAGTAAGATACATGTCGATTGCTAGAAATATAGTCATTGTAGGTAGTTACTTATTTATCAATATATATATAATGGTTCTAGTGTTAGAATTCAGTGTGTCAACATCATTACAAAAACTCTAAAACTCAGAGTACCTAAGTCAAAGTGAGAAACAAGTTTGTGAGAAGATATGTATGATTCTATGTACCAATTTTATATATCTAAGTAAAGTATTATTTTCATTTACTTTCTTCCTATCTTTTAACCTTCACTTTTTCATTTTACACTTTATTTTACAAAGATTTTGAATTAGTCAAAATCCTTGCTTTCCTTACAATTTAAAACCCCTTTCATTTATAAATTCATAGTCAATTTTTATACTTCCAACAAAAACCAAACACTTTTCTGAGGAATTATGCACAAAATTTCTTAGGAATTTCAAGTTTGATCTTGAAAGCAACTATTTTAAAACTAAGTGATTGTTTAGTAAAATAACACGTAATCAGAGCCACGCTGAATTGGATTTCTACAACTCATCCTCAAACATATGAACAAACTGAGGTAACCAACATAACTTTGGGGAATATGATTCGAAGTGTTTGTATGGACAAGCCAAAACAGTGTGATTTAGTTTTGTCTTAGGTTAAATTTTTTTACAGCAGTGTTGTGTACTCAGCTTTAGGGAAATCACCTTTTTCTCTAGTTAATACTTATGTTCCTAAACATGTGATTAATTTGGTTAAGTTTTCTATGGTTCTCTATTTATTACTCGAGGCCAACATGGGCAGAGAGTGGTCGTCAGTGCACAGGATAAAAACTGAATTCACATCAGAATGAGAGAGATTCTAAGGTTGTGCAGACATGAGACTGTATGGTTGAAGGAAAACTTATAAGGTTTGATTGGTACTACATATACCAAAAATATGTATTTTCATTTCGGTAGTCTAATAAATAAGAACTTCATAGTTAAGTGTGCTTAACTTGGAGTAATATTTAGATGAGTGGTCTTTTGGGAAGTTTCCAAGAAAGCTTGTGAGTGATGAGAAATCATGCTAAAAAAACCTGTGTGTGTTTGTGGGGTCAGTCGATATTCATGAAATTAATATGAAGCATTACAAATGGTATCAGAGTAGATCTCTCCCAGTATAATGTGGTTCAATGACGAACCAAGCGGAAGATGGTGGGAATGTAACTTGTGAGACCAACATGGGCGGGGAGTGGTCGTCGGTGCCCAACACAAAAAAAAAGAATATACATAAAAATAAGAGGGATCTTGACGTTGTGCAACTATGAGACTGTATGATTGAAGGAAGACTTATAAGGATTGATTGGTGCTACCTATACCAACAAAATGCATCTTCTTTTCGGTATCCTAACAATTAAGAACTTTGTAGTTAAGCATTCTTGTCTTGGAGTATTTTTTGGATGGGTAACCTTCTAGAAAATTTTCTGGAAACTTGCGTATAAGGACAAAGGATGCTGAAACGACCTGTGTTGATTTATGGGGTCAGTTGGTAATTTTAAAAGAAGTCTGAAGCGTTACATCTGGAGTTTGTGCGACTGTTGAGAATATGGATGGGAAGATAGTAGCTGTGACAGAAGCTGTCAAGGCTAAGTAGAGGCTACTGTGCAGAAGAATAAGGCATCTGCTGATAAAATAGAAGAGTTAAGGTTTTCAGTGCAGGAAGCGATGGGATGGTGTTTTTGCGTAAGGAGAGGTTCCTAGTTGGTACTTATAGCAAACTGCAACCACGTAAATATGGCCCGTTCAAAGTGCACGAAAGATCATTGATAATGCTTATGTGGTAGTTCTGCTGAAGAGGATTTCTTTCTCCACCATATAGTTGTTGGCTGGAAATTTCGACTAAGGAAAAGTTGAGCTGAGTCAATGGTCTGAAAATACTTAGAGAAATTATTTGGCTATTTGGTTTGTTGAAAACCATGAAGGTTCAAATTCTAAATTGATGGATATTTTATGAAATTCGAATTGCGAAATAAGGTAATATTCAAAGACATGACTTAAAATGTTATACTTCGACCATAGCAAGATTTCATTGGTTTTGGCGCTCAAGACGGATAGCGAAGAGTTTTTGAATTCAAATGTTCATTCTTATCCAGAAGGACGCGTGGAATATCATGGATTGTCGAAGACATGCCAGCAGAAACATGGCATTAGTTTGTTAGAAGACCGTTAGGGTCAAAATTCTATAAATTTTAGCTTTTGTGTTTCAATTGTAGTGTTCACATATTTGTACAAAATACTCAAAGTACTAGTGTTCGAGAAAAGAGTTAATGAGAATGTACGTGTGATGTACCATATTTTTTATTCAATGTCATTTACATTCAATGAAATTTCTTTACGTTCTTTACAATCCCCAGTCTAAACTAGTTTATATTTCATTACTTTCATAAAGAAGTTTTACTTCGACATAAAGTGATTCCTTTTGTTTAAAAAAGATTATCATCAAAACATACCTCCTAAATAATATAACACAATAGTCCTAAGATCAATCTTATCGATATCGTGAGTAACTGAACCTGTTAAAGGATTTAGAGGATCAACGGTTGTTTACCAAATTCCAGAGTAAAGAAATTGGCACGCCCAATGGGACCATGTGTCTAATATTTAGTTCTTTTTCTTTTTGATAATCTGTGTTTCCTAACTTGTTTGTTGCATGAGATTAAGAAGTGTAAAATTAGCCAATACCACATATCCTAGGCCAAAAAGGAAATACAATAGGAAAATGGCTAACCCACCCGTTAGTGGTGCACAACAAGTTCCTCCTCCCACAGGAGGGAATGCGAGTGCTTCAAATACAACTGAAGCCATGTCAACAAGTCAAGGGACTATGATTATTCCTTAGACTACAAATGCTACAGTCATACCCCCAAATATAAACGCTTCAGCCATATTATCAAACATACAAAATGAACCTTTAATAACGTCTGTGGCCAGTCAAATTACACCCATAACCCCAAGACCTTCAGTAAACGGTGTCTCTAGAACGTATGCACCAGGATTCACAATCCCAACACTAGATCCAATATATGGAATGCAAAATCCGTTCATGGTAGGACTGCAAAATAACACTTTAACATATACACGTCCTTTAACATCTTCCTTTTCGCTATTACAAGGATCAGGTTCAAAGGTAAACCATATGGCACAAAATAATTCACAGCCAAGATATGTTGCTCAATTGCCTCATATTACCATAAATATGCAGGCAGTCTTGAGGCAACAAATGGATGATAGTAACCATGAAATGGTGGGAGTACTCTCCCAACAAATGAGTATAATTTTTAACCATTTAATCCAAAGCACCACACAAACGAACATGTAGAATTCCCAAGCAAACCAACAAATGGTTGCACAAATTGGGCGCCTTGCAGATTTCTTCGGTGCACCCAGAGAACCAACTCGACAACCATAACCTACATGGATAATGGAGTATCAAGGCATCGTGTTACAAGAAGAACTAACCATTGACTAGGCCCAACCAGTGATATACCCAGAAGTCGAAACTCATCAACCAATTTGAAGGGAAGAACCACCCAGATTTCAACAGGTTATTCCCAGAGAGGAACCACGAAGAAGGGTAGTCATGGTGAATCAAAACCAAGATGTTGACGAAGTTCTCCAAGGATGTCGGCGAGATGATATGGTGGGAAATAATAATCTAGCAGCCATAGTCGAAAGAATCATGGAACGAAGTGGAGTAAATATTGGCATGCGAAGGCCAAATTATACATTCCCTTTGTCTGAATACATTCATCAAACTGAGTTACCTAGGGGATGGAAAGTTCCAAAATTCACAAAGTTTTCTGGTGACACCAGTGAGTCAACCATAGAACATATTGCTAGAAACCTTACAGAAGCAGGGGATATAGAAAACAATGAGAATCTAAGGATTAAGTATTTCCCTAGTTCACTAACCAAAAATGCTTTTACTTGGTTTACTACTCTTACAGCAAACTCCATCCATGATTGGACTCGCTTAGAGAGATTATTTCATGAAAAAATTTACGTAGGTCAAACCAAAATCAGCCTAAGCAAATTGGAAAGTGTTAAGTACAAATTTAACGAGCCTATAGACGATTATCTTAACAGGTTCCGTCTGTTGAAGGCGAGATGTTTCACACAAGTGCCTGAACGCGATTTGGTCGAAATGGAAGCAAGAGGATATGACTTCTCTATAAGGAAGAAGTTAGATCCCCAATATCTGAGAGATATGGAACAAATGGCTTACAGGGTTTGACAGATTGAGCGTTTGAAGATTGAAAAAGTAAGTGCTAACAAAAACCACAGGAAAGAAAGAGTGGCTTATATCGAAGCTTTCTCGGATAAAAGAGATGTCAAAGATGATTTTTCAGAGGTGAAGAACACGAGATAGATCTTGTAGAGTTAAAGCAAGGACCACCATATCCTTGAAAAGTGCTAACGCCTGCGAACGGGAAAAATCCCGTCGAACCAGAAAAGAATGACAAATTCCCAAAGAAAACCTATACTTTCGACATCACCAAGTGTGGTGAAATCTTTGATTTGTTAGTAAAAGATGGCCAGATGATAGTGCCCCCTGGTGCTAAAATTCCTCCATTAGAACAACAGAAGAAAAGGGACTTTTGCAAGTATCATAATTTCTTAGGCCATAAAACCTCACAATGCTATCTTTTCAGGGATTTGATACAAAGTGTTATCAAGGAAGGAAGGATAAAGTTTTGAGAGAAACCCAAGAACCTGATGAAGGTCGACACAGATCCTCTTAAGATTGTTGAGATAAACTTTGTGGAGCCTGTAGATATCAACATGGTTGATGCTGTCGAAATCGAAGGAGGTCAACTCGACACCGATAAGGTATCTGAAGATACTCAGGGGCTAAAGACTGATGGGGTCTCATGGGCCAGGAAGAAGGCGATGCTGCTGATGGAAATGCCAAAGTTGCTGGCGAGGCTAAAACTACTAAGGTTCTTATAGTCAGATTCAAAGAGCTTGAGATTGCTGAAGGTCCCAAGTTCGAAGTAAACATGGTGGATTTGGACCAGCTGTTCCCGGAAATGGAGGAGATCAAAATACGTTTGAAGATGGAGAATGATAGGATATGAACTGGGCATCAAAAATTAAGCCTGGTCGAGTATCTTTTTCATTGCCATACGAAGAATCCCGAGGGACTAGTGTGCCCTAGGTCCAGCATAATGAATGATCGAGGCGCTGCGGCAACATGCCAGAAATTATACCAAGAGAGGGCTGGAAACAACTGGAGGAGTGATAAAGAGTTGCTGCCATACCCAAAAATGGGAGAAAGCTTGATGGGTTTTCTGGTTCGCTGTCATAAGATAGGATCAGAAGTCTTAATGTGCCCTTGGTGTAACGCTATTTATGATAGAAAGGCAGCTGAAGAATTTGAGAAAATTTTGTATGCTCAATGCTGGAACAACCAAAGGAGTAGCAGGGAGAGGTATGTGACCAATGCAAAAGGAATTCTGAAAAGGGCAGATAGCACACACCCCAAAGTAAATCAACAAGTCACCTTCAAGCCACCAGCCAATATCCCAACAGACAAGTGGTTGAATTTTAGCCAGAGAAAGGGGGAAGGAAAAGGCAAAGGGAAATGGAAAAGTTTCGAGGAAGGTGGCATATCAGCGTGGGCATATCGAAGGAAGTTCCAGTCAACAAAGCAACGAGCCTATGTGTCTGAGAACTATAAAGGAAAAAACCCAATGGCGAAGGTTCTAGAGGACCGAGAAGGCTCAAAGAGAACTTACAAGCAACGTAGTAGGGAAATCAAGTACGAATCAGACTTTATTTGCTGCACCTATCAAAGAGAAGTCCCCAGCACAAAGGAGGCTTTTTTCCCCCAAGAAGAAGGAGGTGTCAGTCGAAAATACTACAGGGGGACCAACTAACGAAGAACCAACCAATGATGAGGACATGCTTACTGACAACTTCGACTCAGATGGGGAGTCCTCTTTGAATATCAACCACAGTGTAGTTTCTGCACTACCACATGAATATGACCAAGTGGCGGAAGTAGAAGATTCTGAAGAAGCAAATGAATTAGAAATGGCGAAGCACAAGGCTATGTGATATTACGTGATGAATAACGGAGCAGTCAAAGAACAGAACACGCTTTTTGAAAGACCATACCAAGGTATGAAGAATCACCTGAAGCCTTTATTTGTTAAAGGAAAGATTGAACAAGTAGGGATCAACAAAGTGATAATAGACGGGGGTGCTGCTGTCAACCTAATGCCTCAGTTCTTGTTGAAAAGGATAGGTATGTATGATACAAATATAAAACCCCATAATATGGTATTATCTAACTACAAAGAGAATATTGGCCATACTCTCGGCGTAGTTCAAGTTGATCTCACTGTAGGAACCATTACAAGGCCAACTATGTTCATGGTCATAGTGGCCAAGAGAAATTACAACTTACTTTTGGGCCATGAATGGATTCATGGAATAGGCGTAGTTCCCTCCTCAATGCACCAGTGTGTGGCAATCTGGAGAGAAGATGGAATTGTAGAAAACATCGAAGTTGACCAAATCTATTATATGGAGGAGGTGAATCAAGTTGATCGAAGGAATTTTGATCGAAATCTGGCCAACACATGGCCTTGCAGTGCTGCAGATGGCGCATATGCTCCAAACAACAATGTTATGTATTTTCTAACCCTACATCCAAGGCATGGATTTTGCTGGGATAGGGAGATTCTGGTGCAAGAAGATGATGCACTTGGACTCCCAGGAATATGGCCTACAGGCTGGGATGACGAAGACAGTGATCATGTTTGAGTCCTCCTTCTTCAAAAATATTTTGGCCTATTTTGGCCTATTTTGGCCTATTTGGCCTACAGCCATGTAATATTTTGGCCTATGGAGGCAATGAAGAAGAAAATCATACAAAAGGACCTGGGGTGTTCTTCAAACCAAAACCCCCCGACAAAGAGAAATTCGTCGAAGAAAAAGACCAAAGGCTGGATGCTATATATGATGATGGGCCTTTGGGATTCGAGAAGGATCCAGTGGCGTCGCATGTGAAGATGCTAGCACGGGACCCTCTTGAAGAAGTGGATCTAGGAGATGGGACTATAAAAAGATCCATGTATGTCAGTTCGAAGCTTAGTCCAAGAGCAAAAGCAGAAGTGATCCAGTTGCTTAAGGAGTACAAAGATTGTTTCTCCTGGGACTACGACGAAATGCCTGGTTTGAGCAGGGACCTGGTCGAATTGAATCTTCCTATAAAGGATGGAAAGAAGCCCATTAAGCAGATGCCAAGAAGATTTGTACCAGAGATTCTCTCGAAGATAAAGGAAGAAGTCGAAAGACTTCTGCGCTGCAAGTTCATCCGAATAACAAGGTATGTCGAATGGATTGCAAATATAGTGCCAGTAATTAAGAAAAATGGATCTCTTAGAGAATGCATATACTTTCATGATTTAAATTCTGCAACTCCTAAAGATGAATATCCAATGCTTGTGGCTGAAATGTTAGTAGATTCTACTGCTAGTTTCTAATATCTTAGTATGCTTGCTAGATATTCAGGATACAATCAGATTTTTATTGCAGAAGAGGATGTGCCAAAGACAGCATTTCGATGCTCTGGGGTGTTGTACCCCAAAAGTTTCCCTCTTATTTCTCAAAGGATCATTCTAGACCCGCAGGTTTGCTTCTAGCAAGTTTCAAGTCTCAAATCAGGATTTTCTAAAGAAAGTCATTCACAAGGGAAAATGGTCAAAAGCACATTGAAAAGTCAAACTATGACTTCTTGATCAAAATCAAGTTCCAACAATTATATTCCATCAAGACAAGAAGTTGGTTCATTAAGAAATCTAAAATCAGAAATTGCCTTGAAAAAACAAATTTCTAAACATTTAGAAAATTTCTAAGTGTTAAGAGAATATGATACTTCAGAACTTCTGGGCCAGCCTTCATGCGAGTGCAATCAGAATTTGCAAATACGGTTCAAAATATGATGCTTCAATCAGAACATATGGAAGAAATTTTCTTCGGTCAGAACATGTCTCTTCAGCATAAGGAGGCTACGTTTCTGGTCTTCTACGATCATAACATCACCAAATCCTAAAACCTCATTTAATCAGCCTGCTGCCCTGCTACAGCACAGTCCTGCAACCAGCTGCTGATCCAGTCCATGCCTGCACTTTCTCAAAACCCATATTTGCACCAAATTAGTATACAAAAACTATGATTAAAAAGCAATGGAACAGTATGCCAAAAAGGTTTAAATACCATTTTTCCCCCAAAACTACAGCAAACTCACCTATAAATAAGTTGCTCCATCACACTTTCAAGGGGATGGCTTTTGGAGAGAGAGAATCATCAAAGAGAGAAAAGAAAACAGTAAAACCTTTGCAAATCCAGAATTCCCAAACAAAACCAAAACCTTTGTTCTTCCAGTTGAATGAAAGAACATAGCATTTTCTGTTCGGTTTCTCTTGCTGACTCCAGAACATCTGAAGGCAGTAGCTCAAGTCCCAAACACACGCTTTAGATTCAAGGTAAGTTTTTCTGAATTTGCATATTTTCATTCAGAACATCATTAAATATGTAAATATCATAGTATTGGTGTTGTCCATATTATTGCATAAGTAGAAAAAATTGTGGATCAGAACTTCTTGAATAAAGCTAGGCTCAGAATTAGGATTAGAACTTCTATCAACTGTTGTGCTTTTATCTTTCTGATTTGCTGTTGTTAAGAACTGGATAAGTTGTTGATGAATTGATTAATCTAAGGAAGGAGTTGAAGTGTAACACATAACTTTTGGGTTTTTCTTTCCCACTGTTTTAGCACAACACAGAACTTCTGAGTTCTCCTCACTATTTTAACACCCAAAACTTCTAGGCTTTCTTACTGTTAACACGCACAGAACTTCTGGGTTTTTATTTCCCACTGTTTTAGCATAACACGGAGCTTCTGATCTCTCCTCACTTTTTTTTATCACAAAACAGAACTTCTGATTTTCACTCACTGTTTATCACAACACAGAACTTCTGATTTTTGCTCACTATTTTAACACACAAAACTTCTAGGCTTTCTTACTGTTTTAACACACACAGAACTTCTAAGATTTTCTCACTGTTCTAACACTCAGAACTTCAGCACGTAGCAACCCAGAACTTATGTTTTTCCCTCTAACGTTTATTTCAGGACCTCCGAGTGCATCGATCCAAAACTTCTGATCTCCTCTGACTTTTATTTCTTAGCCACAGCGCGCCTGGCATCATAATCCCCTTTGTTTTGCTTTCAGCAACATGTTGATCCTATTCCTCATTGGTTTTCCTTTTTCTCTATTATTTTTTTATAAAAAAGGACATCAAAAATATTTTCTTTTATTAAACAATTATTTTCCTTATAATTTGTTAAGACCAGAACCATTTTTTTCAAAACAAGTCATTTCCTTTTCTTATATTGTACAATTCAACATGGTTGTAATAGGTAACTAGGATTTAAATTCTTGCAAACCCCCATTTGTAATTATGTACCCCCATCCCTAAATAATGTAATAGCGTAGGACTTTACTTTTCCGCACTTTTATTGCTCTCGTATATCGTTAGTAATTAGGGTGTGTATGACTAGACATGAAATCAACCAATAGATAACCCTAATCAATGACTAAATGCATGTAAATCAAACACACTTGCACACTAGCACCCTTAGGGTAATCTCAATTTGTTGCCTTTCGGAAAAATAGTCATGTCCCTCGATGACCCTCAATGTTGCCTTTGGTAAACGATCTAGTCCCTAAACGACATTGCTAAAATGTCCCATAGGTTTCTTTTTATGACTGCACGATTGACCCGCGCCCGTCCCTTCACATCCAACGATGGGATTCTTACCAAATCAATGGTAATATAGCAAAATCAAAAGGAGGAGGAAAAGAACATTTAAGACCTTTTGAGTAGGTAGGTTGCTCCTAGTTGCTCGCTTGCTCACAACAAAAAACATTTTTTACACCAACATTTTCATCTTGAAACATTTTCAAAAAGACAAAGCTTTTTGTATGCGTTCTGATAGAGATGAGAACCATTACAAAGACGTTTTCAAAATACTTTCCAAACCCACACCACAAGCACATTTTCAAATAAAAAGCAAGTGATCTAGCAAGCAACTAAGAGCCCGTAGATAACTACGGATGAAAAGGGTGCTAACACTTTCCCTTTTCATAACCTACCCCCCGAACTCAAGAGATAATCTCAAAAGGTATTTCCTATTCTTTTCAACCTTTCCTTTTGGATAAAAGAAAAATAGGTGGTGACTCTTGTTATCCGCAACAATTGCGATAAAATGCAAAATACCAAGTCAGCTCTCCCACCGCGTTACAGAACTGGCGACTCTGCTGGGGAAATTCTTAAAAGTGGGGTTACCTTAGGGCTATATCACCTTTACTTGATTTCATTGTTTGACGTGTTTGATTTATATTATGGTTCCTTGTTTGGGCTTGCTTTGATCCTCTACCCGGATCTGGGACACCTTTTTAGGTAAGTAGCAATAGATTGTGGAAACTGTACGGCGTAGACCGATATGATTGAAACAATGGCTACGTTAGTGTGACGCATTTGTGGGTACCGGTATCCCTTGTGTTGAATCGATGAGAATACGGAGCCGCTGAGTGGTGTCATGAAGCACTAACTGACCTTAGAACCTTAATTGAACAACTTGGCCATTAGGACGTAGTGAGATAACCGGTTTCGATAGAAAGCTGAAAATTGGTTGATACTCAATACTACACTCATTAAGATTGGACTTTCGGGATATCTCGTCCGCAAGAAAAGATTGATTGTGCTAAGACAATGCCTAAAAGAAAGGTCAGTGATATTGAGACCCTTTAAAACCCGGTTACTATTACTAGGATAGGTTTGAGCCAACTAAAACTTCAAGAGGGTACTTACCTATAAGACTCCATGCAAGCCTAAACCTAAGGACTTATTTTGCCATGTGTGTATATGCTTACTTGTACATAACATCATAAACATCATACACATTCTCACTAACCATTTCAAGGATTTATGAATTTATCTTTGTTTTTGTTTTGTAGGCCATGAACTCCATCCGAAGGAACACCATCCGAATCAGCTTCATGAAAACACACCCTCAGCTCCAAGAGTTAGCATCAAGGGTTCCCAAAGACTCTTCTTTTACCAAGAAATATGGTCGACTCCTCAGTTTGGCTACCTCCAATTTCCAAGAGGAAATAATGTGTGTGCTCTTCCAATTATTTGATCCCATACATCATTGCTTCACTTTTCCTGACTATCAGTTGGTACCTACACTAGAAGAGTTTTCTCTACTATTAGGGGTGCCTGTGCTTGATCAAATACCATTCACCAGTCTAGAATGGATTCCGAAACCTGAGGTTATCGCCGAAGCTTTGCATCTGAAGAGAGCCGACATCATAGCAAATTGGGAGACAAGAAGCAGGGTCAAAGGGTTCCTAGCCAAGTTTCTATTGGAGAAGGCTCGTTCATTCTGAGAAGATATGGATTTTCAAGCTTTTGAAGATGTCCTGGCTCTTCTCATCTATGGTTTGGTATTATTCCCCAACTTGGACCAATTCATATATGTTAATTCCATCAAAGTCTTTCTCTCTCGTAATCATATACCTACCTTGCTGGGAGACATCTTACATTGCTTCCATACCCGCACCATGAAGAAAAGAGGTACTCTCTTGTGTTGTATTCCCCTACTCTCCAAGTGGTTCACTTCACTCCTATCTCGATCAACATTGAAGAACGAGAAAAGATTGACATGGTCTCAAAGGATGACGTCCCTCACCCACTTTGATATTCATTGGTGTTCGAGATCCTTGGAATACACTTCTATCATTGACCATTGTGGGGAATTCCCTAATGTCCCTCTGCTTGGTATTAGGGGAGGTATCACTTACAACCCTTTCTTAGCTTTACGACAGTTTGGGTATGCCCGAAGAGATGGTCCTTATGAGATGCTCATCCAAGGTTTGGTGTTCGACCACAAAAGAGATGATCAAGGCTACCGTCAAAGGTTTATACAAGCTTGGAGGATGATAAACAAGTTAGATACTAGAACATTGGTACATAAAAACTCTATCCCTCTTGAGCCTTACCTTAGGTGGGTACGAGCTCGTTCTCAGAGTCTCGTAATTCCTTATCCTTCTATCCTCCCTATTATCATAGAGCCTGTTGTTGAAGGAGATGTCCCGTACACTGTCCTTCATCCCAACATGCCTACCTCTCTTGAAAACTTGCAAAGATATTGAGTTCAGCTAAAGGGAGAGCGAGACACCTTTGAGGCCCGATTCTACGCCTGTGAGAATAAGGTTCTGGAACTCACCAAGCAGTTTCATGAAGAGAGGAGTCTGAACGCCTACATCGCACCAAAGAGGATGCGTTCAACCTTTTTGTCTTAGGAGTTTTGTATTTTATTTCTTTCATTGCAAGCCCGAAGAGGCATGATGTACTCAAACTTGGATTTATTAATATAATGTGTGTTTCCTTTTTGGTATGAATAAATTTAAATCTCTAATTTCCTTGAAATCATTTGCATATGCATTTTCATTCATCACAACACAAACAGGTTTCTTACAACAAGTCTCTTTATCTTTCTACTGTTTATTTCAGTGAGATGGATATTGAACAGACAGTAAAAGATCTTCAGGCGCAGAACGCTCAGTTTCAACAAATGTTCTTGACTCTGGAAAAAGGACAATAGGATTTGAAAACTTTGTTGATCAAAGAAAAGAAGAAGAAAGCAAAGAAATCAGTCGGTGTTTTGAATCTGGGAAGAAGGTTCAAAGGACTAGCCAGGCGGACTCTAGACTTTGCAACATCATCGAGTGAAGGGGATAATCAAGAAGGGAAAAACAAGGAAGTGACTGACCATCCAGAGTCTGAAGAAGAAGAAGAGGTTGATTACTCTAAGGAGCAGTATCCTCCAGCTGACGATAAATACAAGAAGTTGGAGGATTGCCTCAATGCTATGGAGATCCAAAGGGTACCCGGATTGGATTTTGAAGAGCTAGGACTTGTCTCAGGGGTTGTCATCCCACATAAATTCAAGGTCCCTACTTTCTCTAAATATGACGGTGTCTCTTGTCCAAAGCTGCATTTAAGGTCATATGTCAAAAAACTTCAACCCCATACTGCCGATAGGAACCTATGGGTGCATTTCTTCCCAGAAAGCTTATCGGGGACGATGTTGGATTGGTTCTATCAGTTGGAAGGGTCCAATATTCGCAATTGGGAAGATTTGGTTGCCGCTTTCTACAAGCAATACCAGTATAATGCTGACTTAGCTCCAACTCAGACACAATTGCAAAGCACGTCTATGAGTGTAGGTGAGGGTTTCAAAACCTATGCTCAAAAATGGCAGGATCTCGCGGGAAGAGTCCAACCTCCTCTATCTGATAGAGAATTGGTGGATATGTTCTTAGGAACGCTATCTGGTCCATTCTTCAACCACCTGATCAGAAGCTCTTTGACTGGATTTACTAAACTAATCATGACTGGTGAATGGGTAGAGGCGAGTATAAAAAGTGGCAAAATTCAAAGAGATGCATCCTCAAGCACAATGAAGAAACCCTTTAGTGGAAAGAAGGAGGTCAGTGTTGCATATGACCATAGGAATCAAAAAAAAGCTCAACGTCGCCCGATGGTAGGGGCTGTTATGATTTCTAATCCTGCACCAAATCAGCAAGGAAATTATCAACGCAGGCCAGATGCGCCCATGAGACGATTCACCCGAATCAACATGACCTTGTCTCAAGTTCTGTCGCATCTTTTGAAGTCCTATCTGGTGACCCTAAAAGAAGCTCCCAAGAACCCCAATACAGCTTCTCCTCGCTACAACTCGAATGCTCGATTTATCTATCATTATGAAAGCCTGGGGCACGATACAAACGATTGTTGGGCCTTGAAGAATAAGATACAAGACATCATCGAGGCAAAAGAGATTGGGTTTGATCCCCTCGAAACACCTAATGTGATAACGGCACCAATGCCCAAACACGGTCAAGGTGTTAATGTTGTTGATGATGAGTGTTTTGTTTCCTCTGTGAATGATTTAACTACTCCTCTTTTGACTATTAAACAGAATCTATTATGAGTCGGTCTGTTTCCGGGTTGTGATGAAAGTTGTCAATTATGTGTGTCTCTACCAAATGGCTGTTTGTTACTGAATATGGGCGTCTAGCGCCCGATGGCTAACAAAAAAATCATGTTTGAAAAAGTTCCTCTTATCATAAATTCCTATGAAGATGTTTCAATAATCACCATTTCTGAAAATCCTCCCAGGGTCTCCACCAAAAGACCCATTAGGATTACATATGTTCTAAAGTCTTCTCCCCTAATCATCACCATGCCAAGACCAATGCCATATTCTTCGGATAAAGCTGTTCCCTGGAACTACGGAGCTGATGTCTATTACTACGGTGTCAAACAAGATCTGTTGGCTATCCAAGACAAAGCTGAGAAAGACATTGATCCTGATGTCGTCAATATCGTTAGGACCAGTAAGATAACAAGAAGTGGAAGGTTCTTCTCACCTGAGATTTGAAGGGTGAGAAAACACTTAGAAGGGGGCGGGGGTTGAATAAGTTTTTCCTTTTTCTCGCGCAATAATAATGGAAGGACACATGTATTTTTATCCTGGTTCATTTGAAACTCAAACTACTCCAGTCCACCCGCCAAGGTGATTTTTCCTCTCTCAACGAGGACTTAATCCACTATAATTGAAACTGATTACAAATGCATAACCAAACTGTTGTGACTAACAATACAATGCACAAGCCAGCTGCAAGTGACTAACACCTCTAAGACTCAACTAGTCCTAGCCCTCTCAAGAAATCTAACCCAACTGGTCTCTCAAGGAAAAATTACAATGCACAACCAAACTGTTGTGACTAACACCTCAAAGACTCAACTAGTCCTAGTCCTCTTGAGAAATCTGACCCAACTGGTCTCTCAAGGAACAATTACAAAGATTATCTCTTAACAGTAGTGAATCAGAATGCTTCTAATAAGCTATATCACAAAATGTGATTTATAACTATGATTTTAGCCCAGTACTTAAGAATTACCCACTATATACAAAGAGTTTGCAAGAATGAAAATAGTGAGCTTCAGTATCTTTTGTGTGGATCAGTAACCTTGCTTTGAAACAAATGGTCTACTATATATAGCTTAAACTTTTGACCGTTATTTCCTTGAAGAAAGAGTATGCATTAATGATGCGTGTCAACTTGGCCTTTATGTTTCCAATGCTCTCGTGCGTAGTACCACTTGAGTGTGTTAGCCGTCTTAGCATTAAATGATCAACAGTACTGTCAGAGCTTGTCTCTGGAAGTTTAAGAGTTTGCTTGTAGCGTTGCAACATCAGAGTTTTCTTTAACTTTTATTCTATCAGAGTTTGTGTTGTACCCCAAAATTTTCCCTCCCATTTTACTCAACATATGTTCATGGAGATCCTTAACTTGCTCAAGGATACCCAAGAGTTTACCAGACAAACTCTCTCCTAAAGCAATGAAACTCCAACTAGGCTTTCCATTTTCATCAAGATGGGTGAGCTCCAAAGGCTTCATATGCTCTCCATAGTCCAAATATTTCTTCAAGATCATCCATGCCAAGTTTCATGCCTTGCACAAGAAGTTTGCTCAGTCAACTGATCAGATGCTTGAAAATCAACTTTATTAGGTCAAAAGTCAACTGTGACCCTCATACAGTCAAACTTCAAGATTTTTGGTCAACATCAACATTTTGAAGTTATATCCATCATTTGATCAAGTGTTTATCATGACTCCTCAAAGAATGCTCCTAATTCATCAAAACTCAAAAGTTGCTAAATTAGGGTTTCTAAGGAAAAGTCAACCAAACTTTGACCAAGCATAACTTTCTCATACTTTATCATAAATTTCTCATCCAAGGATCATTTTGAAGACAATCCAATTTCCTACAACTCATCTTCATCCCTAAAGTTCAAAAAATGCACTCATAAAAATATACGAATTTCTACATTATAAGTCCTTTTGAAAAGTCAACAAAAACACCTTTTGGGTCAAAGCTTCTTACATGAACATGAAAGACCCAATTGAGATGAAACCAAAAGGGTTGTTTAGGGAACATCCTAAGCTTTCTAAAAAGTCAAATAACACCTCTCTAGGGTTAAAATTTAAAGATATATGCATTGTCAAAGTTGTCCATTTTGGAAAATTGCCAAAAGTCAAATATGCTCAAAAGTGCATTTTTTGTCAAATGGGCCTAGCTTTTCATGATTGTATCTTGTTGAAGACATGGTCCACGACCCAAATCAACATCCATATATTATTTTCTCTATTTATTTTATTTTATTTTTATTTTTATTATTTAAAAGTCAAATTAAATCAAATAAATGGCAAAAATTATAAAAGATTGATTTTTTGATCTGATTTTTGTTAGAATCAAATCTAATCAAGCGGGCCTAATCAGATCAAATCAGATAGAGGAAAATTGAGGCAAAAATAGTATGATTAGGATGGTTTTGGAAATATATCATATAAGGAGCAAATCACATTCAATTTCCATGATTCAAAAAGATTCAGTATGTTTTTGTTACCCTAATTCGCCCTATTACATATACTGAACACAAACAATACAAAAGGACAAGGTTTGAAGTCGTGTAAGCTAGCCAAGAAAACTCAAAAATTGGACAAAAATTATGGATCTGATTTCTAACCTAGGGGACGATTTAAGGCCATTCAAAGGTTCTAATCGCTTCCTGGACATCTCCTGAAGCTAATATGATCGTTTGTAAGCCTTCCCAAGCCCAGAATTACTCCTATTAAACCCATGGTTTGCACATACAAGCTTGATTTTGATCTTACAATTTACGCATGATTAACCATATTTAAGCATAACATTGTGTTTGTATCATCATTTGGAATGTTTTGGTTCAATTAATTTTGTGTTTTGATGACTGTTTCGCTAATTGCCATTGCTAGGGTTTAGGGGGCTATTTTAGGGTTTCTCTGTACATGTTAAATTGGAGAAAGAAAATAGTGCCATGGTACTCGTGAGATCAAGATGAATTGATCCATGTACTCACCTTTAATTTATCATGCGTTTTGTGGATTTTTGAAGCTTGCAGGGCTATGGCTATGGAGTTATGTCCGTAGGTAAAAGGTATTGGCCTAAGACGACGGACAGGAAAGAAGACAATGACTTGTCACCATCCCAGTGGACAATTTGAATTCACGCGTGTTTTTTATTCTTACTGACCATTCTTTCAATATAATATATGTTGTTCATTTAAATAAACAAAAGACAACATGGCCAAGTGGTAAAGATAAGCGTTTGCAAAGGGGAAGACCTGGGTTCGATACCCAGGTCTAAAGTTTTTTCATTTTCTCGTTTGTTCATTACAGCTTCCATACACCTCCTTGCCTAGCGTCCACCATGCACTCCCATCAATAGTCCATTAGATCCCCTCAAGCCTGGATCAAACGCCCCAAATTTGATGACCACGCTGGAGATTCCAAGGGTCAGCATCACAGGATCCAAGCGCAAGCTCCGGGCCACCAACCTTGGGCCCATCAAATTCAGAAACACACCCCCCTAATTGCTCATCATATCAGGCCCAATTCTCTTCTTTTGCTATTTTAATTCCTTTTTATTATTTATTAATTATTTTCTTTTTTTTCAAATAACACCAAAAATCATTTTTTTATTTAATCAAAAAATCATAAAAACATCAAAAATCATTTTTTATAAAAATATTTTATTAATTAATTAGTTTAATTAAATTAAGGCAATTTAATTCTTTTTGTATAATTAAAATCAACTAGAATTAGGGTTTAATGTTGTACATAACCTAGTTTTTTCTCAAAAAAAATAACCTAAATAGTTTCTCAATTAGATTTTTAGGTTTTTCCAATTATTTCTCGCATTTAATTCGCCACGCGCGCCTTTAATTTTCCTTTTTTCTATTATTATAACTGCTACGAGTTTGGAATAGTAATTAGGGTATTAAATTTCCGCATCTTTATTTACAGTCAAAATAATTATGTATCTGTGAAAGTCTTGTAATAGCTAGGCCTTTAATTTCTCGCATTTTAATTTCCGCAAACTATAAGTTGTTAGATGTATGTTAATAGGATTGTATGGAAAGACAAATTGCAATTAATACAGTAGAAAACTCTAAACGTACAAAGATAAATAAACTAAAGAAAAAAACACACTTGCACATGCTCACTCCTAGGGTTTACTCCACTCCGGTTGCCTTCGGTAAACGGTCATGAAGTATAGGGAATGTTAGTGGTCTTCCTCTAGTCCCAAAAGATCTAAAATGACCCATTTGGATGTTGCCTCGGAAAAAGATATTTAAGGCTTTAGGATGATTACTAAAATTTCCTAACTGCTACCATGGATCAGATCAAAATCACATTTTCTCCCCCTTTTTGTCATAATCAAAAAGCAAAAAAAATTAAAGAGATTCAAAATATTTTTAAATAGAAGATGTCAAAAGACAAAAGTACCAAAAAAATGGGAAAAATAAAACTAAGATTGACGAGAGACAAGAGAAAGAAGAAGATTCTTGATTTTTGTTAAGGATTCCTCTTGTTTCATCATCCAAGTTCTGATTTCTTTGCTGGTTTTATCCTGTTTGTCCAGACGTTCATGTATGGCTTCATTTTCCTTCTTCAGCTCATTCATAGTGTCAATCACCAGCGAAGTTGGGGCAGATGTTGAAGCATCTTCAGAAGATACCACCTTTGGAGCAAAACCATCAGAGTCTGAGCCTACAACATTGGAGATAAGAGTGCCAAGATCAATCAGAAGAGTTTGCACATTCTCAGAGGCAGCTTGAGCAGAAGGTTGGAGATACAGAGTCATTTCCAAGGGATTTGGATATGACTTAGAGCCATCTTCAAATTCATCTTCTGAAATTTCCATGTGATCAGCAAGTGGTAAAGGAGCGTTGGTAATCTGCAGAAGAGACTTCTTATCCCAGATATCTACCACTTCTGTCTTGAAGGCATTTAGATTCTGGGTGAAATTCTCAAGAACCTGAGAATATCACAGATCTTACATTTTAAAGGATTCATCATTGAATTTCCTTCTGAATGCTTCCCACTGAAAATCAGATGCAGATGGGTTCAGGTTGCTGGCACTGTTTGCCTTCAGCAGGTCTATCCAAGTCTGCATTTTTGTTGCAAAATTCTGGAAACGTATATTAACATCTGACTGAACAAGTTTTGGGGTTGGTTTGGGAACAACCTTCTTGGTGGATTTAATTTGCAGATAAAGTAGAGATTCAAGATCAACTACAATCCTAAGAAAGTTAGATGGTTCAGATGGTTCAAGAGGTTCTGATGAAGATGGACTGAAGGTAGGTTCTGGAGAGTGAGGTGATGAGGGTTCTGGTGAGTTAGGTGTGGTAATTTATGGTGATGTAGGTGGTGTGATGTCAGGAGAGATGATGATGGTGGTTTGAGCTGAGGAAGAAGGAATAGGTAATGGGGATTCATTCAGAGCAAAAATGTTTTCAGAGGGAATGATGAAGGACGGAGGTTGTGTAGCCAGAGGTACATTGATTCATGGTAATCTCCAAGAACCATCATACCACTCAGAGGATTTTGGGGATAGAGGTCTGATGGGGGATGTTTGAAGAGGGTTTTCAGTAGGAATATTTGGATTTTGTTGGTGGGGAGCAGAAGTAGAGATTTTAGGTTGAGAGATATGTGGAGAGGGTGGTGGTTATGTTTGAGTTTGTGGAGGAACTACAGTATCAAAGTTATCTATGTCATATAATACCTGATCAATTTGAGGGTTATTATGTAAGGGTTCAGAGGGAATAGTGAGGTCTATGTCAACTTCAATATCTCCTAGAGTTTGGCGTTCAGCAGATGTTGTTATACGTACAGAATCACAAACAGAGATGGTTTCAGATGATATACCTGAAGATTTATTCTTCTTCTTTTGAGGACGTGTAGAGGGGCCTTCTCCTACTTGACTTTTCTTCTGCTTCTGGAGGAAAACTTCTGGAGCAGGTACATTCCTTCCTTGAAGCCATGTTGGGTCAATGGGAATGCCACTTTCCTTGCAAGCTTCAATAAAGTGCAAAATGATCTCAGGATGATCACTAGAGTTGAAGAGAGGAAAATTTGCAATAGGGATTCTCCTTCTGGTGACAGTTGCTGACACATATGGAGTAGGTTCCACCAGAAGTTTGTCAATCAGTTTCCTTTTGAGAAGGTTCTTCCCAGTCATAGCTTTTCCATAAGTGGGCTCCAATTCTCCAAGCAAATTTGCTTCGTCTAGATGAGCTATCAGACCATTCTCTGTCAGAATATCTGAGATTAATCTTCCTAGAGGGATCCAATTTCTTTTAGACTTAGGGTTTTTGACTCTTTCAGCTTCCCTGGTTTCCTTAACATGCGTCCAGAGATTATTGAACAGAAGATAGGGCAGATCAATCTTCACATTTGTGCCAAGACAGAACAGAAGATATTGTTGGTCAGCATCGATGTAGTTAGGGGAACTGGTTTCCTTCCTGCGATGAATGCAGCCATGAATTATTCTTGCCCAAATTTTGTATTTGTTCTTCAAATCTCTGACCTTGTTGGATGCTTACCCAGTAGTGAAAATATTAGCATAAACTTTATACATATCAATTCTTCCACTTCTCATTCCAGTAACACCATTACCTTCAAAACCTAGTAGTCTCCTTATGAGATTCTCAGTGATGGAAATCTCTTTGCCCATTACGAATGATAGAATGACCTTTGGTGAAGCAATCGCATGGATCTAGAATTCCTTGACAAGATGATGGAACACTAGTCCAACTAGAAGATCAAAGAAATTTTGCCACCCCTGGAACTCTACAGCCGAAAATAAATCAAACCCATTTTCTTTCAGATTTTCAAAAACAACCATTAGTTCACTAACCACTTCCAAGCTATCAATAGGGATGAGTGTTGTTCTCTCAGGAGTGACATATTCCTCAAAGAGACGCCAGCAGTAGCATTCTCCTTCACAAGTGTGAACAAGTCGACCCCAAAGACTTTTTCCTTAATCTTTTGGAGGAGTGCTTCATTCGTTTCACTAGACGAAGTGCTACTTGAAGTAGTGGTTGGACTGGGGCAAATACTTTGTGTGAGTGACTCTTTTCACGCTTTGAAAAGTTTGATGTACTCCAGAAGCTTAGTCCTTTTTAGAAGCTCCATGTCTTCGATTGAAGGAAGTGTATCTGCAGTAACCATAGGAATGTACATTTGAGCCTGGGCCACTTCAAGATTGTTGATTTGATGTGTATTTTGTTGGGGTTGATCATAGTTGTCATCATTTCCTTGCATTTTTGTATCATCTTTTGGTGGATCTTCCTTCTCAGCAAGATTTTCATTTTCTTCACTCATCGAATCCTCATCTTCATCAGAAAACCATCTATTTACTTTTGGGGAAGAATCAGCAGAATAATTTTCTTATGAGCTTGCGTTATTAGATTTCTCTTGGTCAGCAGTGTCTCCATGATCATCATCAAACTCCTTTGTCTTTGACTTTTGGGAGGAATGAGGTGAAGTTGGGACTTCTTGCTGAAGATCTTGCATGTGAGTGTCAGTAGTGGAACCCTTATTGGAATCCTTCACTGAGGAAGGATGGATTGATGGAGTGCTGCTGCTACGAAGTACTTCGTAGCGAATTGGAGATTCAGTAACTTGAATTGGTTGATCCTGCGAAGTGAAGTGTTAGTCACTAATGAGAAGATTTAAATGAAATTTAAGGTTTCCTTTGGTGTAAGGTTATTACCTTTGTTCTCTCTGCCCCAGGGCTCGAATTGTCACTTTCGATTTGCTCCAAGATATGGACCACATTCAAGGCCAAACATTCTTTCTTTTTCTTTGGTCTGGGGGGGAGGTTTTAGAATATACAAGTTCCCTGTGAAGGAGAATCTGTACTAGAAGGCTTCGACTCCTTTTTCTTCTTAAGCTTCTTTGCAGTGTCTTTGGAAGATGTTACATCATCCTTTTCTATAGCAGTGGTCGAGTCATCATTGGTATGATTTCTTTTCTTGGGAGTGAAAGGTGGCTTCCCGCTATCCTACAACAAAGAAAAATGTAAACAAGTAAGTTACATAATTCGAAAGATAAAACAGGTAAAAGAGTAACAAAATTTACCTGGTTTACTTTGAGTGTTTCTTTAGCTTTCTCAGAGGCATTGGTTGTCGAAGGTTGAGGTTGTGGGTTTGCTTTCACAGACCCAGTAGACATGGTAGGCTTCACCGTCTTGGTATGTTTTCTTTCGACAGCTGCAAGAAAAATGTTTGGTTAGAATCATTTCGAGAAGAGAGAAATGTATTTGGAAAAGCCAAGGAGTCCTTGGTTTCCACACCTTCACTTTCTGGAGTGTCCATTCTGACATGTTTTAAATCCAAGTGAAGGAAGCCTTTGAAATTGTACAAAGTGTGCTTGGTCGCAACCACTC
This sequence comes from Vicia faba, assembly GCA_948472305.1. Classification (NCBI taxonomy): domain Eukaryota; kingdom Viridiplantae; phylum Streptophyta; class Magnoliopsida; order Fabales; family Fabaceae; genus Vicia; species Vicia faba. Next base: position 1,183,473,448 of record OX451740.1, read on the forward strand.
ATTTTTCAAGTTTTAGAGCATATTGTTTCATGACTTTAAAATCCCCCTTCACGCTTAACCAGTTAGGATAAGGTGGATACTGAGCCAAAGCGAAGTCAGCTATAGGCAATCTGGGGAATTTTGGAGGCCCTAATTGAAAAGCCAAGTCATATCGATCCTTAGGTTTGACACACAAAGGTATTTTCAAACGTGGGATTTTTGTTGTAAACTTTTCCTTTAAAATCAAAGATGCATCTCGAATGGTTCCACCAAGATCAGTGAGATTGTAGACAGTTTCAAAGTACTTTTGGAATGCTTGGATCTCTTTATTGTGTCAATGCATGCCATATTTTTGTCTTGTCCTGCACAGAGGCAAAAGCTTTGGTTATATGATTATTGAAGTCAGTAACACCAAACATATTGGAGACATAATGTTCTCGCCACCAGCTTTCAAAGTCTTGAGTACAGAAAGTCGAGGGTTTGAATGGGATAAGATTGAGGTGGAGGAAACCTGTGAACTTGCTTATAATTTTCTTCACCTCGACGGTTGTGAAATTAATTCCTCTATGACAGATGTCACTTTTGTGGTGGTACAATGGTTCAAGAAGGATTTAGCAGAGTCCAAATTGTCTCGCGACAAAATTGGGTTGGTAAGTAAGTAAAATATTCTGAGTTTTCTTGGGCATAATTCTGGTAACAAGAAGTCTAAGGATCAAGAAAGATTCCCAAATATGGAGGGATTATGTAAGTTGTTCAATCGAAAGGCCAGTAAGAGGTCTTGTGAACCATTCTGGGCCATGTGTTCTTTGAGTAAATGGTGCCATTGAAGGGGTAAATTTTGCTTCTTCGCAAACATCATCAGGTGCCTGGAAAAGCACTCTTGCAGGTTTTTCCCTCCATCATCCGGGGTTAAACGAACTAGTCTAGTCCCTTCGACAGTCCTGTTATGGATTTCAAGGTCAGATTCGTCAATTGTGTTTGTATTTGAAAGGGAAGGTTCGAAGGTGGCATTGAGCCTAGCCAGTGCGGACCAACCAGTAAAATATTGGTTTTGGGTTCAAAGTTCTTTAATCTTGTGGAAGCCTCCCCAAGACTCTCATACAGTCCAGCAAGAATTAGTTCACTCAAGCAAACATCTCGACCAGCATGGAGTTGGTTGGCAAGGGTCAAAAATCTTCTGGCAACTTGTAGAGATTTGCAGCAGAAGACACATCGAGAAAACCATAAAGCAAGAAAATCGATGTGTTCCTGATAACTAACTTCATCTGTTGATCCCAAGTAGTGATTAATATAATTGTTGTAAGTGGGAGAAGCATTGCTGAAGTTGATGGAGTCATCAGCATCCAAGGTAGGATCGAAAGTCTCTCCTATGGGTTGAAGACCCGTGATTGCAGCAACATCGAAAACTGTTGGAGTTAACATTCCACAGGGTACAAGGAAGTTGTTAACCTTAGCTTACAATATTCAGGACCAAACTTTGACAGATGAATAAAGTCGAAGATTCCCAGGTTTTTCCATGCTTTTGATTTCGCTTTCTCTATCCTGGTTAACCATCCAAGGTACTTCTTGTCTTCTTCCAATGGACCTGGTCTAAAGGGTCTCAGAACTTCTGTGATGAAGTCTAGCTTAAAGGAGGGTTCATTTTGTTCTTTATCCTTTTGAGGAGTATTTTTCTGGGGAATTGTTTCGTCTTCTACCCTAGTGTTTTTAGCAGATATTTTACTAACCCTAGGTTTACTAGCTATGGGTCTAGTCAAGTGGTAAGCAGGAAAAAATATCTTGAGTTTTGATATATCTGATACATTGAGTATATGACCTATGTATCCTAAGGTATCAGAAGCAATAGTGAAGGGAATCATTACCTCAGAAGCGTAGATGGCAATTTGTTCATTCCTCAGAGATGGTGTGGGAACAAATTCTTGATTTCCAATCATGATGGGTATTGTTATTTTGAGTAAAGGGTTGGAAGCAGCATCATCTTTGTTTTGTTTACTCTTTCCAGACTTTGATTTCTTCTGGGACACCATTGATTGTGTTTTCATTTGAAGAAGTTATAGAAAAGTTTTTTGAGGTTTGGAAGAAGAAGGGAGAAATTTTGATTTGAAAAAGTGTAGAAAAGAAAAAGATGAATGGTATTAATTTATATGAAGGGATATTGAACCGTTTTTTATGGAAAATAGGAATTTGGATTATGTATAGTGGGACACATGTAAGGTGATCCTTTGCTTGATGAACGGTTTTTATATGTTTCAAGGTTAAGACTATTCATCATAGCTAATAATGAGATTTATAGATACCCATACTTTCATTAGACGTTTGGAAATCAAAAGTCATTATGATAATGACGTCATAATAGTTGAAGCGGTTGATGAGTTGTTCAAAAGGTCGAAATTTGAGGAGATTACAAAAAATATGTCTTTTTGGCTTCGAAATGAATATTTCTTGGGGGCAATTTGTTGGCTGGAAATTTTGACTAAGGAAAAGTTGAGCTGAGTCAATGGTCTGAAAATACTTAGAGAAATTATTTGGCTATTTGGTTTGTTGAAAATCACGAAGATTCAAATTTGAAATTGATGGATAGTTTATGAAATTCGAATTGTGAAATAAGGTATTATTCGAAGACATGACTTAAAACGTTATACTTCGACCGTAGCAAGATTTCATTGGTTTTGGCGCTCAAGACGAATAGCGAAGAGTTTTTAAATTCGAATGTTCTTTCTTATTTAGAAGGACGCGTGGAATCTCCTGGATTGTCGAAGACATGCCAGCGGAAATGTGGCATTAGTTTGTTAGAAGACCGTTAGGGTCGAAATTCTATAAATTATAGCTTTTGTGTTTCAATTGTAATGTTCACATCTTTGTACAAAATACTCAAAATACTCAAAGTACCAGTGTTCGAGAAAAGAGTTAATGAGAATGTACGTATGATTGACCATATTTTGTATTCAATGTCATTTACATTCAATGAAATTTCTTTACGTTATTTACATTCTTTACAATTCTCAGTCTAGACTAGTTTATATTTCATTACTTTCATAAAGAAGTTTTACTTCGACATACAAAGTGATTCCTTTTGTTTAAAAAAGATTATCATTGAAACATACTTCCTAAATAATAGAACACAATAGTCCTGAGATGAATCTGATCGATCTCGTGAGTAACTGAATCTGTTAAAGGATTTAGAGGATCAGCGGTTGTTTACAAAATTCCAGGATAAACAATAGTCTAAAAAAATATCCTATGTATTTCCTAAAATATCCTTTAGAATCGAAAATATATTTCCGATACGCACCTCTTTTTTGTTAAATTAAGATAATTCTGAAAATGCATTTTTGAAAGGACTCGAAAATACATTTTCGAAATAACTTTCTATTTATACATCAATAAAGCTATTATATAGTAAAGTTTCATCCAATTTAATTCAAAACCAAGATCTCTTCATAAAAAAAAATCCAATTAATCAATAAATTAATTAACCCTCACATGTGATTGATTGTCTCTCAAGTTTTCTTTCTTACTATAACATTTCATGAATGATAATATCTTGGATAGATGTATGTATATCATTAAAAACATGAATTAGTAGTACTCCTAAGTTCTTTACTGAAAATTTTGTAAACAATTATTTTAGTATTTATAAGTTCTAACCATAGAATCACAATGAATTGGATGTTTCCCAACAATTGTTTTTTACTAGTTATTATTTTTTGCTATTTGCCTATGTTAATGAAGCTAATACGTTTTGTTGTTGCTAATGAATATATTTGGATTGTTTCTGTTAAAGATTACCGCAGATACACTTTCGAAATATTTTGAAAGTGTATTTTCGATATCAATTTTAACATAAAATCTCAAAGATAAATGAATTATATGTCTGTTGGTGCGTACTGAAAATGCATTTTCGGTGTTTAGAGGCATTTTTGAAATTTCGCATAGTGCGTTAGAAAAGCATATAGTGGAAAAAGAAATTTCATCGGCTGAATTCCATGAATATATCCGAATCTTTCAATGTTGCTGACATTCATGAATATCGAGCATACGAGGCTCTTTATCAAGAAGAGAACTCAGAATCGAATTTTTTAGAGGTGGAAGAGACTTGTGTAGAAAGACTGGTTGCACGTATTAAAGAAGTCGCGCGTCAGAAAGGTTCGACAGATTTGTGCAAGTTTGACGTATAATGTCAAAATAATTATTATTAAACCTTTTAGGCCCAAAAACATTTTAATATTCTATACTATTTTCTATTTTATTTATGTTTTGGATTAAAAACCCATTAAAACACTTTTAAGAGCGACTGTTAGAATAATCTTTTATCATAATAATATAGATTTCAGAATTTTATTTGACAAATTTATTTGCAAACTTGTGTTTTCATCGTAGGTTTAACGCTTATTAAACCTTTATGATTCTGATTGTCTCAAAAGATCACAACCAGATTTGATAACCCAATTCAATATGAGTTCATTGATACTTACATCTGGAGGACTTCCAACTGTTAAATTGTAATCCAGTGTGTCGAAACTATGTGTCGAAAAGATTTGATTTTTTTTAGATTTAAATAGATTTGATTTAAGTCGAGAATAAATTAGATTTGATTTAGTAACAAAAAAGATATTTTGGGTTTTGGGCTTAGATTGTAAGCTCAGTTATAAATAGATGGAGTAACCCCTATTTTTTTAAGCAAGTCAAGCAAGTTGTATTCACAGAATTTGCAGTTGCAAGTGAATAACAAAGTTTTCACAGTTTGTGAGCAGAGAGAAACTCTACAGAAATTATTTGTCTTGTCTTCTTTTCTTTATTTGTCTCATAATTAAATTGTCATTGTGGTAGAAATTCATCATAGACTTTGGTGGATTTCCAACATCAAGAGATTTGTTTTGATTCAAGGGAAGTATCAATCAAGAACGATTGGAGAATTCACGATGACAAGTTATGGGAATGCAAACTATCCAGCAAAGCTACCAATTCTGAAAGTTGACAACTATGAGAATTGGTGCAAACAGATGAAAGTTTTATTCAGGTGTCAAGGTCTTTGGGACCTTGTAAAAGATGGAGTTGAAGCGCTTGGAGAAAATACTTCAGAAGAAGAAAATAAGAAATATACAGAATATGAGAAGCTGAGTTGTAAAGCATTATTTATAATTCATCAACGTGTCAGCCCAGACAATTTCGAAAAGGTTAGTGATTCAGAATCTGCAAAAGAAGCTTGGGAAATCCTTGAGAAGTCTTTTGGAGGCGCTGAGAAGGTGAAAGAAGTGAAGGTTACAAACTCACAAAAGGACGTATGAACTGCTTCAGATGGAAGACAGTGAAAGCATATCTGATTTCTTCACTAGAGTTACAAAACTAGTAAATCAAATCAAGATATGTGGAGAAGCGTTAACAACAAGAGCTGTTGTTTCGAAGATCTTGAGATCTTTAGCTCCTAAGTTCGACCACATAGTGGTGGTGATAGAAGAGGGGAAAGACTTGTCAAAATTGACAAAGGAATGGCTTCAAGGGACTCTTGAATCTCATGAACAAAGAATGAACGAAAGAGCTGCAAGAAAATCGAAGAGTGATGTGGCCTTGCAGGCACATTCAGCAAAAGAGACCAAAGGCAAAGGAAAGTGTTTCGACAGAGGTAGAGGTGGCTACAACAAATTGAACGGTAGAGGAAACCAAATCGAAGGAAACGTGTCGAATCAAAGAAGACCATACCAAGGAAACCAAAGAGGTGGTGTTGCAAATAGAGGAAGAGGTGGTGGTCGAAAACCTGATAAGAGTCACATTCAATGTTACAATTGTCAGAAGTATGGTCACTATTCGAGTGATTGTCCAGAAAAACGAAAGAATCAAGAAAGTGATGCAAAGCTTGCAAAACATGAAGAAGAAGAAGAAGAAGAAGAAGAGATAATGCTGATGGTCACAACAAAATATGAAGATAGATTCAAGGACCAATGGTACTTGGGTTCAGGATGTTCATCACATATGTCTGAAAGGAAAGACTGGTTTGTCAATATAAAGCCCTCAATGAAAAATATGGTAATATTTGCAAATGACAATACCCTAGCAGCTGAAGGTATTGGTGATGTTATGATTATAAGGAAAGATGGTAAAAGTTCAGTAATCTCCAATGTGTTGTACATACCAGGCATGAAGAGCAATTTGCTCAGTATAGGGCAGTTGGTCGAAAAGAATTATAAAGTGTCAATCGAAGATAAGATGATGAGATTCGTTGATGCAAATGGGAGATTAATCTTGAAGGCTCATATGTGTCAGAATCGAACCTTCAAGATTGAACTAAATATGATGGAGCATAAGTTCCTTTCGACTGCAGCTAGCAGAGATGAATGTATATGGCATTATAGACTAGGCCATCTCAACTTCAGAGACATCAGAGATTTGAAGAGAAAAAATATGGTCTCAGGATTGCCAAAAATCGACATTCCAAATGCGGTATGTGAGGAATGTGTGCAGGCAAAGCAACACAAGAATAGCTTCAGAAAGGATGCAGAAATCATGTTGAAGGCTAGTCTTGAAGTCATATACTCTGATGTATGTGGACCAATCCAGGTGGATTCGATTGGAAGTAACAAATAATTTGTTACATTCATAGATGATTTCAGTCGAAAGCTGTGGACTTATCTGATCAAGAAGAAAAGTTAAGTGATTGAAGTATTTGCCAAGTTTAAGTCTATGGTCGAAAGACAGAGTGGTCGAAAGCTCAAAGTTTTGAGAACTGATGGTGGTGGAGAATATGTGTCGAAAGACTTCGACAGGCTATGTGAAAAGGAAGGGATTGTTCATGAGATGGTGTCACCCTATACTCCACAACAAAATGGAATTGCAGAAAGGAAGAATCGAACCATCATGAATATGGTGAGAAGTATGTTGAAAGGCAAGAATTTACCTAAAGAGTTTTGGGGTGAAGCTGTTTCGACTGCAACATACATTTTGAACAAATATCCTACAAAGAAGCTAGAAGGAATTACTCCAGAAGAATGTTGGTATGGTGTGAAGCCTAGCTTGAGTCATCTGAAGGTATTTGGATCTATTGCACATAGACATATGCCAGATCAGTTGAGAAGAAAACTCGATGACAAGTCAAGTAAAATGATTCTAGTTGGATATCATTCGACATGAGGCTACAAGTTGTTTGATCCAGAGAACAAGAAGATTGTGATCAGCAGGGACGTGATCATAGATGAGTTTAAAGAATGGGATTGGAATGAAGATGTCAAGAAAGATTCAGTGGGAATCCTATTCGAAGAGCCAGAAACTTAAATCGAAAGAGAAGTTAGACAAAAGGAACCAGCAGATATACCAAGTACAAGCAGACCTCAAAGAACAAGACGCATGCCTACAAGATTGCAAGATTGTGTGATTATATCAGATGATGTGATAGATGATGAAGGTGAGCTGGTACATTATTCTTTCTATGTAGACGTCGAACCTGTTAATGCAGCTGAAGCATTGAAGGATTCTAAGTGGGTGAAAGCAATGAACGAAGAAGTGAAGTCTATCAAAGACAACAACACTTGGTCACTTGTCGAATTGCCTCAAGGCAAGAAGGCAATTGATGTCAAGTGGGTATACAAAGTGAAAACGAATTCAAAAGGGGAAGTAACTCGACACAAAGCAAGGCTTGTGGCGAAAGGATTTCTACAGAAAGAAGGAATAGGCTTCGATGAAGTTTTTGCACCTGTTGCTAGGATCGAAACAATCAGGTTGGTTATTGGTCTAGCAGAAATAAACAGTTGGCACATATGTCATATGGACGTGAAGTGTGCATTCCTAAATGGACCCTTAGATGAAGAAGTCGATGTTAAACAACCAGTTGGGTTTGTGAAACATGACAAAGAAAGAAAGGTGTACAGGCTGCATAAAGCCTTGTATGGATTGAAACAAGCTCCAAGAGCTTGGAATAAGAAAATTGATAGTTTCCTAAGGGAGAAGGAATTTGTAAAGTGCACAACTGAACATGGAGTATATGTAAGAAGAAGCAATAGTGAATTGCTTATACTATGTCTCTATGTAGATGATTTATTGATAACAGGTAGCTGTAAAAGTGAGATCAAAGACTTCAAAGGTGATCTCAGCAAGGAATTAGAAATGTCTGATTTGGGTGAGATTTCATATTTCCTTGGCATCGAATTATACAAGAGCAGTAGAGGTTTGATGATGCATCAAAGAAGATATGCAGGAGAAATTATCAAGAGATTTGAGATGGAAGAATGCAACCCAACTTCGACACCTGCAGAACCAAGACTGCAACTATCGAAAGATGCAGATAAAGATGATGTTGATCCAACCCAATACAGAAGACTTATTGGATCATTGAGATACCTTTGTCATACAAGGCCTGACTTAGCATACAGTGTATGTATGGTAAGCAGATTCATGCAAATGCCAAAGGTATCACATCTAGCAGCAGTGAAGAGGATACTAAGGTATCTCAAAGGAACTTTCGATTATGGAATTTTGTTTCATGCAGCTGATAAAGGAAAAGAATGCGAGTTAGTGTGATACACCGATTCGAGTTGGTGTAGTGATGCTGAAGATTGAAAGTCAACAACAGGATGTGTGTTTATGCTAGGTGGTGCACCAGTTGCTTGGAATTCAAGAAAGGAACCAGTAGTGGCATTATCATCATGCGAAGCAGAATACATAGCTGCTTCTCTTTGTGCATGTCAAGCAACTTGGATGGTGAACTTGGTCGAAGAGATAACCGGGAAAGATCATGGAGCAATTACCATGAAGATCGACAGCATGTCATCTATCAATCTGGCAAAGAACCCAATAGCACATGGTCGAAGTAAGCACATTGAAATGAGGTTCCATTATCTTCGAGAGCAGGTAGCAGATAGGAAGATAAATTTGGAACACTGCAGAACTGAGAATCAGATTGCAGACATCATGAAGAAGGGAGTGCAAGTATAAGTATTCAGAAGACTAAGAGCCATGATGAACATAGATAGTTTTGACACAATGAATTAGGTGGTGTGTTAAATTGTAATCCAGTGTATCGAAACTATGTGTCGAAAAGATTTGATTTCTTTTAGATTTAAATAGATTTGATTTAAGTCTAGAATAAATTAGATTTTATTTAGTAACAAAAAAGATATTTTGGGTTTTGGGTTTAGGGTGTAAGCTCAGTTATAAATAGAGGGAGTAACCCCTATTTTTGTAAGCAAGTCAAGCAAGTTGTATTCACAGAATTTGCAGTTGTAAGTGAATAACAAAGTTTTCACAGTTTGTGAGCAGAGAGAAACTCTGCAGAAATTATTTGTCTTGTCTTCTTTTCTTTGTTTGTCTCATAATTAAATTGTCATTATGGTAGAAATTCATCATAGACTTTAGTGGATTTCCAACAGCAACCGCATAGTATAAGTATATTGGTGAATCTCAATCAATCACAACAATGATTATACAAGAATTTATGACAAACTTCTTGCACACGCTCTCACTTTACCATTTTCCCCTAATTCCAAATGTTCACCTATCACTCTAGCAAAATGAAAAGCTACTGAAGAGATATTTAACTTATATAGAGCGATTACTCTATAATTTTACAACATACTAACAAACTAATTCCTCAAAAATATGAGAGTTAGTTAAAAGGAACAAAACATAAATAACGAACAATCCAATATCCAAACTTCCAACACAAACTATGTAATAGAAAATGATAAGAAAAATGCTAGATTTATATTCTCTTATGTTGATTGTATGTTCATTATATGATTTGTAGTTAAAGGATTTATCAACACAACTTGAACATGAGGTTTAAACGATCCATTCATAGTTCTGTTAAATAAGAAGTAAACTTCTATTTCTTGTTGTTAAAAATAAAATATAATTTTGGTCTTTATATAGATCCAAAAATTTCTACTATTCTAAGAAAATAACTGCTATTAATAAAAACTATTATAACCCATTATCTCTTGACCTTTAAAATTATATTTGATTCTTAACCTTCCCACTACCTTATTTAATAAGAAAAACCCACTACTAATGACATTAAAGTTTATTCAACAAAACTCATCTGTAAACTTAAATGTTTCTTCCATCCATCACGCCTATCATTTTCTTGTCGTTGTCGACAATCTCCTTCGATAATGGTTTTGTGAAGATATCTGTTGCTTGATCCTTGCTTGCTACATGCTTCAATTCAACACTTCCTTCCTTCACATGTTCTCGAATGAAGTGGAAGCGAATGTCAATGTGTTTGCTTCTTTCATGGTTCACTGAATTCTTTGCCAACTCGATTGCTGATTTATTGTCAACTTGTATTACAGTTGCACCTTCCTGTTTTAGCTCCATTTTGCTCATTAATCTTCTAACCCATACTGCATGACAAACACACCAAGATGCTGCCACATATTCAGCTTCACACGTCGAAAGTGTTACTATAGGTTATTTTTTAGAAAGCCAAGTAAATGCAGTATTTCCTATGAAGAACACATATCCAGAAGTTCTTTTTCCGATCGTCTATATCTCTGCATCAGTCACTGTTAGAGTAACCAACTAACTTGTAGTCTTCTGTTCTTGAATAAAACATTCCAAGTGACACTGTTCCTTGGATGTACCTTAAGATTCGTTTCAATGCCTTCCAATGTGTGTGTACTGACTCCTCCGTGAATAGACTTACAATGCCAACACTTAATGAAATGTTTGGCATTGGGCATGTGAGATAGCGAAGACTACCTACCAAGCTTCGATATTTTCTTACTTCGACATGTTCTCCTCCATCAAATTTTGACAGTTTTGCACCTGGTTCCATTGGCGTCGAAGTTGGATTGCAGTTTTTCATCTTATATTTTTCCAAGATTTCGTTTGCGTATTTTTCTTGTGAGATAAAGATTCCAGTTTCTTCTTATCGAACCTCCACACCAAGAATCTCATCAGACCTAAGTCTGTCATTTCAAATTCGCGTGACATGGTGCTCTTGAATTCTTCTATCATCTGAACATCACTGCCTAGAAAAATAAGGTCATCAATATAGAGAGCAATAAGTAATACATTACTTCCATTTTTCTTCACATAGAGGGCATGTTCATAAGGGCATTTCTCGAATCATTCTCTTTGAAATATGTTTCAATGCGTGTGTTTCATGCCTGTGGTGCTTGCTTCAACCCATATAGCGCTTTCTTCAATTTCAGCACCTTCTTCTCTTCTCCAATTCTCATATACCAAAGTGTTTGTTCGACATAGATTTCTTCTTCAAGTACGCCATTAAAAAATGTTGTCTTGACATCCATTTGAAATATTGGCCATTTTAATTGAGCAACTTGAGCAATGAGCAATCGAATTATCTCCATTATTGCAACAGGTGCAAACACTTCATCATAGTCAACTCCTGTTTTCTGTTTGTATTTCTTCGCAACAAATCACGCTTTGAATCATTCGATTTCTCCTTGAGCGTTCATATTTTTCTTGAATACCCACTTTACACCAATGGGTTCACTATCTTTTGGAAATTCGACTAGCTCCCAAGTGTTGTTGCGGTCTATTGCTCTAATCTCTTAGTCCATGGCACTTTTCCACTTCTTATCTCGCAACGTTTCTTCTACACTGATGTTTTCAGCATCTGCCAGAAAGCACACAAGGTGTACCTCATTTGTCGAATCATATAAATCTTGCAAACTTCGCATTCTGGGTTGTAGAGGTTCATCTTCATCTTCAGTATCTTCATGTTCTGTTGAGATGCTTGTTGGTACAGCTATAGATGATTCTTCGACTGCATCAATAACTTTTGTCGAATTGTTCCAGTCCCACTTGCTTGCTTCGTTTATTTGAACATCTCTACTCACGATCACTTTCTTGCTTATGGGGTCAAATAGCTTGTACCCTTTTGTCTTCTCATTATATCCAATGAATTTATACTTTTGACTTTTGTCTTCAAGTTTTGTTCTTTGTTGATCTGGTACATGTGCATAAGCTATACTACCAAATACTTTGAGATGAGAAAATGCTGGCTTTTTTCCGCTCCATGCTTCTTGTGGTGTTTTATCTTCTAACTTCGAATGTGGACATCTATTCTGAATATAAATAGCACATTGTACAACTTCTGCCCAGAATTCTTTCGACATGTTCTTGCTTTTAAGCATTGATTGAATCATGTCAAGAATAATTTGATTCTTTCTTTCAGCCACACCATTTTGCTGAGGTGAATATGGTGCAATTAGGAATCTCCTTATGCCCTGCTCTTCACAATACTTCATAAAGGTCGTCGAAATGTACTCACCACCTCTGTCAGATCAAACTGTTTGATATGTTTGTCTGTTGCCTTCTCCACCATTACTTTGAACTTTTTGAACACCTCTGATGCTTCTGACTTTTCTTTCAAGAAATAAACTCAAGTCTTTCGTGAGAAATCATCGATAAAGGAAATGAAGTACCTTTTTCCACTGAAGGATTATGGAGTGATTGACCCATATATGTCAGTATGAATCAATTCGAGAATATGTTTAGCTTGATATTCTGCCTTCTTTTGAAATGAGGTTCTTATTTGTTTGTTGAGCACACATTCTTAACAAAACTTTCCTTCATGATCCACGTCTAGTAGTCCATGCACCATGTTCCTTTTTTCCAACCTTCTCAAACCAGCATGATGTAGATGACCAAAGTGCATATGCCATAGTGACGCTTTGTCTTGCATTTTGACTTGCAGACATTTCTCTCGAACGTTCCTCATGTTCAGTTTGTGCATTCGATTTCTTTCCATTTCGACACGGGCGATCAGATGTCCTACTTTGTCCTTCAAATGCAGTATTCGATCTTTCATAAGTATCGAAGCACCTTTTTTTGTAAGTTGTCCCAAACTCAAGATGTTGGTCTTGAGATCTGTCACATAGTAAACATCTTCAATAGATCCAATCAAGCCATCCTTCTGCAAGTAACTGATTGTGCCCTTTCCTTCGACCTTCACTTCCGATGCTTCTCCAAAAGACACATTACCATCTTCAATTTTCTTCATTTCTTTAAACAGCTGTTTGTATCCACACATATGATTACTTGCTCCTGAGTCAAGATATCAAACATTGTCATTATTGGCGTTGATTTCATTTTGAGCCATCAGAAGAAAGCCTTCATTCGTTTCAGGTTCCAAGGCTAGATTGATTGTTTCTTCAATCTTCTTTTCGAATCGACAATCTTTTGCAAGATGTCCCACTTTATCACAGTTGTAATATTTGTAGGAGTTGTAATCCTTCGCGTAATGAACATATTTCCCACACTTGTAGCATTCGAAGTTGGAGTGGTTCGATCGACCACCTCTTTGACCACGTCCTCTGCCACGCCAATTTTGTTGATTCGATTGCCCTCTTTCGAAGTTGCTGCTTCTACTACTTCGACCATTGTCACGACCTCCACGGCCACGTCCTCTTCCTCTGAAGTTTTGAGAAAAGAGTACCTTTTCGTCTTTGTTCGACTCCTTAGTTTGATTTGCTTCTTCGACTGCTTCTTCCATCTTTTTCATCTTTAGTTGTTCATGTGCTTCAAGAGAACCAGCGAGCTCTTCGACTGAGAGCGTCGAAAGGTCCTTCGACTCTTCTATTGCACACACAATATTCTCAAATTTATCTGTTAAAGATCTCAATATCTTTTCAACAACTCGTGCATCAGTTATTGTTTCGCCATTTCTGGTGAGTTGGTTCACCACCTTTTGTACACGTGTGATGTAGTCAGATACAATTTTTGTCTCCTTCATTTGTATCCTCTCCAATTCGCCACGTAGAGTTTGGAGTCGAACTTGCTTCACTCGATCTGCTCCTTTGAACACTTTTCTAACGTGTCCCATGCTTCTTTCGACGTAGTCGAACCAGCAATCTTTTCAAAGTCTGGTTCGTCTAAAGCCCTGAATAATATGTATAATGCCGTTTTGTCCTTCGATGGCATCTCTTTCAGCGTCTTATTTTGAGTTGTCGTATATCCCCCAACATATGTTGGTTCTTCAAACCCATCTTTGGTCACATCCCACGCGTCTAGAGATCCAAGAAGAGCTTTCATTTGGATACTCCAGTTTTCATAGTTTGACTTCGCTAGCCGTGGCAACGACATTTGATTCATCATGTTTGTCATTTTCCCTGATGCCAATTTGTTAAATAAGGAGCAAACTTCTACTTCTTGTTGTTAAAAATAAAATACAATTTTGGTCTTTATATAAACCCAAAAACTTCTACTATTCTAAGAAAGTAACTGCTATTAATAAAAACTATTATAACCCACTATCTTTTGACCTTCCAAATTACATTTGATTCTTAATCTTCCCACTACCTTATTTAATAAGAAAAAGCCATTACTAATGACATTAAAGTTTATTCAATAAGTTTGAGGTAGTCCTTTTGGGTTACATCCTGGTTTTTAATTGTGATTGCAATTGCAGTTGTAGTCTTTGGATGCACATTGCAGTTGCGTGTGTACTAACTAAGAGACGCTTGAAATCCACCGTTGAAAAACACTTGTAATGAAGCTTTTTCTTTGCATTTAATAAAGATTATGAAGTGAGGTTCTTGAAATTTTAATTTTTAATAAAAAGAATTGAAACAACATGATTGAAATTATCAAATGTAGGTCCTGACGTGGTCACGGATGTAATTTTACAATGCATGGCAAATCACACTGCAATTGCGGCTTGATGTCGTTGGAGAGGCTACCGCATCAGGAATAATGAAGCAGTTGCAACTGCGGTTGCTGGCAGCTATTTAAAAGCATTTGTCACATATATAGTAGAGAACAAAAATATGTATGTATAGTGTAAAATGTACTCATGAGGCACACCTAATCTTCCTTTCTCTTTCTGTACATAGAAAAAATATAGATACACTGTAAGTATGTATGTATTGCTCAAACAAGATTCACATACTGGCTAGCTAATTGGTAGAGAATGTAGTGCATGACTGAGGAAGCTGAGGTGAACCTGTAGGAACCACACTTGCATTGTTATTATTATCATCACCGCCTCTTTGCGCTCCAATGATTGACGAAATCGCTGCTGCCAAGGCTGCAGTGAAGTTTGGATCCGAAGAAATGGCTGCACTCACACTCTCAACCATTGAAGAAGGTGGTTGTTGCCCTAGCTGAAGCAACGGCAAAGCCATAGTTGGTAGCCTCTGTGAGAACAAGAACGGGTTAATACCTAGTAGTTGTTGTTGTGGATGCTGTAATGGGAAGGGAATTCTGTTATGTTGTATGGCAAGGTTGTGGCCGTGCGTCAAGTCGAGAGTGATGGTTGGAAATGGTTGAGTAGATGATAGGGTTGATATTGTAGCGTAAGGGAATGCAGATAAAAATGGCGCTGATTCTTTGCTTAGTGTTGAGGAGGTTGAAGAATTTGATAGTAGCATTGCCGCAGCTGCTGATGTGGTATTTGCTATTGCAGTTGCGGCTGGTGGGAGTGGATGGTTGTGATTGCCTTCGTATGTTGTTATCAACACGGTCTTGTCTTCCGCACATCTTTGGACCTGGACGTATCCAGAGTTTCTAATAGTTATTACCACTTCATCTGCGAACAAGATTTTAATCAAGGATGTTTACCTGTTTGCGAACTGGACATCCTACGGCCATAGTGCAACGATAGTAGGCGCGAGGACAAGGGTTTCCCTTAGCCATTTTTTGTCCATATTTTCTCCATTGACATCCATCACTAATCTGAAATCATCAACAACTAATTAGTATTAATTAGTGAATTAATCTTTCATTTAATTTATTAATATAGTTACCATGGGAGCTTCTGATCTTGCTCGTATCGAAACCCTAGCTTTTCTGAAATGAGTTAGGTCTTGTTCTAAAGTTTTAGATGAGTGCGAGGAAGAACATTCAACAACATCTTTTGTTGCATGATCAGGAGGACAAGCTTGTTTTCCAACCGAAACCAATGCATCATTCATAGTCTTTTGCTCAGATGATTTCATCACATGATTTGCTTCCATATTCTATTTCAGACATATCTTCGTTCAGTAATCAGTACTATGAAATATTGATAATAACCTCAACTGATAAAGAAAATAATATAGAAAAGTTTATACTAAAAAATGAAATATAAAAAAAAAATGTATTAAATGTTTTTTGACTATAGTTGCGGAAAAATCTAAATAATAGATATTTTAGTAGAAATAGTTTGAAAAAAATAGCCAAAGTTTCTAATTTAAGTGAAGCACGCTACCTTGTTTTATTTATTACTAACTATGAAATTAAATTGATAAAAAACAAAATATCTAGCAGAAACAAACGAAGGTTGAAAATAAAATCATTATAGAAGAAAATTAAATACAATAAAATCATACGGACGATGAAAAAAATTTAAATGTTGGAATATAAAAAGATATCATACATCAACATGGTTTTGTTTCTGCAAAGTGATGGATAATTGAGCTTGTAATTGACTATAGCTTATGGTGATTTGTTCCAACACATTTCTTAGTTTCTGATTCTCTTCTTGCACCTTCCTCAATTCAATTTGCAGTGTACTTATCAGCTGAAATGAGATTTTATCAACACAAAAACATATATACTATGTTGTTGGAAATTATAAGATAAGAAACAAACCTCAGTTTCAGAATTCTTAGGATTTTCTGCTTTGGACTTTGTAGCACTTGCACACGTTAAATTCAGTCCTGTCTGTATATGAAAATAAAATTAATATAGAAAGATATATTTAATCAATTAAGGATGTGTCATATGTATATGATCAATATTAATGTTTAAAATGTTACGTTGACCAGTTGATCTTGATCTTCTTGTTGGTTGTTGTTAGGTGATGATGATGAGAAGAGATTCATTTCTTTGATTGGAGGATCTGTGTTGTTACGGAGGAGGTCGCCGGAGGAGGTTAAGAAGGAGAATTCACGGTGGTTGTGGTGGTGGTTCTCCATTAATATGATTAATCAGTGATGTGTAGAGAGAGAGAGAGAGAGAATGAGAAGGGAGAAGGGAGAAGGTTGGTAATTGGTATTGATTGAGAGATGAAGTGGTAGTTAAGCTTTGAAATTAATCAACTATTCTTTTTCAACGCAAAGGTTTAGTTTACTAGTTTAAATTTAAATGTGGAAGCGCACACCTTCTCATCCCTATTTGGACCTTGAGCTAAGGGTCCCACATGGAAGAATAAAGTGAAGAGACCTTGGAGAGAGCTTCATGTGAAGACAATAGCCGTTTTTGGCCAACAATGATGTCATCATTAGCAATTGCTAATGCAATCCATATTCAACACACTTCCCTTATGGCAAGATCATCCATAAAGTTGAAGTAGGTCATGGAAGATCATGTTATGGTAAAGGGTCCTATTTTAAACTTATATTAAAAAGTTGTCATGAATGGTCAAGAGGAACAAAATGTATAAGCAAATAATATTGTTAAAGAGACAAGAATGATTAAGGGGATAATAAGCACTTGCCATGAATGAGGAACCTTAAAAAAAATCACAAATTTGGAGATAGAGTTTTGAGAGAGTTTATATAGAATGACACTCCTTATTTAATTACAAGTCGGTTTTATAAGGATGAGTTAGATCAAACTTTAATATGATATCAGAGTTATCAATAAAATCTTGGACCGTTCACCATTTAAATTCACGCACGAATCCCAAAAAATTGATGGGTGTGGGGGTGTATTGAGAAAAATATCAAATCCCACATTAGTTGGAGACAGAACCTTGAGAGAGTTTATAAAGAGTGACACCCTTCATTTTACAAGCGATTTTGTAATAATGAGTAATACTAGCACTTAGTGATGAAGTTCCTATAATTGTGAAAGGTAAAATACACAATACTACAACTAATATATTTTATGATAACAATTTCACTTTAACCACAAAAAATCAATGTATGATGCCTAGACGCGCCACACCTTTTTTCTTCTTCAAAATATACCCTATATTCCATCGGTTATGGTTGAAGTATATAACCAAGGGATAAACTAAATCAGGGTACATGCTTCGAATCCCATCAACAACATGTTATGTTTTTATTTTTTTTAAAGTGATGTCTTTCGTTTCATTTTTATTTTTTATTTATTTATTAAGTAATCTATAATTTTGATTATGTTAATAATCGATGGATAGTATACACACATTTAACTATAAAAGGATCCATTCTCTAAATTTTACCCTAACTAACTCATATACATCCGCTCCATACTTGTAAACATCATTATTTAAAATAGATTGTAAGACAGAAAATTCCTTTGGTTGTTGTTGTTATGGTTGTTGGTGTTTTCATCTCTTGCCACATTGTTTAATGGTAAAAGAAAACATTTTTAGATTTTTGAATAACTCCCCTATTATCAATCAAAGAAAATATTTTATAACATATTTCTTTCTTCTGTTGACAATATTAAAAAATTTATTCCTAATCATATAGCAATTTATTTTGAATGTATATTCATTTTTTTATTATTGCAACCCACACAAAAAATGGTGAATGGTAAAAAAATTGAAAAAGGAAACAATACATATTTTTTTCAATTTTGTTTCAATTCACCATTTTTTTGCAATGTAAGGATAATCTATTACCTCGGTTGATATAGGCACTCAGGAGAAAAGTCCGTATTTTATTTAATACTTATTTAAAAAAATAACATTTTACATCGGTTTTAAGTCTCAAAAGAAGAGAAAAGTAAGCCGATTTTTATCTTCTATAAACAAATCTTTGTCGTCTATTTATTGAGGATCAACACTATTGACACTGCAAACACATTAATCCACAAGAAATTAGCGATCCGCATGAAACTGTTATAACAACCATTGAGAATAAAAAATTCACACAATATATATATATATATATATATATATATATATATATATATATATATATATATATATATATATATATATATATATATATATATATATATATATATATATATATATATGGATCACATACAGTATGAATCACAAATATTACTAATGAAAATAATAGGAATGAAAGAAGTGAAATTTAAAGGAGGATAAAAACAATCTTTTTGATGGATTGCAAGAGCAGAAAATAGTATTAATTTAAGGTTTGTGTTATTTACTTAATGTCTTGTCTTTATACGTTATAAATTAGTTTTCTTATCTAACCTTTGTTAATTTTATTTATTAGAAACAAATGAAAAAAAGCCAATGAGAATATCCTACAATATACAGATATGCAACAAATTCTAACATTTGTTTTTCACCAAGATTTACAAGAGTGATGATGAATATATAAAAGGGTTTTCTAAGAATGTTTCCATAGGGAAACAACCTACAAAAGGATTTTCCAAGGTCATGGATATTAATCAACTTAAGAAGTTAAGGGATGAAATTGGAATTTATAAAATTAGAGCAATTAGTAAGGTGGAGGCATGCAATAGATAGTTTTTCCTCCCTCCATTTATTGGCTTTCAAAAGAACAGGATATCATTAAAAAGTTTAGAAATTTCTAAATATACATGTTATCTAACTTCTATCATCTACTGAACTATTCACAAACCACAATTTTTAATTCTAAGTTCAAACATCATTTCATTCATCTCAAAAAAATTGCTCAAGACACCATCCTCAATATCTCGCCCCTTAATTAAGCAATGAGTATGTCAAACAAAAACTCAAAGGATATGCACACTTCCGCTCCTCATTATCCATGGGATTCAGAAGATCTATCTAATATCATAACAGATGTTGTTCCTCTCACAACCGTTCCTATTGATACTCGAAAGAGAAGTAGAAAAAAGACTTTAGCTGGAAGAAGGACTCACTTACGAGTAAGTACATCTCTGATTGCTACATCTGTAGCCATGGATGTTGATACTTCTAAACCAAATACTACAGATGTTGAAAACCCTAACATTGTTAGAAATGTTGAAACATCTAATAAAGGTAGTCTTAAAGATGATAACATTATGAAAGCTTTGAGGAAATCTAGTCATGAAGACATTGTTATAGACAAAATAATTCGTAGATTGCTTTCAAATATTTTGAGTGGTGAAGCTACTCCTAATGATGCACAAGATGTTCCAACATCTATGGATAAGGCTATCTTGAAGGTGTGAGAAACACAATAAATAAGGGGTTTGAATTGGGTTGCACCAAACATAATCTTTTCTTAACTCATCCAGGAACCTAACAAGTGAATAAAAACAAATTAACAAAATTATTTTTATCCTTGTTCACTATTAACTAAGTTACTCTAGTCCACCCCGCAAGGTGAATTTTCTTATCCACAAGGACTTAATCCACTATAAATAACCAATTATAGATAACCATAATAAGTATAATCAACCTTGTTGATAATCCCAACAAGTCCATCGATCCTTATTGCCAATCCACATTGACCGCAACCAATGTATTCTTGAGACTCTTGACTAATCCTAGTCTCTCAAGGAACCTATCAACAACCGTTTATTCACCATAATGACCGCATCCAATTGTCTTCTTGAGACTTCGGACTATCACTTAGTCTCTCAAGGAACTTTCAACAAAAGTTGATTACAAAGGTTTGTATATAAAAGGATGCTTCTAACAAGCAGATTACCCAATGATTAAGTACAACAATACAAAATGTTAATAGCAAGATATAAACAAAATCTCCTTGCTAAAATAAAAAAACTATAGAAATATTTTCTCCAAAGAGTTGTGCAACGTTTTAGTGTAGTTTTATAGAACTGATTTTGTTGAATTCCAATTCTTCCAAGTCTTTATTTATAGCTGAAAAGAAAGAGTTGTTGGAGGGTAGAATAGGAAACATAGAACTAGTTGTTTTGTCCACAAAGGTCATGGTGGGAATGGTTGACAACATAGTACAAAAGGATTGTCCTTACGCCACCCTAGCAGGGTAGAGGTCACAGCGTACTTTATACTTTTATGCTCGCTGTAATGCCCGGTAATTAATTAATTATTTTTGAATTTTTTGTTGAAGTTGCGAGATGTTGGGAATTATTGGTATAATTTGTTAGATTATTATTAATTAATTTGTTGATTGATAATAATAATAATGTTGGAATTAATAGAATAATTGTGTTGGGCTTATGTTATTGGTTGGAAGTGGTAAAGTGGGTTGTGTAGGTTAGGCCAATAGAATTGATGTTATGAGGTTAAGTTGACATAAGAATTTGATTTAGTTGAATATTAAGAGTTTTGTGCGCTGACCGTGAAAGCTGCACGAAAAGAGGAGCAAGTTGCACGATTGTCGAGCAGAGCAAAGCAAGGCTGTCGGCTGGGAGTTTGATAGAGTGACCTTCAATACAGGTAAGGGTGGGGTCTTGACCTTATAATGGGATTGATAATGATCATTATGGGGGAATTGGTCGTATTTATAACTATTGTACGTTGATGTTCTAGATCTATTGTTAAAAGTTGCTCGTTTCTTCATGTTTTGGTCGTTTAGGGAGTTACCGTATGATTGTCTTGTATGATTAATGAACCTGTTATAGGAAGTTTCTCGTTTGTTATGTTGTGGGCGTTTTGAGTTGTCTGTACAATTGCTCGATATAATCGATGAATAGGTTAATGTTGATTATTACCTGTTGATGTGGTCATTAGGTTGATGTATCTTTTGAGCGGTTGGCAGAAAATTAGTAAATTATTGTTGTGGTCGGTTTAAGAAGGTTTATGTGTGACTGTCTTATACAATTAATGAATCGGTTGATAGGAAATATAATTTCCCGTTGTTGTGGTATTTCGAGCGGCTGGCCAGAAATTATGGGTTTTATTGATGTGGTCGTTATGATGTTGTATTGTTCCATGCTGTTGGCCGGAATCAGTGGTCGAGGAGGATGCTGGTGGTGTTAGGTGTCGAGCGACATTTAGGCTGCGAGGTGTGTCGGGGAATATATGTGTTGGATGTTGAGGGCATTAGGCTGCAAGGTGTGCTGAGGAGCACAATATTATTGTCGAGCTTCACGAAGTTGTAGGCTGTGTCGAGGAGCGCAAATTAGTTGTTATTCTATCTTGGTTGTTGTGCATGTCGAGGTTCACGTAGTCTCCCTATCCCTATTGTCGTGCATGTTGTACTGGTCGATACCAGTGTTGTATAAGTTGTTCTGAGTTGAGAAATTGCAGATTGATGATTTATGTTGAGATGCCTCTAATTATGGGCAGATATTAAGTTGTAGGCTTATTGTCAATGTTGAATTAAGTTGAGTTATTGTTGTTGTTGTTGTTATTACGTTCATGTTGTTAATGCATATATACTATATCATGTTGGATCTAATGCTCGTTAAGTTGGCTTGATTGGAAAATATAAAGTTGAAGGCTTATGCCTTGTTGATGCCTCTATTTATTGGTAGTTTTATAATTTGGGAGTTCTGCTCCATTGGTACCACATGCACGTGCATAAAAACAAGTCACATTCCATGTTGCATTCTGAGTTGTTGTGTGGATGAATTCATGATGATAATGTTGTTAAATAGCTGTGAAATGGTGTTTTTGTATGAATTGTTTCTAATGTATTATTTATCATACATCCTATTATATTGTTTGATATTTCACCCCTTCTGTTTGAATGTTACCCCTATGTTGGTAACGTGCAGGTAATCTAGAGTGAAGGCGGTTTACCTTCAGTAGTTCGAGTCGGTGTCATTGCTCTGATACGTAACACTCGGGGGGATGAACGCTTGCTGTTTTATTATTGTCATTATTTCAGTTGTTGGACTTTAAGTTGATTTTCGTTAAGTACTTGTTATCTGGAGTTGTTTCAGTTGGATAATGATGATATATTCTTTATAGACGAATACTATGATTCCGCTGCATAGTTATGAAAGTTGTTGGTTTTAATAAATTAATTTATGTTGTTGTTGGTTCATCCAAGTTTAATGTGTTATGTATCTGTAATGAATGCAGTTGTTTTAGGTTGAGATTGTAGCATCCTGATTTTCTTGTTGGAAATTTTATAACTGATTTTTATGATAATTGTCGGGTAGAATTGGGGTGTTACACTCACCATCTTGCGCAAACCATTCTTGATCTTCGTCTTCTAATTGTTTAGAGGCTTTTGATTGTAAGTTGATGAAGCATGTTGTAGAAGGATGAATACTTGAATCTTTAGAACCTAAGTATTTGAGTATTCAAAACTTGTTCAGTAGAACCCTTGTCTTCAGAGTCTTCAACATTTGGTCTTCAGAAGCTATGTCTTTAGATCTTCATAACTTGTTTAGTATAACCTTATCTTCAACATCCTTTGGGGAAACAGAAGAAAAGCTTTAGAAGGCCTCCAAATCTTTCTTGTAAATTCACAATCAGAAGCTCTTGCACTAACGTTCCTCTGAAACGTTGCATAAGAAGCATGTCTGAATCTTGATTTATCTTTGTAACATACACACGATATTCTTCCAGAGTGTTGAGTTCAGAACATAATGACGTCACACGCCTTCTACCAGAGTCAAAACCTGTTTAACAAAAGCTACACACTAGACAAAAACCATTGGAGTACACAATTGTTCTCTAAGATAACATGTAAAGTTATCATCAAAACTCAAGGCCAGATGAAGAACCAATCTTGTTCTTATAATCTCCCCCTTATTGATGATGTCAAAACCATGTATTTTGATAGAATAATTCATACAGGGTAATCACCATGAAATATAAATTAAGGAAACATAACTAGCCCCTCCTGAATCTATTCATACCCAAAATTCATTTATTCTTGTACATAGTCTCCCCTTGAGCCAAAGACTCACAAATAAATTTTGCCTTGTAGAAAGTAACATAGAGAAGGAATATTGTCTGGTCTTATTCTCATAACCTGGCTTGCTATTAGAACACGATGACGTATCGTAACCTGATTAGTCATTGTCTTGATGCCTTACATAAAACATCAAAACTAAATCCATGGTTCTTCCAAAATCACGATCATGCCACTAGAAGGTGCAAAGCATCATGTCATCAGAAATTTCAACATAACCAATTCCTGAATGACCATGTTTTTTGAACATGCCTTCAGAACATGTCTTTTAGAACATGTCTTAGGCCATGTCCTATACCATGTCTTTAGAAAATGTCTTAAGAAGGTTCACAACCTCTAAATAATGTATGGTGTAGAGCAGACTTACTATACTTCCAGAAAGTTCACAACTTCTGAAGTATCAGAGTCTCGTTACCATAACTTTCAGACAGTTTACAACTTCTGAAAAACTTGAGGTATTAGAGCATGTATTATCTCATAGACATATTTTTCAAAAAGTTCACAACTTCAGATCAATATATGTTATTAGTGCATACATTATCGAAAAAACAACGTTGTCTAGGCATACCTTCAGAAAATTCACAACTTCTGAAGCGTCAAAGTTTGGTCACCATACCTTCAAAAAGTTTATAACTTTTGAACAATAGGTAGTATCAGAGCAAAGATTGCCACATCTTCAGAAAGTTCACAACTTCTGAACAATGGGTAGATCAAGGCTTGATTTAACTATAATTTCAGGAAGTTCTCCACTTCTTAAACATATATAGTATCAGAGACTAAGTTCATTTAGAGAGTTCACAACTTCTGAAAAATGCATTGAACCAAAACTATATTTGTTTAGAAAGTTCACAACTTCTAAATTATCGGGTTTTTCAGAGCTTAGCTCATTAAAGAAGTCTTTATGCATCTGGATCACTTCTTAATTTTCAAATGTTCTGGATGCCAATTATCTCCAAATGATGATCTTCTGATAGCTAAATAATATGTCTATGAAAATCAGTGAACTTTCATAAAGTTCATGAATCAAACATCAAACAAATGATTATAAGCAAACACATTATTACATATTTGGGCTCAATATTATGGTAATTAGATAATATCTGTTGTACCCCAAAATTTTCCCTCCCACTTTACTCAACATATGTTCATTGAGATCCTCAACTTGCTCAAGGATGCCCAAGAGTGACCAGACAAACTCTCTCCTAAAGCAATGAACCTCAAACTAGGATTTCCATTTCCATCAAGATGATTGAACTCCAAAGGCCTCAAATCCTTTCCATGGTCCTAATATGTTCTCAAGATCATACATGTCAAGTTTCATACCTTGCACAAGAAGTTTGCTCAGTCAACTGCTCAGATGCTTGAGAATCGACTGTATTAGGTCAAAAGTCAACAGTGACCCACATACAATCAAACTTCAAGATTTTTGGTCAAAATCAACATTTTGAAGTGACATACATCATTTGATCAAGGGTTTACCATGATTCCCCAAGGAATTCTCCTAATTCATCAAAACTCAAAATTTGCTAAACTAGGCTTTCTCAGGAAAAGTCAACCAAACTTTGACCAAGTATAACTTTATCATACTTTATCATAAATTTCTCATCCAAGGCTCATTTTTAAGGGAATTCAATTCCCTACAACTCATATTCATCCCTCAAGTTCAAGAAATGCACTCATAAAAAGATATGGATTTCTACATTATAGGTCCTTTTGAAAAGTCAACAAAAACACCTTTTGGGTCAAAGCTTCTTACATGAACATGGAAGATCCAATTGAGATGAGACCAAAAGGGTTGTTTAGGGGACATCCTAAGCTTTCTAAAAAGTCCAATAACACCTCTCTAGGATTAAAATTGGAAGATATATGCATTGTCAAAGTTGACCATTTTTGGAAAATTGCCAAAAGGAAAATGTGCTCAAAAGTCCATTTTTTGTCAAATGGGCCTATCATTTCAGGGTTGTATCTTGTTAGGTACATGGTCCACGATCCAAATCAGAAGCCATATATTATTTTCTCAATTTATTGATTTTATTTTTATTTTTATTTATTAAAAGTCACATTAAATCAAATAAATAACAAATAATAATAAAAAGTTGTTTTGATTTGATTTTGCATTAAAGGGAAATCCAAATATGATGTGTAATATCAAAAAAAATCGTGCCAAATCATGAGAGGAAAGATATTCAAAATTGGAAAGATTTGAAGCAAATTTGAATGACATTGATATCTTGATCTCTTGGCATTTTTGTTGACCTAAAGTGATTCAATATAAAAGCACAATGATCCCAACCCTAATGCACACGAGAAGGCTGCCTCAAAACCAAGAAAAAAGTTTCAAAAATATTCAAGCTTGGTGCAATTGGAGATCCCACGATCCAGCCATTCTCCATTGATTCTAAGCCTCTAATTGTACTCCTGTAGCGTCAAGGGACTCAACCTAACTCGTGAGCAATCCTATAGTATCAAAAATCAGCAAATTCGTGCCTCACTTTTGGGTAAGATTTCTTGGATCTTAAACTTGCACAATGCCTAATTTAAATCCATATTGACCGCATACATATGTTTCTATGAATGATTGTGAGTGTTTGGACGTATAACATGTGAAGTTAACACCCAGGAGCACCCTTTGCCATTAATGACCATCGTTTCACGATTTTTCTTATAGCCTTGTTTGCAAGTTATTTCAGGGTAAGAGGAGATCACCATTGGATCCGCAACCCTCAAATTAGGGGGGTAGGGTCCAATTGATCATTGTTTTTGCAGGTTTTCATGAGTTGGATGAAGAAGATGGCTTGAGAAGACGATCGGAGCTAGGGCTCCAGCCCTTCTCCGGCGAGTCAAAGGTTGAAGGCCGTTTGACTGCATGTGTGGCTTGTTCTTATAACATGATTGGTCCATACTAGCTGACGTGTGCATTTGTTTAATTGACTGGGTTTAACACTTGATTTTCTTTTTATTATTTGCGTTTGGATATATGTACAAATGAACAACACAACACAGATGGCAAGGGCAGGGGGCGTGTAAAACCAAAGACCTGGGTTCGACCCCAGGCATGCACATTTTGTTATTTTCTTAACACTTTATGCAGGATCCCGTGCACCACATGATCAAATGTCCACCATGCATCTCCAAATTCAACCCCAAGATCCCATCATATCCATATCCAACATCCAGAACTTGCAGTCATACCGTGAACCATCAGAAGGAAGCTACACTAGATTGGGCGCAGGAGTGGGCTCAGCCATATTGGGCCCGGACAAATTCAGAAAGCCACCCCCCATTTGCTCATCATACAAGCCCAAATTCTTACTTTTTTATTTTAATTCTTTTTCTTATTATTTATTAATTATGTTTTTTTAATAACACCAAAATAAATAAAAAAATCATATTTTTTATTTAATCAAAAAATCATAAAACATCAAAAATCATTTTTTTCATAAAAATATTTTATTAATTAATTAGTTTAGTTAAATTAGGGTAATTCAATGTCTTTTCTATTATAATTCAAAATAATTAGAATTAGGGTTTAATTTTGTACATAACCTAATTTTTCCTTTAAAACATAACATAAATATTTTCTCAAATTAGATTTTTAGATTCTCCAATTATTTCTCGCATTTAATTCGCCGCGTGCACTTTTAATTTTCCTTTTTTATTATTATTATTATAACTGCTCCGAGTTTGTAATAGTAATTAGGGTTTTAAATTTCCGCATTTTATTTTCAGTCAAAAATAATTATGTATCTGCCTAAAGCCTTGTAATAATTAGGACTCTAGCTTCTCGCATTTTAATTTCCGCGAACTATAAACTGCTTAGATGTATGTATGTATAGGATTGTATGGAAAGACGAATTGAAATTAAAACGGTAGAAAACCCTAATTATGCAAAGATAATTAACTGAAAAAAATACACTTGCACATTCTCACTCCTAGGGTTTACTCCACTTGGTTACCTCGGAAATAATGGCCGTGTCCCTCCAACGTAGGGGTACTTTAGCAATGACCCGCGATCCAAATTTTTCATAAAGATCATAGTCCCTACTTGTCCCTCGAGTTGCTTACGAATTGATCTTATGACGATAGTCCCTTCGAAATGCTAAGGTATCCTTACCCGTTTCCTTCAGAGACCATTTCGTCCCTTCGAACGTCCCTTTAAAACTCCAACGACGGTGCCACCTATTCCTTAATAATAGGGTAGCGCTATCTAAAGGAGAACGAACATACTTTTTTCGAGTAGGTAGATTAGCTCATAGGTACTTGCTCAAACAAAACTTTTCACACAAGCACTTTTCAAAACAATTTTCAAAACAACTTCGTCACACTCTTGAAGACTGATACAAGGGTTATCACGAAGTAAAACTTTTTCAAAACAAGCACACACAAGCAATTTAAAAAATGGGCAAAGTACCTAAGAGCCCGTGGAGAACCATGGATAGAAAGAGTGCTAACACCTTCCCTTTCTATAATCTACCCCCCGTACTCAGAAACATTCTCAAAAAAGGTTTTTTCTGTTCGTTTTCCTTTTCCTTTGTTGGATGAAATAAAAGTCGGTGGCGACTCTTGCTTACCGCGACATTTGTGAATACAAAATGCAAACCAGTATAATAGTAGGTTCTTCCACCGTATCACACTATCAAAATAATATCACTTTCCCCCTTTATCATAAATCAAAAATATATAATAGACAAAAGATTTTTCATTAAAACCAAAAGGGATAAAGATATAATTGTTTTAGAAATGAAAGAACAAGTATTCTTAAGTTCTAATACAAAGGGCTAGATCTAATGCTTTTGTGTTTCCATCCTTGCCATGAATTGCATCGTCAACTTTGACAATATCTTAAATGATGCATCTTAATTTTCCATCCTTTCATCATGCTTATTCAAGCGTTGATGGATGAGATGATTGTCCTTTTGCATATTGCTTATAATCTCCTTCAGCCAAACTGGTTGGTCTTTAATATCCATAATGTGTGTCTCCCCAGACCCGGAAGGTTGAGCATCAACCAAAACCATTATAGACCCAGAAGCATCAGCAACAACAGCTTATGTAGAAGCAATATCTTGTTGCTTAGGTTCACCCACAAGAGCCTCTGGAGCAGGAAAAAAGAAAGGAGTTTCTAAAGCTCTAAGCAATTTTTCTTGAACTTCAAGCCATTCCTTATGCTTCTTTTCAGCCTCTAGTCTATAGAAGTATTGTATATTTCTGGAGTTGATATCCACCCACTTTCTGAATGAAATCCAGGCAGCATCAGTCGCATGATGATCTCTGCTGGAGGTAGATCTTCTCAAGACATATCTCATTGAGTTATGAGCATTGATTCGAAAACGAAGTAATAAGTCATCCACAGGAATGAGGCCATTGTTAGTTATTGCAAAATAGGCCAAGGGTATTCTAGAATAAGGAGAGGGATCCCTATCTGGAACAACAATGATCTTCAAGATGTCTTCTTCTGACATGTTATCTTCAGAAGTACCTTGAGCATCAGATTTGGGAGAATCAGTTTGGGGGAATGAAGACGGATGATCTTAAAGAGGTGTGGTCTTAATCTCAACTTCATTTAGAAATTGTCTGTTGGAGATTAGGAAGATAAGGGTTCAAGATTCTGCGTGATGGTGATGATTTTAGTTGGGGTGATTGAGGATGGTTGAGAAAGAGAGATGGATAATGTGTTTGATGAAGAAGATCTTTCAGAGGGTTTTGGATTTTGTGAGGTTTCCGTGGGATCAGAAGTAGTGTCTTCTGAAACATTTGGATTTTTCTTGGTGGGAGCATTGACTGTTCCAAATGTGGAGACAAATGATGGAATGGGTATTGGAATAATGAAAGTGGATAGAGGAGTGGATGAGGAAATCATTTTCTCAGAGACAGTGTTCTCAGAAGAAACACACTTGTAAGAATCTTTAGATGCTTTAGCTTCAGAAGGAGAAATTGAAGCTTCCGATGTTTTGGCGGACTCAGAAGGTCTACAAGCATCATGATCCTCAGAAATCATAAGTTGTCTTTTAGTCAACTTCATCTTATTGGTTTCTGCATGAGATTCTTCAACCTTAGATCACTTGGAGGATTTCCTCTTCTTCTTAGAATGAGAAGCACAAGCACTAGGCTTAGGATTAATCTCAGGAAAGTGAAAAGATTTATCATCTAATCCCAAGATTATCTCGTTTCCCAATGTGTCACATTAAATGCATATGTGTGATTCAGAAAGGACGGTTGTCTTAATTTGAAATACCAACCTTTCACTATACTGACACCACATTTAATTGAAGTAACCTTTTCAGTTTCCAATGGCCAAAGGCACTTTCAAGAAAATATTCTGACCTTGAATAATTCTGAAGATATGAGGGCTTCACTTGTCAAAAGACACATATATCCGAAGGCAACAATTAAACAAACCTCGAAAGCTCATTTCTTTATTATGGAAGGCATCATTCTCGAGATCACCTTATTTTCATTCAGGACACATAACCATGTTCAAATGCTTTAGAATGAAAACCATTCTATCTTCAGTAAGGGTTTTTGTAAATATATCATCCCAATGTTGGTCTTTGTCAACAAATTTTAAAGAAAGAACACCCTTCTGAACATAGTCTCTAATAAAGTGATGTTTGATCTCAATATGCTTGTCCCTAGAATGTAAAACGGGATTCTTGGATAAAAAAATTGCAGAAGTATTACCACAGAAGATAGGAAAATTACTTTCTCATATATGATAATCTTACAGCGTAAACAACATCAAAAAAATCTACTAACTCGTATACACTTGATATTCTATAATACCAACCAAGGTTAGTAGTGCCTTTCAGATACCTAAAAATCCTTTTGACAACAGTCAAGTGAGATTTCCAGTTTATGATTGGAAGCAAACACATAAGGATACACTGAATAGAATATCAACTCTAGAAGCAGTTAAATATAATAGAGAATTTATCATACCTATATATAACTTCTGATTAACCTTACCACTTACCCCGTCCTTTTCCGAAACACAAGTAGGATTCAAAGAAGTCTTTTCTATTTTGCACTTAGACAAGTTAAAATACTTTAGAAGTTCTTTGGTATACTTGCTCTGATGGAAGATAGTCTCTTCTGATCTTTGATTTATCTGGATCTCTAGACAGAACTCGCTTTCTTCCATTAAGCTCAACTCAAACTCAGCCTGTATGGACATATCTTATTTCTTATTGAACTTATTTCAGAAGATACGCTTGGTTCTAATCACATGAGTTCCTTTGGTTCTAGACTCCAAATTCCAAATGTTATTTATTGAGAATAAATTTAGTTTCTGTTGAAAATCTAGAATCCAATCTTTGTCCAGAAGAACTTCATCAATAGATGTATGCTTTAAAGAGGACACCAAACTCAGAAGCATCTCTTCAGGATTGAAAGATGTTCTAGTTCTGTCTGGCTTAGTTTTGTTACCCATAATCAATTCCACAAAGACTGATGATATCAGTCTGTGCTTCCTTAGAGGATTCTGAAGCTTCAACAAATTTTTGTTGAGCTTCTTCTGAGTATTTTATTTCTAGAACTCATGCAATAGCTTCAATACCTTCAGAGTATCATAAGTTTCAACATACGCCATGATATGTTAGCAATATAGTATTTTAAGTCAACTTATGAAGTATCAAACCCATCACAAATTGCCATCATCTTCTTTCTTCTTTCCCCTTGAGAGCTTTCTTCTTATATATGTCCTTCAATCTGAGAACGATTCAAGGCTGCCATCAGTCCTTTTAGCACTTCAAAAATTGTTTCCGTAAAATATCTTCCAGAGATGGTTACTTCTTTTTGGCCAAAGGAGCAACTTATTTTCATCTTTGTCAGGTTCTTCTTTTGAATTCTTGATCTCCTTTGCTTGAAGAGCTTTAGTGTCCATAAATAGGCTATTCTACACAAGTGTTGATTAGATCTTTTTCCATCTTTGTATGTAGTTTCCATAGGCCTCCATTTGAATGGTACGCCCTTGAAAAATTTCTTCACGATATTTGACATTGAATATCCTTTGTCCAGAACTATAAGTCTTGAAACCAAAGTTTAAGACCTTAAGAGAAAAGTTTCAATTTTTTCAACATCCTCTATCTTGAATGCGTCAACCTTTTTGAGATAAGGCCAAAACCTTAGACTCCCTAACATGATTATTTCCTTTAAGAGATATCCAGCAACGTCTTGGGAAGATATGTAGATAACGACTAACATATCCCAAAGATAAATTCCAAATAGTATAAGGAACCTTTCTAGTATCCCATTTTTCAGTACTTAACATGTCACTATCACAGTGTTGGTGTAGAATCAATAGAAGTGTTTATGAAAACTCGTTTGGATCTTTATGTGACATGATTAAGTGTTTGGTGATAATCAATACCAGAACAAGGGCTCTGATTCCAATTGAAGGTGCGAGAAACACAAGAAAGGGGGTGAATTGGGTTGCACCAAATATAATCTTTTCGTAACTCAACCAGGAAGCTAACAAGTGAATAAAAACAAATGAACACAATTATTTTTATCCTGGTTCACTATTAACTAAGTTAATCCAGTCCACTCCAAAAGGTGATTTGACTTATCCACAAGGACTTAATCCACTATAATAAACTGATTACAAATAACCATAATAACGCTGATAAACCTTATTGACAACCCCAACAAGTAAATGCATCCTTATTTCCAATCCACACTGACCGCATCCAATGTCTTGTTGAGACTCCTGACTAATCCTAGTCTCTCAAGGAACCTATCAATAACCTTTGATTCACCATAGTGACCACAACCAATTGTCTTCTTGAGACTTCTGACTATCACTTAGTCTCTCAAGGCACTTTCAACAAAAGTTGATTACAAAGGTTTGTATAAATAAGGATGCTTCTAACAAGAAGATTACACAATGATTAAGTACAACAACATAAAGTGTTTATAGAAAGACATGAACAAAATATCCTTGCTAAAATACAAAACTATACAAAGATTTTCTCAAAAGAGTTGTGCATAATTTTAGTGTAGTTTTGTAGTACTGATTTGTTGAGTTCCAATTCTTCCAAGTCTTCCTTTTATAGTTGAAAAGAAAGAGACGTTGGAGGGTAGAATAGGAAACTTAAAACCCGTTGTTTTTCCCCCTACGTTCATGGTGGGAATTCCTAACAACATAGTATAAAATGATTGTTCTTACTCCACTCTAGTAGGGTATAAGTTATAGTGTACTTTGTATTTTTATGCTCACCATCTCACACAAACCATTCTTGATCGTTGTCTTCAAATTACTTAGAGGGTTATGATTGTAAGTTGATGAAGCATGTTATAGAAGGATGGATACTTGAATCTTTAGAACCTAAGTCTTTGAGTCTTCAAAACTTGTTCAGCAGAACCCTTGTCTTCAGAGTCCTCAGCACTTGGTCTTTAGAAGAGATGTTTTCAGATCTTTAGAACTTGTTCAGCAGAACATTGTCTTCACCATCTTCAGAACTAAGGACAATAAAAGCAAAGCTTAAGAAGGCCTCCAAATTATTCTTATAAAGTCACGATCATAAGCTCTTGTACTAACGTTCCTCAGAACCGTTGCATAAGTAGCATTCTCGAATCTTGACTTATCTTTGTAACACACACACACACAATATTATTCCAGAGTGTTGAGTTTAGAACCTAATGACGTCACACAGCTTCTACCAGAGCCATAACCTATTTAAAAAAAGCTACACACTAGACAGAAACCATTAGAGTACAAAATTGTTCTCTAAGATAACATGTAAAGTTATCATCAAAACTCAATGCTAGATGCAAAACCAATCTTGTATTTACATATCTATCCTGAGACTGGTGAAGGACTGAATGCACTTGAGACTGAGCATGGAGGTGTTACAGAAACATGTGAAGATGAGAATGTTGACAAAGGTAATAACAACGAGATTGTCAACATTGATGATTATGCATCTGATGATTAAACTATAATTAAAAGGATAACTCATGGGATTTCCAAAAGATGGAAAATAGGAAAGATAAGGATGTTGATTTGGCTGAGAGTACTCCCTCCAACAAAAGAAGTACTAGTGTAAGACCAACTAACACTACTGCAAATAACACCTGTAATGTCAAATGTGAAATGTATTTTACCTCAGCTACCCAGTCGACGTAAATAAGGTCGTCATGAAATGTCTCCACTTAATACCTCTGATTTAAAAACCAAGGGGGAAAGTGGCAGTGGTCATTTTTCGATCCCTAGCAACTGCATTTTTTAGATTTCTAAAATTGCACTACTTTTTACCTCTTTTTTTTTTACAATAATCGAGGGGTAAAGTCCTATTTACAAAATTTTAGTTTTAACCTATTTTTTTTTATGTTTTAATCTGCAAATCACTAATTTTTTTTGACAAATTCTAAATCTTCCTCATCATCATCAACAACAACACCTATAACAACAATAAAAACAAAATCAATAGAATCCTTAAACATTAAATCTCACAATAAAACAACAATAACAACAACAAAAACAACAACAACAAAAACAACAACAACAACAAGAACAACAACAACAACAAAATCCATGAAATCTTTAAATGTTAAATCTCAACAACAAAAAATAAACAAAATCAATGGAATACTTAAACATTAAGTCTCAACAACAGAAGTAACAACAACCAAATACATGGAATCTTTAAACATTGAATCTCAACAACAACGACAAATAAAAATAATCAATAAAATCATTAAATACTAAATTTCTACAACAATAACAATAATAAATTTTTTACTTAATACAACTACAACTAACATTAAATCATTTTAACAAGGAATTACTAGATAAATATAATATTAAGAAACTAACCTTGAAATATTTTCATGTTCTTGCTTTCATTATCATTATTTTCAATATGTTCAGTTTAAATTTCAACACTTTGCATCAAAGATGCATAGTTGTGGCATTCACATTTTGATGAGTTGACAATGTCTTGACCATTGTTACTTTATTAATGGACGAAAAAGATTTATTACTTAATTGTTTCATCAAATTGGTCATAAATTAAAAATAAAAAATAAAATATGCTACTTTACCCCTCATTTCTTTGCAAACTCGAGGCAATAGGTCATAAAAAAAATTAAAAGATAATATTGGTCATGAGTTTAATCCCCAACAAATGAATTTTTATTTTATTTTCAAAATTGTGCTACTTTTTACCTCAGTTATTAACAAAAACCGAGAGGTAAAGTCCTATTTAAAAATTTTAAAAAATTAATAAGTGATAAAGTGTAGTTGTTGGGATTCGAAGACATGTCCTCTAAATACTTTACCCCTCGATTTTAAGAAAAACATAGGTAATAGGTCATTAAAAACTTAAAAGATGATAAAATGTAGTTGTTGGGATTCGAAGACACGTCCTATAAATATATTTCCCTTAGTTTCTAGTAAAACCGAGAGAATATATGGTATTTTTTATTAAAAAAATTAAATATGACACATCTATAGTTTACACTTCAGATTTTTTTTGGGTGAAGTGAAATGTTTCGTCGTGAAAAACGTTATTTGTTGTAGTGTAAGGGTTGGAGCAAAGTGTTGGCTCCCAGCTCAAAGAAGAAATCTCTACGGAGGAAGGATGTTCCTTTAAGTGATTTAGAGTTTGATGTCAATGATGATGTCCAGGACACCTTGCATGACAACAAAAGAAAGTATGTGATCAAGAAGAGTCTTACAAATGTTCTAGATGTTCCTTTAGATAATGTGTCTTTTTATCTTGCTAAAAATGTGGAGAAGTGGAAGTATGTCTACCAGAGGCGTATTGCTCTGGAAAGGGAATTGAGGAAAGATGCCTTAGAGTGTAAAGAGGTTATTGATATTATTAATCAAGTTGGATTAATGAAGACTTCTTCCAAACTAAACAATTTTTATGAGAAATTGCTGAAGGAGTTTGTAGTATACATAACTCAAGAGTTTAATGACAAGAGAAGCAAGGAGTTTAGGAATGTGTTTGTAAGAGGTAAATGTGTGGAATTCTCTCCAATTGTGATTAATAGGTTTCTGGGAAGGTGTGAGGAAGAACAACCTGAGGTTGAGATGTCTGATAACACCATTTGTAGAGAAATCATTGGGAAGCAGGTTAAGGAATGGCCTAGAAAAAGAAAGCTTTCTGCAAGCTATCTGAGTGTGATGTATGCGATTATTCACATAATTGGAGCTAATAAATGGGTGCCTACCAATATACTTCCTATATTGCTAATGGTATGGGAAGATTCTTCTACATTGTTGGGACCTAAATAAACTATGATTTTAGAACCTATATCTTTGAATAAATCATGAAGCAAGGTACTTCCTATGCAGTAAAAATGCCAATTGCTTTCCAAAATTTAATTTGTGGAATCATTCTTATTCAACATCCATGAATCTTAAATAATTCAGACTATACAAGTATGAGGGATTCACCTCTTTCTTTTAACTATAAGTTGTTTGAAGATACACATGTCCCAGACATTGTCATGCCATCTGGAAAATAAAGTGTCATTCCCACCACCAGGGCTGACATAATAACAGAGTTGAAAGCTACTTGTAAAAGGGTTGGATGAGACTATAAAAACCTATGCTGCAAGGAAAATTGAACTGGAAAGGTTGATTGAAGCTCTGACTGAAGAAAATGTCCAAGGAAACCATGCTGATGGTAGTGATGATGAACATGAAAAGGAGACTATTGGTGGAAGTAAGGATGATGAAAATGAAGAAAGAAGTGGAGATGAAGAAACAACTAGCAGCGATAGTGCTTAAGAAGTTGTGTTCTTTTTAGTTTGTTCTTATTGTTTGTTGATGTATAATGTAAGGGCTTATGACCCATAACTCTTTGTTACCTATGTGCTATTGCTTGTAACTCTACTGTTTGTTTCCATCAATGACATTGTGTTTCCAATACCGTGTGTTTCCATCTGATAGTGTTTGTTTCCACTGAATTTGTGTACTTCAATTTGTTGTTTATGCTTGTGTGCATTATGTAATTCCATTTTTTTTTGCATTTACTCTAATTTATATCAAGTTTTGGCTAAAAAGGGGAGTAAAGTGTTAGTGTGTTAGTGTTAGTGAGTTAACATATTAACCTAATGTTAACTTAGTTTGTTTGTCCTGGTGTCATGTCACATGTCTTGACATGTTGATTAACATTGTCATATGACTATACTACTGTTAAGGAGAGATTAGCCTATTGTAGTTGCTTGTTATCTATGCAACTGTTTAGGGGGAGCATGAGTGTCTGTCATGCTTGTTGTTGGTGCTTAAGGGAATTTCTTATGCTCCTGCTACCACTAATGTGGTGTGTGTGCATTATGTCATACTAGATGTCCTGACATGTTGCCTGAAGTAATTTTTAGAGAACTCTGATTCTCCGAGTTTTCTTTGTGAGGCTTATTTTTTATTCTTCAGCTGCATGTGCCTCTGATGTGTGAACTTGGATATTGATTATGTGTGACAGGGGGAGTAATGATCTTGTAAGAACCTGCTAAGCATGATGCTTTGGAGATGAGTTGTTGAACTTAGCATGGTGCTAATGCTGCATTATTTGACTGTGTTGATGTGATGTCATACCGCATGTCTTAACTTCTAATCTCTTGAGATTTCTGGAGTTTGAAGAAGTTGTAATCTTTGGTTTTGTGTGCGAGACTGAGTCTCTTTGAGGCTGCATTTAATCTCTGATATGTTCTATTGCAGTTTGTACAAAGTTTACATGTATTTCGTGTAGCATGTGTTTTGTATTTGTGGTTTTATTCCTTATCTCCATAATTTTTGTGCAAAGGTTATTTTATCCAAAATTTGCCAAAGAGGAAGATTGTTAGGTCTGTGATTTTATGATTGGCAATAATTTTGGTAAAACATGTTTCATTTGGGAAAACATGTATCACTGTCAAATATTGAGCAAGATGTCATGACATCTTGGCCAACTGTACATCAGGATTTGCTGTTACTTTCTTGACATATTTGATTTGATTTTGTGAGATTCTCTTGGATATATCTCACTTATTTGTGCAGGTAAAGAAGATTTAATTTGGAACAATTGATTTTATCTTCATTTATACATAAGTTTCTAAAATTGGATGTTGAGACAATTTAGGAAATTTGTAATATTTTTCTTTAATATTTAAGGTGATTTTTCGGCACAATTGGTGTAACCCTCAGCTTGTGGATCAATAATCATTTGGGTGAAGATTATGAAGCCTATGGACTACTGAGGAGTATT
This sequence comes from Vicia faba, assembly GCA_948472305.1. Taxonomy (NCBI): domain Eukaryota; kingdom Viridiplantae; phylum Streptophyta; class Magnoliopsida; order Fabales; family Fabaceae; genus Vicia; species Vicia faba. The sequence goes on from OX451740.1 coordinate 1,183,511,249, forward strand.
TAAAGAAATACCTAGACCTAATATCATTAAAAACTTTAACAAAAATAAGGGAAAACTTGTTTTTCTAGAGTCTTAGGGTTATGAGGGTTCTTAAGTGTGTTTATGTTTGTGTATGTCACTCATGTATCTTTTGATACATTGAGGTAGACTGATTGTTCATTGTTCATTGTCAATCACTCATGAGCTTCTAAGCAAAGAGTTGATTGTGTGTAATTAGAAGTGTGTTCTTCTATTTGGTTTTTTTTTGGTATTATCACTAAGGTGATTGTGAGAAGTGAGAGGGGGTTCTCATATCTAGGAGGTTCCTAGGTAGAAGTTACATAAAGTAACGATTATGGTATAAGTTGTAAACTAGAGTTGTTTAGCTTTGAACTAATAATATCATCGTGAATTTCCTTCCTAGTTTAAATGCCTCCAGAGAAGGTGAATTACACTGAACTGGATTAACAATTGACTATGTCTTTTACCTTTTACAATTTACTTATGCATAATTTATTGTTTTCGTAAATATTTTTTTCTTATCAGTAGATGATGTCTTAACATTTATCTTGACATTGTGTTTGGTGTTAGAACATCAGTCTTGACATCTATTTGAAAGTGTCCAAATTTTAATACCTTTAACAACCTCCTCTCTTATATTCTTAGCATTAGTGCCTCTTTTATATATATATATATATATATATATATATATATATATATATATATATATATATATATATATATATATATATATATATATATATATATATATATATATATATATATATATATATATATATATATATATATATATATATATATATATATATATATATATATATATATATATATATATATATATATATATATATATATATATATATATATATATATATATATATATATAGGCGGAGCCAGACTAAAAAATTTAGGATGGCCGCAAACCTAAATAAAAATTATAAAAAGTATCACTACGCCAAAAAAGACCTACGAAAGCGCTTTTTTTGGCCTTTAAAAGCGCTTTCTAAGGTGGCGCTACTATAGGTTTTAGCAGCGCTTTTTGTTTAATGAAAAGCGCTTTCGTAGGTCTACCTATGACAGCGCTTTTTCTAAAAAGCGCTCTCTTAAGTACCCTTTTGGCAGCGCTTTTTCTAAAAAGCGGTCTCTTAAGTAGGCTTTTGGCAGCGCTTTTTTATGAAGAAGTGCTTTCATTGGTGGCGCTTTTTTCTGGAAAAGAGCTTTCATAGGTTGTCTTTTAGCAGCGCTTTTTCCTGGAAAAGCGCTGTCATATGTTTACCTTAGACAGCGCTTTATGTGAAAAAGCGCTTTCATAGGTCTACATATGAAAGCGTTTTTCTTCAAAAAGCGCTTTCATAGGGTGTTTATTTTTAGAGGTATAATTTATATAATTCATATACCTGCATTGTTTGCAGCATATTATTTATATAAACCAGTTGCCATAACCTGTAATTCATAAACAGCGGTAATGCATTGTAATCCAAAATATATATACACCATTTTTGTATATCAAATTATATATAAACCATTGTTATCAGCATTGTAACTCAAAATCAGTCTTACAAAATCAACCCTAACAACAACTAAACCAGTCCTTATATGATTCTCTGCTCAATAAAATATTGACACAATTCCTCTTTGATTTCTTCCAACTGAAGTTTCGTGTAATATGCACATTTGTACTCATCGAAGTACTACATAACAAAACATAATATGCATGATTTAGTTAAAAGTAAAAAATTATATGAAATATCCGAGAAATAATAAAACAAATCCTAAGTTATAAATCCATACTGTGACTGGAATCTCTATTTGATTCAGTTGAATGATTTCTTTGATAAATCGCATAACGAAGTATCCGTAATCTATACCGTTTTGCTGTTGAGGACACTACATAGAAAAACAATTAAGAATATATAGTTGTATTGTTTTATCAAATAGCGTAAATATTATAAGCAAAATAGTGGAAATTAATATACCTGCACTTTGATCCAATTAATGTTGTTTGATTTAGACCGTCGTACCCGAGCTTCTCTTTGACACCGGAATACTTGTATCGCTCTAACAAAATAAAAATATATATTTAGAACAATGTCACAGAAATAATTAAATATATAAATACACACAAATATTTAGAATAATCTCACTTACGTATCAATCATTAACTTCATATCCGGATAATTTGTCCAATCACCGTCAACCGAATTCAGATAATAGACCACTTCTTTTATAGGATCGATAGCAACCAACAACCAGTGACGTCTATAAATTAAAACAACAATTTAGAAGAAATTTTTCTACGCAAAAATTACAAATATTAAAATGAACTTAGAATGAAAATCTAACCCTGTAGGAATAGTATTATACACCCAAATATATAAGCTTTCTGTACTGCCAGTTGCCATGAATCTTTCGACTAAGTGCTCTCTTACTGATTCCGGTTCCCTACCAATTATCGCTCCGCTGACACGGGAGGAAGACACGGAATGGAATCTGTTTGACAATTGATTTCCGCGCATCAATTTGTCATATAACAGCCTTAAATAAAAACATAATTAATATTAGACTATATTCATTGAAATGTTTAAAAAAGATTTCAGCTAATTACATAATATAAAGATGGGGTTACCGGATGTATGCGTGCATAATACTGACGCCCAATTCTTTATAACGGAAAATTTGTTCCACGTCCTCATGTCCAATTATTTCGGTGAAAGGAAAACCAAAGATACCTTGATCCATATCCATTTGACGAATACCACCATCCATCAAATCTGTTGTTCCCACTATTGTTTCAAGACACTGCCGGTATCGAGGGAAAAATCTAGTAGGTACCCTTTTCTTGGGTGGTACGCCAACGATTTTCTGGCTCACTTGTTGTGACCCTTGAAAAGGTACCTAAAAATCATATAAACTCAGTTAAATTATAAAATTATGCAGTTTTTTATTCGGATCATATAATTAACACTTTAAACGTACCTCTTTTGGTGATACATCAGACTCGTCGTGCCGCAAAATCCCTTTACCCTTAGATGCGGGTGTTGTAGGAGTCTATAATTACCGTGGAAATAACTGAGGTCAGAACTGACAGTTGAAGACTTAAAGATTCATAATTGTTTTCAACATACCTGATCATCTATGAAAATAAGGTCCGATGGCCATGCAACAAAAGATCCTATTGCATCTCGCAACAATGTGGTCTCGACAACAATGTCAGGTACCGGCAGCAACACATCCATATCTAAAGCAATGTCAACTGATACTTTCATGTGTCCATCCGGAAGCGGTCTATGGTGAAGTAAATCTCCCGAAGTGTTATGGACTTTTCCCTTGCCAACTAGTCGATAAGTCGGCGACGACAGGTATAGCTGGCAAGATGAAATGCCCTAAACCAATAATAACCGTTAGAAGTGACTAAAAATATTCTATAATAATAACGGATATATATTGAAAATTACCTCAAGAAATTTATGCTGACAGTTGATACTAGCTTTGTCACTAGTTTCTTTCAATTGTGAACTGCTCTTTTCTTCCATATATATCTCTTTATCCTTCTGCAATTCACAGACTTGAGCTTGTAAATCCTGCAATGTTTGCATCACTTCTACATTGCTAGGATTTCTTCTCCTTGGATGCTTATACAAAGAGGTTGGAGTCACACCATGACCTTTACCCCTCACCCGACCCGGATACTCAGCAATATTTAGTGCTCGACTAAGTATGCTCATGGTATCCTGATGATCCTCACCTGGGGATACCGATTGCGACAAGGTCTCTTGTAATTCATTTACATATAAAAAATTATTTAAATATTAATAAACATTAATTGATTTAACTAAAGACACAATCTTATACTTACACATTCATCATACACATGTTGAATATCGGGATTAACAGCTTGATCCTTGCCCACACGGGCTTCCTTCCATAACAAATGTGCCGGTAGTGATGTTGCGTCACTTTTCGTCTCTTCTAACTACGTAATGACACAAGTCTTAAGATCATCAACTATAACACATTGAGAGAATTAATAAGATCATAGAGTTTATATTTACTTACAATTTTTTCCTCTAAGCGAGCATATCCCAAACGCCCTTTTTTGTATGGATATGCGGGTTTTGACGCTCTCTCGCGATTAATAACACTCACTTTCTTGAAATTCTCGTCTCTTCTTTGGCCTACAAAACCAACCCATTCTTCAGATGTAATGAAGTTCTCATATTTCTTTGGACGTTCCAGATCCTCTTCAAGAAAATTTCCTTCATCATCTTTAAGATACTTGTTTGTTAAAAATGTTCTCCACCCTCTGTGTCTTTTTCCAGCCAAACCCATTATATACTTTTTACGGGTATCTTCAATGTTAAAAGACCTCTACAAAAAAACATACGCATAAAGTGTGTTAGTAAAAGAAATTTAAACACATATTATCGTCAAGATAAAGCAAATAAAAAATACCATATATGTACCTTTATCTCAGTCCAAACTTTCTCCTTAGCCTCATCCAACTCTCCTCTTTTCCATCTAGGAGTGGTGATCGGAATGTGTATACAAACAAGCGTACCAATGTAGCTTGTCAACTTTGCAGCATTAGACCCAATTAGTTGGTCATTATCATTCCAATCTACATTATATGTTACTCCTCTATCTCTATCACGGATGATTCCCCTCATAATAGTTATACCTCGTGTAATATCTTTTTCTGAAGTCTTTTCTGAAGTCTTTTCTGGAGTATTTTCAGGAGCATTTTCAGGAGCATTTGCATCTTTTGAGTTTTCTTGATTACTAGCCATTTGACCTGTAATAATGAAAGAAAAAAAAATGAAATGACAAATATAAAAATGAAATGGAAAATAAAAATGAAATGACAAATAAAAATGAAATGGCAAATAAAAATGAAATGACAAATATAAAAATGAAATGACAAATAAAAATGAAATGGAAAATAAAAATGAAATGACAAATATAAAAATGAAATGACAAATAAAAATGAAGTGACAAATAAAAATGAAATGACAAATTAAATTTTATTGAATGATATAGGCTATAATTATATATACTATTACCCTTTTCACTAAGGTCTCTTTCTTTTCTTGGTAGGAATGTGTTCTACTCGTCTCTTAACAACGCGGACAGTTGGATTGATCCAAATACCCTCATTATGATCGTTTCTAATACATGATTCATTATCATTTTGATCAGTTATGGTTAAAGATTCAATGTCAACACCAATATCACTTTGATCTCCAATGCTTTCATCAATTACTTTGTTAGATAATAGCACTATAGACTATTTCGTACTTGTCGGATCATTGACATAGAACACTTGTTTAGCTTGAGAGGCTAGAATGAAAGGCTCATCTTTGTACCCCATCCTATTAAGATCCACTTGCAAAAAACCTGACTTATCCATTCGTATGCCATTATTATTTTCAACCCACTTGCAACCAAATATAGGAATCTGAAACTTCTCGTAATCAAACATCCAAATGCGCTCGATAACCCCAAAATATGACAGATTTGCAAATTTTGGGTTTAAGTCCTTCACACTTGATATATGCATTGCTTCAGCGATCAAGGTGACACCACTATTTTGCATAGTACTTTTGTCATCCAGTTCTTTGGTATAAAATGTGTATCCATTAATTGCATATGCGCTATAAGAAAACACAACTAAACTTGGACCGTATGCTAAACATCTCAATCTTTCTGTTACTGAAGCATGATCTGAACGATACTTTGAATAAATATGTTCCTTAAACCATGGTATGAAACTTCGATTATGCTCTCGTACAATCCAATTCTCATTTCTATTCGGATTTAAACCTCGAAGAACACCCTTGTGAATTTCAACATACGGCTCAACTTCAAGCTCATTATGCAGAACATACAAATGCACTTGATCCCGTTCGACCATTGATACTGTCACAACTTTATTTCCAATTAGCTTCTTACCTTCTTTTTTTTCAACAACATGAGATTTGGGGAGTCCAATTGATTGAACATTTGACAGATATTCAGTACAAAACTCAACCGCTTCTTCAACAATATATCGTTCAGCAATACAACCCTCTGGTCGACTTCTGTTTTTCACATACCCTTTTAATATTTTCATATAACGTTCAGTATGGTACATCCATCTCATATAAGCTGGTTCGCACAGTTGTGTCTCTTTGACAAGATGAACGACAAGATGAACCATTATGTCAAAAAACGAGGGAGGGAAATACATTTCAAGATCACACAAAGTAACAACTATTTCTTTTTGCAATGTTGGTAAGATCTCAGGATCGATCACCTTGCTGCAAATTGACTTGAAGAAAAAACACAGTTTAGTTATTGCGCTTCTTACTTTTTCTGGAAGAATAGAACGTATACCTATCGGTAGAAAATGTTCCATTATAACATGGAAATCATGCGTCTTTAAACTCTTTAACTTGAGGTCTTTCATAGACACAAGTCTTCTAATATCTGATGAGTAGCCTTCTGGAACTTTAACCTCACTTAGGAACTTACATAATATTTTTTTCTCCTTTCTGGATAGAGTGTAAACATCAGGTGGTAGATATGTTCGTCTTCCTTTTTTCACGGGTCCCAATTCAGTTCTTATTCCCATCTCTACCATGTCCTCCCTTGCTTTAAGACCATCCTTAGACTTCCCTTTTATATTGAGTAACGTACCAATAACATTGTCAAATATATTTTTTTCAATATGCATAACATCAAGAAAATGTCTTACATACAAAGATTTCCAATATGGCAATTCAAAAAAAATCGACCTCTTCTTCCACCCACCTGTAACAACTTTATGTGCAAAAGGCTTGCCAAACTGAATACTCACATCTTTCACCTTTTCAAATAATTGATCACCTGTCAATCCAGGCGGAGCTCTACGTTATTCGGTATCTCCGTTGAACGCTTTTCTCCATCCACGATATTGATGTTTAGAATTTAAGAATCTACGATAACCGAGAAAGACATTATTCTGACAAAGTTTCAATCGCATCGTATCGGTTCCATCTTCACAGATAGGACACGCTTTTTCACCTTTAATGCTATACCCCGATAGATTTCCGTAGGCTGGAAAATCGTTAATTGTTCCAAACAACATCGCCCTCAAGTTGAAACTTTCTTTCCTATACCCATCATAAACCTCCACACCGTTCTCCCACAAAATCTTCAAATCTTCGATTAAAGGTTCCAAATATACGTCTATGTCATTTCATGGTTGTTTAGGCCCAGAAATTAACATAGATAACATCATGTACTTATGCTTCATACATAGCCACGGAGGTAGGTTATAAATCATAAGAATCACAGGCCATGTGCTATGCGAGATACTTTGAATACCGTGTGGGTTCATTCCATCAGTAGACAATGCCAAGCGAAGGTTTCTTGCTTCTTTTCCAAATTCAGGATAATCATTATCAATTTTCATCCACTGTGGTGAATCTGCCGGATGTCGAAACTTTCCATCAACAATTCTTTCATCTGCATGCCAAGTTAAGTGTCTTGAATCGGTTTCACTACGATACATCCATCTAAATCTCGGAATTATAGGAAAATACCATAAGACTTTTACCGGAGACAACTTTTTCTTATATCGAGGGGCACCGCATTTAGGACACTCATTTAACGATGCATACTCGTTTCAAAACAAAACGCAATCTTTTGGACAGGCATGTATCTTGTCATAGCTCATGCCAATAGAGTACAACATCTTTTTGGCCTCATACGTTCGACTGGGGAGAACATTATCCTCTGGTAGCATATCTTTCATAAGGGCTAATAACTCTGTGAAACTTTTATCCGACCATCCATTGCCCGCCTTTAAGTTGTACAACTTTAATACCACATAAAATCTTGTGAATTTTGTACAACCATTATACAACGGTTTCTCTACATCGCTTACCAACCTCTCGAACATTTTGGGACAATCATTAAGATCTTCTTCAAGCGCTTCTGCAATCTCTTCAACTCGATCATAATCGTATGTATCTGTGCCATTGTCGTTTGAAGCATAGGTCTTATTATCCCCCGATTCATCATTCCCGTCACTTTTCTCACCATGCATATTCTAACATGTATAACTTCTATCAATTCCACATCGTATTAAATGCGATGCCAACTGAACCGCATCAACCCGATTCCCATAACAGCAACACAAACAAGGACATGTCATTCGACCGGGGTCTTCGGCGTGCGCAACAGCAAACTTAACGAATTCCGATACCCCGTTCTCGTACTCTTTCGACAATCGATTGGAATACATCCATGTCTTATCCATGGTTTACGGTTTCTGAGTCAATCTGAGCGAAATGATAAATTAGAAAACAAAACCAATACTCAAAACTTGCACTTGCTCTTGCACAACCATATAACAAAACCAATACTCAATACTTTTCACTAAATTCATTTTATTCTATCAACTAATCACATTTTATGATTACGTCACTAATCACAATTCTTAACTCTCACAATTTTATATAAGCATGCATTCTGTTACCTTAAAAAGTTGTTTTTGTTTCTTTATCCATCTCATTAACAAGTTAATTAATCACTTTACATTATCTCTAATTAAATATACATATAGATATAGATATATAGATACATAATAATGAATGGTAATGTGAAATGGGGAACCCCGTTTGTTAATGAATCATAATTTCCACCACCATTCACTAACACAAGACAACATCGTTAGCACAACCCTCTACATGTTCGTTTCTTATATACTAGTACACCCTTGTTTCATCAAACTCAAGGAATACCCTATACCAAACTTCATCTGTTTCTTATATATGGCATGGCCTCATTTTAGTCTAAGATATGTTTTCTGCTACGAAATTTTGTAATAAACAAAAAGGAAAAAATATTTTGTATAGATTGAAAAGAAGAAACAATCACCTGACGGTTCTCCTGTGGCAAGCAGTTCTCCGGTGAGATATATTGCTCTTGTTTTCTGACGATTTGACACGTTTGAGTTCTCCGGTGAGATATGTTGCTCTGAATCGGAAGGTCCTGAAGAAGTTACAAAAACCGATTAATTTCCAAAACACATTAAACAAACATCAAAAGACAGAGAGCCTTAATCGGGAATCACAACCTGCCGTCCAACTAGTGTGAGTGAGAAACACTAAATGTGCTTGCTAATCAATGAAACGAGAATTTTGTATGTCACTATGGCTTCCAAGAAAATATTCTATGCCCGATTATTCAATAAACCCTCAATAACTTTTAAAACATAATCACCTAACATTAAATCGTCCATTGCTCCAAAAAAAAGGTAACAAAAAAATCATCAAAGGGTTTTAGGAAACATTCAAAAATCATCAAACAACAACAACAACCACTACACTGTGAATGATGAAGAATATAAAAATCATTGAAAACCTAAACTGATTTCAGAATACATAAATTAAATGATTGGTGCAGTTCGAGAGAGATTGAACCTTGTGAAGAGAGGGACGAGTCGTACGGAAGCGATGAGAGTTGACGATGGTGGCGATTGAACGGAAAGAGGCTACCGTGAGAGTACGAAGAAGGAACGAATTTGGGGGTTGGGTTGGAAGAAAGGAAACAAAACAGCCACAATACGAACACACCTTTAATCAAAATCAATAAAATTTATTATAAAACAACCTACGAAAGCGCTTTTAAAAGCGCTTTCTAATGGTCATCTATAACAGCGCTTTTACATCAAAAAGCGCTTTCGTAGCATATCCTATAGTAGCGCTTTTAAAAGCGCTTTCTAAAGGCCAGATTTAGCAGCGCTTTGGAAAAGCGCTTTCTAAGGCTGACCTTTAGCAGCGCTTTTGAAAAGCGCTTTCTTAAGGTACCCTCTGAAAGGCACCCTTTAGCAGCGCTTCTCAAAAAGCGCTTTCTAAGGGTGACCTTTAGCAGCGCTTTTGAAAAGCGCTTTCTTAAGGAACCCTTTGAAAGCGCTTTTTTTAAGCGAATTTTTTTTAAAACCTACAGCAGCGCTTTTTCCTAAAAGCGCTTTCGTATGTGTGCTGCTAAAACTTATTTTTGGCGTAGTGTATTATATGTAAAAAATTTAAATTCTAACCAAATTTAATAAAATATTAACAAAACATAATTATATATTTGCGATTATTATGATAAAAACATTAACTTCTTATTTATTATAATGTAATTCATTAAGAATGTATAATTTCAATACTAAAATAAACATTTTAAAATTATAGAATTTATAATTATAATATTCAAATAAATGAGAGTGTACTGTATGGTGTGGCACCAGGGCAACTAATTAGAATTGAAAGAATATCTCAATGTTTATTTTTAACAATATTTATTTTTAATTTATCACTTGTGAAAAGTTAATTAACATATTTTTCAGATTGTAATATCTAATAGCAAATATATACTATATATAAAAAATAATAATAGAATGGTCGTGGTCTTTCAGATTGTATTATATTTGCTTTTCAAAAGATAATTTATAAGTAGTGCATTTAGGAAGAAATTTGATGCTCAATCAAAATGGTAAGTGTTCTGGACTGGGCCTGCGCGTGGCCAAATTACCAGTGAGGCCCAGTCTAAACTTTACAACATACCATGCTGAGTATTAGAATCCCCGACACGTCTCGATCATGGGTGTCATCGAACACAACTTGTGCCCGCCGGTGACCGTGAAGAGAGTCCCCGACAAGGGACATCCCAGGCGAGGAACGTCTCAATCTAGGCCTTGCTCGGACACATTCCTCGTAGGGAAGAATCGACCTCTTTGAATATCTCACAGTCCTCAGGGTCTCGAGAAGACCGCGTCTTCACCTCCTTATTTCTGCGGAGAGCATCATCCAGGTAGGGGACCATGTGCAGGTCCCCGCTACTCGACGTAGAACCTGGCAGTCCCTTTGTTGGGCCTGTTTGGTCAGCCCAATAAAGGGACATTGGCCCAACGCTGGGGGCTATAAATACCCTATATTTCAAGAGGGTCAGGTATTCATTCATTCACACGTACATACTATTCGCCTGCTCATTCCGTCTCTCACTTTATCATCAGAGTGTCTTGCAGGTACCCCCCCCCCCCCCACCTCCTTCAAATTTAATCGAGCCAACTGTGACAGTCTAATTCTGATAAGGTACGATCAGTGGCGCCGTCTGTGGGAATCTAAGCTTCCCCGTCTTACAAACTCACGAAGACAAAAGCTGAAACCATCCTCGACCGCCACGGCTGACCAGATTCAGGACAACCAGAACGTCCGCGTCGTTGAAGCTAACAATAACCTCGCCGATAAAAACGGTGGCCCTGACAACGCCGACCATAATATCTCCCCGGGGTACCATCCCCGGGCCCTCTAACTATCGGGACGGAGCCACGACTTCGTCTTCCTCAGTCCCTCCTCGGCTCGAAGAAGACAATCCAGTTCCCCTCAACTATCTAGCCGCCCAATTCCATGAGGTTCCTGTCCCCGCCGGGGCAGACGCCACGACCAGGGCACTGTTCGCGGAAATCAGGAGGCCCCCCGAGGGGAAAGACTGAGAGTGCTAGAGGACGACAGGAGCCCCCCGAGGAGACACAGGAGGCCTCAATCCCCACCTCCTCAAAGGATGGAGGAACGTCCCCGATCTCCCCCGCGGAGACAAGACCGTGACACCTCTTGAAGCCCGTCGCCCCGACAACCCGAGCGACGACCGGCCTTGGAGTGAGGACCACTCATTGAGACCGGAAGGCGCGACCTTGGCCCTTCACGGCAAGAACGAAGACCTTCCGGAGACAGACACGAAGGAGCCTATCAATGGACACATCGCTCGAGGAACGTCCAGCACGACTAGAGCCATCGTGACCGATAATACATCAGGTCCCCGTCCTGCTCCCCAGAACGAAGTGATGAGGACGACCCCCGCGATCCCTTATCACAAGCTATCATGGAGGCGCCCATCCCCCCGGGCATGGAGAAACCTCCACATCTGAAAGAATATGATGGAGTCACTAACCCAGTCAATCACATAGACGGGTTCGAGGCAATGCTGCACTACCACAATGTCGGAGGACCAATTAAATGCCGTTTGTTCCCCACGACCTTGAGGAAATAAGCTATGGACTGGTACAAGGGTCTCTCCCCGGGATCAATTACCTCGTGGCAAAACTTGAAGAACCAGTTCATCAGCTCATTCACTGCGTCTCAGCGACATCCGAAGACCGAAGCGGCGCTCGAGGCCATCATCCAGATATACGATGAGACCTTGAGAGAATTCATCAACCGCTTCAACCGGGAAGCCATCCAGGTCCCTTGCACGGACCATATGAAGAGATACCTGTTGGAGAGGGGCGTTCTCCCCGGCACGGAATTCAGGAAGGTTGTGGGCATCAAACCACCCCGAACGTTTGACGCTCTCCTCGAGAAGGTCGGGGCCTACATGGACTACGAGGAGAGGGAAGCGGCCAACAGAGCCCGAGATCCCAGGAATCGCGGATCTAGCAGCAACCCGCGCCAAGAGACCATCCCTCCTCGACGAGCCAGGGAAAAAAGAAAATACGGCAAACCCTGGGACATCCGAGAAGAGAGGGGGCCCTCAGGGCGTTTCACAGAGTACACTCCGCTCACAGCTTCCCGCGAGTGCATCTTAGTGGAGTGTGCAAGTACGGACTTCAAAGATGGCGGCGTCAAGCGTCCCCGACCAGCTCCTACCAAACCCGGGGTGGACATGAGCAAATACTGTCAGTACCACAAGAGCCATGGCCATCTGACTGAAGACTGCGTCCACCTCAAGGACGCCATCGAGACCCTCATAAAAGGAGGGAGACTCGCCCAGTACCGGCGAAACGACGCTCCTTATCGCGACGTCCGCGAGACAAGAGAAGTGGAAGAGGAGGCCCGACCATCTGACGAGTCGGTCCGCATCCAAACAACCTTCTCCGTCACAATACCCGAGGACTTCCATGTCCCGGACTACATACAAGAACCGCTGTCGATGCACAACAGGTGGGAGAACTTTCCCTCCGCCATGGTCATCAATGGCGGAGGTTTCAATGACCTGACCATAAATTTGGCCAAGAGGAAGCTGGACGAGTTGGTGGACACGGCCCCCCCTCAAACGGTGACTTTTGAAAAGGTGAAGGGTAGGTCAGAACCTATCACCTTTTATCTCGAAGAGCTCCCCAAAGGGCCCCCCAATTCGGTCATTCCTCTACTGATCAGAGCGAGGATGGCCAACTTTGACGTACACCGCGTCCTCGTCGACAAAGGAAGTTCCATCACGTAATGTACAACCAACTGTTCCGAACCCTGCAGCTCGAAGACTCTCACCTCTCACCTTACGTGGGGTCATACCTGCAGGGCTTTAACGGCTCAACTTCCAAGCCTTAGGGATACGTCGGGCTCATGGTCACGTTTGGCGAGGATACGACAACGAGGCAATTCAAGGTGCGCTTCCTCGTCATTGGTTGCCCGTACCTCTACAACTGCATTCTGGGAAGGCCGACATTGGCAGAGCTGACCGCAGTACCCTCTACAGTTCATCTGAAAATGAAGTTTTATACCAAGAGGGCCCGGGTCGCCACCATCCAAGGGGATCTAGCAGCTGCCCGAAGGTGTTTTAACGCGGCTTCTAAGGGACGCAATACGGTGGACACCAACACAAGGCCCGCCAAGAGAGCTGCGACGACACGACCAGAGCCTCAGAGGACAGAGTCCGTCAAGGCAAAAGAGAAGAGGAACCCCCAGAGGTCGACTCAATATCCCTGGACACTCGCTTCGACCAGGATGAACCTCCCAGCAGCGAGAAAATCCCCCTCCGACCAATTTCAGACGGGGACTTCGAACTCGTCCCCCTCGGCGAGGATCCAAGCTGAGGAGTGAAGATCAGCACCGGACTCCCCGACTTAGCAAGGAAGCAAATAAAATCCTGTTTGCACGAGAATGCAGACCTCTTCGCGTGGAGCACTGTGGAAATTCCAGGACTCGACCCCGAGGTCGCCTGCCACTGTCTCACCATAGATCCTGCCGCTAGGGCAGTAGTACAACGTAGACGTAGGCAGTCTCCGGAGAAAACGGAGGCTGCTGAAAAAGATGTAAAAGACCTCCTAGAGGCAAATTTCATTTCCGAAGCCCGGTATTCAACCTGGCTGTCAAATGTTGTACTTGTCAAGAAAAATAGTGGAAAGTGGCGAATGTGCGTTGATTATACTGATCTTAATCGGGCTTGCCCGAAGGATGCATTTCCTTTACCTAACATAGATATGCTGGTCGACAACTCGGCCGGTTATAAAATACTGTCGTTTATGGACGCCTACTCAGGCTATAATCAAATTACAATGGCAATAAGCGACAAGAATTGCACCACTTTCATGACCATCTCGGGCAACTATTACTACAATGTAATGCCCTTTGGCCTAAAAAATGAAGGAGCAACATACCAACAGATGATGAACAAAGTATTCCATAACTAAATCGGAGATATGCTCGAAGTATACATGGACGACATGATCGTCAAATCCCGAGAAGACACCGACCATGCCGCTCACCTCAGGGAAGTCTTTTCTCAAGCAAGGCAATGCAAAATGAGATTTAACCCCGAGAAATGCACGTTCGATGTCAAGGCAGGGAAATTCCTCGGCTTCTACTTGACAGAACGAGGAATCGAAGCCAACCCCGACAAATGTCGGGCTTTCTCCGACCTTCCCACGCCTACATCGAAGAAATCCATACAAGTCCTGAACGACATGCTCACCTCGTTATCTAGCTTTGTTGCGAGATCCGCCCAGTACGCCCTCCCCTTCTTCAAGCTCCTCCGTAAGGAAGCAGCCTTCAAATGGACCGAGGAATGCGAGCTGGCGCTGCTCCATCTCAAACAAAGTCTATCCCAACCGCCCGTGTTATCGCGACCCACCGACAGGGAACCTTTGTTCCTGTACCTGGCCGTCTCGGCCGAAGCCATCAGCGCAACCTTCATTCGCGAGACGCCCAGCGGACAAAAACCCATCTATTTCACGAGCAAAGCACTTCAAGGACCCAAGGTCAGATACCAATAGATAAAGAAGGTGGTTTTGGCCCTCGTCAACGCACCAAGAAGGTTCAGACACTACTTCCTCGCGCACACGATCATAGTACGAATAGACCATCCAGTAAAATAGCTATTGGGTCGACCAAACATGGCAGGTCGAATGTTGAAGTGGTCCTTGGAACTTTCGAAATTCAACATCCAGTACGAGAGCAGGAAAGCCATAAAGGCATAAGCCTTGGCCGACTTCGTCGCGGAGATGACCACACATAATCCCCCCACAGGAAAAGAGCACAAGTGGATCATCTTCGTCGACGGGGCATCCAGCCCATCCGGGAGCGGCACCGAGATCCTCTTAGAGAACGAGGAAGGTTTCGTGATCGAGCACTCCCTCACCCTCTTCTTTCCTACCTCAAAAAACCAAGCGGAATACGAGGCCCTGCTCGTGGGGTTAAGACTAGCCGAAGACCTAGGCTCCTGTGAGGTACAAATTTTCATCGACTCTCAACTCGTCGCTTCCCAAGTCCAAGGAGGTTATCAGGATAAAAACAACAGCCTCATTGAATACCTGAACTTAGTCAGAGAATACATGAAGAAGTTCGATCAAGCATAAATTTCGCACGTCCCGCGCGAGCAAAACACAAGGGTCGGTATCCTTTCGAAGCTCGCGAGCACGAGAAAGAAAGGCGAAAACAAATCCGTCATACAAGAATCCCTATCTCTCCCGAGCATCGAAAGAACCTCGATCCCACCCGAGGTGAACTCCATCGGAAACATCTCGTGCTGGATGAACATGGTATTCAACTTCCTGACAAAAGGTGAACTCCCTCCGGACCGAACGAAAGCAGCCGCAACTAAACGACGAGCATGCTCATACGTGGTGATCGAGCACAAACTATATCGCAGGGGATTTTCCATCCCACTATTGAAGTGCATCGACGAGTCCATAATCCCCGAGGTATTACGAGAAATACACGAGGGTATTAACGCCCAGCACATGGGCGGCAAGTCCCTAGCAAGGAAGGCTCTACGGGCGAGGTACTACTGGCCGACAATTCAACAGGACGCCAAAGACCACGTCAAGAGATGCGACAAGTGCCAAAGGCACGCCGACATGCATCTCGCCCCCCCACATGAGCTAAACATACTATCATCCCTGTGACCATTTTCCTGGTGGGGATGGATATCCTCAGACCATTCGTGCAAGAAACGTACCAAAACAAGTTCCTCATTGTGGTCATGGATTACTTTACAAAGTGGATAGAGGCCGAGGCCCTCGCGAAAATCACCTCCCACAACATCCTCTGCTTCTACAAATGAAACATTCTCGCTCGATTTGGAATCCCGCAGGCGCTGATTACAGATAACGGTACCCAATTCACCGACCAAGGCTTCTGAAGCTTCGTCGCCAAACTCGGTACCAAACAACATTTCACCTCCATCGAGCATCCCCAAACCAACGGGCAAGCCGAGGCCGC
This sequence comes from Vicia faba, assembly GCA_948472305.1. Lineage (NCBI taxonomy): Eukaryota > Viridiplantae > Streptophyta > Magnoliopsida > Fabales > Fabaceae > Vicia > Vicia faba. Next base: position 1,183,527,691 of record OX451740.1, read on the forward strand.
CAACAGGGTCATCCTACGGGGACTTAAGCGCAGATTGGGCGATGCAAAAAGGGGATGGGTCGAGGAAATACACAGTATCCTGTGGGCTTACCGCACCACGCCCCACTCGACGACGGGCGAAACTCCGTTCCGACTAACCTATGGCACCGAGGCAGTCATCCCCGTAGAGATCATGGAACCATCTAGGCGAACGGAAACCCCCCTTAATAAGGAAATGAACGACGAGGATCTGAGGGATGAGCTCGACCTGGTCGAGGAAATCCGATCAGGAGCAGCCCTGCGCGAGGCCACTCTGAATCAACGAGTGGCCCTGTGTCACAACGACAAGGTCATCAGACGCAAATTCCAGGTAGGAAGTCTAGTCTTGCGAAGAAACCAGAAAGATTCCCGCGAAGGGAAATTGGCCGCAAACTGGGAGGGACCTTATCGCGTCCAGGGCGCTACGGGAATCGGAGCGTACTATCTCGAGCAATTAAACGGAGAACCATTACCACGACCCTGGAATGCTGCAAAGCTGAAACAGTACTATAGCTAAAGCCCTCACCGACTGTAGGCTTTCGCCGTCGAACATTCACCTTTAGTCAACAAAGGGAAAGTCTCGGCCACGTAGGCGAGTCGAGGCACGAACCTGACCTACCAACCAACTAGGGCATACCATCGTTCACCCTGATGAGTCGAACGTAAATGCCCGACAGGGACACCTCGATCGAGCTCCACTGTCGAAGTACCCAGATGGCAGAACACCCACCTCGCGATGGGCAGTTCACTCCACGGGCGTAGGACCCCGATCGCGGTCATACACCCGACATGCGGATTCCACTCCGCATATTCGACATATTTTGAAGTGCGTCGAATCGTCACGAGGGTCGAACGGATATCTCCACTCGAGCACAAAATTTACCAAAAATTCATCATAAACAGTCAAACATATACTTAGATACTAGCAGGTAATTGCAAACAAAACATCTGTCGAAAAGGCAATCATAAACACGGATTAGCAGTATACCGACCACAATGGCCAGCGATATTCGATATTACAGCCCAGGGCATGACGGCCCAAAAAATTAAGAATTGCACGGGCACGCAGGCCCCAAAAACAAGAACGGGCACGCAGGCCCCAAAAATAACAAACGGGCGCGCAGACCCAAACAACAAAGTGTCAATTATTCCCCGAAGTGCTGACGTCCACATCAGGAGAGTCGATGGGAGGCACAACCTGGTCGTCGACGATCTGGAAGAGAACTCCGACCCCTTCGGTGTTCAAGCCCGAATTTAGCATGGATAGCTGACTCAACGCAGCCTCAAACCCGTCGGTCAAAGCGCCAACACAATCTGATTCTAAGAGGTGGATGCGAGCAAGAAAATTCGAGCGCGTGTGCAAGTCGGCCATCCCCTCTGGCTCATCCTCGGTGGGTAACATAACGGATTTCAGGTCCTCAATCTCCCTCGACAACTGTTGGTTGTCGCTCTCCAGTTGTTCCCTATCAAGTTGAAGACAATCTCTCTCCTTGAGAGCCTTGTCAGCCCTCTCCTTCTCCCCTGACCGTAAACCAGACTGTTCGCGGAACATTTCCTCGGAGCATTCGAGGGCCGCCTTCAGCTTGCGAGACTTGGCCGCGAGAGCCGCCTTCTCCGACTCCAGCTCTCGAACGCGGTCCAAGGAATCTGATCCTTCCCCCACGAGGACCACCGCCATCTCGGCCATCTTCACCACACCAACCATACTAGCAGCAAAGTGTTTCCTCCGACCTTCCTTGTCGAGCCGCCTGATGATGTTGGCCTTAGTGTCCGACACGGTCAGGGGAAACCCCTCAAAGAAGTCTTTCTCCACGAAACATGGTGGTAGGCCAAAAGCCCGGGTAGAGGCACCTCCATCAGCCACTTCCGCACCATCCTCTGGTCGACTCCGCTTCCTGGTGACCAGTGCAGTTTGGCACTCGGCGTCGGGAGAACCCGAGGACCCACTGGATCCCTCTCTGCCCGAATCAGCAGGTAGGCCCATCCGCGTGGCCTGTTGCGGCCTCACCGGTCTCTTATTTATCTTTTTGTCCTGGGTCAACTTCAGCAATCTTTCACGATGCTCCGCCATGTGACCTACAAGGGAAGCGAACCAAGGTTAGCCATGTGCATTAAAGGCAATTAAAAGGAACAACAATAAGAGCAAAGCAAGAAACCTAAAAGATCTACGGCCTTCCCGTAAGATTGGCACTCGACGAGCGCCTTGGTGTTAATCGGGCGCACTTCGAACATCGGATAACCATCCTCGTCAAGAATGTCATCCCCTTCCCAAGTGACCCACCAGGCAGGAAAGAAGTCATCAACAAACTTGTTCAAGACACCATAAGCTTCCTCGTACTCGGCACTCATACCCCCAGCAGGAGTATGGTAGTACCTCAGACCATGGTCGTAATGAACCGAGCACCAATGAATGGGGAATCTGGAGATCCGCCCGACCTCGATATTACCCTCGGTGTCCAAACAGGGCTCCCCATCCTCGTCGACCACAGTGGCCGATTCGAACAACTGATCCAAGGCCGTCTGGGTGGATGGCTGCAATATATACCATTTGTCTTTAAAATCCCGCACAGAGTCCGTGTACATCCTAAACAGTCTCTTCGACTGCTTAAGAGACACCCAGCTGTGTTTCCCTCCTCGGGTCTGCCGTTGTAAGTGGAAAACCCTTAAGAACAGGGGAATCGTCACCCCAATTCTCAGGAAATGACAAGTGAGCTCGAATTCCCGGAGAAAGGAAATCGCGTTGGGGTGGAGTTGGAAGGGGGCCAAATTCAGATGGTTGAATACCCCGACCTGAAAGTCGTTGAAGGGCAACCGAAGACCAAGATCTCTGAACACGATCTCATACATATGGAACGCATCTTGGGTGAACTCCGAACAGATGCGAGCATCCCTCGCCGACCTCATTATCTTGAAGTTCCTTTGAAACCCTTCTTGACTAACGCCATACTCGACGATGGTATAAGCTTGTCTACTACGATGGCTATACACCGAAGCTATTCCCCGGGGCTCAGCACCCACCCAATCCAATGTGGGGTCGTCGACGGTGTCGACCAAGGTAATAGTATCTTCCGCTGTGCTCGCCTCCTCCACGTCATTACGCCCCGAGGACTCGGGAATATCGGCAATTTACCTGCAAAGTACAGGAAATCGGTGAATTCGACAGCAAATCCGCTTGCCCGCCACAAAGACGGGGAGAAGTAAGCGACACACAGATCGAGTCTACAGCCATTCGCACGAGAAACGGGAAACAAATGGATCTCAACCAAACAGCGATCCCCCAGCGGCAGACGCACATCAGTCATGGACGAAACAAGCATAACATGGGTGCCCCGGGCGAGGTATGGATACCGCGACCAGGTTCAAAATTTCGAAAGGATATTACGGGGAAAACTAGCCTACGTACTAACGAAAGGATGAATCTTCCGACCAGGTTCATGAACCGACCAACCAAAACGCACGAATGTCACGGGCATGGTCAGGAATCATATGCCTAAATTTATGAATATCCCGGGCACATCCATGAATCAGGCGCCCAGCGCGCTTAAATCTATCGGGCATAACCCCCAGGCACAGGTTTCTACTACCAAAACATCGTCAAAACTATCTATAATACGAGAAATCAAAGAGAAAAGACACTTACTTGGAAGAAAATTTGAAGAGCGACGGTGGTGGAAGTAATCAGACGACGAGCGGCGCGGCGGTCTCAGCGACGTTATGAAAACTTACGGCAGTGAAAACAGAGAAAGTGTGAGAAACGTAAGAAGGTAAAACAGACTATGGGTCCTGGAGCCCTATTTATAGAGATGACGTGGAATACGAAACGTTGCACGGGCAACCACGAATCGCCCTTGTCCTCGACGCCTACTTATATAGACAATGATGGCCCTACTCCCTAGGTCGGCATTATGGTTCCCAAGAGCCGCACCACGTGTCTAACTGATGCATCATCGCCTCCTTGCAAAAATTCCTCGAACAATCCTCGATCGATGCACAGGGAAAATCACAAACCGGGCGATGCCTGTTCTCCCCGGTTGGAAGCCCCTGCGTCGCGCAAGCGAACCTCGCAGAACAACGAGTTTGAGTCAAGTCACAACTCCTGTACCAGGAGCAGCGACTTGGGGGGCTCCTGTTTTGGGCTGGGCCTGCCCGTGGCCCAATTACCAGCGAGGCCCAGTCCAAACTTTACAACATACCATGCTGAGTATTAGAATCCCCGACACGTCTCGATCATGGGTGTCGTCGAACACAACTTGTGCCCGCCGGTGACCGTGAAGAGAGTCCCCGACAAGGGACATCCCAGGCGAGGAACGTCTCAATCCAGGCCTTGCTCGGACACATTCCTCGTAGGGAAGACTCAACCTCTCCGAATATCTCGGAGTCCTCAGGGTCCCGAGAAGACCGCGTCTTCACCTCCCTATTTCTGTGGAGAGCATCATCCAGGTAGGAGACCACGTGCAGGTCCCCACTACTCCACGTAGAACCTGGCAGTCCCTTTGTTGGGCCTATTTGGTCAGCCTAATAAAGGGACCTTGGCCCAACGCTGGGGGCTATAAATACCCTCTATTTCAAGAGGGTCAGGTATTCATTCATTCACACCTACATATTATTCGCCTGCTCATTTCGTCTCTCACTTTATCATCGGAGTGTCTTGCAGGTACCCCTCCCACCTCCTTCAAATTCAATCGAGCCAGCTGTGACGATCCAATTCTGATCAGGTACGATCAGTAAGGGTGATATACAAAGATGAATACCGATAGTAAATAATAAATAATTAAGGCAAATAATCAAATAAAGATGCATGACAACTGAAAAAGTTGGTTTATAAATCTAATAGTTAAGATAAAATTGATAAATAAATAATAATTAAATAACAAGATACATCATTTTTTGAAATAAAATACAAAGATCGATATTAAAAACATAATAGAAAACGGTGGAAAAAATAGAATATTAGTGTTTTTTTTCTGATGGGATGTTCTTGGACGAAACGAATTTCGATACAAATTTCTTCCGGTTCCTTTCTCATGAACCATGTTGTGGGGAGATTATTAGGAGTATTGATGTATAGTGTAGGAACAAACACCCTTATGAGAGACACACCACTTCTCCACCTAAAATCTTAAGGTGATAGGTGAGTGGGTTCTCCCGCTTATATATCTTAAGTTTCCACATTCCTATCCAATGTGAGATTTTTTTCTCACTTACTCACACTTGCTATATTATTCCAACAAATAATAGGGCAAAATCCAAAAATTAAAGATATAGAAGAATGGTTAATAAGAGCATTATGAGCTGAAGATATATAATGTATCTCAATTTAAAACTAACATTACAAAAAATAATAATTATCTAAAATGTATGAAATATATATAATAGTAAAATTAAGAATTTGTTTTAAACCCAGCAAATAATAACTTAGTGTCATATCGTATATTTATATAATAAAAAAACTATATATGGGGCTTGATTCGTTTTTGAAAATGAAATTAAAACTTAATATGATTCAAGCAATTTTGATAAAAAGAAAATTCAGAAATATCTACAAATTACTCTTTCTTTTATTTTATATTTTTACCATTTTACGTGAAATTGTGAAATAAATTATTCAATAGAGTGTAGAAAGGAATGTTAGGAAATAAATTAAAACACATGTCCATTTTTTGATTCATATGAATTAATATGGATATAAAATAAAAAATAATATGAAAAAATATATATTAATTTCCTCATGCTAAATTGAATATTATTATCATTTTTAAAAGAAAATGGAAGATACACCGTTACTATAATATAATTTTATACTGTTAATTATAATTTTTATTTTATAATCTACTAAATTATATATGAAAATAATACTCATATATCGATAGTAAAAATATTTTATACATAAATCTAATTAAATTATGACATATAAATTTTGGAGGCTATATTTTAAAAACAAATCTATAAAAGTGGCACTATGATACTATTTTATTAGATGTATGTATAAAATGATTTACATTGTCAGTATATAATAATTAATCTCATTATACATATATATTTTAGAGTAAAAATTATTTTACAATATGCATCCAATCAAATCATGACATATAAATATTTGAAGTTATATTTTAAAAATAAACATATAAAAATGACACTATGCTGTGATTTTTAGCCCATTTGTTTTGACTTTTTTTAAAAATAATTTTTATAATGTAACATAATTTTGTATAAATAAAATTTATAAATAAAATTTTCATAAAAATTGCAATTGAAAATTTGATTTGAATAATTATTTTTAAAATATTATTTTAAGTATTTCATCTCTTTATTAAAAAAAAATTTAATATTAAAATTATAAAAAATTACTTAATTTTGAAGATATTTCAAATAGGTTTTCATAAAAATCATTTTTAAAAATGAAAAAAATTATAATTTTGAATTGTGTTAGTTTCAATAATATATGTTTATATTATACAATCTCAAAATTAGTGTTTTAATTTTAAAAAAATAAATATAAAAAAACTTCTAATATTTTAAAAAATGGTTTTAAAAAATCTTTTTTAAAAAATATAAAGAAAAAATTTATTTTTTAAAGCTAAAACAAAACAGAATACATAATTATTAATTAATCTCTACATTTTTAAGTTAGTCATATAACATATGCACAATAAAATTACTTTAGATAGTCAATAAAAATTTATTTTTCTAGTATATTTTATTTGTATATATTGACAAATATAAATATTTTATCTCTCAAATTTATTAAGACCCAATTAGACGGTATATCATCTTTAAATATTTTAACTCTAGAGCATGTTCATATTGAAATTAAAACTCAAGGTCTTAAACTTAATAAGACTAGGGGATCATAGAAGCCGTATATTTTAGGGCAAATTATGATCGACATCCACGTGGGGTATAGTCCAGCAAGGTCTACATAGTTGACGTTACAAGTACAACTGTTTCTATGTTTGACGGTAATTAGAGAGAGTAGGCCCCCAAGATTGGAAACCTAATGCCCTTGACTTTGAACTCAACAAGGCGTATTCAAAGACCCAATTCGTCTCTCTCCATAATTCCACAGTCATGAACTGCGGTCGTCCAAGGGAAGATATAAGGAAATCCAAATAATACAACACTATTTTCAATCCTAAAATTAAGATAGGAGAATTTTGTACATACTATAATAATCCTACATAATTATATAAGTTATTTAGATGATAATGATACCACATTTTTCTTATTCTATCATAATCCCACATTCAAAGAGGGAGGTCGCTTTAAGTGGATACTATTTTGAAAAATCCTAAAATAGTATGCATGGAAGATCTTTCATAAAGATGTTAGAAATTTGATAATGGACAAGGAATATTTTTCTGAATGAAGTGAATGTCCATTTTAATATGTTTAATGTGTTGATGTTGAGTAAGATTACTAGAGAGATATATTACACTAATATTATCACAATGTATTAAAGTAGCCTCATGAATCACACAATATAGTTTCAGAAGAAGGTTGCGGTTCCAACAACCTTTGCAACTCTTCTATATTTGGCTTTAACTCTTGAACATGATAGAGTTGATTGACATTTAGATGACCATGAAATCAAGTTATCTCTAACGAAAATATAATATTTAGAGGTGAAACGTCTAGTATTGGGGTATCTTCCCCAATCGACATTTGTGTCGGATGTGAGACTAAAGATGGAAGATTTATAGAGATATAGGCTATGGTTAAGAGTACCTTCATGTGTCGGTTATGTTTGTATGTTAGCGAGGATGAAAGCAATTAAAGCGATAAAAAAAGAGATCAACATGAGGATTTGTCTTCACAGTTCCTCGCTTTCGTGCACGCGTGTGGCTACGTCTGCGCTTAATCCCAATGTGGATATTAGGATACTTTCTTACTATGCAAAAAGTCGATGTACAAGAGAAATATTCAAGAGAAATCATACAAACACAACTGTTTTAATGTTGATTCAATCCATTTCTCTTCTTTTGATCTTGAGTAAGACCAAGACAACAATAAATGCCAATTGACTTGTCGATATTTCTACTCTTTTGCGTTCTTTATCTCCAAAGCTTTCGTGCACGATCAACTGCACCAATTGTTACACAAGACTTCAATTTGATTCTTCGTCATCTCGCTACTACCTTTGTGTTCTTTATTCCAAAGGCTTTCACTTGGCTGTAATCCTCTCTTGAACGTCTTGCACGTAAGCCCCCAAATATACCAAAGATCTTGGAAGACAAACTCTGGGTTTTTTCGGATGAAGACCCTTACAAATCTCAACCCAATATTCTCGGCTACACAAGAACCTAATCACACCTTATCAGGCCTTCGCCTAGCTGGCACCCCAATAAAAGATTATTATGTGTGATTTGTCAGTGTTGTAGACATAGGACGGAGGTTGAAGATGATGAGTAAATCGAGGCTAATTTTATGGTATCACTAGTTTGTAATGAAGCATGAATGATGTATTTATAGTTTTGAAAGTTTTGTAGCAAAGAGGTGATTTTCTAAATAAAAAAGATTTAAAAAATTGACCAACTTAAACAACACGTGTCGGCCTGAAGGATGTGTGTGCCGACACATGATGTCAAATGTTAAGGGATGTGCCGACCTGAAAGGCAGCATGTGTTGACCAAATCAAACAGATACTACAACCTTATTTACGATAATACATGTGTCGGCCTGAGTTATGTATGTGTGTCGGCACATAGGACTTAAAATTCCAGGATGTGCCGATTGGAAAAAGGGTGTGTGTCGACCGAAATAAGAAAGAAGCTAACATGCAATGCATTTTTGTGCTAAAACTGTTTTTCATGATTTTGGACAATTTTAAAGTGGTTTTTTATGATTCCTAAGACCTCTAATGCAAGGATTCCACACATGCTCAGAGCTACCATCCAATATACTGAAATGCAAAGTTATTTCCTTATTTTGACATCATGCAAAACGTCCCATGGTGAAGTTACACTCACATACTCCTCCTTTTTGATGATGGAAAAACTTGCGATGGGGTATTTCATGTTGTTTTGAAGGCTCCTTATGACTTTATGCTTCCCAACTCCATCTCACATATGTTTCTTCCCCTTTGACATCATAACAAAGAAAGAAAGCTAATTGTGAGAAGTATCATATTCCAAATACAAATTCAAATATATCAGTCTGAGACGTTTTTGCATAGAAGAGCAACAATCACATATCCTCATATATATCTAATAATGCAAATTTCTGGGCACTTTAGTGTTCAATCATCTTCCACCTTCAAGTCACGAATGACGGACTCACCAATCTAACTCTTCAGGTTTAATAAGATTGAACAGGGGAAGCTCTTGTACCCCAAAAGTTTCCCTCTCATTTCTCAAGGGATCATCCTGGACCCTCAGGATTGCTTCTGTCAAGTTTCAAGTCTCGAATTACAAATTTTTCAAGAAAGTCATTCACAAGGGAAAAATGGTCAAATGCATACTGAAAAGTGAAACTTTGAATTTTTGATCACAATCAAGTTTCAAAAATCATATTTCATCAAGACATGAAGTTGGTTCATCAAGAAATCAAAAGTCAAAAATTACTTTGAAAAGTTAAAATTTTAAGCACTTAGAAAATTTTCTAAGTGTTAAGAAAATATGATAATTACATAATTTTGGGCCAGATTTTAATCATGATGCAAGATGATTCAATCAGAACTTTTGACATGAAAGTTATAGATCTCAATGAGATCTAAAACTTTGCTGAACAAAACTTCTCTTAAAAATGTTAGGATTTCAAGTTATAAATCTTTGAAGACACGTTCATGAAACTAAAACAATTAGTAAATTCTGGGCATTTTTTAGTCAGAATTTAGGCAGAACTTTTGGGCCAGTTTTCACAGAAGTACAATCAGAATGTACAAAAGTAATTCCATAACATGTTACCAGTTTCCTAGAGAATTCCTTCAGATCATGCTGGAGCAGGGAGAATCGAATGTCAGAAGTTTGCTTCGTTTAGAACATGACCCTTCGAATCTCACTCTTCAACATACAAAAGTTCTACTCTTCGATTAGAACATGACCCTTTGAATCTCACTCTTCAACATACAGAAGTTCTATTCTTAGATCATAACATGACCCTTCAAATCACACTCTTCAACATACAGAAGTTCTACTCTTCGATCAGAACATGACCCTTCGAATCTCACTCTTCAACATACAAAAGTTCTACTCTTCAATCAGAACATGACCCTTCGAATCTCACTCTTCAACATACAGAAGCTCTACTCTTTGATCAAAATATGACCCTTCGAATCCAATTCTTCAATGTGTGAAAACTGTGTTCTTCAATCAGAACTTGGCATTCGAATCCTCATCCAAGCTTTCCTCAATTTTCCAAGCTTCGACTGAAGTCTTGGATTGCTACTTGCTTGCTGAACACAAGATTCGACTAGGCGTCTTTTCTCTTTAAAATAGCCTCCTTTGATCCAAAGAGGAAGGGCTTCTTGTCAGTGCTCCTTCGATTTCACCACTGTCTTTGCATGCTGGCTTGACCCACAAATGCAATAACTACCCACATGCAAGCTGAATCCTTACTTCTATTGAGCATTTATTCTCCTTGGAGAAAGCTTATTTCCTACTTCTACTAGGAAAAATTTCCCTCTGGGCGTGCCCTCAGCACACAAAAGCAAGAACTTTTCCAAACTGACCTTCGATTCACAAAAGCTCCCACTGGGAAAAAGACCCCTCAGCGTGTCACCAGCACATGTATCCCTCTTCAGTTTGTCTTCAGCACAAGGCCAAGACTTCTCCAAAGTTGCCTTTGACCACAAGGCACTGACCACCTTTGTGCCAATTTTTACTGGGCACAGACTCCCCTTTGAAACATTTGTATACACTTCAGCATGCAGAAGGCCCAGTCGAAGGCCACACAAGAGACCCATTCGAAGAGTACATGTTTGGTCCATTCGAAGGACACATAAATGGTGGGAATGAATGTTGTTTTAGTCTTGTCGAAAGGTGTAGAAAGATGGAGGATTCGACTCAAAAGATCAAGTTGAACATTAGACCCATAGGCTAGGCTACGTGTTTCCCCTTTTCAGGCCTCCAACCTATGACTGACTCTATACTTAATTGTTTATGCAAGTTAAAATAGGCTTTTACCCATTTGCTGTCCAAGACCACTTGCCCTTAATAGTATAATACTACTTTTTAGAAAAGTTTTTCTTGAGCCTTGCGTTTGTTTTCCTTCTAAAGGAAGCAATCCATCTGAATCATTCATCTTGCTATCATGGTACAAGTGGATGCTTACTTTCCAGTTGAGCCTTATTTCATTATTTTTAATCCCAAACATTTCAAATATTTTCTCTATAAATAGAGAGTTGATTTTAACATCAAAGAGGGAGAGAGGAAGAAGAAGAAGGGAACATGTGATACGGTGGGAGAAATGACTTGGGGTTTTGCGTTTGTGTTTGCAAAATGTTGCGGTTTAGCAAGAGTCGCCACCAACTTTTCTTTTATCCAATAAGGAAAGGTGGAAAAAGCACAGGAAAGACCTTTTGAGATGTTTTCATGAGTTCGGGGGGTAAATTATGAAAAGGGAAGGTATTAGCACCCTTTCCATCCATGGTTTTTCATGGGCTCTTAGTTACTTGTTAGATCAATTGCTTTTGTTTGAAAATTGTGCTTTTATGTGGTTTTTGAAAGTATTTTGAAAAGGTGCCATTGTTTAGCCAAACTTTGCAATGATTCCCGTTCGTAAGAATGCATGCAAAGTGTTGAGCTTTTGAAAATATTTCAATGTTTGGAAAGTGTCTTTGAAAGTGTATGTGATTGTTTTTGAAAATAGCAAGGATGTTTGTTTTGAAATTGAGCAAGTAACTAAAAGTAATCTACCTACTCAAAAGATTTTAGATGTGTTTTTCCTCCTCCTTTAGATGTTGCTACCTTACCATTGATTTGATAAGAAGCCCCATCGTTGCATGTGAAGGGACAAACGTGGGTCATCGTATAGTCATGATAGCAATGTTGTGAAATGACTTAGCACTTTTCTGTAGGGATTAAGATCATTTTGAAAGGCAACTTTGATAGCGTCATCGAGGGAATATGATATTTTTCGATTTGTTTGTGCTAAGACATCCCACATGCATAACATGACCATTTTTGTAAGGCAACAAGTGGAATTTCCCTAAGGATGCATGTGTGCAAGTGTGTTTGATTGCATGCATTTTGTCTTTGATTTTTGGGTTGTCTACTTGTTGATTTTATCTTGCCATACACACCTAATTACTTAACATTTATATGAAGGTAATAAAAGAGTGCAAAAAATAAATCCTACACTATTACAACCATATTGAATTGCATGAAAATATAAAGGCAAAAATAAGGTAAAAGAAAGAAAAATGGATCTTTCGACTTAGGGCAACAACCCTTTGATTCTGCCATTTTTGGCCCTCTTCGAACTTACCTGAAAAGGGGTGAAAGAATATGTTTCGACTGGGGCCTAGAAGCCAGCATATTTTGGCTTTCGATTGGGGCCTGGAGGCCAGCATGTTGTGCCTTTCGACTGCCTCTTTCATTTTGCCTGAAGGTTAGTATGGAAGCCAGAGGCTTCGTTTCTAACTTCTCTGTCTCCTGTTTATTTCATTTGAGTTTGAATAGCAATATGGCCCAATGCCATGCCAACATCACCTTAAGACTAGATTAATTCTTTAAAGCGTATTTAAATGTACCAAGAGAAAAAGCCAAGAAGATTGTTAACCATGACACATATTAAGATAGTGAAAACAAAAAGAAGAAAATAGTATGTACATGCTTTAAATGAAAAAGAAAACTTATTTACATGCTATGCTGGAAACGAAGGGCCAAAGGTTAAAAATGACTTACCTTGCTGGAGGTTAGAGCGTGTTCTGGACTTTGAAACGGTTGCTTTGAATGCCTCTGGATTCGAAGGAAAAGACCCAGGGTAGGCCTTCGAAACTGGATTCGAAAGAGCAAAACAAGTGAAATATCCTTCTTTGCTGGATTCAAAGGAAGGAACAAGTGGGATGTTACTTGATTCGAAGGAAACTGGAATGTGTTGTTCTTCAGAAATAAGTGTTGAAGTGTTTGAGAATTTTATGGTGTGTGAGAATTTTGAAGATACATTTCCCTCTTCTTCTCCCCTCTCTTTTTCTTTGTGCAAATGAACTCTCTATTTATAGAGAAAGGATTTTGGGAACCTTGGGGAGCAAAAATAATAAAATGAGGCTCAGTTGGAAAGTAAGTGTCCACTTGTGCCATAAAAGCAAAATGAATGGTTCATATGGGTTGCTTCTTTCTGAAGGAAAACAGGCGCAAGGCTCAAGAAAAACTTTTCTAAAAGGTAGTATTATGTTGTTAAGTGCAAGTGGTCTTGGACAACAAATGGGTAAAGGCCTATTTTAGCTTGCATAAACAATTAAGTATAGGGTGAGTCATAGGTTTGAGGCCTGAAAAGGGAAAACACGTAGCCTAGCCTATGGATCTAAATGTTCAACTTGATCTTTTGAGTCGAATCCTCCATCTTTCTACACCTTTCGACCAGACTAGAACAACACAACATTCGTTTTCACCAGTTGTGTGTCCTTCGAATGAACCAACTGTGTGTTCTTCGAATGACCCTTTTTAGCTGAATATGCCATTTTGAGTCTTCTTGCTTTTAATAACTTAGGCCCAAACCTTCGACCAGACTCCAAAGTAAGAGAACAATTATTCCCCAACTATGGCAAGTCCTTCGAATGGACCACCAAGTTGTGTGTCATAATGCAGGACTATGGTGTGTCGAAGGGTTTGCAGATGGATTCGAAGGTGATATGAAGGTGCATTCGAATCATACATGAAGATGAATTTGAAAGTCAAAGGAAGGTAGCCATCCATCCAATTGAAAACTTATGAATCCAAGGCAAACAGGTGAGGGGCGAATGGTGCGATCGAATGACACTTTTCAGAAGGTTATTAACTTCTGAATCGAAGGAAGCTTTCAGAAAATTATTGACTTTTTGAATTGAAGAATACCAAAAGGATGCCTTTACTTCCTGAGTCGAAGGATATTCCTGAGTCGAAGGACGTTCCTGAGTCGAAGGACGCTGTTTCAAAGGGAAACCTAATTGAAGCTTGTATGAAGATCATTTCCTTATGAATTGAAGGAGACCTATTTGAAGTCACATGCCCAGAAGAAAGAGGCATGCTAGCAGCAACTTTTGAGCAATCGAAGGAGGTGCAAAGTCCAATCGAAAGGGGCTGAATCGAAGGAGACCTATTTTCCTCCAAATTCGTCAAAATGTTATTTTTATCTGTTTTCTCCCTTTTTGACAACTTCCTCTTAATTCTGGTGCTGGAAAATCCCAATGTACTTGTGCAAGCTTGAATTTTGAGAATCATTATGAGAGATGCCTTAAGAATTGAGAGGGCAAATTTTGGGGTACAACAACTGCCCTTGTTCAAACTTCTTGAGCCTGAAGAGTTAGATTGGCGGATCCGACATTCGTGACTTGATGGTGAAAGAAGTTTGAACATTAGAGTGCCCAAAAATTTTCAATCGAAGATGGATGGTGAATGGGCTTATAGATGCAATTTGGAGGAATGTTGGTAAACTCTGGAAGAAGTATCAGCATAAATCTCCTGTTGATCCATACTAAACTTGTTATTTTACCTGTGAGAAAGGGGTTAGGAAAATGCAGATGCTTGCATGATGCTCACCAGATGTGGTATCATGCTAAATGCATTGTTATGTACATGTTATGATGTATGAATGCAAAATGTGTGTTTTCGTCCGGGAAAATAAATCCCTGACTACTGCTGAGGAAATCTTCGGAGGTTGAATCCTTGATTTCCTGTTGGAAATGAAGGATATGCATATCTTCAAATTCTTTTGAAGAGATGCTTTTGCTGGGGAACATAACTCCAAGATCAGCTGTTATCTAGTCGGATCCAGGCTTCACAGTTGCTGGGGATGAAGTAGTCGGTTGCTATCTGGTCGGATCCAGGTTTCATGGCAACTTACTTGGGGAAGAGATGAATTAACTATTATCTGGTCGGATCCAGGCTTTGCAGAAAATTCCTTGAAATTGAATAGTCATCTGGTCGGGTCCAGGTTTCATAACAACTTGTTGGGGATGTGGAGGTTAACTGTTATCTGGTCAGATCCAGGCTTCACAGTAACTTGTTGGAGGTAAGGGTGAATTAACTGTTATTTGGTCGGATCCATGCTTCACAATACTTCTTGAAGACTGTTATCTGGTCGGGTCCAGTCTTTATGGTCTTTTTGAAAGTTGTACTATTATCTGGTCGGATCCAAGTTTCATAGTGTCTTTCTGGGGATCATGGTTAATTGTTATCTGGTCGGGTCAAGACTTCACAATATACCGTTCGAAAACTGTTATCTGGTTGGGTCCAGGATTTGCAGATTTCTGATGAAGTTAATTGTTATCTGGTCGGGTCCAGGCTTCACAATGAGCTGGTTGAAAACTGTTATCTGGTCGGGTCTAGGCTTTGCAGATTTCTGGTGAAGTTAATTGTTATCTGGTCGGGTCCAGGCTTCACAATGAACTGCTTGAAAACTGTTATCTGGTCGGGTCCAGGATTTGAAGATTTCTGATGAAGTTAGTTGTTATCTGGTCGGGTCCAGGCTTCACAATGAACTGCTTGAAAACTGTTATCTGGTCGGGTCCAGGCTTTGCAGATTTCTGATGAAGTTAATTGTTATCTGGTCGGGTCCAGGCTTCACAATGAACTGCTTGAAAACTGTTATCTGGTCGGGTCCAGGCTTTGCAGATTTCTGATGAAGTTAATTGTTATCTGGTCGGGTCCAGGCTTCATAATGAACTGCTTGAAAACTGTTATCTGCTCGGGTCCAGGCTTTGCAGATTTCTGATGAAGTTAATTGTTATCTGGTCGGGTCCAGGCTTCACAATGAACTGCTTGAAAACTGTTATCTGGTCGGGTCCAGGCTTTGCAGATTTTTGATGAAGTTAATTGAAATCTGGTCGGGTCCAGGCTTCACAATGAACTGGTTGAAAACTGTTATCTGGTCGGGTCCAGGCTTTGCAGATTTCTGATGAAGTTAATTGTTACCTGGTCGGGTCCAGGCTTCACAATGAACTGCTTAGGGATTTAGTTGTTATCTGGTCGGGTCCCAAGTTTCACAACGAACTCTAAGGATGATTGCTATCTGGTCAGATCAGGCTTCGCAATGACTTTCTTAAAAAGATGGAAATGAGGAATGATATCCGGTCGGATCTAGGTTTCTCAGTCCTTTGTGGGGGAATAAAGAGGCAACTCTACTGGGAACAAGTAGTTAAAACCTTGGTTGGATTAAGTTTAGGTTCTTCTATATTTTTGAAGAGTTGGGCTGGTCGTGTCCAGGTTTCATAGCTTTTTGAGAAATGAGATCAACTGTTATCTGGTCAGATCTAGGCTTCAGTAACTCAAGAAGTCAAACTGTTATCTGGTCGGGTCCAGGCTTTAGTAATCGAAGAAATCAAACTGTTATCTGGTTGGGTCCAGGATTCAGTATAACTTGAAAATTGTGCTAATATCTGGTTGGATCTAGGATCCATAGCATTTCTTGATAATAATAATAAAGGCTTTGTTGAAGACTTTACTAGGGATTAGGGGTTATGGCCCTGTGATTTTCAGTCTTTTAAAGGGGAAATTCTAACTGGAGAGTATTGACTCAGTCAGGCAAGGCAGACTCAGCTTGGGGAGGATATACTCTACTGATGATGATGGACTCATCTGGGGAGGATAGATTCTGTTTGGAGAAAATAGCCTTGGTGGGAAAAGATGTACTCAACTGGGCAATTCGGACTCAAATGGGAAATTTGGGTTCTGTTGAGGAATTTGGACTCCGCTGGGGAATAGATTCTGGTTGGAAGATATACTCTGCTGGGGGAAGATGGACTTAATGGGGAGTGTTTATCCAGCTGAAGAGGATGGACTCAGCTTGGATAATAAGATCTTGGTTGGAAGATACACTCCGCTGGGGACAGAAAACCCTGGTTGGGAGATATACTCCACTGGGGACAAAAAACCTTGGTTGGGAGATATACTCCGCTGGGAATGATGGGATTATCTGGGCAATTTTGGACTCAACGGGGAGTGCTTACTCGTCTGGGGAAATCAGGGTGTTTCGTACATTGAGGAATTTGCACCTGGCCCGGGGAAATAATTCTGTTGGGGAAATAAACCCTGTTGAGGAGGTGAATTTCCTTTAGACAGAGACCCCTAGGCTTCAATTTTGTAGAAATTGACTTAGCTAGAGAAAGTTGTCGAGAGATTGAGACCCTGGCAGGGGTTTATCCTATGTGAAGAAATTTTTGTAGGAAATTCCGCTGGGGGAAGGTTGCATTGGGGTTTCCCCGATAGGGATAATGATGACGAGATAACTCTATGGGGAATAAAATCTGCTGAGGAGGTGGGTTCCCTTTGGGGAGATTCTTCTAGGTTTTAGCTGGGAAAAAGCTGTCAAGAGATTGAGACTCTGGCCAAGGATCGTCCCTTTGCAAGGATATTTTGTGGGCAACTCCGTTGGGGAAAGGTTTATTGCCAACGCCATGGTGGGGATAATGATGGTGAGACAACTCCGTGGGGCTATTTCACATTCATTAAAGGGATGCTTATTATTGTTGTGCACTGATGCCTTGTTGAGGTTGCTGCTTGGCAGGACACATGTGCCAAATAACTTTAATTATGTTCATATGCATATGTTCATTCAATTTCAGTCATTGGAAAAATTTGCATTCAAAACAGAGATAGACAATTTTGCACTTCAAAGTGTATTTGTATTGATATTTTGCCCATGAATAGGCGTTTTTTGTACATAGAGACGGAAATCCTAGTAAGAGGAAATCGCCGAAAAGAACACAAAATGGAAAATGAAACACAAATAGCCATGTGAAATGATCTCATTGCCTTTCAGCTCTACTATTGCCCCAATGTCTTTGAACGTCCCTTGCCATTGATCGAAGTTGATTGGATTGATCCTGGACCATTTGAACTTGGACCTTGGCGATAGTGTTGACCGTGTTGATTCCACGGGACATAGTCGTACGCTTTTAATCCTTAGTTTTTGCCTGAACCGCCCTTTCGGGTTTTCGGCCCACCAGGATACCCTTTTTTACCCAAGTCTCCCTTTCGAGTTTTCAACTTGTCGGGTGTACAATCTTTTGTATATATCCCTAATTTTTGCCCAAACCTTTTGGTTTGCCAGGATGCCCTGATTTTTCTTAGGTGTGTCAACCTAACGAGTCTCTTATGCGTAGTATTTTTTAACTATGTCCGAGTTTATAGGATGTGGGAAGTCTTCACCATCCATGGTGGCCAGTATCATGGCACCGCCAGAGAAAACTCTTTTGACGACAAACAAACCTTCATAGGTGGGGGTCCATTTTCCTCTGGGGTAACCTTGTGGTAAAATGATACATTTTATTACCAGGTCACCAACTTGGTATACTCGAGGCTTAACCCTTTTGTTGAAAGCTTTGATCATCCGTTTTTGATACGTCTGACCATGGCAGATAACAGCTAATCATTTTTCATCGATCAAGTTCAACTGATCCAATCTCGTTTGAATCCATTCGTCTTTACTTAGGCCTGCCTCAATCATAATCCTTAGTGAGGGGATTTGAACTTCCACTGGCAAAACGGCTTCCATGCCATAGACTAGAGAGAAGGGAGTTGCCCTAGTTGATGTTCTAGCTGAAGTACGGTAACCATGTAGAGCAAATGGTAGCATCTCATGCCAATCTTTATAGGTCACTACCATTTTCTGCACAATCTTCTTGATATTTTTGTTAGCTGCTTCGACTGCGCCATTCATTTTAGGTCTATACGGAGAAGAATTGTGATGCTTGATCTTAAATTGAGTGCACAATTCCCTGATCATGGCATTGTTGAGGTTAGTCCCATTGTCGGTGATGATCCTTTCGGGGATACCATAACGATAGATAAGATTGTGTCTGATGAATCTGGCTACCATGTTCTTGGTGACTGAGGCAAATGAGGCGGCTTCGACCCATTTGGTGAAATAGTCGATAGCAACAAGTATGAAGTGGTGTCCGTTAGAAGCTGTGGGCTTGATCTCTCCGATCATGTCAATACCCCACATTGCAAATGGCCACGGAGTGGGCATGACATTCAGAGGGATCGGAGGTACATGGACCTTGTCAGCGTAAATTTGGCATTTGTGGCAAGTTCTTGAATGTTGATGGCAATCGGTCTCCATCGTTGACCAATAGTAGCCAGCTCTTAAGATTTTCTTAGCCATTGTATGTCCACTTAAGTGAGTACCAAAAAGGCCATTGTGCATGTATTCCATTATTTCCTCTGCCTCTCTCTTATCCACACATCAGAGTAGAGTCGAATCATGGTTGCGCTTGTACAATATCCAGTTACTTAGGAAGAATTTTGCTTCAAATCTTCGTAAGAACTTTCTATCATTGATAGATGCTCCCTCTAGATACTCTTGCGCTTCAAGGTATCTCATTACCTCATGGTACCACGACTTTTCCGTATCGGTGTCAAGCTCATAGCAATGTGCAGGTTCATCAAATCTTTCAATTGTAACCATAGGGGCTTTGTTGTCCCATCTGACTTTGAACATTGAGGACATGGTTTCTAGAGCGTCAGCCAACTGGTTTTCTTCTCTAGGGAAGTGCTCGAATGTGATTTCTTCGAAGTAGGGAATTAGGGATAGCACAAACTCCTTGTAAGGGATAAGATTAGGGTGTTTAGTGTCCCAATCTCCTTTTACTTGGCTGATCACCAAAGCGGAATCTCCAAATACATCCAAATGCTTGATCTTTAAGTCAATAGCAGCCCTTAGACCCAAGATGCATGCTTCATACTCAGCCATATTATTTGTACAATCGAAGCATAGTCTGGTGGTAAAAGGAGTGCGGCAACCTTCATGAGAGATGATCACAGCACCAATTATGTTGCCTAAGGTGTTGGAAGCCCCATCGAATACCATAGCCCATCGGGATCCTTGTTCAGGTCCATCATACGGTCTAGGTTTTGCACAGTCGGTTACCAGTATAATATTCTCGTCATGGAAGTCGAAGTTCATTGACTGATAATCATCCACAGCTTGATGGGCCAAATGATTTGCTAGTACAAATCCTTTGATGGATTTTTGATTTGTGTATTGAATGTCGTACTCAGTCAAGATCATTTGCCATATGGCTATTCGTCTGGAAAGGGCTGGTTTTTCGAAGATGTACTTAATCGGATCCATCTTATAAATCAACAAAGTGGTATGAGTCAACATGTATTGCCTTAGCCGGCGAGCAGCCCACGCTAAAGCACAACAAGTTTTCTCGAGAAGTGAATATCTGGTTTCACAGTCGGTAAACTTTTTGCTTAGGTAGTAAAATGCATGCTCTTTTCGGCCAGACTCATCATGTTGGCCCAAAACACACCCCATAGAAATCTCTAGTACTGTCAAGTACATGATCAACGGTCTTCCTTCGACCGGAGGCATGAGAATAGGAGGTTCTTACAAGTATTCCTTGATTTTGTCAAAGGCAAACTGGCATTCATCGTTCCATTTGACTTCCTGATCTTTCTTCAAGAGTTTGAAGAGTGGCTCACAGGTAGCAGTTAAGTGGGACATGAAACGGGCAATGTAATTGAGATGACCCAAGAATCCTCTGATTTCTTTTTCAGAATGAGGGATTGGCATTTCTTGGATGGCCTTTATCTTGTCGGGATCAACTTCAATGCCTTTATTGCTGACAACAAACCCTAGAAGTTTTCAAGAGCATACTCCGAATGTGAACTTGTTAGGGTTTAACCTCAGTTTATATTTCTTCAGTCTCTCAAATAGTTTGTGCAGGTGACCGAGATGTTCTTCTTTGGTTTTTGATATGGAGATCATATCGTCCACATATACCTCTATCTCATGATGAATCATGTCATGAAATAAAGCCACCATATCCCTTTGATATGTTGCCCCTGCATTATTTAATCCGAACGACATGACCTTGTAGCAGAAAGTGCCCCATTGTGTAACGAAAGTAGTTTTTCCATATCTTCGGGAGCCATCTTTATTTGATTATAGCCCGAGAAGCTGTCCATGAATGAGAAGACTTTATGCTGAGCGATATTATCGACTAAGACGTCAATGTGTGGTAGAGGGAAATCATCCTTGGGGCTTGCCTTATTCAGATCCCTATAGTCTACGCACATGCGAACTTTCCCGTCTTTCTTTTGCACTGGCACTATATTATCCACCCATTGAGGATAGGATGTTACATCTAGGAATCCTGCATCAAACTGTTTCATTACTTTGGTTTTGATCTTTTCAGACATGTCAGGTCTCATGCGACGAACTTTTTGTTTAACAGGAGGGCAGTCTTTTTTAGTTGGCAGACGATGAACCACAATGTCGGTATCCAACCCAGGCATATCTTCATACGACCAAGCAAATACTTCCATATAATCGTGCAACATCTGAACCAAACGACTTTTGACACTGCTTTCCAAATTAGCACCGATCCTGATTTCCTTCTTATCTGACTCAGTACCCAGGTTGATAACCTCAATTGAATCTTCATGTGGTTGAATAGCCTTTTCCTCTTGTAACAGAAGTCTGGCTAGTTCTCCTGGTATGTCACAATCTTCCTCGCTTTTGTCTTCGGCTTGGTTGATGGGACATTCAAAGTCATATTTGACAAGAATAGAGTTGTTGGCAATAGGATCCAGAGTGGATGTAGACCTGCAAGAGTGTGTGTGTGTGCATGTAAGATACATGGCTATCTTTTTGGAAATGTATTTGAAAGAAAAAGAAAGACAATGAACACAAATATTTTAATGCAAAAGAGTCCAATGTACTGAATGATCATATGATTAGATGAACAAAATATAAAACCATTGACAAACGAACAAAAATTCCCCATGCCAGGCACATGGCTTAAAAGTCAATATCAAAATATTACAGACAACAAGTTCTTGAATTGATAATAGCAAAAACAAGTAGATTACTCCTCAATGAAGGAGACGGGCACAAAGTCCTTCGCATGCTAATTGTTGGGCCTCCCTTCGGTTGTTGGGTATATCCAGTCTTCAAAAGCACACTCATCCTCAGAATCCTCTACGACGTTCACTTCAAGATTCTTAAGGTGGAGAGACAACTTTCTAGTACGAGCATTTCTAATTTCTTTCTGAGCTTTGGAGGTGAAACCTATCCCAAACTTATCTGCCTTGAACGGGATGTCGGGGAGTTGACCCCACATCTCATTGTTTCCTTCTTCTACCACCGCACGGGCATCCTTAAGAGAAACCATCTTGGGAATAACTTTATCGGCTTTTGGAGTGTCGTAGGAGATTTTGGTGGTGGCCACAACTTCAAATGTCTGGCAAGGAGTCTCTATGAATTCACCATCCATTTCTACGTACTTGAAAGAATTGAGATGGCTTACCATAAATTCTTATTCACCGCAAACAATGATAACCTTTCCTTGAACTGGATACTTTAACTTCTGGTGGGGAGTGGAAGTGACCGCACCTTCCCCATGGATCCATGGGCGCCCAAGCAAGCAATATATGCAGGCCGTATGTCCATTATGTAGAATGTGGAGTTGAAAATCTGTGAACCAACCTTAATTGGGAGATCCACCTCTCCACGAACCATCCTTTTCGACCCATCAAATGCCCTCACAATAATATCACTTGGCTTCAAAACCAAACCTTCACAGTCTAGCCGATCTAAAGCGCCTTTAGGTAACACGTTTAAAGATGAGCCAGTGTCTACCAAAACATGTGTCAGAGTGGTCCCCTTACATTCAAAAGAAACATGCAAGGCTTTATTGTGGTTCTTTCCCATGGGAGTTAAATCTGCGTCGGAGAACCCCAAACCATTGTCAGCTGTCAGACTTGCCACGCAGTTCTCAAACTGGTCGGTTGTGGTTTCCTGAGGCACGTGAGCCTTTTTTAAGAACTTAATCAAAGCTTGTGCATGAGCGTCAGAACATAGCAATAGGGACAACATTGATATTTTAGAAGGTGTTTGTCCCAACTGCTCTACTATTTTGAAGTCGCTTTTCTTGATGATTTTAAGAATCTCCTCCATCTCTTGAGTGAATGGTTCTTCCATAACAGTATTTTTAGCAAGTTCCTCTTCTCTGGCAAGCTCACTTTCTTTCTCTTTCCCTTTAGTACTAGCGCCAGCATTGCCGTTGGTTATGCGGATTGGAACTACGGTAGTGGTTGGTGGTGAGATATCAGGGGAAAAGACTCTTCCTGTTCTTGTGACTTTACTAGAACCAGTGATATTAGTAACACCTGCTTCATTATCATCAATCCAAGAATATTGTTTTACCCCAAGGTAATAAACATCGACACCATAATTCCATGGAACCGCTTTATCAGAGGTGTATGGAGCGGGTCCGACAACACTGATTATGAGAGGAGCAATGATTGGTTCGTTTGAAATCCTGATAGGACCTTTGGATGAGATCCTAAGAGGTTTGTTTGAAATTGTTATGATGGGCAAGTCTTCAGCTTTGTCGACTGAATTTTTGATGGCAGGATTCTTTTCGAATAGAATTTCACGGCTATCCATTAGGCGTTGTATACCTTTCCTCAGTTTTTCACACCCATCAGATTATCTCATACAGCCCACACATTCTTTTTCACAGCCGGGGAAAGTCCTAGCTTTCAGCAGATTACTCTTGATTACATTCAATGGAGTAGTTAACCCTTTGACGGAGGAAACGAAAGTTGTATCTTTGATGGCATTAACACCTTTGTCGTGCTTCAGCATTGGAGCGGTAATTACATTTGGCATTGGAGGAGGATCAAATTCAATAGTTTTGTTGTCAATTAAATCCTGGATTTTGTTCTTCAGAGCCCAACACTGATCAGTCTCATGCCCGGGGCTATTTGAATGATAAGCACATTTTGTATTTAGATTATATCTTGGTGACGAGGTGTCGGGGTTGGCAGGAGGATCCTGCAATGTCACTAAATTGGTCCTGAGCAGATGCTGAAGGGCTTGAGATAATGACATGCCTAACCTTGTGAACTATCTTCTTGGAGCTTCAACCCGTTGATGAGTGGTAGATGGTATTTGAGTAGCAGTCAGATTGGAGATTCGGACAACATTGACAGGCAGATGATTATTCATTTTGGTATGGGCCTTTGCTCTATACACAACATTAACTTCTTTCTTCGCGGCAAAAGGTTTCTTGACAGGATTGGGAGTGGAAGTAGATTCCACAGAGATCTTTCCATTCTTAATGCCATTTTCTACTCTCTCACCGGTTAGGATTAATTTGGTGAAACCAGAAGAAGAGCAGCCAACCAACAAATTAAAGAAAGGACTAGATAATGTGCTCATGAACATGTCAATGTGTTCCCTATCAGTCAAGGGAGGTTGGACCCTACTTGTAAGGTCTCTCCACTTCTACGCATACTCCATAAATCCTTCATCCTTCCCCATGGTCATACCTTGCAATTGAACCCTCGTCGGTGCCAAGTTGATGTTGTACTGATATTGATGGTAGAAGGCAGTAGCTAGACCCTTCCAAGTATTGATGCGAGATCCATCCAACTGGTAAAACCATTCAAGTTGTGTTCCGGCCAGACTCTCTTGGAAAAAGTGAATCCATAGTTTTTTATCAGCAGTATGCGGTTGTATCTTGCACACATAGGACTTCAAATGGAGCTTTGGGAAAGAAACCCCATCGTATTTTGCCAAGGTTGGTATTTTGAATTTGTGGGGAATGACTACCTCAAAGATTTAGCCCAAATCGTCAAAATTCAAACCGGGAATAGCTTGGATTTCAACTGCTTTCAATCTGTCTTCTAGCTGCTTGTATTTGATGTCTGCGGGTGGATATTGTTCATTGGAATAATCATCATCAGATTCTTGGTCATTGATACAGTCGGCCCTGAGTACTCTTGACTTCACCAATTTGGTTCTCGTCCTCTTCGGATGAATCTTCCTCTATTGGAATTTGGCGGATCGTCTCTTTGAACCTTTTACCCATGTTGAGTATAGCTTTCTTCTTTGGTTTATTTTTAGTGGCCAACAAGGCCATCATATCCTGCTGCCCCTTGGCCAGGGTGAGTAAAGCTTCCTGAAATTGAGAGTTCTGAGCCTGGAGTTCCGTCACGGATTTCTCTAGATCCATCTTACTGAAATAAATAACGGAGAGATAAGGAAACCTGTTATGCGGACACCTGTCATGTAATGATGCATGAACACGCAATATGCAAATGATTTCAAGGATTTAAAGAATTTAACTTTGTATAGACAAAGAGTGAACAAACGTTAACTTGCATTAAATAATCCTTGATTTGAATACAAACATGCCTCTTGGGCTTACAACAACAAACATAAGCATAAAGTAAACTCCTAAGATAGAAAAGTTGTGTGCATCTTCTTTGGCGCGATGTAGGTGTTTAAACTCCTTTCTTCATGAAGTTCCCTGGTAAGCTCCAATATCTTCTTCTCACTTTCATAGAACTTGGCTTTGAAGGCGTCTCGCTCTCCTTTTAACTGAATCCAAGCGTTTTGCAAATCTTCAAGAGAAGTAGGCATATCAGGATAGATGATCGTATATGGAATGTCTCCCTCGACTACTGGCTCCATGATAATAGGTAAGACGACTTCATAAGGCATCTTGAGACTTTGAGCGCAAGCCCTCACCCATTTAAGATAAGTCTCCAAAGGAATGGAATTCTTATGCCCTAATATCTTGCTATCAACTTTGTTAACCATACCCCAAGCTCGTATAAATCTTTGGCGGTAACCTTGGGTGTCACTTTCATAGTCAAATGCAATTACTTAGATGAGTACCTTATGAGGGACATCTCTTCTAGCGTACCCAAATTGTCGCAAAGCTAAACAAGGGTTGTAAGTAATGCCTCCCCTAATGCCAAGTAGAGGGACATTAGGGAATTCCCCACAGCGGTCAATGATGGTAATGTCTTCTGAGGAGAGATAATACCAACGGATATCAGCATGCAAAAGTGACATTAATCTTTTAGACCATCTCATACCTTGTTCATTCTTCACCATAGATCGAGGTAGGTGCGAAATAAACCACCTAGCCAACAGAGGAGTGCAACACATCAAAGTCCCCATTTTCTTCAAAGTGCGAGAGTGAAGAGAATGCAATATGTCTCCAAGCAATGTAGGCACCATATTACGAGATATGAAAACCTTGATCGCATTCACATCTATAAATTGGTCGGGGTTTGGAAATAGTATCAATCCATAAATGAGAAGTGCCAGAATTTCCTCAAAAGGCTTGTAGATCCAAAATATTCCAACACTCTTGAGCCTCCTCCAACAAAAACTTTGCTAGTAACCCTTTCATACAACTCCTTGTTACCCAATTTACTACTATGTCCGATGGTTGCAAATGTAGAGCTCGAGCAATTTCCTCAGGTTTGGGGTCTTTTTCAATACCATTGAAAGGTAACTGATTAAGAATAGGGATCCCTACGAGTTGAGAAAATTCCTCCAAAGTGGGCACAAGTTGGTAATCAGGAAAAGTGAAGCAATGATGTAAAGGGTTGAAGAATTGGACAAGCACTTTTACCATATCTTCTTCAATACTTGAGGTAATCAAACTGAGGAGTCGTCCATGTCTTTTAGTGAATGGGGAATCTTCAGGGACCCTTGACACTAAATCCTTGAGTTGTGGAGGTATCCTCACAAGACTGACTTGGATAGTGCCCCTACGAACGGAGGCCATGTCCTACAAAACAGAACAAAGATAAATCCAAAAAATCCTTGAAATGGTTAGTGATGTTTATGATGTTTATGTACAAGGGCATATACAAAACAAACAAGTCCTCGGTTTAGGCTTGCATGGGGTTTCAGGTAAGTACCCTCTTGAAGTTTTAGTTGGCTCAACCTGTCCTAGTTAAAAGTAATCGGGTTCTAAAGGATCTCAATATCACTGATCTTTCCCCCAAGTTTCGTTCGATAAGCGATTGAATAGCAACCAAACAAAACTCAAGAGTCAAACCTTAATGAGTGTAGCATCGAGTATCAACCAACTTTGGACTGCACCAAAGCCAGTCATCTCACTACGTCCTAATGGCCAAATTGGTCAAGTAAGGTTCTAAGGTCAGTTGATGCTTTATGACGCCATGCGGCGGTCCCGTACTCTCCTTGACTGACTCAAGGGTTACCAGTACCAATAAAAGTGCCACATCAACGTAGCTACTGCTTCAACCGTGTCGGTATACCCCGCACAGTTCCCTCACAGTTTATTGCTACTTACCTAAAAAGGTGTCCCCAAATCCGGGTGTAGGATTTAAAATAAACCCAAACAAGGAAGCAAAATGTAAAGCAAGCAAATCAAACAATGTAAGCAAGTAAATATGATCTAACCCTAAGGTAACCCCACTTAAGATTTTTCCCCAGCAGAGTCGCCAGTTCTGTGATACGGTGGGAGAACTGACTTGGGGTTTTGCATTTGTGTTCGCAAAATGTTGCGGTTTAGCAAGAGTCGCCACCGACTTTTATTTTATCCAATAAGGAAAGGTGGAAAAAGCACAGGAAAGACCTTTTGAGATGTTTTCATGAGTTCGGGGGGTATATTATGAAAAGGGAAGGTATTAGCACCCTTTCCATCCATGGTTTTCCATGGGCTCTTAGTTACTTGTTAGATCAATTGCTTTTGTTTGAAAATTGTGCTTTTGTATGGTTTTTGAAAGTATTTTGAAAATGTGCCATCGTTTAGGAAAACTTTGCAATGATTCCCGTTCGTAAGAATACATGCAAAGTGTTGAGCTTTTGAAAATATTTTAATGTTTGGAAAGTGTTTTTGAAAGTGTATGTGATTGTTTTTGAAAATAGCAAGGATGTTTGTTTTGAAATTGAGCAAGTAACTAAAAGTAATCTACCTACTCAAAAGGTTTTAGATGTGTTTTTCCTCCTCCTTTAGATGTTGCTACCTTACTATTGATTTGATAAGAATCCCCATCGTTGCATGTGAAGGGGCATACGTGGGTCATCGTATAGTCATGATATCAATGTTGTGAAATGACTTATCACTTTTCTGTACGGACTAAGATCATTTTGAAATGCAACTTTGATAGTGTTATCGAGGGAATATGATCTTTTTCGATTTGTTTGTGCTAAGACATTCCACATGCATAACATGGACATTTTTGTAAGGCAACAAGTGGAATTTCCCTAAGGATGCATGTATGCAAGTGTGTTTGATTACATGCATTTTGTCTTTGATTTTTGGGTTGTCTACTTGTTGATTTTATCTTGCCATACACACCTAATTACTTAACATTTATATAAAGGTAATAAAAGAGTGCAAAAAATAAATCCTACACTATTACAACCATATTAAATTGCATGAAAATATAAAGGCAAAAATAAGGTAAAAGCAAGAAAAATGGATCTTTCGACTTAGGGCAGCAACCCTTCGATTCTGCCATTTTTGGCCCTCTTCGACCTTACCAGAAAAGGGGTGAAAGACTGAGTTTCGACTGGGGCTTAGAAGCCATCATATTTTGGCTTTCAATTGGGGCCTGGAGGCCAGCATGTTGTGCCTTTCGACTGTCTCTTTCATTTGGCCTGAAGGTTAGTATGGAAGCTAGAGGCTTCGTTTCTAACTTCTCTGTCTCCTGTTTCTTTCATTTGAGTTTGAATAGCAATATGGCCCAAGGCCATGCCAACATCACCTTAAGAATAGATTAATTCATTAAAGCGTATTTAAATGTACCAAGAGCAAAAGCCAAGAAGATTGTTAACCATGACACATATTAAGAGAGTGAAAACAAAAAGAAGAAAATAGTATGTACATGCTTTAAATGAAAAAGAAAACTTATTTACATGCTATGCTGGAAACGAAGGGCCAAAGGTTAAAAATGACTTACCTTGCTGGAGGTTAGAGCGTGTTCTGGACTTTGAAACGGTTGCTTTGAATGCCTCTATATTCGAAGGAAAAGACCCAGGGTAGGCCTTCGCACTGGATTCGAAAGAGCAAAACAAGTGAAATATCCTTCTTTGTTGGATTTAAAGGAAGGAACAAGTGGGATGCTCCTTGATTCGAAGGAAACTGGAATGTGTTGTTCTTCAGAAACAAGTGTTGAAGTGTTTGAGAATTTTATGGTGTGTGAGAATTTTTAAGATACATTCCCCTCTTCTTCTCCCCTCTCCTTTTATTTGTGCAAACAAACTCTCTATTTATAGAGAAAGGATTTTGGGAAGCTTGGGGAGAAAAAATAATAAAATAAGGCTCAGCTGGAAAGAAGTGTCCACTTGTGCCATAAAAGAAAAATGAATGGTTCTGATGGGTTGCTTCTTTCTGAAGGAAAACAGGCGTAAGGCTCAAGACAAACTTTTCTAAACGGTAGTTTTATGCTGTTAAGTGCAAGTGGTATTGGACAACAAATAGGTAAAGGCCTATTTTAGCTTGCATAAACAATTAAGTATAGGGTGAGTCATAGGTTTGAGGCCTGAAAAGGGAAAACACGTAGCCTAGCCTATGGGTCTAAATGTTCAACTTGATCTTTTGAGTCGAATCCTCCATCTTTCTACAATATTCGACCAGACTAGAACAACACAACATTCATTTTCACCAGTTGTGTGTCCTTCGAATGAACCAACTGTGTGTTCTTCGAATGGCCCTTTTTAGCTGAATATGCCATTTTGAGTCTTCTTGATTTTAATAACTTAGGCCCAAACCTTCGACCAGACTCCAAAGTAAGAGAACAATTATTCCCCAACTATGGCAAGTCATTCGAATGGACCACCAAGTTGTGTGTCATAATGCATGACTATGGTGTGTCAAAGGGTTTGCAGATGGATTCGAAGGTGATATGAAGGCGCATTCGAATCATACATGAAGATGAATTTGAAAGTCAAAGGAAGATAGCCATCCATCCAATCGAAAACTTATGAATCCAAGGAAAACAGGTGAGGGGAGAATGGTGCTATCGAATGACACTTTTCAGAAGGTTATTAACTTCTTGAATCGAAGGAAGCTTTCAGAAAATTATTGACTTTTTGAATTGAAGAAAACCAAAAGGAGGCCTTTACTTCCTGAGTCGAAGGACATTCCGGAGTCGAAGGACATTCCTGAGTCGAAGGATGTTCCTGAGTCGAAGGATGCTGTTTCAAAGGGAAACCCAATTGAAGCTTGTATGAAGATCATTTCCTTCTGAATCAAAGGAGACCTATTTGAAGTCACATGCCCAGAAGAAAGAGGCACGCTAGCAGCAACTTTTGAGCAATCGAAGGAGGTGCAAAGTCCAATCGAAGGGGGCTGAATCGAAGGAGACCTATTTTCCTCCAAATTCGTCAAAATGTTATTTTTATCTGTTTTCTCCTTTTTTGACAGCTTCCTCTTAATTCTGGTGCTGGAAAATCCCAATGTACTTGTGCAAGCTTGAATTTTGAGAATCATTGTGAGAGATGCCTTGAGAATTGAGAGGGCAAATTTTGGGGTACAACAGAACGTATCTTCAAAATTCTTACACACCATAAAATTCTCAAACACTTAAACACTTTTGCAAATCCAAACCCAAAATCCAAATACTTGTCCCTTTCAAATCTGAAAAATCCTTACATCTGACTATCCTTCGAATCCAACAAAGAAGGACATTTCACTGGTTTTTCTCTTTCAAATCCAGTGTCAAAGGCCCACCCTTGGTCTTTCCCTTCGAATCCAGAGGCATTCAAGGTAACCACTTCAAGGTCCAGCATACGCTCTAGCCTCCAGCAAGGTAAGTTGCTCTAAACCTTAAACTTTTAGTTTCTTACATAACATGTAAATAAAGTTCCTTTTCGTTTGAAACATGTACATACTATTGCTTTTATTTTCGTTTCCATCCTTTTAATATGTTTCATGGTTAACATCCTTCTTGGTTTTTTCTCTTTGTATATTTAAACATGCTTTAAAAACTAATCTGGTCCTAAGGTAATGTTGGCATGGCCTTAGGCCATGTTACTATTCAAAACTCAAACGAAAGAAACTGGAAACATCAAGTTGGAAATGAAGCCTCTGGCTTCCAGGCCCCAATCGAAAGGCATAACATGCTGGCCTTCAGGCCCCAATCAAAAGCCATGCCTTCACCCTTTTCAGGCCAGATTGAAGAGAGCCAGAAAGTGCAGAATCGAAGGGTTTTTCTGCCTAAATCAAAAATATAATTTTTCTTGATTTTATCTTATTTTTGCCTTTGTATTTTAATGCAATTCAATATGGTTGTAATAGTGTAGGATTTTACCTCTTTGCATTTTTTTTTACTTTATACAAAATGCTAGTAAATTAGGGTGTATGGCAAGATAAAATCAACAAGTAGACCACCCTGATCAAAAGACAAAAATGCATGCAATCAAACATGCTTTGCACGTGCACCTCTAGGGTTAACTCCACTTGTTGCCTTATGAAAAATGGTCATGTTATGTATGTGAGACGTCTTAGCAAAAACAATCAAAATACAAGATCATAGTCCCTCGATGACGCTTCGAATGTTTCCTTACAAATGATCTTAGTCCCTCAATGAGAAATGCTAAGATATCTCACAAAATTGCTATCATGACTATACGATGACCCACACCTGTCCCTTTTACATCCAAAGATAAAGGCTTCTTATCAATCAATGGTAAGATAATAATATCAAAGGAAGAGAGGAATGAACAAAAGACTTTTGAGTAAGGTAGAATGTTTCTAGTTGCTTGCTCATCTTCAAAAACCTTTTCAAATGCACCAACACTTTCCATTGAAATATTTTCAAAAGTTCAAACACTTTGTATACATTCTTATAGAGACGAGAATCATTACAAAGTTTGCCTAAACGAAGGCGCTTTTCAAATATACTTTCAAAAACCACCACAAAGCATGCTTTCAAATAAAAAGAAATGATCTAGCGAGCAACTAAGAGCCCATATATAACTATGGATGAAAAGGGTGCTAACACATACCTTTTTCATAATCTACCCCCCGAACTCAAGAAAATAATCTCAAAGGTCTTTCCTGTTCTTTTCACCCTTTGATTTATTTGGACAAAAGAAAAGTCGGTGACGACTATTTTAACCCAAAATTTTCCCTCTCATTTATCAAGTAATCTCTCACAAGATCTCCTTTGGTTCAAGACTGCACTTGGGTTGATCAGCTCAAGACACCTCCTCAAGCACTGATGACTGAAAACTAGGGTTTGAGATTGCACAAGGACAATGGAAATTTTAATGCCTCATATTACTTTCATGGATCATTTTGGACCCTCAAGATTGCTCATGTCAAGTTTTAAGTCTTGGATCAAATTTTTGCTCAATCAATTAATCAGTTGACCTAAAATCAATTGATTGGGGAAAAAGTCAATTATGGTAAATTTATAGTCAAACTTCATAATTTTTTATCCATATCAACATTTTGAACTCATATATGTCATTTTATCAAGTTTGGATCACAATTCCTTAAAAAATTTGATCAGATCATCAAAATGGAAAAATGGTCAAAATTAGGGTTTTGACTGAAAAGGGCAATTTCTGATTTTTGATCTAGAAAATGATTGATTGATTTAAGGCATGATCTCAAGGGTTCAAATAAATCATTTTGAACTAATGGCATGG
Source organism: Vicia faba (assembly GCA_948472305.1). Taxonomy (NCBI): domain Eukaryota; kingdom Viridiplantae; phylum Streptophyta; class Magnoliopsida; order Fabales; family Fabaceae; genus Vicia; species Vicia faba. Next base: position 1,183,560,238 of record OX451740.1, read on the forward strand.
CTCAAAACGTTTCTCAAGATCAATTGATTGACAAATGAATTTTCAGTCAACTAATCAAAAGTCAACTGTACACTAAAAAGTCAAACTTTGACTTTTTGGTCAAAATCAAGTATCAAAGATCATAATTCATCAAAAAATGCCAAAATATGAAACTTGTTCATCAAGATATCAAAAATTCAATATTTCATTTTGAAAAGTCAAAATTTCTAAACTTAGAAATTTTTCTAAGTGTTGAAAATTTCATATTTTTTCATAACTTTGAGAAATATTTTCACCACGATGCAAGATGATTCAAAGGAAACTTCCAACATGAAATTTGTAGATATCAATGAGATCTAAAACATTGTAGAACATAACTTCTCCTAGAAATTCATGGATTTCAAGTTATGATTTTGTGAATACATGTTCATGAAACTTGGAAACTTTGTGAAATTTTGCCCTAGTTTAGGCTGGATTTTGACCTAACTTCATGGAAATTTTTCACATAGTTCCAAGAGGAATTTTCAAAAATTTCCAACATAGAGGTTGTATAGGATGTTACAATCTTTCAAAAATGTCCAAGAACTCATTGATATCATGTTTGAGCAAAGAGAATCGAAGACAAGAAGTTGGACATTCATTCTTGAATTATAGATCATTTCCATGATGAAAAAGAATTCAAATCCACACCCATGCTGCATAAATCTTACTTTGAAGGCTTCTAACCTATAAATATATCCATAATCATAAGATTACACAACTATTTGAACTATGATCCAAGTGTTTGAGTCATTGTCCAAGTGATTATTCCATTAATGGAACAAAGTTCACACTTCCATTTTGGAAAAGTGAGTTTAATCACAAAGTCAATGAATAGAGCTCCTAACTTGTTTCATCTGAACACAATCAATGTAAAAGGCAAACGCAACATGTCTAGAGCCTCCCATAAACTCAGGCCATGCTTGTACTATACCTTGAAACCATGTTTTCCACTTTTCTTCAAAATCTAGTAGCATAGCCATAACTCTTATTCTTGTACTTATGACCACCTCAAGTACTCTAATCTTTTTAATATAACTATAAAAGTTATTTTAAAGCTAACACACGATTGAAAATACTCTCAAACTCCCTAAAAACTCAGATTGCACCAAACCTCCGTTTTTGTGTCATTTCTGACTTTAAACTTCAATCCTCAAAATCACTCGTGCATTTCTTGGCCTTTTAGTTTCAAAAGCTTCCTCATATCAAATACAAACCATCCTTATCCCTGTTTGCAGACTGTAACTCCATTTCCATCATCCTCCATAAACAAAAATAGAGCATTGCAGTTGGACTTCTCCCGGCCATTTCAGCCACACTTAACTCAAGCTAAGCCATGCATTAGCTTCCTAGAGACTCAAGGAAGCTAACCTGGTCATTGCAACACTTTGAAACAATCCCAAACTCATTTCAAGATTTCCAGTTTTGAGGTGTTTTTCTTGAACTTCTATGTTCATATTTGGGCATTGTTAGGCTTGCATTTGTGAAGATAAAATTTAGGCATCATTGCCCTAAAACTATACATGTCCATAGATTTCATTTATTTTGCTTGAGTAGGGAGAATTTTGAGTTTGAATCTCTGAAAATAGGTCATAATTTGGTACTGTTAGAAATTCATGCTCATCTTTGAGAATTAGCTTAAGTTATTTACATATTCAGAATCGTGAGGAAATTTCTAACAAGTTTGATGTTGGAAGTTTTGTGAATGGATGAGAAATGAATAAGTTACATATCCTTTTGCTGGAGGTTGAAGATGAAGTACATTTAGGGCAAGATTTATGTTACATATTTATTGTTTTGTTTAAGTTAACCGATGTATCACCACCCCAGGGATTAAAGCGCGCGCCTGTTACCTATGGGACTTGGGTTCGAGCCCCAGTGGTACCCTTTTGCCTATTTTTTTCCACATGTTTCCCTTTTTTGCTTGAATCAGCGCGCTTGGGCCTTGTATTTTTTACTCAATCTGACCCCCTGATTGCCATAACAACACAATCCACTTCACATTTTTATTTATTTTTCTCTTTGATCTGACCAAAAATCATGTTGGGCCCAAACTAAAACAAAATTGTTCTACTTCCATACACCTTAAATAAATTTCATACCCTCCTGACTTTTATTTTATTTTCTTTTTAATATTATTATTATTTTTATTTGTATTAGTAAAAAATCTCAAAAATTAGTTTAAGTTAATTTTAGTTAATTTTTCATTAATTATTTTCTTAATTATTTTCTTAATTAGGTTTAGGTTAAACCCCCTTCATAAAATCAAACAAAATCATTTCTTTTTTTTATTTTGCATTTGTACATTACTTATTCAATTATTGTACATTTATTCAATATGGTTGTAATAGATAATTAGGTTTAATTTCTTGCAAATCCCCCATTTGTAAATTTGTACACCCCCTCTCCTAATGATGTAATAGCTTAGTATTTTTACTTTTCGCAATTTATCGCTTTATATAAATGCTAGTAAATTAGGGTTTGCATGGAAAGACTAAAATCAACAAGTTAGCAAACCCTAATTCAAGACAAAACAATGCATGTAAATCAACACACTCGCACACTTGCACCCTTAGGGTAATTCCACTTTGTTGCCTTACCAAAATGGCCATGTTACACATGTGGGATATCTTAGCAAAAAGCAAACAAAATACAAGATCATAGTTCCTCGATGACACTATCAAATGATGCCTTTCAAAATGATCTTAGTCCCTCAAAGAGAATTGCTAAGATATTTCACAACATTGCTATCATGGCTATACGATGACCCACACCCGTCCCTATACATCCAAAGATAGGACTTCTTACCAAATTAATGGTAAGATAGCAATATCAAAGGAAAGGAAGAAATGAACTAAGACTTTTGAGTAGGTAGATTGTTCCTAGTTTCTTGCTCAATTTCCAATCAAACACTCTTTCTTATTTTCAAAACAAACACCTAACACTTTCAAAACCTTTTCCAAAACTTGAAACATTTTCAAAAGATCAACACTTTGTATACGTTCTTACGAACGAGAACTATTACAAAATTTTCCTAAACGAAGACGCCTTTTCAAAATACTTTCAAAATACACACAAAGCATATTTTCAAACAAAAGCAAGTGATCTAGAAAGCAACTAAGAGCCCATAGAAAACTATGGATGAAAAGGGTGCTAACACCTTCCCTTTTCATAATCTACCCCCCGAACTCAAGAAATAATCTCAAAGGTCTTTCATGTTATTTTCAGCCTTTCCTTTTGGATAAAATAAAAGTTGATGGCGACTCTTGCTAACCGCAACATTTGTGATAAAACACAAAACACCCAAGTCAGTTCTCCCACCGTATCACAGAACTGGCGACTCTGCTGGGGAGAAACTTAAAAGTGGGGTTACCTTAGGGCTAGATCACCTTTACTTGCTTTCATTGTTTGACTTATATGCTTTACATTTTGGTTCTTTGTTTGGGCTTAAATCCTCTACCCGGATTTGGGATACCTTATAGGTAAGTAGAAATACATTGTGGAAACTATGCGGGGTATACCGACATGGTCTAAGAAATAGCTATGTTAGTGTGACATATATGTGGGTACCGGTAGCCCATGAGTAGTCAAGGAGAATACGGGGCCGCTGAGTGATGTCATGAAGCACTAACTAACTTTTAGAACCTTTACTTGACCAACTTAACCATTAGGACGTAGTGAGATGATCGACTTTGGTGCAGTCCGAAGTTGGTAGATACTCGATACTACACTCATTGAGGTTTGGCTTTTTGGGATATTTCGGTCTCCGTGAAAGAGGCTTGCGCTGAAACAATGCCCGAGAAGACAGACCAATGATATTGGGATCCTTTAGAACCTGGTTAATATTTCTAGGACATGTTTGAGCCAACTAAACTTCAAGAGGGTACTTACCTATGAGACTCCACGCAAGCCTACACCTAAGGACCTGTTTGACTTATTTGTATATATTTACTTGTACATGACATCATAAACATCATAACATCATACTCATTCTCACTAACCATTTCAAGGATTTTTGGGATTTATCTTTGTTCTATTTTGTAAGACACGACTTCTATCTGCAGGAATACTATCCAAGTCAATCTCGTAAGGATTCCTCCTCAACTCAAAGAGTTAGCATCAAGGGTCCCTGCAAATTCTTCATTCACCGAAATATATAGTCGTCTCCTAAACTTGGTTACCTCTAACACTAATGAAGATATGATGAAGGTGCTCTTCCAATTCTTGGATCCTCTACACCATTGCTTCACCTTTCCCGATTATCAACTTGTGCCTACTCTAGAAGAATTATCATGATTCTTTAGGATTCCCATTCTCAATAAACTACCCTTCAACGGTACGGAAAGAGATCCAAAACCCGAGGAGATTGCCCAAGCACTACACTTGCAACAATCTGATGTCACAACTAATTGGGAAACAAGGAGTGGTGTCAAAGGTTTCTTAGCCAAGTTCTTGTTTGAGAAAGCTCAAGATTGTTGGAATTCCTTGGACTTGCAAGCTTTGGGAGAAATTGTGGCCCTTCTCATCTATGGGATGGTTTTGTTTCCAAACCCTGACCAACTCATAGATGTAAATGCTGTCAAAATCTTCATGTCTCGCAATCCAGTGCCTACTTTGTTGGGAGATATCCTACATTCTTTTCACTCTCACACTATGAGTAAGATAGGTATCCTCATGTGTTACACTCCTCTCTTAGCAAGATGGTTTATTTCACATCTTCCCTGATATATGTTGAAGAACGAGCAAGGTTTGGGGTGGTCCCATAGATTGATGACGCTCAGACATTCAGATGTTCATTGGTGTTCTCGATCCTTGGAGAACGTTACTATCGTCGACTGTTATGGAGAATTCCCTAATGTCCCCCTTCTTGGCATTAGAGGAGGTATCACTTACAACCCCTGCTTAGCATTACGACAGTTTGGTTACGCCCGAAGGGATGGTCCACATGAGATGCTCATCCAATGAGTTGGATTCGACTACGAGAGCGATGATCAAAGCTACTGTCAGAGATTTATCCGAGCTTGGAGGATTGTGAGCAAGGTGGATAGTAAGACGCTAAGACACAATAATTCCATTCCCCTTGAGCCTTACCTTAAGTGGGTACGAGCTCGTGCTCAGAAACTTGTGATGCATTATACCTCCATCTTACCGATTATCATGGAACCTGTGGTCGAGGGAGATTTCTCGTACACCATCCTCCATCCCGATATTCCTACCTCTCTTGAAGACTTGCAAAAGGGTTGGATTCAGCTGAAGGAAGAACAAGATACTTTCGAAGCTCAATTCTATGCTAGTGAGAAGAGGGTCTTAGAACTTACAAAGCAGCTACAAGAAGAGAAAAGTTTGAACACCTATCTTGCACCGAAGAGGATGCATTCAGTCTTTTTATCTTAGAAAGTTATTTTTTAATCCCAAGAGGCATGATGTAATCCGTTTTGAACTTCATTAATGAAAATTGACGTTTGTTCACTCTTTTGTCTATAAAAATTTAAATTTCAATAAATCCTTGAAATTATCTACATATACATCATTCATGCATCATAACATGACAGATTTTCGCATAACAGGTTTCCTTATCTTTCTGCTATTTATTTCAGCAAGATGGATCTAGAGAAAACTGTGAAGGATAATCAAGCACAAAACTCTCAATTCCAACAGACTGGATTGGCCCTAGCCAAGGGGAAACAAGATATAATGGTATTGATGGAAGTTAAGAAGAATCCTAAGAAGAAAGCTCTACTCAACATGGGTAGAAGGTTCAAAGAGTCAGTTCGTCAGATCCCGATAGTGGAAGACTCATATGAAGAAGATGAGAATCAGATTGGTGAGGTTAAGAGTACCCAGGATAACTGTGTTAATGATCAAGCGTTTGATGATGATTATTTCCACGAGCAGTATCCACCCGCCGATGTCAAGTATAAGCAGTTAGAAGACAGATTGAAAGCTGTTGAAATCCAAGCCGTCCCTGGTTTAGATTTTGATGATTTAGGTTTGATCTCTGGGGTTGTTATTCCCCATAAATTCAAAATACAAATCTTTGCAAAGTACGATGGGGTTTCTTGTCCAAAACTCCACCTGAAATCTTATGTGCGCAAGATACAGCCACACACTGCTGATAAGAAACTATGGGTTCACTTTTTCCAAGAGAGCTTGGCCGAAATGAAACTTGAATGGTTTTATCAGTTAGATGGTTCCCATATCAATACCTGGGAATATTTAGCTACCGCATTCTATCACCAGTACCAGTATAACACCGACTTGGCGCCAACGAGGGTTCAGTTACAAGACATGACTATGGGGAAGAATGAAGGATTTAAAGAATATGCACAAAAGTGGAGAGACCTTGCTAGCAGGGTTCAACCACCATTGAATGATAGGGAGCATATTTACATGTTCATGGGAACTTTATCTAGTCCCTTCTTTAATCTGTTGGTTGGCTGCTCTTCTTCTGGTTTCACTAAATTAATCTTAACCGATGAAAGAGTTGAAAGCGACATCAAAAGTGGGAAGATCTATGTGGCATCTGCCTCCACTTCCAATCCTGTCAAGAAACCTTTTCCTGCAAAGAAGGAAATCAATGTTGTGTACGGGGCAAGGGCCCGTACCAAGAAGAATGATCATCCGTCTGTAAATGTTGTCCGAATCTCCAATCTAACTCCTACTCAAAGACAATCTGCAAATCACCAACGTTTTGAAACTCCAAGAAGACAATTTACGAGGATAGGAATGTCACTATCCCAAGCCTTACAACACATGCTAAAGGCTAATTTGGTGACATTGCGCGATCCTCCTGCCAACCCAGATACCTTTTCACCAAAGTACAACCCAAACGCCAAATGTGCTTATCACTCAAGTAGCCCTGGACATGAGACTGACTAATGCAGGGCTTTAAAGAATAAGATTCAAGACTTGATCGATAACAAGACTGTTGAATTTATCCTCCTCCAACTCCGAATGTAACCACCACGCCTATGCCAAAACATGACAAGGGTGTCAATAAAGTTAACGCTGTGGGTGATTCGGGTGAAGAAGTTGCATTTGAAGATTGGGTGTATCCAACTACAACGGAGCTGAAGAATTGACATGCAAAGGACTTTGTGCCCATCTCCTTCATTGAGGAGTAATCTACTTGTTTATTACTTTATTTCAATTCAAGAACATTTTGTCTGTAATATTTAACAATGACTTTTAAGCCATGTGCTTGGCCCGGGGCACTATGGTCCATTTGTCAAGGGTTTTTATTTATGTTCATCTAATCATATGATCATTCCATACATTGGACTCTTTTGCATTCAAATATATGTGTTCGTTGTATTTCTTTCCTTTCAAATACATGCACACACACACAAACACTCTTGCAGGTCCTCATCCACTCTGGATCTTATTGCTAATGACTCTACTATTGCTGACTACGACTTCGAATGTCCAATCAACCAAGATGAAGACGAAGGCGAGGAATATTGTGAAATACTGGGAGAACTAGCCAGACTTATTTTACAGGAGGAAAAATCTATTCAGCCGCACGAAGAGCCAGTTGAAGTTATCAATCTAGGTACTGAGTCAGATAAGAAGGAAATTAAGATCGGCGCTAACTTGGAAAGCAGTGTTAGGAGCAGGTTGGTTCAGATGTTGCATGATTATGTGGAAGTATTTTCCTGGTCTTATGAAGTTATGCCTGGGTTAGATACCGAAATCGTAGTTCATCGTCTGCCGATAAAGGAAGAATGTCCTCCCGTCAAACAAAAAGTTCGTCGCATGAGGCCTGATATGTCTGAAAAGATCAAAGCTGAGGTGATGAAACAATTTGATGCAGGGTTCCTAGCTGTGACATCCTATCCCTAATGGGTTGCCGATGTGGTGCCAATTCCAAAGAAAGATGGAAAGGTTCGCATGTGCGTAGACTATAGGGACCTGAATAGGGCAAGCCCCAAAGATGACTTCCCTCTACCACACATTGACGTCTTGGTCGATAATACTGCTCAGCATAAAGTCTTCTCATTCATGGATGGCTTCTCAGGCTATAATCGGATAAGGATGGCTCCCGAGGACATGGAGAAGACAACTTTTGTTACGCAATGGGGCACCTTTTGCTATAAGGTCATGTCGTTCAGACTGAAGAATGAAGGGGAAACATATCAAAGGGCTATGGTGGATTTGTTTCATGACATGATACATCATGAAATAAAGGTATATGTGGATGATATGATTTCCATATCACAAATTGGAGAGGAATATCTCGATCACCTGTACAAATTGTTCGAAAGGTTGAAAAAGTACAAGCTGAGGTTAAACCCTAACAAGTGCACCTTTGGAGTTTGATCTGGAAAGTTTCTGGGTTTTGTTGTCAGCAATAAAGGCATTGAAGTTGATCCTGCCAAGGTAAAGGCCATCCAAGAAATGCATGTCCCCCATTCTGAAAAAGAAGTTAGAGGATTCTTGGGTCGTCTCAATTACATTGCCTGTTTCTTATCTCACTTGAGTGTTACCTGTGAGCCAATATTCAAGCTCTTGAAGAAAGATCAGGTAGTCGGATGGAATGATGAATGTCAAGTTGCCTTCAACAAAATCAAAGAATATCTACAAGAGCCTCTTATTCTCATGCCTCAAGTTGAAGGAAGACCCTTAATCATGTACTTGACAATATTAGAGAACTCTATGGGGTGTGTTTTGGGCCAACATGACGAGTCTGGCCGAAAAGAGCATGTTATTTATTACCTGAGCAAAAAGTTTACCGACTATGAAACCAGATATTCACTGCTCGAGAAAACTTGTTGTGCTCTGGAATGGGCTTCTCGCTGGCTAAGACAGTATATGTTGACTCATACCACTCTGTTTATTTCAAAGATGGACCCAATCAAGTACATCTTCGAGAAACCTGCTCTTTCCGGAAGGATAGCCAGATGGAAAATGATCTTGACTGAGTACGACATTCAATACACCATGGAGAAAGCCATCAAAGGAAGCGTACTAGCTGATCATTTGTCCCATCAAGTTGTTGATGATTATCAGTCCATGAACTTCGACTTCCCGGATGAAAACATCATGCTAGTAATCGATTATGAGAAACCTAGACCGTATGACGGACCTGAACAAGGATCTCGATGAACTATGGTCTTCGATGGGGCTTCCAACGCATTGGGCAACGAAATTGGTGTTGTGATCCCTAAAAAACCCTAAAAACATTTTTGATTTAAAACCTTTTCATAAAAAACCATAAAAACATTTTTAACTTAATTTCTTTTCTTAATTAGTTTAATTTAATTTTAGTTAACTTTTCATTAATTATTTTCTTAATTAGGTTTAGGTTAAACCCCTTTCATAAAATCAAACAAAATCATTTCTTTTTTTCATTTTGCATTTGTACATTATTTATTCAATTATTGTACATTTATTCAATATAGTTGTAATAGATAATTAGGTTTAAATTTCTTGTAAATCCCCAATTTGTAAATTTGTACACCCCCTCCCCTAATGATGTAATAGCTTAGTATTTTTACTTTCCGCAATTTATCGCTTTATATAAATGCTAGTAAATTAGGGTTTGTATGGAAAAACTAAAATCAGCAATTTAGCAAACCCTAATTCAAGACAAAATAATGTATGTAAATCAACACACTTGCACCGTTAGGGTAATTCCGTTTTGTTGCCTTACCAAAATGGCCATGTTACGCATGTGGGATATCTTAGCAAAAAGCAAACAAAATACAAGATCATAGTCCCTCGATGACGCTATCAAATGTTGCCTTTCAAAATGATCTTAGTGCCTGAAAGAGAATTGCTAAGATATTTCACAACATTGCTATCATGGCTATACGATGACCCACACCCGTCCCTATACATCCAAAGATAAGACTTCTTACCAAATCAATGGTAAGATAGCAATATCAAAGGAAAGGAAGAAATGAACTAAGACTTTTGAGTAGGTAGATTGTTCCTAGTTGCTTGCTCAATTTCTAATCAAACACCCTTGCTTATTTTCAAAACAAACACCAAACACTTTCAAAACCTTTTCCAAAACTTGAAACATTTTCAAAAGATCAACACTTTGTATACGTTCTTACGAACGAGAACTATTACAAAGTTTGCCTAAACAAAGTCGCTTTTTCAAAGTACTTTCAAAAAACACACAAAGTATATTTTCAAACAAAAGCAACTGATCTAACAAGCAACTAAGAGCCCATAGATAACTATGGATGAAAAGGGTGTTAACACCTTCCCTTTTCATAATCTACCCCCCGAACTCAAGAAACAATCTCAAAGGTCTTTCCTGTTCTTTTCAGCCTTTCCTTGTGGGTAAAAGAAAAGTCGGTGGCGACTCTTGCTAACCGCAACATTTGTGATAAAAAACAAAACACCCAAGTCAGTTCTCCCACTGTATTACATCGACTCTTTCTATCTGCAAAAATTGTGATAAAACGCAAAACATCCCAAGTCAGTTCTCCCACCGTATCACAAAACTGGCGACTATGCTAGGGAAAATAAAAAAAAGTTGGGTTACCTTAGGGCTAGATCACCTTTACTTGCTTTGTTTTACTTGTTTGCTTTATGTTATGGTTCTTTGTTTGGACTTGTTTTGATCCTCTACTCGGATCTGGGGCACCTTTTAGGTAAGTAGCAATAAGTTGTGGAAACTGTGCAGGGTATATCGACATGGTCTAAGCAATAGCTACTTTAGTGTGACACATTTGTTGGTACCGGTAGCCCTTGAGTAGTCAAGGATAATACGGGGCCGATGTGTGGTGTCATGAAGCACTAACTGACTTTAGAACCTTTACTTGAACAACTTGGCCTTTAGGAAGTAGTGAGGTAGTCGGCTTTGGTGCAGTCCAAAGTTGGTTGATACTCGATACTACGCTCATTGAGATCGGACTTCTCGGGATACTTCGGTCGCCATTAAAGAGGCTCACGCTGAAACAATGCCCGGTGAAGAAAGATCAGTGATATTGAGATCCCATAGAACCCTGTTACTATTACTAGGACAGGTTGAGCCAACTAAACTTCAAGAGGGTACTTACCTATAAGCTTCATGCAAGCCTAAACCTAAGGACTTGTTTGCTTTTTTGTGCATATGCTTACTTGTACATAACATCATAACATCATACCATTGCATTTTGCACTAACCATTTCAAGGATTTTTTGGGATTTATCTTTGTTCTGTTTTGTAGGACATGGCTTCCACCCGCAAGAATACTATCCAAGTCAATCTTGTAAGAATTCCTTCTCAACTCAAAAATTTAGCATCGAGAGTTCCTGAGAGTTCTTCATTCACCAAAATAAATGGTCGACTCCTAAACTTGGTTACCTCGAGCATTGATGAAGACATGATGAAAGTGCTTTTCCAGTTCTTCGACCCTTTGCACCATTGCTTTACCTTCCCCGATTACCAACTTGTGCCTACTATTGAAGAATTTTCTCAACTATTAGGGATTCCTATTCTCAATCAACCACCTTTAAATGGTATAGAAAGAGACCCGATCCTTGAAGAGATTACCCGAGCTTTACACTTGCAAAGATCTGACGTCACGACTAATTGGGAAACAAGAAATGGTGTCAAAGGGTTCCTAGCCAAGTTCTTGTTTGAGAACGCTCAATATTGTTGGAACACTATATATTTACAAGATTTTGAATAAATATTGGCCCTTTTCATCTATGGGGTGGTACTATTTCCAAATCCTGACCAACTTATAGATGTGAATGCTATCAAAATCTTCATATCTCGTAATCCGGTGCCTACTTTGTTGGTAGATATCCTACATACTCTCCACTCTCGTACTATAAAGATAAGATGAGCCCTCATGTGTTTCACTCTGTTGTACCCCAAAATTGTCCCTCTCATTTATCAAATATTTTCTCACAAAGGCCTCTCTTGGCTCAAGATTGCACTAGGGTTTGATCAGCTCAAGACCCCTTCTTAAGCACTGATGACCAAAATTAGGGTTTGAGATTGCACAAGGATAATTTATCTTTCAATGATTCATATGAATTTCATGGATTATTATGGACCCCCAAGATTATTCATGTCAAGTTTCAAGCCTTGGATCACACTTTTGCTCAGCCAATTGAGCAGTTGACCTAAAAATCAGTTGTATTGGGGAAAAAGTCAACTATGACCAATTTACAGTCAAAATTCATAATTTTTTGATCCACATCAACATTATAAACTCATATGTATCATTTTATCAAGTTTGGACCACAATTCCCCAAGAAATTTGATCAAATCATCAAAAAGGCAAAATGGTTAAAATTAGGGTTTTGACTGAATGAGGGCAATTTCTGATTTTTGACCTAGCAAATGGTCAATTTGTTTGAAGTATGATCTCAAGAGTTAAATTGAATCATTTTGACATAATGTTATGACCTAAAACATTTCTCAAGATCAATTGGACTGATAGTGAATTTTTAGTCAACTGATCAAAAAGTCAATTGTACACTAAAAAGTCAAACTTTGACTTTTTGGTCAAAATTCAATGTCAAAGATCACAATTCATCAAAACATGTCAAAATATGAAAATTATTTATCAATAAATCAAAAATTCAAGATTTCATTTTGAAAAGTCAAAGTTTTCTAACTTAAAATTTTTTCCAGGTGTTTAAACTTCATGTTTTTTTATAACTTTGGGCAAATATTTCACCATGATGCAAGAGGATTCAGAATAAACTTTCAACATTAAAGTTGTAGATCTCCATGATATCTACAACATTTATTTACACAACTTCTCCTAAAATTTCTTGGATCTCAAGTTATTAATTCCTAAAGTCATGGTCTTGAAATTGGACACTTAGTGAAATTTTGCCCTAGTTTTGGTCAGGATTTTGACCTAACTTCATGGCACTTTTTCATATAGTTCCAAGGGGAATTTTCAAAAGTGATTCAAATAGGGGTTTTAGAGCATATTACAAGATTTCCAAAATGTCCAAGAACTCCTTGAGATAATTCTTGAGCAGGGAGAATCAAAGAGATGAAGTTAGGGTTTTCACACTTAAAATACAAGTCATTTTATGATAAACAAGATTCAAATTTCAAACCTATGCTGCATAATCTCTAATTTACAGGACTCAAACTTGTTAGGCAATCCATAATTAATTGCTTGCATAGTTTTTAGAGGTCTCAATTCAAGCATTCAATGCAAGACCTTGCTTTATATCCATTTTTGGAAGAAAGTGCACAATGCCATTTTGATAAAGTAGTTTTTTGCATAAAAACTGTTCTTGAGCCTTGCAATTATTTTCTTCTGATTATACATGTCCTATAGCTCAAGAGAAGTTGATCTCAACACTTACAATCACTCAGCCCATGCTTGTACCTCCTCTTGGAACCATATTTCCCACTTTTCTTCAAAATCAAGTAACATAGCAATCAGCCTATAACTTGTACTTCTGACTCTCCCAAGCACTCAAGCCTTTTGCTTATACATACACAAGTAATTTGTCACAAATCCCATGCATGCTTGAGCCCTGAAAACAACAAGAACTCAGATTTGCATCTCATACCTCCATTTTAACATAATCTGACAAAAAGTTTGAAACTCATAACTCCCTCGTGCGTTTTCAAGCCTCTTTGTTCCTAAAGCTTCTAAACATCAGTTAGAAGTCATCCCTTACCCTGTTACAGTTCTGTAACACCAACTTCCTCCATTTCCAAGTTCAAAAACAGAGCACTGCAAGTGGACTTCTCCAGACCATTTCAGCCACTCTCCAACCTAGCTAATCATTGCATTAGCTTCCTGGGACATCAGTGGAGTTATTCTGATCATCACAACACCTTGAGGAGTTATCATTTGCAGAACACGATTTCTAGTTTTGAGGTAAGTTATCTCAACTTTGAACTCTTCATACACGCATCATTAATTGTTTATTTGTGAATGAAAAATGTAGGTATCATTGCTCCAAAGCTAACCATGTCCATAGTTTTCATTTATGTTGCTTGAGCTTAGAGAATTTTAGGATTCGAGTTTCTGAAATTTTTAGGGTTCAGATTGAAGAAGTGAGAAACACAAGAGGGGGGGGGGGTTGAATTGAAAACTTAAAATCAAATGCACAATGACACAATATTTTTATCTTGGTTCGTTTGATCTCAAACTACTCTAGTCCACCCGTCAAGGTGATTTCGCCTCTCTCCAACGAGGACTTAATCCACTAATCAAAAACTTATTACAATCACTACTTTGAAAACTGTTAAAGTCCTCTTGAGTACAACAATAATCCGGTTAATATCAAGGAAAAAACTGTCTTAATCAAGATACACAAATTCTGTATATAGTTGTTTTTCGTTACAAAAACAGTTACCACAACTGTGATATTTTACACAATTTAGAGCGTAGAAAATAAGTATGTAAGCTTGCAGCCTTTTTAGATGAATTTCAGTAGCGTAGAAAAATCGTAAACGATTTGATCTCTTATCTTGTTTATATAGGCAAAGGAATCCTGTCCAACATTAAGCGTGATAATGGACATTTAAGCAGTTTCCATATTGAGAAGATCTTGTCTGAATGAAGCCGTTACAAGTAGTGATGTCTTGATTGAATAGTAACGCTTCAGAATCTTACAATCTTGTATGCTGCAATTTCTTCAGAACATTGATGACTTAGAGTTGTGAGAATCTAATTATATCTGAACCTTCTGTTCAGAATCAAAGTATTCTTCACTTCAGCGCAAGTTCTGATCATCATTCTTCAGTGCAGATTCTGATTACCTCAGCGTGAAAGCTTTTATAGCTTTAACTTCTGTTGCTGCTTTGGTCAGAACTTCTGCATACACAGTAATATAATTTTAGAGTGCATATTTGTTCTTTGTGTTTGTTATCATCAAAACTCTAATTAAGGGTTGTAGAATCAAACTATATTCTAACAATCTCCCCCTTTTTGATGATGGCAAAAACTAGGATTTTCAATGAAAAATATAGAACAAAAAACTTAAGAGAGACTCCCCTTGAGTTGATTACTTCCCTAAAGTTCCTTATCGTTAGAGCTTTTGATGCATCTCCTTATGTTCTTATCAAAATGTGTTCCTGTTCAAGCTTTTCAGAAAGTAGAGGTTAAAATATTCAGAATGTTTGAGACTTTGTCCCGGTATACTGTTATTGAAAATATCTTACTTTCTCCCCCTTTTTGTCAGGTATCAAAAAGCAATATAATCAAAGTCAAAAGTATGAATTATATTGAAAACAGAATGCAATGACAAGTTTCAGAAACAAGGAGGTAAAGATAAAAGATTACAGATAAATAGTTTTAAAGAAAATCTAAGAAGAAAGGGGAAGACGTGTGAACAACGCTTCCAACAAGCTCTTGATCTGAGTGCTTGATTCTTCCTGCTTTCCCAGAATGTCTTTGATTTATTTTGTAGTATCTTCTTGTTTATCCAGAATACCCTTGATCTCTTTGTTTGTATCCTCTTGCTTATCAAGTATGGCATGGATTAATGCATTCTCTTTCTTCAACTCTTCCAGAGTTTACATGACTAGAGTTTGCATGACTAGAGATGAAGCTAGTGTAGCTTGTGAGAGGATGACAGATGTTTGATGATGTGAACTGCACACCTCTATCCTTGAAATAAACGTTCATATCTTCATAGATAGATTCTGAGGCAACTGTACTTCAAACTTCTGAAGACAAGTTGATCAGATGTTCACAGAAAACAATAAAGTTCTAAGGGTTAAAATATGCAAATAAAACATTTTATTCTGGGCATAACTTCATGCTGAGATGTTTCAGAATGAAGTTGAATCTATCTTCAGAAAGGGTTTTGTAAATACATTATCCCATTGATGGTCTGTGTCAATAAATTTTAAGGTAAGAATTCCTTTCTGAATATAGTCCCTAATAAAGTGATGTTTTATTTCTATATGCTTAGCCCTAGAATGCAAAATATGATTCTTACTAAGACATATAGCTGAAGTGTTATCACAGAAGATAGGAATGTTACTCTCAAATATGTTGAACTCTTCAAGTTGACTTTTCATCCAGAGCATTTGAGTGCTACATCCAGTGGCTGCTATGTATTCTGCTTCTGCTGTTGACAATGCTATTGTGGACCATCTCTTGCTGGTCCATGAGATCAGATTGTCTCCCAGAAACTGGCAGCTTCCAGAAGTGCTTTTACGCTCTACTCTGTCTCCAGTAAAATCAGCATCACAATATCCTACGAAGTTGTATTCATTGGATTTTCTATAAAACAAACCCAGATTAGTAGTACCTTTCAGATACTTGAAAATTCGCTTAACTGTTGTTAAGTGAGATTCTCTAGGATCTGATTAGAATCTAGCACATAAGCAAACACTGAATAAAATATCAGGCCTTGAAGCCGTCAGATCAAGGAGAGAACTAATCATACCTCTAGATTTTTTGTTCTACCTTTTTACTCACCTTTTCCTTTTCCAGAATGCATGTGGGGTGCATTGGAGTCTTTGAGGGCTTACATTCTGAGAGATCAAATTTCTTCAGAAGTTCTCTGACATATTTGCTCTGATGAATGTAAGTTCCTTCTGAGGGTTGGTTTATCTAAATACCCAAAAAGAATTTGAGTTCCCCCATTAAGCTCATCTCAAAATCTGCCTGCATGCACTTAGCAAACTCTCTTCCCAGAGAAGGTTTAGTGGATCCAAAGATGATGTCATCTACATAAATCTGACACACTAAAATGTCATTCTTAAATGTCTTGCAGAACAAGGTTGTGTCCACTTTCCCTCTGGTGAATTCCTTTTCTAACAGGAAGTTACTTAGTCTTTCATACCAAGCTCTGGGAGCTTGATTCAGACCATAGAGTGACTTCTTTAGTTTGAAAACATATTCTGGGTGTTTGGAATTATCAAACCCAGGGGATTGGTTCACATATACCTCTTCATCTATGTATCCATTTAGGAATGCACTTTTGACATCCACCTGATACAGAGTGATGCCATTGTTTACAACAACTGAGATTAAGAGTCTGATAGATTCTAACCTGGCGACTGGAGCAAAGGTTTCTATATAGTCTATCCCCTCTTGCTGACTATAACCTTGTGCCACCAGTCGTGCTTTGTTTCTGATGACTTCTCCTTGCTTGTTCAGTTTATTTCTGAACACTCACTTTGTTCCAATGACGTTGAATCCTTTTGGTTTGGGAACCAGATCCCATACGTCATTTCTAGTGAACTAATTTAATTCCTCCTACATTGCTAGAATCCAGTCATTGTCCAGAAGATCTTTATCATTTGTTGTTGGTTCAATCAGAGAGACCAGTCCCATGAGGGATTCTTCAGAGTTTCTGAATGTTGATCTTGTTCTGATTGGATCATCCTTCTTTCCCAGGATTTTATCTTCTGGGTGAGCTATGCTGCTTCTGGAAAACCTTTTCTGGAGTTGATCAAACGAAGGTGTTGGATTGCTTGTAACATTTCTTTCTGAAGTTGTTGGAGCGTCTCTGTTGAGAACTTCTGATGAGTTGTCTCCAGTACCTGTGAATTCAACTTCTATATCTGCAAGGAATTCATTCTGCTTTGACTTTTGAGAGTCAAGCTTATCATCAAATATAACACTGATTGACTCTTCAACAATCCGTGTTTCTGTATTGTATACTCTATACCCTCTTGAGCGTTCAGAGTATCCTAACATAATACACTTTTGTTCTTTAGAGTCAAACTTCTTCAGATAATTTTTAGTATTCAGAATGAAACAAGTGCATCCAACCGGATGGAAATAAGAAATGTTGGGCTTTCTTTTCTTCCACGGTTCATATGGAGTCTTTTCCAGAATAGGTCTTATAGAGATTCTATTCTGAATGTAACACGATGTGTTAATTGCTTCTGCCCAGAAGATCTTAGCAATGTTAGTCTCATTGATCATGGTTCTGGCCATTTCTTGCAGTGTTCTGTTCTTTCTTTCTACAACTCCATTTTGTTGGGGAGTTCTAGGACAAGAGAAGTCATGCAAATTGACTTTTTCATTAAAAACTGATTCAAAATTTTTATTTTCAAATTCTCCACCATGATCACTTTTGACTTTGACAATTCTAAGATCCTTTTCATTCTGAACTTGGTTATAGAATACAACGAACACAGAGTGTGACTCGTCCTTGTGTCTTACGAACTTTACCCATGTCCATCTGCTATAGTCATCTACGATCACTAACCCATACTTCTTACCACTAACAGACACAGTTTTTACTGGTCCAAATAAGTCTATGTGCAGAAGTTCTAATGGCTTAGAGGCGGAAACAACATTTTTATATTTAAAAGCATGTTTTGCAAATTTTCCTTTGAGACATGCTTCACACAGAGCATCTAAGCTGAACTTAAAATTAGGAAGTCCTCTGACCAGATTGAGTTTGTTAATATGAGATATTCTTCTCATACTAACATGCCCCAATCTTCTATGCCAGACCCATTGCTCGTTGTTAACAGAGAGAAGATATTTTACATTCTGACTTTTTAGTTTAGAAAGTTTTATCTTATAAATGTTGTTTTTCCTATTTCCATTAAAAAGGATAGTTCCATCTTTCTGACTAACAGCTTTGCATGAATTTTGATTAAAGATTATATCATAACCGTTATCACTTAATTGGCTTATGGATAACTGGTTATACATTAATCCATCAACTAATAACACACTATTTATAGAGGAAAAATTTCCATTACCTACTGTTCCAGAGCCAATGATCTTTCCTCTTTGGTTGCCTCTAAAGCCCACGTAGCCTCCAGGTTTAAGTTCCAGGCTTTGGAACATATTCTTTCTTCCCGTCATGTGTCGAGAGCATCCAGAGTCCAAGTACCATGACTGGTGTTTTAGCCTTGCTGCTAAAGATATATGCTACATATATAATTTTATCCTTAGGTACCCATATCTTCTTGGGTCCTGGTTTATTAGTTTTACCAAAATTCTGGTTGAATTTTGGTTTAATAGAGTAATCATTACTATTGTATTTTAGGTCGTGTGTGTGCCCATATATGAAGTGTGATTTAAGTGGTGTGTGTTTTATGACTAAGTCCATGACTTTCTTAGGTGTAGATACATTACCTTGATATCCTATCCCTTTTCTGCCATTCCTGCTAACTCCATAGATCATTGAAGCCATCTTGCTTCTATCTATGTTTTTAGCCATAAACTTCTGAAAGTTGTGATCATACTCTTTAATGATCTCATCAGCATTACTGAGAGTCTCTGAGATTATTTCCTTCTGAGAGTTTTGCAAATAGTTTTCTAATTTTGAAACTTTTTCTTTCAACTCAGAATTCTTTAATCTGAGACTCTCAGTCTTTTCAGAGTCAGAGACAAAGTCCCTTTTTAGGTTCTTGAATTTGACTCTGATTTGCTAATACCTTTCCAAAATTTCACTTAGACTTTCTGCAAGTTCAGCCTTAGTAAAATTAATAGTGAAGTCAGGGAATACCTCTTCAGTGTCCAATTCTGAGCCTGAACTAGAAGCTTCACTGTCTTCTGACACATTTTCCATGAGAGCTATGTTTACTCTTTCATCATCTGACTCTGAGTCAACATCAGAAGTGTCTGAATCGTCCCATGTTGCCATGAGGATTTTCTTCTTCTCCTTGAAGAACTTCTTTTTGGGCTTCTCCTTCTGAAGCCTTGGACAGTCACTTTTGTAGTGCCCTTGCTCATTGCACTCATAGAAGATGATGCCCTTGTTATTTGACTTTCTATGTATTGAAGAATCTTTAGATCTTCTATGTCCAGAGGAAGACTCAAACTTTCTGTATCTGGAGGAGGATTCATTTTGATTCTTTGATCTTCTAGGATTTCTGAATTTCCTTTGTCTCTGCTTCCACAATTGATTGACCCTTCTGGAGAGGAGAGATAATTCATCTTCTTCTGATGAGGATCCATCAGAGGTTTCTTCCATAGCCTGCAAAACCTTAGAATCAGATTTTCTGTTAGATTTTAATGCTAGTGGCTTACCTTGCTTTTGAGGCTCATCTTCTTCTAGCTCTATCTCGTGACTTCTGAGGGAGCTGACAAGTTCCTCCAGAGATATCTTGTTGAGATCTTTGGATAACTTAAGTGTTGTGACCATTGGCCTATATTGCTTGGGTAGACTTCTGATGATCTTCTTTACATGTTCAGCAGTAGAATATGCTTTGTCAAGAACCTTCAGCCAAACAACAAGGATCTAGAATCTTGAGAACATTGCTTCTATAGGTTCACTGTCTTCCATCTTGAATGCTTCATACTCCTGAATGAGCGCAAGGGCCTTGGTTTCTTTGACTTATATGTTTCCTTCATGTGTCATTTTCAGAGAGTCAAACATATTTTTGGTTGTCTCTCTGTTTGAGATTTTCTCATATTCTGAGTATGAGATAGAACTGAGAAGTATTGTTCTGGCTTTATGATGATTTCTGAAATCACGTTTTTGCTGGTCAGACATCCTTTTTCTGTCTATCTTCTGACCACTTTCATCCACTGGATGTGTGTATCCATCAATTACCATGTCCCATAGATCAACATCATGGGCCAGAAAGAAGCTCTCAATTCTGTCTTTCCAGTAGTCAAAATTTTCTCCATCAAAGACTGGAGGTTTGCCACTGATTCTGTCCTTGTCCTCATGATAGTCATTGCTGCTGTTTTGGCTTGGTCCCACCATAGTGTTTTTCTGAAGCTTGGATCTTGTACTGACACGGTTAAGTGTATGAACTCAGAACCAGGCGCTCTGATGCCAATTGAAGAAGTGAAAAACACAAGAGGGGGGGGGGGGGGGGGGGGGGAGGGGTTGAATTGAAAACTTAAAATCAAATGCGCAATGACACAATATTTTTATCCTGGTTCGTTTGATCTCAAACTACTCCAGTCCACCCGTCAAGGTGATTTCACCTCTCTCCAATGAGGACTTAATCCACTAATCAAAAACTGATTACAATCACTACTTTGACAACTGTCAAAGTCCTCTTGAGTACAACCACAATCCGGTTAATCTCAAGGAAAAAACTCTTAATCAAGATACAAGAATTCTGTTTATAGTTGTTTTTTGTTACAAAAATAGTTACCACAACTTGAAAAACAAACACCAACACTTTCAAAAAACATCTTTCAAACTTGAAAAACATTTTCAAAAGATCAACACTTTGTATACATTCTTACGAACGAGAATCATTACAAAGTTTGCCTAAACGATGGCGCCTTTTCAAAATACTTTCAAAAACCACACAAAACACATTTTCAAACAAAAAAAAGTGATCTAGCAAGTAACTAAGAGCACATGGAAAACCATGGATGAAAAGGGTGCTAAAACCTTCCCTTTTCATAATCTACCCCCCGAACTCAAGAAATAATCTCAAAGGTCTTTCCTGTGCTTTTTCACCTTTCCTTTTGGATAAAAGAAAAGTCGGTGGCGACTCTTGCTAACCATAACATTTGCGATAAAACGCAAAACCTTCAAGTCAGTTCTCCCACCACATTAGAAAACTGGCGACTCTGCTGGGGACTGTAGCTAGTGGGGTTACCTTAGGGTTAGATCATATTTACTTGTTTTCTTTGTTTGACTTGTATGCTTTACATTATGGTTCTTCACTTGGGTTTGAATTCTCTACCCAGATTTGGGTTACCTTATAGGTAAGTAGCAATACATTGTGAAAACTGTGCAGGGTATACCGACATGGTCTAAGCAATAGCTATGTTAGTGCGACATATTTGTGGGTACCGGTAGCCCTTGAGTAGTCAAGGAGAATACGGGGCCGCTGAGTGATGTCATGAAGCACTAGTGAACTTTTAGAACCTTTACTTGACCAACTTGGCATTTAGGACGTAGTGAGATGACCGGCTTTGGTGCAGTCTGAAGTTGGTAGATACTTGATACTACACTTATTGAGGTTTGGTTTTTGGGATATTTCGGTCGCCATTAAAGAGGCTTGCGCTGAAACAATGCCCAAGGAAACAAACCAGGGATATTGAGCTCCCTTAGAACCCGATTACTATTACTAGGACAGGTTTGAGCCAACTAAACTTCAAGAGGGTACTTACCTATGAGACTCCATGCAAGCCTAAACCTAAGGACTTGTTTGCTTTGTTTGTATATATATATACTTGTACATAACATCAGAAACATCATGACATCATACTCATACTCACTAACCATTTCAAGGAGTTTTGGGATTTATCTTTGTTCTGTTTTGTAGGACATGGATTTTGTTCGCAGGAAAACCATTCAAGTAAATCTCGTAAGGATCCCTCCTCAAATCAAAGAGTTAGCATCAAGGATTCCTAAAAATTCTCCATTCAACGAAATACATGGTTGCCTACTAAACTTGGTCATCTCCAACACTGATGGAGACATGATGAAGGTGCTCTTTCAGTTCTTTGATCCTCTACACCATTGCTTCACATTTCCCGATTATCAACTTGTGCTAACTTTGAAAGAATTCTCCCAACTCTTGAGGATTCCCATTATCAATCAACTACCTTTCAACGGTATGGATAGAGATCCAAATCCATAAGAGATTGCTCAAGCTCTACACTTGCAACTATCTGATATCACAACTAATTGGGAAACAAGGAGTGGTATCAAAGGTTTCCTAGCAAAGTTCTTGTTTGAGAAAGCCCAAAACTGTTGGAGCTCTTTGGATTTGCCGGCCTTTGAGGAATTTGTGGCTCTCCTCATCTATGGGATGGTTTTGTTTCCAAATCCTGACCAACTCATAGATGTGAACATCATTAAAATCTTCATGTCTCGTAACCCGGTGCCTACTTTGCTAGGGGACATCCTACATTCCTTTCACACTCGCACAATGAGGAAACGAGGTATCCTTATATGTTGTACTCCTCTCTTGGAAAGATGGTTTATTTCTCATCTTCCCCAATCTGTATTAAAGAACGAACAAGGTTCAAGGTGGTCACAAAGGTTGATGATGCTCAAACATTCAGATATTCATTGATGTTCCCGATCTTTGGAGAATGTTACTATCGTTGACCATTATGGAGAATTCCCTAATGTCCCTTTACTTGGCATTATAGGAGGTATCACCTACAACCCTTGCTTAGCCTTAAGACAATTTGGTTACGCCCGAAGGGATGGTCCACGCGAGATGCTTATTCAAGGTTTGGTATTTGACTACGAGAGCGACGATCAAGGTTACCGTTAATGGTTTATCCGAGCTTGGAGGATGTTGAACAAGGTGGATAGCAAGACACTAGGACACAAGAATTCCATTCCCCTCGAGCCTTACCTTAAATGGGTGCGAGATCGTGCTCAGAAACTTGTGATGCCTTATCCCTCCATCTTACCAGTCATTGTGGAGCCTGTGGTTGAAGGGGATGTTCCCTACACTATCCTCCATCCCGACATGCCTACCTCTCTCGAAGACTTACAAAAGGGTTGGGTCCAGCTGAAGGAAGAACGAGATACTTCCGAGGTCCAATTCTATGCTAGTGAAAAAAGGGTCTTGGAGCTTACGAAGCATTTACAAGAAGAGAAAAGTGTGAACACTTATCTCGCGCTAAAGAGGATGCACTCAGTCTTTTTATCTTAGAAAGCTATTTTGTAAGCCCAAGAGGCATGATGTAATCTTTCTTGTTTTGTCTAATGAAAATTAATGTTTGTTCATTCTGTTTGTCTATACAAATTTAAATCTCATTAATCCTTGAAAACATTTGCATGTACATATCCCATGCATCATAACATGACAAGTTTTTCGCATAACAGGTTTCCTTATCTTTATGCTGTTTATTTCAGCAAGATGGATCTAGAGAAAACCGTGACAAATCTCCAAGCCCAAAATTCTCAGTTTCAGGAAGCTCTACTATCCCTCCTATCCTCATGCCTCCAGTCGAAGGAAGACCCTTGATAATGGACTTGACTGTGCTAGAGAATTCTATGGTGTGTGTGTTGGGCTAACATGACTAGTCTGGTCGAAAAGAGCATGCAATATACTACCTGAGCAAAAAGTTTACCGACTGTGAAACCAGATATTCACTGTTCGAGAAAACTTGCTGCGCTCTGGCATGGGTTGTTCGCCGGCTAAGACAGTACATGTTGACTCATACCACTCTATTGATTTCTAAGATGGACCCTATCAAGTACATCTTCGAGAAGCCCGCTCTGTCCAGACGAATAGCTAGATGGAAAATAATCTTGACTGAGTATGATATTCAGTATACAACATAAAAGGCCATCAAAGGAAGTGTACTGGAGGATCATTTGGCCCATCAAGCTATTGGTGATTACCAATCTATGAACTTTGACTTCTCGGACGAGAATATCATGTTAGTAACCAATTGTGCAAAACTTGGACCGTATGATGGACCTGAACAAGGATCTCGATGGGCTACGATCTTCGATGGGGCTTCAAATGCTTTGGGTAACAAAATTGGTGTTGTGATAGTTTCTCTTGAGGGTTGCCACACCCCTTTCACTGCTAGACTGTGCTTCAATTATACAAATAACATGGCTGAATATGAGGCATGCATATGGGTCTGAAGGCCGCCATTGATTTAAGAATCAAGCATTTAAATGTGTTCAGAGATTACGCTATAGTGATTAGCCAAGTAAAGAGAGATTGGGACACTAAGCATCCTAATCTTATTCCTTACAAGGAGCTTGTACTATCTTTGATTCCATACTTCAAAGAAATCACCTTTGAACACTTCCCTAGAGAAGAAAATTATTTAGCCGATGCTTTGGCCATAATGTCTTCTATGTTCAAGGTAAAATGGGACAACGAAGATCCTATGATTACAATTAAGAGATTTGACAAACCCGCACACTGCTATGAGCTTGACACTGACACAAAAAATCTGAAGAAGTGAAAAACACAAGAAGGGGTTGAATTGTAAAACTTGAAACCAAATGCAGACAACACGTTATTTTTATCCTGGTTCGTTTGATCTCAAACTACTCCAGTCCACCCCTCAAGGTGATTTCGCCTCTCTCCAACGAGGACTTAATTCACTATATTCAACTGAATATTACAACTTCTTTAACAACTGCTAAAGCCTTCTTGAGTCCGAAACCACAACCCGGTTTCCTCAAGGAAATTCACTAAACATATAATTGTATATAAAAGTGTACAGAGGTGTTTCTAAATAAACAGTATCACAAACTTGTGATGTATTACACAACTTAATAATGAATTGATGAAGATGAAGACTGTTTGTAGCTTTACTGACTTTTCACGTTTTGTGTCGTGTTCATCTTATCTAAAATCTTCTTCTAGTCTTCTTTATATAGGCTTTGCAATAGAGACATAAGAAGATACTTTTGGTATGTCCATAACACACGTTTAATGAGCTTTCCAAAATAGGAGATTATTGTCTGTTTGTAGCCGTTGCATATGGTCTTGCATTGATGAAGTTGTAACGCTTGAGAGACAGTATCAGATATTCTGTTTTGCTGCGCTGGTGCATTCAGAAGTTCAAACAGAACTTCTTCATATAAACATGTTATGCATATTTGATGCTGCTGAATCTTTCATGGTCCACTTAACTTTTGTGCTTGCATAATCAGAACTTCTGATGGTGTTCTGGCAGATCTTCCAGTTGCATTAGAACATCTTTTTCACATCATAACTTTTGCATGTAAAGATACTTATTATTAGCAAGCATATTTGTTCTTTATATCATGTGTTTATTATCATCAAAACTCTTGCTGGGCTGTAGAACTAAATTATGTTCTAACAATCCATGGTACCAAAAGGTGAAAAGGTATCTTGAAGCACAAGAGTATCCCGAAGGAGCTTCCATCAATGATAAAAAGTTCTTACGAAGATTCTCAGCCAAATTCTTCCTAAGCAACGAAACCCTGTACAAATGCAACCATGATTCTACTCTACTCCGATGTGTGGACAAGAAGGAGGCAGATAAAATTATGAAAGATATGCATGATAGTCTCTTTGGGACTCATTCTAGCGGATATACTATGGCCAAGAAAATCCTGAGAGCTGGTTACTATTGGTCAACAATGGAAACTGATTGCCATCACCATTCAAGGACTTGCCACAAATGCCAAATCTATGTTGACAAGGTTCATGTTCCTCCTAGTCCTCTAAATGTCATGACCGCTCTGTGGCCGTCCGCAATGTGGGGCATTGACATGATTGGAGATATTAAACCTACTTCTTCCAATGGACATCGCTTCATTCTCATCGCTATCGATTATTTCACCAAATGGGTCGAAGCTGCCTCATTTTCCTCAGTCACAAAGAATGTTATAGCCAGATTCATCAAGCATAACCTCATTTGCTGCTATGGTATCCCCGAAAGGATCATCACTGGAAATGGGACCAATCTTAACAATGTTATGATTACAGAACTTTGCACTCAGTTCAAAATCAAGCATCATAATTCTTCTCCTTATAGACCTAAAATGAATGGTGCAGTAGAAGCAGCCAACAAAAACATCAAGAAAATTATGCAAAAGATGGTGGTAACCTACAAAGACTGGCATGAGATGTTACCGTTTTCTCTTCATGGCTACCATACTTCAGCTCAGACATCAATTGGGGCAACTCCCTTTTATTTTGTCTATGGCATGGAAGCTGTCCTGCCAGTGGAAGTTTAGATTCCCTCACTAAGGATCATGAATGAAGCAGGCCTAGGCGAAGACGAATGGATTCCGACAAGATTGGATCAGTTGAACTTGATCGATGAAAAGTGTCTGGCTGTTATTTATCATGGTCATATGTACCAAAAACGTATGATCAAGGCTTTCAATAAAAAGATCAGGCCTCAGGTATATCAAGCTGGTGACTTGGTAATAAAGCGCATCATTTTTCCACAAGGCGACCCCAGGGGAAAATAGACTCCCACTTACAAAGAGCCATTTGTTGTCACGAAAGTTTTCTCTGGTGGTGCCATGATGCTGACTACTATAGAAGGTGGAGATTTCCCACATCCAGTGAATGCGGACATAGTTAAAAAATACTACGCATAAGAGACCCGCTATGTTGACACACCTAGGCAAGATAAGGGCATCCCGGAAAACCAAAGGTTTGGGCAAAAATTAGGGATATATGCAAAAGATTTTACACCCGGCAAGTCGAAAACCCGAAAGGGCGACTTGGGCAAAAATGGGTATCCTGATGGGCTGAAAACCTGAAAGGGTGGTCCAGGCAAAAGTTAAGGATCTAAATCATATGACTATGTCCCTTGGAATCACCACAATCAACTTTATTACCAAGGTATGGGTTCAAACGGTCCAACGATCCAATCAACTTCTATCAATGGTAAGGGACGTTCGGAGACATTGGGGCACTAATAGAGTTGGAAATAATGAGATCATTTTCACATGGTTTTTGTTTTTGTTTTCAATTTTGTTATCATTTCGACGATTTCCTCTTACTAGGATCTATGTCTCTTTGTACAAAAACGCCTATTCACGGGCAAAACATCAATACAAATATACTTTGAAGTGCGAACTTTTTGTTTTTTTGTTTTGAGTGAAAAAACGTCCAATGACTAAAATTGAATGAACATATGCATATAAACATAATTAAGCTGTTTAGAAAACATGTACCGCCAAGCAGCAACGGGCATCTCTTTAATCCAGTGGAGATATCCCCACAAAGTTATCTCATTAGCATTATCCCCACAGAGCCTGCTACAATAAACCTTTGCCCCAGTAGAATTGCCCACAAAGTTGGATCTATGCAAACCTCAGTCAAAGTTTCAATCTCTCGACATCCCTCTCCCCAGCTGAGTTGATCTTAAAAGAAGAAGCCTTGTGGATTTCTTCAGAAAATAATTCATCTTGCCAGCTAGTCATCAAATTTTCTTTTCAACAAAGTTTATTCCCCAACAAAATAATACACCCTCCAACGGAAAAATTTCTATTCAAACAATTTTAGGTTACTATGAAGCCTGGACCCGACTAGATAATAGTCTAACCTCTCGAGATATTATAAAGCCTTGACCCAACCAGATAATGGCTTAGCTTCTTTCCCCAATAGAGTTTTCCTCTACCCCCAAACAAGTTACTGTAAAGCCTAGATCCGACCAGATATCAGTTCAACTTCATCATCCCAAGCAAGTTACTTTAAAGCCTGGACCCGACCTGATATCAGTTCAACTTCATCCTTTCAAACAAGTTACTGTAAATCCTGGACCTGACCAGATATCAGTTCAACTTCATCCTTTTAAGCAATTTACTGTAAATCCTGGACCCGACCAAATATCAGTTCAACTTCATCCTTTCAAACAAGTTACGGTAAAGCTTGGACCCGACCAGATATCAATTCAACTTCATCCTTTCAAACAAGTTACTGTGTAGCCTAGACCCGACCAGATATCAGTTCAACTTCATCCTTTCAAACAAGTTACTGTCAAGCCTGGACCCGACCAGATGTCAGTTCAACTTCATCCTTTTAAGCAAGTTACTGTAAAGCCTGGACCCGACCAGATATCAGTTTAACTTCATTCGCTCAAGCAAGTTACTGTAAAGCCTGGACCCGACCAGATAGCAGTTTAATGTTAGTAAGTTGCTGCGAAGCCTGGAATCGACCAGATAACAACCTAACTTCACTCTCCAAAGTAATTTCCTGGGAAGCATGGAATATGACCAGATAACAGTTAATTTAATCTTCCCCAGTAAGTCATTGCAAAGCCTGGAATACGACAGATAATAGTCAACATCATTATCCTTAACAATTTACTGCCAAGCCTGGATTTCGACAAGATAACAACTACCTTTTGATTCTCTCCAGTCAGGAATACCCCCGAATAGAGCCACGAGTAGCTAAGACTCCTAAACTCTTTTCCCCAAGCAGAGATCAACACTCTCCACAGAGCCTTCTTAAACAAGCCAGTATTCCCCAGCTGAGTTTCTCCTGAAACAACAAAACTGGAATTCCCAGCAGAAACATTCTAAACAAAGTTGAAGATACATCTATTCTCCAACAACAGTTAGGGATTCAGCCTCTCTAGATTCCCCAGCATGTTGTCAAGGATTTATTTTCCTAGACAAAGCCACACTCCAATAAACATATCACATTCATAAACCATGACGCATACATAACAAATGCATACAACATAATCTCATTTATTTTGAGAACATCATTATGCCATGCATACATCTGCATGCAACTAATCCTCTTCCTTGCATAAAAAAATCAATCATCAAGTGAAGACCTCTTCTAGTTAGATTTATCTCTTCCAGTTAAAAACAGGCAAAAGGAATCTACTATTTCAGTATAAATCAACCAAAAGATTTATCCTGATACCTCCCCCAGTCACTCTCGATGGCATCTGTAAGCCCGTCTCTGACAAATCTCTGTCATCTCCTCCAAATTGCATCTGTAAGCCCATTCTCTACATCATCAACTATCAGTGCCATTTCATGCGAGTACAAATTTATGGGCATTTTAGTGTTCAATCATCTTCCACCTTCAAGTCACGAATGGCGGACTCACCAATCTAACTCTTCAGGTTTAAGAAGATTGAACAGGGACAGCTCTTGTACCCCAAAATTTTCCCTCTTATTTCTCAAGGGATCATCCTGGACCCTCAAGATTGCTTCTGTCAAGTTTCAAGTCTCGGATTACAATTTTTTCAAGAAAGTCATTCACAAGGGCAAAATGGGAAAATGCACACTGAAAAGTCAAACTTTGACTTTTTGATCAAAATCAAGTTTCAAAAATATTATTTCATCAAGACATGAAGTTGGTTCATCAAGAAATCAAAAGTAAAAAATTACTTTGAAAAGTCAAATTTTTAAGCACTTAGAAAATTTTCTAAGTGTTAAGAAAATATGATAATTACATAATTTTGGGCCAGATTTTCATCA
This sequence comes from Vicia faba, assembly GCA_948472305.1. NCBI lineage: Eukaryota > Viridiplantae > Streptophyta > Magnoliopsida > Fabales > Fabaceae > Vicia > Vicia faba. The sequence continues at coordinate 1,183,589,947 of OX451740.1, forward strand.
TGATGCAAGATGATTCAATCAGAACTTCTCACATGAAAGTTATAGATCTCAATGAGATCTAAAACTTTGCTGAACATAACTTCTCCTGTAAATGTTGGGATTTCAAGTTATAAATCTTTGAAGACACGTTTATGAAACTAAAATACTTAGTAAATTCTGGGCATTTTTTAGTCAGAATTTAGGCAGAACTTCTGGGCCAGTTTTCACACAAGTACAATCAGAATGTGCAAAAGTAATTCCAGAACATGTTACCAGCTTCCTAGAGAATTCTTCCAAATCATGCTGGAGCAGGGAGAATCGAAGGTCAGATGTTTGCTTCGTTCAGAACATGACCCTTTGAATCTCACTCTTCAATATACAGAAGTTCTACTCTTCGATCAGAACATGACCATTCGAATATCACTCTTCAACATACAGAAGTTCTACTCTTCGATCAGAACATGACCCTTCGAATCTCACTCTTCAACATACAGAAGTTCCACTCTTCGATTAGAACATGACCCTTCGAATCTCACTCTTCAACATACAGAAGTTCTACTCTTCGATTAGAACATGACCCTTCGAATCTCACTCTTCAACATACAGAAGTTCTACTCTTTGATTAGAACATGACCCTTCGAATCTCACTCTTCAACATACAGAAGCTCTACTCTTTGATCATAATATGACCCTTCGAATCCAATTCTTCAACGTGTGAAAAATGTGTTCTTCAATCAAAACATGGCCTTCGAATCCTCATCCAAGCTTGCCTCAATTTTCCAAGCTTCGACCGAAGTCTTGGATTGTTACTTGCTTGCTGAACACAAGCTTCAAATGGGCATCTTTTCCATTTTAAAATAGCCTCCTTCAATCCAAAGAGGAAGGGCTTCTTTTCAGTGCTCCTTCGATTGCACCACTGTCTTTTCATGCTGGCTTGACCCACAAATGCAATAGCTACCCACATGCAAGCTGGATCCTTACTTCGATTGAGCATTTATTCTCCTTAGAGCAAGCTTATTTCCTACTTTTACTAGGCAAACTTTCCCTCTGGGCGTGCCCTTAGCGCACAAAAGCAAGAACTTCTCCAAGCTGGCATTCAATTCACAAAATCTCCCAATGGGCAAAAGATCCCTCAACGTGTCACCAGTGCACGTATCCCTCTTCAATTTGTCTTCAGCACAAGGCCAAGACTTCTCCAAAGTTGCCTTCGACCACAAGGCACTGACCACCTTTGTGCCAGTTTTGATTGGGCACAAACTCCCCTTTGAAACATTTGTATACACTTCAGCATGTAGAAGGCCCATGTGAAGGCCACACAAGAGACCCATTCGAAGAGTAAATGTTTGGTCCATTCGAAGGACACATAACTGGTGGGAACAAATGTTGTTTTAGTCTAGTTGAAAGGTGTAGAAATATGGAGGATTCGAATCAAAAGATCAAGTTGAACATTAGACCCATAAGCTAGGCTACGTCTTTCCCCTTTTCAGGCCTCAAACCTATGACTCACTCTATATTTAATTGTTTATGCAAGTTAAAATAGGCTTTTACCCATTTGTTATCCAATACCACTTACCCTTAATAGTATAATACTACTTTATAGAAAAGTTTTTCTTGAGCCTTGCGCTTGTTTTCCTTCTGAAGGAAGCAATCCATATGAACCATTCATCTTTCTATCATGGCACAAGTGGATGCTTACTTCCAGCTGAGCCTTATTTCATTATATTTACTCCCAAACATTTCAAATCTTTTCTCTATAAATAGAGAGTTCATTTGCAAATCAAAGATGGAGAAAGTAAGAAGAAGAAGGGAACATATCTTAAAAATTCTTACACACCATAAAATTCTCAAACACTTAAACACTTTTGCAAATCCAAACCCAGAATCCAAATACTTATCCCTTTCAAATTTTAAAAATCCTTACATCTTACTATCCTTCGAATCCAACAAAGAAGGACATTTCACTTGTTTTTCTCTTTTGAATCCAGTGTCAAAGGCCCACCCTTGGTCTTTCCCTTCGAATCCAGAGGCATTCAAGGTAACCACTTCAAGGTCTAGCATACGCTCCAGCCTCTAGCAAGGTAAGTTGCTCTAAACCTTAAACTTTTCATTTCTTGCATAACATGTAAATACAATTTCTTTTCGTTTGAAACATGTACATACTATTGCTTTTCTTTTCGTTTCCATCCTTTTAATATGTTACATGGTTAACAACCTTCTTGGTTTTTTCTATTTGTATATTTAAACATGCTTTAAGAACTAATCTGTTCCTAAGGTAATGTTGGCATATCCTTAGGCCATGTTGCTATTCAAAACTCAAACGAAAGAAATCGAAAGTTGGAAACGAAGCCTCTGGCTTCCATACTGGCTTCTAGGCCCCAAACAAAAGGCATAACATGCTGGCCTCCTGGCCCCAATCGAAAGCCATGCCTTCACCCTTTTCAGGCCAGATCGAAGAGAGCCAGAAAGTGCAGAATCGAAGGGTTTTTCTGCCTATGTCGAAGAAATCCTTTTTCTTGATTTTATCTTATTTTTGCCTTTGTATTTTCATGCAATTCAATATGGTTGTAATAGTGTAGGATTTTACCTCTTTTCATTTTATTTTATTTTATACAAAATGCTAGTAAATTAGGGTGTATGGCAAGATAAAATCAACAAGTACAAGTAGACAACCCTGATCAAAAGACAAAAATGCATGCAATCAAACACACTTTGCACCCGTACACATCTAGGGTTAACTCCACTTGTTGCCTTATGAAAAATGGTCATGTTATGCATGTGAGACGTCTTAGCAAAAACAATCAAAATACAAGATCATAGTCCCTCGATGACACTTTGAATGTTTCCTTACAAATGATCTTAGTCCCTCAAAGAGAAATGCTAAGATATCTCACAACATTGCTATCATGATTATACGATGACCCACGTGTGTCCCTTTTACATCCAAAGATAAAGGCTTCTTATCTATCAATGGTAAGATAGCAATATCAAAGGAAGAGAGGAATGAACAAAAGACTTTTGAGTAAGGTAGAATGTTCCTAGTTGCTTTCTCATCTTCAAAAACCTTTTCAAATGCACCAATACTTTCCATTGAAATATTTTCAAAAGTTCAAACACTTTGTATACATTCTTATAGAGACAAGAATCATTACAAAGTTTTCCTAAATGAAGGCGCTTTTCATAAATAATTTCAAAAACCACCACAAAGCATACTTTCAAACAAAAAGCAATGATCTAGCAAGCAACTAAGAGCCCATAGATAACTACAGATGAAAAGGGTGCTAACACCTTCCCTTTTCATAATCTACCCCCCGAACTCAAGAAAATAATCTCAAAGGTCTTTCCTGTTCTTTTCACCCTTTCCGTTATTTGGATAAAATAAAAGTCGGTGGCGACTCTTGCTATCCACAACAATTATGATAAAACGCAAAACATCCCAAGTCAGTTCATCCACCGTATCATAGATATGTTCTTGCTAAACACAAAATATGATATTTCCATGCTACTCGGAGTATGATAGGGAGAACCTTAAATGAGTGAGAGGGTGTTGTTTATGATATTGAGAGATTCAGAGGCTTACAAAAGTATGCGTAAGCTCCAAGCAATGTGTCTTGCTTACCCTCAGTCGAGAGCCCTATATATAGAGGTGTATGAGCCTCATTGATTACTTCATGTAACTGCTATGGCTTTCCATATTATGTAATCGAGTTGCCTTAAAGGCAAGTAACATTCGCCGTCAGCAATGATGACTATTATCATAACGTGTGTCGTCGTATAATGATGAGTGGTTACGCCCTTAATGGACCGACCATTGCGTAACGGATCCATTAAGACCGGGCTTAGGGTAACCTCTAGATCCAGGATATGAGCCCGGCTACTGCCTCTTCATCTTCTTCCATGGCCAATTACATGACTCTCCGATCACACAACCCGGTTCAGGCCTTATGATCTCAAACCGGGGTGGTAACCAGCTGATTGTCTACTTGCCTTTCTCGGTCTTTCAACCATGCCTTGCCTTTCATCTCTTCTAGCCTGGGAAATTGATCTATGTATGAACATAAGCCCCACGAGAATATAACTTTTACCAGAAGCCTTATGGTTGGTCAACGTAGGAATTGATCTATGCTCTGGAATGGACCTCTAAGACCGAACGATGATACCTCGGTGTGCATGTTACTTACGCCATAGTTTCTCAACAATCCCCTAGTCCCTTGGGCGTAATAATTGCTAAGGCAAATTTTGAATGTTTATACACATTTCCTCTTCTTTAAGAGTTTTTTCCCATAACTCTTCTTTTATAAAAACCTTTCCTTTTCTGTTTCTGAAAGACTCTCCTACTTGCCTTTGCACTGGACGGGGAGTCCTTTACCCATATCTGGGTTTGATTATGAGTCAATATCTATAAGTGTTAGAGTTGTTTCATCCGTTCAAGGTCACAGACTTGTTACCTTTGCCTGATAAATAGGTTTCGACCTTTTTGGGTAAGGCTCATTTTAATTCTCCACTGCCTATGGGTCTTTTTACTCCTTTCTTACAAACTCTTTTTTGATGTTTTTTGCAGATAAGATGACTGATCTCTTTGTTAAAGAGAAAAAGAAGTTGATGGTTGCTGCCTGTGCTTCCTGGAGAGGGGCTAGAGGTCCTTCTGAGTCCAAATCCTACTTGACTAGTTTGGAACTCCGAGTAGCGAAGAAGAAGAAAGGACCCGACTAGAAGGTGGGCGTTATCATCAGCATGCCTCAATCACCGGCCAAGCATGCCCTGGAAATTAAGGAGCCCTTTTAGAGATCTCCAAAGCAAATGAAGACCATAATGACTGATGAGGTCTGCCGAATTGATTGGGAAGTCTCGACTATGATGTAAGAGACTGGTGAGGGCTCGGCTCTAGCATCCAATGAGAATAAGTTCTGGTCAAACAAATTTGATGGGATAAAGTTCATTTATGACCAACTCAATGCCATCGATGATGTCAACAAGGTGAAGAGCCTTGGTCCTCAGAAGCTCACCCAGAACCTAAGTTCTTACCTGATGAGGTGTGTTATGTTGGCCCGGGGTTTGTTTGAGTCCGGGGACGACTTGGAAGAGAGGTGTAGAAACCTTAAGAAGGACGTATAACAACTGATAGAGAGTGAGAAGTCTTATGCTGACAAATGTTAAGCTCTGGAGAAGAAGTTTCTCGAATAAAGTTCAATGAACAAGTTTCTAACCAAGGAAAATGAGGATGCTAAGGCCTCAAATTCTAAGCTTACCGATGGTTTGAATGTTGCAGAGAGGTCCTGCATCGACCTGCAAAAGTCTTTGGAGAAGTCTCAGATGGAAGTCCTTGATGTTGGGGATATGGCTTTCGACCGGGCTAAGGATCCGGTGTTGTGCCTCTATCCAGAGTTGGACATCTCCTCAGTGGACTTTTTCAAGAACATTGTGGATGGTAAGCTGGTGGACGTGGAAGCTGATGAGGACAGTGATAAATCCCCAGCCACAGGTGAGTCAGGTATCAAAGATGCTTCCTAGGCCGATGTGACTAGGTGATTCCTTATTTTTCTTGAACACTTGATTGTTAGTCACCATTTTTTGGTCGGTGTACTTTTTGTAATAGCTTTTGAATGCCTGTTCTGACAATTTCCCTACGGGCCTTTTATCATTAATCGTACTTTTTCTTTTGTTTTGCAATTTTTGTTTATGTTGGTTTTTGCTTGTATATATTTTGTATGCCCATATGTGAGAGGATTATGGATGTATGGTAGCCCCCTGGTCACGTGGTTTTGGCAAAAACCATAGTGATTAGTTTGGAAGGAAGGCCATAATCCTCTCTGATATGCATGATGCTGCTTTACAACAGATTGGCCGTTCTCATGGGAATGATTTCATCCAGGCCTTAATGTCCATAGGGTTTGTAACTTTGTTTGAGAGATAAGAGTGTTTATTTAAGCATTTGTTCTGCTTGTATTTTTAAGCCATCACCCATAATTTCTTTGTTTTGAATAGTCGTATAGGCTTGTGGAGGCCGAGAGGCGTCTTTATGTGCTTAAAGACTTTTGGGTGCTGGACCCTGTACTTATGAAAGCCGAGATGTATGGGCTGTAAGGTTATGCCTAGTAGGCTCAGGAGGATCACACTTTTGGTGGTTCCAGTTTGGTCCAAGGTGTGATGTTTGGGGAGGTTACACCTGTGATCTTCAACTAATTCTGTGCCTCCATATAATTACCAAGGGTAAGGGCTATAGCTTGTTTCCAATATTCAACAACTTGATCAAACCAAGATTCTGCAATTTCATAATCTCCCTGTCGAATGGCCTATTCTCTGCGGTCGAAATAGGTGAGTAAAATCCTTCTCTTAGAGTCGTACTTGAGAGTTTCCGGACTCATACGACTCAACAGTCAATTCTTTTGATCTTCCATTTTTTCTGGAGTTAATAACAAGAAAAGAGGTTAATTACATGAGTTTTAAATTTGGATTTGGATTAATAATTCAATTTAACCCTTTGTTTTTAGTTTTATCTTTTATCCTACCTTCTTAAGAATAAAGCATCGACATTCACAATAACGTTCTTATTTGAATTTTCTAAAAGGTAACTATCTCGATTTCATATATATATATATATATATATATATATATATATATATATATATATATATATATATATATATATATATATATATATATATATATATATATATATATATATATATATATATATATATATATATATATATATATATATATATATATATATATATATATATATATATATATATATATATATATATATATATATATATATATATATAGAATCCTTGAGAAAGACTTTTCTTCATAAGAAAAGAGTTACTATCTTTGGGATCTGATACTACACCTCTACTCAATACCTTAGGGGATCTACTTTATTACATAAATCGATTCTTAATCTATCATCATATAAGTAAGCAGTTCTTGTTGTATCAGCCAAAAACCTTGTTAATTGATCTTTACAATACTTCTTCTATCAATTAGATCTTTTATCCATAGAAAAAAGCATAAAAATCAGTTCTTATATATATATTCTATTTCTTCATATTTTTACTTCTATCAAGTTTCTTTCTTTGCTACAACTCATAAAAATCGTTGTTTCGAACGTATATATATATGTAGAAAGCCTATTTTTCTTTTTTCTTTCTATAGTGGAGATAGTCGCACGTAATGACAGATCACGACCATATTGTTAAAAGCTTGAGGTAAGAAAGGGTTTCGTTCGAGTGCCCAAAAATAGTATTCCAAAGCTTTTGTATGTTCTCTGTTACTTATGTGGATAAGGCCTATGCTATAAAGTATATAACTTCGATCACAGGGATCAATTTCCAATCATATAGCCTCATAATAATTCTGTAAAGCTTCTGTATAATTTACTTCAGATTGAGCCGACATCTGTTACAGTCGTCATTCAGTTCAAAGAATCTCCGTTCCAGAACCGTATGTGAGATTTTCATCTCATACGGCTCCTCCTTTATGTGGATAATGATAAAAATCCATGGAATCCAATCAAAAGCGATTGCAATATTCTCATTATCAACTGAGCGGGACTAGTGTTTTTACACGAAATCTCTAGCCAACCTTTCTATAAAGGATCTTTCATTAACATTTAGCAATTTATTAATGGATAATATAATAACTTCTACAATTTATTTATCCTCAACGCCGCTTAATTTCTCGTAATTAGTCACTTCAATAGCCTTTGATGGTTCAATGGGTATCTAAAATAGGAACGAGATGGATGTTTATTGTCCCAACCTTTCTAGTTAGTCTCGATCCCGATAAGAAAGGAAGGATTTTTTTTACAAAGTTTTCTCCTGTTGTTGATTCCCTAGCATATTGCTTCTCCCCCATGCTGCCTATTGGTACTAGTGGAGTAAGATTAACCTAACCCCATACATAGGTATAGATAGGTATAACCTTTCGCTTAATACTATACTAAAATTGAAGCATATTAAGGTTGCATTAATTGAGAATACACGACAAAAGGGATTAATCGTTTTATTTCCAAATTTCACCTTCAGCAAGCGTAGGTTTTTTCTCAATTTTTTTTATTTCTCTCTGAAGAATGTATCTTTCTCCTAAGACTGAGATCGGTAAAAAAAAAATCAAATCGCACCATCTCTGTAATAAGTGAATTCCTCTTTTTCTTCAGAAGTTGTCGGAATTATTCGTAATAAGATATTGGCTACAATGGTAAAGGTCTTATCAATAAAATTTTCATTTATCCGAGATCTAGTCATAGGTAGCAATCCATTCTAAAATTTCATTTTTATCGCATGATAAAATAATTCCCCAAACAGAGGAATTTTACAATACAGTACGAAATAACGTAAAAATGGACTTATTAATCAAATTACTTTATTCTACGGTAGGCCTTGAAGTAGGTTTTTTTTCAAAAAAAAATTCTTTCTATTTTTTTTAGTTTCAATTGATTGTGTGCGCCTACGCAAATGGGATATAAATGCCTCACTATTCACTCGGTGTAGGGTCATAATCATTATGTAGGAGAAATGGCTGAGTGGTTCAAGGCGTATCATTGGAACTGCTATGTAGGCTTTTTGTTTACCGAGGATTCAAATCCCTCTCTTTTCGCACCCTTACCAAGTTCATCAATGTTACCGACCTCAATGATTGAAATAATAATAGGTAAGATTTTTATTTATGTAATATAGAAAATTATGGATAAAGTGGGCAAGGAATAACAATTTTCCTATACCCACATCTATACACGAATGGGGGAAAAATACTCGGATCAAAATTCTTGTTATTTGAACTAGGTTTAAGTCTGACGAGAATAATATTCTACAACCAGCAGTTTATTAATTTTCAAACCAACCCATTTACTATCTATTATTTGATTGACTAATCCTTTATATTGGGATGGATGAAGAGTCAATTGGCTTGGAAATTTTTCACGGGGGGATGATTTAAGAGAATTTTGAATCAGAGTTCTAGATTTTTGTTCATCCTTAGTTGTAATAATATCTTCAGGTTTACAATCATAACTTGGTAAATATACTGTACGATCATTAACTAAAACATGTATGTGGTTAACTAATTGTCAGGCTTGAGGAATAGTCACAACCATACCCAATGGAAAAAGTATGTTATCCAAACGCATTTCAAGTAATTGAAGTAAAACATAAATGGTTGACCCTTTCGCTTTTCCAGCGCTACAAACATATTTCTGCAATTGGAGTTTTGTAAGACCATAATGAAAATGCAATTTTTGTTTTTATTCTAAACGAATACAATATTGAGATTTTTTACTACAGTGCGATTGTTCGCTTCCAACCGCAAGTTGTTTACTGGTTAGTCTTGGTAAAGCCTCCAGACGGTGTATTTTTTTGAAACGAGGCCCTCTGCAACGCGACATAAACGTGACATAAACACTCCTTTTTAAAATGGAAATTTTCATAACGAGGCCCTCTGCAATGTTTCTCATTTCCTTTAGGTACTGCGTGAGGGGTATGGATTACAGCAAGAATCCAAGATTCAATGTCGCACTCTACCGCAATCTGTAGGATCACTTAGGCCCGGATGACGTACGTCGTAGCATTTAACTTTTGTTCATTTAAATTATTTATACATTACTTTTGCGTTAACCTGATTTAAATTTTATCGCAGTTCGTCTGGAGACCATATTTGGGTTTGGGCCATGATCCAAACCCGGAGGATGCAACAACTTGGACCGCGAAGACTGCAATCATTCGGTTCAACATTGTGGAGATGCACCACAGCGACCGTGTGAAGATGCAGTTCGGAATGCATCAGGAGATACCAAGTGATCCAACTTGTTTGTCCCCATGGCATCTTAAAAGGGTCGACGCCCAGTGGGGTCTTACCAACTGGAAAGACTTCGCTCCTGAATGGTGTAAGATGGGGCAAAGGCGTCACCGCTACGTCTTGCAATTCCCGATTTTCCTTAATCAAGGTAATATGCGACACACGGATCAATATTTGTCTTGGTACAGGTCGGTTAGTAACCCTGAGATGCATGTGTCTCATCCAAGGTACTTGGTTGACCCACGCACACAATGGGCACAACCCTCGTTTCCACATCAACAAACCCAAAACCCATCAACCTCCCACCAACCCCCAAAAAGAAACAGACCCACAAACACCCAACCACAGTCCCCACCACAACACAACTACACTCAAATACCACACAACCAACCACAATCACCACCACACTACCAATACCCCGATATGCCTCACACCCAACCACAATACCAATCCCAATACCAGCACACCCGCATACTCCACACACAATTTCAGTCTTCCGCATATCCCAATATGGGCCCCTCAACATCCAGCCTTAGCCCTGATATGGGAATGTCAGAAGATTACGAACAAACCGACCCAACCTACCATCAACCATAATATCACCAAACCACCCAACATCCTCAATACCAAACACCCCAAGATCCATTTCCTTTCTACCCACCGTACTCAGACGATCAATGCTACAGACCCACTATGGAATTCCACCCACCGCCAACACGACCAAACTTCGAGGGTATGGGTAACCGACTGTACCAAAGCGGATCTTCTAGATATGGAGATCTGACTGATTTTATAGATCCGGACCGCATTGACTTCGCTGGGCCATCGACCTTTCCGTAGCAGGAAACACGACGACACCCAGCACGAGAAAGGCGAGGACGGGGATGCGGAACCGAGGGTCATTACCGGGTTCCGGAGGATCACTGATTTATCTATTTTTTTTTCTGTATTTTTTTATCAGTTTTTTTCCTGTTTTTTTATCTGTTATTTTAATGTAATACAGTTGGATGTAATTATATTTTTTTAATAAAAAGTCCATTTTGTTGATCCTCTATCGAACACGCAACGCACCGATAAAAAAAATCACTTTTTGCCCTAAATTAACACCTAGGCGCCATCTCACTTGGCTTAGGGCATGCCCTAAGCACATAGGCGCCAAGTGAGATGACGTCTCCCCTTAAAATATAGGTGCATGCGCCATTTCAGATGGCTCCTCCTTTGGGGAGTCATCTGAAGCATGGTTATTTGCGTAATTTTTTCCGAAACCCGGTTATTTGCGAAATATCATTTTAATAATTGGTTATTAATATAAAAAATTCAGAATATTATTTTTATCCATTTCTCAAATAATTTTTGATCCATAAAAAAAATTATTTGATAAACAAGATTTTGAATTCATATATCATATAGTAAGATTCTATTTTTTTTAGTTATAAATTCCATTTTTGAATATTTTTTATTCTTAAAATTTCTATTATTTACTTCTATTTTTCTATGTATATAGAATCTTTCCTATTAGAAAAAATAGAAAAGATAAGATAGAACCTGTTTTTGTAATTTTAAATTTAAAAATCATATAGATATTTATATATATTATATTTAGATATCACTATATCGATACAATATAAAAGATGTAAAATGTTACCATAAGTAGAAGTATAAATAAATTAATATTTATAGTTATACTTATATAATATTTTATAGTTATATTTATATAATAAGTATTTACATATTTAGATAGCTATATATATATATATATATATATATATATATATATATATATATATATATATATATATATATATATATATATATATATATATATATATATATATATATATATATATATATATATATATATATATATATATATATATATATATATATATATATATATATATATATATTAGATAATTAATTTCGAGATAGAGAAACATTTCGATATATGAAAAAATACCGAGCAAAAGTAGATAGATAAGTATAAAAAAATATTGTATACTGAACTAAGATATACAAATATAGCTGGATGAAGTATAAAAAAATATTGTATACTGAACTAAGATATACAAATATAGCTGGATGAAGAGATCATAATAAAATATAATAAGTTGATCTAAAAAATTAAAAAAACTTTAGTTGATTATATTTAGATCTTATTCTCTTGCGAACGTATTTATATATAAAATTCAAAAACTTAGCGTTCTTATATTGAGTTCTCTTTCTCTTCAGAGTGTATAGAAAGATAAAATAGTAAAATAGATTAAGCTGATCTAAGAATTCAGCCAGCTTATTATATTGATATCTTACTCTTTTCCGAGCGTATATCAATAGATCAAGTTTATCGAAGAACTTAACAAGTTTATAATATTCAGATCTTACTCTTTTCCCAAGTTTATCTAAAAAATGGGAACATTGAACCTTACCATATTGAGATCTTATTCTCTTCATAAGGTCATCTATGAAATTTGAAACCTGAGTTTGAATATAGTTCCATATTTGCATAAGTCTAAGCCTCCTTATAATACAATAAAATGGGAACGCTGAACCTTATCATATTGAGATCTTATTCTCTTCATAAGGTTATCTACGAAATTTGAAACCTGAGTTTGAATATAGTTCCATATGTGCATAAGTCTAAGCCTCCTTAGAATACAAAAATGTTTATTGCCCGCCAATTATCTACATTATGATAAACTAGATCGAAGAAAAAAAGACGATAGAACATTAGAGTATTCTAAACTCTCTCTGAAAATGATAGAAGGGTACATCTAAAATAGAGAGATATGTAGTATCTATCTATGTATATTGAATTGCGAATACAGAGAGAATAGAATCATTTCTAATTCGACTAAATATTGGTATCTGATATAGATGAAAGAAAAGCAATTAATAAAAAATAAACTTTTTCCCCAAACTCGTCCCAATATGGGAATAGGTTTCAAATAAATTCAAAAGTTCCAGCATAAAATTCTCATAATACATCATCTAATTCTCATTCTAACTCTCATAATACAACACCTAATTCTCATTCTAATTCTCATAATACAACATCCAATTCTCATAATACAACATCTAATTCTCATTCTAATTCTCACAATACAACATCTAATTCTCATAATACAAATGATAAATCATCCTAATATGATATTAATCTCAAAGAAAAAATGGGGGATATGGTGAAATTTGTACACATTACGGACTTAATTGGATTGAGCTTTGGTATGGAAACCTACTAAGTGAAAACTTTCAAATTCAGAGAAATCCTGAAATTTAAAATGGAAAATCCTTAGCCAAATCCTTCTTTTCGAAAACAAAAAAAAAAGTTCAGAAAGTTCAAATAAAAAAAGGATAGGTGCATAAACTCAATTGAAGTTGTTCTAACAAATGGAGTTGACAAAATTAAATTGATTAATGAAGATTTCTAATTTCTATTTGTAAATTGTAAATTTTTTTTTTGTTTTGATTCGATCACAATTGAAACATTAGAGTCAAATCAATTCCAACTGGAAGAAAAAATGGTGAATATTCATTGATCAAATCAATCACTCCATCAAAATCTGATGGATCTTTTGAATAACTGATTAATCAGACGAGAATAAAGATAGAGTTCCATTCTACATGTCAATACCGACATCAATGAAATTTTTAGTAATAGGAAAATCCGTCGACTTTAGAAATTGTGAGGGTTCAAGTCCATCTACCCCCAAAAGTCGATTCAATTTGCTCATTTTTATGGCCCTTTACATTTTTTTATTGAGTTGACATAGACTCAATTAATTTCCCTCAAATTAGGATGGTGCATCAAGATTTTCATGGTCAGGATATCTAAGTCGGTAAATCAGAGGACTGAAAACCCTCATGTCACCAGTTCAAATCTGGTTCCCAGCGACTCATTATGTATGAGTATTTATTCCCATATTTCTTTTCAAAAATAAAAAATTGGGAGGAATAGATACATATTGATTAATGGTCTTAATAATCATACATAATTTATCTAGGTGTACAAAGATATGCTCTTTCTAGATGAAAAATGAATTGATGTATATTCTGGGAAGTATGAAAATGAATGATTCTAGTTTGTTTCGATTTTTTCTGTGATGCAATAACAAATGTGCGTATTTCAACAATATTCAAATGGTTCAATTAGTTGGTTGAACGACCAAAAAGTTAAATCTAGCAGATTTCATAGGTAAGAATAGTCAAAATTTATCTGAGATACATTATCAAAACATCTGGTCCATTTCTTTGTATTTTCTTAGATCGTACTTTTTGTTTTTTGTAGCCAGATATCTAATACTCGGAATAGAAATATGGAATTGAATTCATTATAGGACTTATTAATCATGTAAAATTCTTTAAATATCGGGTAGGAGGCCATGCTGCTACTCGGACTCGAACCGAGATGCTCTAGCGCTGCTTCCTAAGAGCAGTGTGTTTACTAATTCCACCATAGCGACTGACTCAAAATTATAATAACCAATTATTTAGTCAAAGTCGATAGTCAACCGTCAAGATTGAATAAAGTGAAGTCCAATATTTATTGAGTACATTTCTTTACTATTTACTAAACATTTATTCTAAATTAATAATAAAAAGTAATTTCATTTTTTCTAATATCTAATAAAAATGAATATAGAAATATATGATATATGCAATCATTTTAAATTTAAGTAAAAAAACGTTTTGATTTCTATATTAATTTTTTTCCATGCAGTGTTTGTTTTTAAATTTAACAACGACGAGGAATGGATTTTTTGTAGTTTAGACTTTTTCAAAAAAAAAAAGCACGGTTGAAACTAGAACTATATAGTTCTAACTTCAATCTAGTGATGAAAAAGAATTTTTTTTTATAACTTCTTATGAATCATTCAAAAAAATTAGATTCTAGATATATTTAGAATATATTCTATGTTATAGAATAATATATAATATATTCTAAATATATGTTTATATATGTTTCATATTCTATAATAGTATTAGTATAAAATGACTATTAAAGAATACTCTTTAAATCGAGCTAATTCATATTATTCTAGTCCAACATTTTTATATCTTACAAAAAAAAACTTTTTGAGTCTATTATCAATCTATTAAAAGTAAAGTACCTGGAAATTCCAAGTCTAACCTTTTAATTAGATGTTATAACTTTTCTTATTCCTAGGGTATAATAGACTAATCAACACTATGTTGTTACCATATTCATTTGGCATTTAATTTTGCTGACATGTCAATCTATCATAATTTTACACTATTTTTTATTTATTTGATTTATTAATTTATTTTATTTATATTTGAATTTTATTTATATTTGAATTCCAATTCCAATGTTTCATTCACGGTTAATTTATTTATATTTGAATTCCAATGTTTTTTTGGACAGAATTTGAATTCTAATGTTTGACTCATGGTTAATGAGGAAGGAATTGGAATGGCCAAATTAGATCTATTATAATTAAATGGAATATTATTCATTGCATAATTTAAAAATACTCACTATTTATCATTACACTACAAGATTAAATGTATATTATTGGAATTAGAATGGATTATTTTGATATTCCAAGATATCACAACTTCCCATGCATTCTAAACCCTATATATAGTCATTCTAAACCCTTACTCTTTCACTCCTCAATCTTCTTCATTCTCCATTATTTTCAAAAGGTTACGTATTATTTTCCAATTCTTCATCAATCTATTAAAAGTAAAGTATCTGGAAATTCCAAGTCTAACCTTTTGATTAGATGTTATAACTTTTCTTATTCCAAGGGTATAATAGACTAATCAACACTATGCTGTTACCATATTCATTTGACATTTAATTTTGCTGACATGTCAATCTATCATAATTTTACACTATTTTTTATTTATTTGATTTATTAATTTATTTTATTTATATTTGAATTTTATTTATATTTGAATTCCAATTCCAATGTTTCATTTACGGTTAATTTATTTATATTTGAATTCCAATGTTTTTTTTGACAGAATTTGAATTTTAATGTTTGACTTTATTGGAATTAGAATGGATTATTTTGATATTCCAAGATATCACAACTTCCCATGTATTCTAAACCCTATATATAGCCATTCTAAACTCTTACTCTTTCACTCCTCAATCTTCTTCATTCTCCATTATTTTCAAAAGGTTACGTATTATTTTCCAATTCTTCTTCATTCCCATATTTTGATTCTCTGTGTCCATTTTAATACAGATTTTGTAACAGGTCTAAATAGTAACATCAATGGCGCGACCGATTGAAGCTGTGAAAGACATCAACGACTCAAACATTTAATTTTGCTGACATGTCAATCTATCATAATTTTACACTATTTTTTATTTATTTGATTTATTAATTTATTTTATTTATATTTGAATTTTATTTATATTTGAATTCCAATTCCAATGTTTCATTCGCGGTTAATTTATTTATATTTGAATTCACATTCCAATGTTTCATTCACGGTTTATTTATTTATGTCTATTCCTCTCATTTGTTGTTTATGTTTTTTTAGATGCACTATCTATTTTTTGTAAATTTAGAATACAATGAATCAGTTGTACAAAGTGTGTTTTAAATACAAATTAAAGAGAATGTATATATGATGAAGGTTCAAAAGGTCTGTCCCTGGGAATATGGAAAAGTACATTTGAGTTTAAAATTTGAATTATTGCAATTATAAATTATGTATTATGATTAATTGATAAAATAATTATGATTTATGATTATAAGTATCTTAAAATCATATAAATTATGATTAATGATTTATTGCAAAATGATAAAATAATTTTCAAAAAAATAAATATTCTAAAATGAGTAATGATTAACTTGAAATTAAATATATAAAGTGAATCATTAAAATCGATAAAATTTTCTATCATTTTAAAACAAATTTATTAAAAAATATTAGCAAAATTGTGATTTGTTTAAAATTTTAAGTAAGTATTATTATAGTTTAAATAATATTTGTTACTAAAATATATTAAAAATCATGTATTTTTATGAAATATTATTAAAAAGCATGTATTTTTAAGAAATGTTAATAAAAATCGTCTCATTTTTATTAATATTTTTTAAAATACTTTATTTTGAATATTTCTTAAGAAAATACTTTTGAAAGAAACTATTATACGTATGATAACTTTACAAAGAGTTAATTGATCAATTAATTCAATTAGATCATTTTCAAAAGATTAATCGATTCATTGAAATTCAATTAAATTGAATTAATGAAAATAAAATATATAATATTGATATAATTTTAATAGCATTCAAAAAGTATTTTAAGAAAAAACTATATAATTTTGAATGCTATTGATATATTTTAAAATAATTTAGATTTTTATAAAAAGTTTAATAAAACAAAATAAAATCAATTGAAATTCTATAATTTTTTAAAACTTATTAAATAACTAAAATTTATGAGAATCTTTTCAATGGTAATCATGATAAAAAATATTAAATGGTAGTCATGAAAATTTAATGATAAATGGTAATCATAAAAAATTAATGATAAAAAGTAAAAATTTAATGATACAATTATTTCTATAAACGGAATAAGTTACAATTATTTTTATACAAGAGAATAACTTACAAATATTTTTATAAATGGACACACGAGTTCAATGTGTTTATAAACGCAAAGAAAGTTAGAATAACTTTATAAACGCGAATAAGTTACAAATATTTTTATAAAAGATAAAAATTGAAGTATTAAAACAATTATTTTTAACATGAATAAATTAAATTTTACTTTATAAATTATCACACGGGTTCAAGTCTCTTATAAACGGGAAAAAGTCTATATGTTGATATAAATATTTTTATATACGGAAATAAGTTACAATAATTTTTTTAAACTAGAATAAGTTACAAATATTTTTATAAACGAAAAAAATTCAATTTATTATTCAATTATTATTATAAATCGGAATAAATTACAAATATTTTTTTATAAATAGACACACGAGTTCAATGCGCTTTCTATGTTTGTAACTATATAAATGTTAATTAACTGAATAAATATATACAAATTTGATAAATGAGAGTGAGAGACGTATAATGTGAATTCAGACGGTAACTGTATGATAGCACGAGTTTCTTACTATTTAATGTTGTTAATTTCATATTAATTTCTAATGCACCGGTTTTCTAAACGTTGTTTTTAAAGACTTTTCATTGCTATTTTCAGAATATACTATTTCAAATTATTCTATTTTTTTCTTGTATATAATTAATGTTTTTTACTAATTCTAAATTATGACACTTAAATTACATTTTTGCTAACTCTATAGTTTTCTTCTATTGATTGTTTCTTATTCAATTATTATATTATATAATTTAACAATAAAGACTTAATACTCTCTTAGTCAAATATATTAATCTAAGATTTCTTTTTTATTTCTCATTTTATTTCTCAATTTAATAGCCGTAGATTGTTCATCTTAATGAAGGACTTTACAGGCATAGATCCACAGGTAAATGTGAACGTATCTATAAATATCAACCGTAAACTGTTCATTTTAATATTCATATTTTAAATCTTTCTTTTGCTACTGTTTTATATTAATTCAGTATAGAATTCATTTTTGACTAAATTGTAGAATCTTTTTAATAAAATCAAATTAACATTAAAGATTTAATACTCT
The DNA here is from genome assembly GCA_948472305.1 of Vicia faba. NCBI lineage: Eukaryota > Viridiplantae > Streptophyta > Magnoliopsida > Fabales > Fabaceae > Vicia > Vicia faba. Next base: position 1,183,608,368 of record OX451740.1, read on the forward strand.
TTTGGTCAAATATATTAATATAAGAGTTCTTTTTATTTCTTAATTTAAAAGTTGATGCATATTATTAGTCTATATTTGTAACTATGTGAATGTTAATCAACTAAAAAATATATTCAAACTTGACAAATGAGACTTGACAAATGAGATTTGACAACGTATAATGTGAATCTAGACGGGACCCGTGCGATAGCACGGATATCTTAGAGCATAAATATCATTGTTTTTTTTAAGAAGTATATAATTTTTCCTATTTGTTCATGCAGACGTGATTTGTTGATAGGACCGACGCTTGCTACAAATATGGAGTTAAATGCCAATATGGTTTACATGAGACATATACTCAACTGAAAACATGGTAACATACTTAATAATTTAATAATCTATAAATGTAATGTGAATCCAGACGAGACTCGTGCGATAGCACGGGTTTGTTACTAGTTACCTGTAAAAATAGATTGAGCTAATGAAAAGGCTTTCAATGCTTCCTTATATCTTTTTTTTTTCAAAAACTCTTACTATTTTTTTTATATAGAATTGCATTTTTTTGGATTTGGCATATAATTAGTATATTTTTTTGTTGCTATAGTTTGATGTGAAAGATATTTGTTCTATAAATGAAAACGAATTATTCTGTAATAAGCCGTATGTCTTATCTATCTAAATTAACTCTTTCTCTTTTTTTCAATCGAAAGATAAAGTAAAAACATTGAATATTATAAACCTATTCCAAATTTTTCATAGATAATAGATGTATATATGGATCTCTTTTTATTGTAATGTAAAATAATCAATTAGTTCAAAAATGAACTAATGTTTCTGAATAAAAAAAGTATTATTTATACTATTTTTATAATTTATATCAAAATAAAGAAATGTTGTTAGTTCTGGTGTACTGATTTATTCTCATCCTCGATCTATAGATGAAAAAATTTATTTTACAATTATTAATAGTCATTTTTCTTAATATATATATATATATATATATATATATATATATATATATATATATATATATATATATATATATATATATATATATATATATATATATATATATATATATATATATATATATATATATATATATATATATATATATATATATATATATATATATATATATATATAAATTAAAAAATAACTAACCTAACATATGAATTATTATAATAATAATTAATGAATATATTACTGAAATACTTAAAATAATAATAATAATTTATTTTTTTCACTAGGAATTTTGTTATTGGCCAATTTTCACTTTTTGTTTTCCAATATTGGGACCATTGTGCAATGATTCAGAATAATTAAGAATATCAAATTCTATTTCTATATCCACTTTTTTATTAATCGAGCCCCTTTACAAAAGATATAAAACAAACGAGTAAAACAAAATTCATCAAGAATCTAAATATTTTTTATTCTTTCCTTTTATATGAAATATACACATCAATATGCATGGATCATATCTTTCATCCCTCTTCCCGTTCCTATTTTAATAGGGGTAGGACTTCTACTTTTTCTCACGACAACAAAAAATATTCACCGTATGTGGGCTTTTCCTAGTATTTTATTGTTAACCATAGTTATGATTTTTTTGATCGATTTATCTATTCATCAAATCGAGAATACTTCCATCTATTAATATGTATGGTCTTATACTATAAATAATGATCTTTCTTTAGAGCTTGGCTACTTGATCGATTCACTTACTTCTATTATGTCAATATTAATCACTATTGTTGGTATTTTGATTCTAATTTATAGTGATAGTTACATGTCTCATGATCAAGGGTATTTGATATTTTTTACTTATATGAGTTTTTTTTAATACTTCAATGTTAGGATTAGTTACTAGTTCAAATTTGATACAAGTTTATATTTTTTTGGAATTGGTTGGAATGTGTTCTTATCTATTAATAGGTTTTTGGTTCACACGTCCTATTGCGGCAAATGCTTGTCAAAAAGCATTTGTAACGAATCGTGTAGGCGACTTTGGTTTATTATTAGAAATTTTAGGTTTTTATTGGATAACCAGTAGTTTGGAATTTAGGGATTTATTTCAAATATTCAATAACTTAATTTATAAGAATGAGGTAAATATTCTTTTTGTTACTTTGTGTGCGCTCTTATTATTTTGTGGTTCAGTTGCAAAATCTGCCCAATTTCCTCTTCATGTATGGTTACCAGATGCTATGGAAGGTCCTACTCCTATTTCTGCTCTTATATATGTTGCTACTATGGTAGCAGCGGGAATTTTTCTTGTAGCTCGACTTCTTCCTCTTTTCATAGTTATACCCTCCATAATGAGTGGGATAACTTTGATAGGTATACTAACAGTAGTATTAGGAGCTACTTTAGCTATTGCTCAAAAAATATAAAGAAAAATTTAGCCTATTCTACAATGTCTCAATTGGGTTATATGATGTAAGCTTTAGGTATGAGCTCTTATCGAGCCGTTTATTTCATTTGATTACTCATGCTTATTCAAAAGCATTGTTGATCTGGATCCATTATTCATTTAATGGGAGCTATTGTTAGATATTTTCCAGATAAAAGTCAAAATATGGTTCTTATGGGCGGTTTAACAAAACATGCGCCAATTACAAAAATGTCTTTTTTAATAGGTACACCTTCTCTTTGTGGTATCCCACCTTTTGATTGTTTTTGGTCCAAGGATGAGATTCTTAACGATAGTTATTTGTATTCACCAATTTTCACAATAATAGCTTGTTCCACCGCATGATTAACTGCATTTTATATGTTTCGAATTTATTTACTTGTTTTTGAAGGATATTTAAACGTTCATTTTCAAAATTTCAATGGAAAGAAAAATAGTTCCTTCCATTCAATATCTTTATGGGGCAAAGAAGAAAAAAATTTAAAAAAGAAAATTCATTTATTAGGTTTCTTAATAATGAATAATAATGAAAGGACTTCTTTTTTTAGGGAGAGGACGCATTAACATTGAATAAATCGAAATGTCAAAAGTATAAGACGACTTTTTATTGATAGTACCCATTTTGGTACTAAAAATCTTCCTTTTTTTTATCCTCATGAATCAGACAATACTATCCTATTTTCTATGGTAGTATTAATACTATTTACTTTCTTTGTTGGGTCCATTGGAATTTCTTTCATCCAAGAAGGAATAGATTTGGATATATTATCTAAATTGTTAATTCTGTCTATAGATCTTTTACATCAAAATTCAAAGAATTATGTGGATTGGTATGAATTTTTTATAAATTCAACTTTTTCGGTAAGTATAGATTTTTTCAGAATATTTATAGTGTCTTTTTTCTATAAACTAGTTTTTTCTTCTTTACAAAATTTGAACTTATTTAATTTATTTCAAAAAAATGTTTCCAAAAAATTATTTCTGATAAAATAATCAATATTCTATATGATTGGTCATATAATCATGGTTATATAGATGTTTTTTTTTTAAGTATCTTTAATTGCGAGTGAAATAAAGTTAGCTAAATTAAATTATTTTTTTGATATACAGCTAATTGATGGAATTAATTTATGAAGGTCTCATCTGAAAAGCTTCGGGTAAATCACGAAAGTGTCGTAGCAGCTACAACAAGAGTATATTATAAATTATTTTCTCTTTTTTGTTTTAAGAGATTCATGGGCGAACGACGGGAATTGAACCCGCGCATGGTGGATTCACAATCCACTACCTTGATCCACTTGGCTACATCTGCCCTATAACTATGGCTAAGTTACACTATGTCTAAATTACATAACTTTTTATACCTTTTCATTAATCTTTTCTTCTAAGTTATGACGAATCTTCTAAACTATTAGAAAATAAAAAAACATTCATTTATTTATAAAAAATAATAATAATAAAACTCAAAATTTACAAATTGATTTTGTTGAAATAAAGAATGTTAATTCTAAAGAATATGGAAATTAATTAATTATTTATTAATTTCTGTATGTGTAGACTGAAAAAGAATACTAACAAAAAGTAAGTGAGTAATATCCACAATGTTGATATTACTCCCTTACTTTTAAAAACTCGTATCCTTAAACTAAACTATTATCCATTTATAGATGGAGTCTCGATCGCAGCTAGGTCTAGAGGGAAATTATGAGCATTACGTTCATGCATAACTTCCATACCAAGGTTAGCATGGTTAATAATATCAGCCAAGGTATTGATAAGTGTAAAAGTGTAGTTATTTTGTATATAATTTTTGTTGCACTTATCGACTCTTGATTGTTAATATCAGTTAAATAACCTAACTTTGTGTATAAATATGTTTTGTTATGTCAATTTGTGTTTTTCAAAATCTTGTCGTGTTTAGCTTGAGGAGTTTTCTACATTGTATATATTGTAAATTTTGTACATTGAAATTTTGTAGGAGTATTATTTTTCTAATTCTTTTGTTGTTGTTTGGACTCAAGTTTTGGTTCGGTAACTTGTAGAATATTGAGGTGATTTGTCAAGTTTGATTGTTTCGACTTGTGAATGCGTGGTAATGATTTTGTTAAATTTTTGTACACGTTCGAGGTATGTGTTTATCTCTTTCTATACTTTAGCATATTCATGATACTTAGACTTCTTATAATTTTTATGCCATTAATTGTTTTGTATACTTTTTCATTTATGAATCACTTTAGTTCCCACCCTTTTTGTGAGGTAGTTTTCCATTGTTCACATATGCTGGAGACCATAATTTTTGTTTTAACTGGATTTTATTATGCTTAATCTTTTGTTTGTGTTGATTGTATAAAATCTTGAACATGATCAAGACTTTTTTTTGTTTAATTTCGAGCACAACTACCTTGGCCAAATAAGTCAATTCCCTTGTGAGTGTGTGATCATTAGTAACCCCTTTGAGCTTTTTGTCGATATCCATGTTGATTTTTGCTAAATACTTGTCTATAAGTGTTTGGTTCATCTTTTTGTATGGATATTAATTCCTTGTTTTCTTGAACCCTTGACTATGATTTGTAGTTGAATTTTTACCTTGCCTTATAAAGTAGAGAGTATTCACATTATGATGATGGTTGAATTCAAGTTAGGGAGAGGAATGTTTATGTGCTTATGTTGTGATTGCTTTGAGGTTGTGATAGAAAATAAATAAAAAATGAAAAGAAAAAGAAATAAAAAATTGAAAAAGAATTGAAAAAAAAAAACAAAAAGAGTTGGAATAATGTTGTGTTAATAAGCGATGCGCTTTATGTGAAATTTGAGATTCGGAAGAAGTTTAATCAAAATTTTGTGTTTGAATCTTTGGTGGATTGATCACTCCCTTAGGTTTTGGCAAGTTTTTGTTTCGTTTAGATTTAGAACTTATCCCTTGTTTGTTAACCAAGTCACATTACAACCTTGAAAAGCCCTTGAGATTTTTGCTTTTATATTTTCAAGGTAAATTTTTAGATAAATGCATAATTTAGTCTATTGTTTGCAAGTTTGTTGTATGAGTGAAAATACCCCATTTTTGTGTGTTTTTCATCTACCGATGATTATGTTCACTAGGTGTGATTCATTTGTGACCAAGTATTATTTTAGAATGTTTGGTATATTCTTTATATTTAGTATTTATTTCATGTCTATGTTAACGGTGTAGTTTAGTGCTAAGTATGTTTCTTCGTGTGTACCATTTTTCATTTGAACCATTGCATTTGTTTTCTGCTTTGAAAACCTGTTGATTCGTGATTCTTTGATTATCGTTCTTTGCTTCTTTAAGTTTATTTGACTTTGTTTGAGGACAAACAATGATTCAAGTAGGGGAGAGTTTGATAAGTGCAAAAGTGTAGTTATGTTGTATAGACTTTTTGTTGCACTTATCGACTCTTGGTTGTTAATATCAGTTGAATAACCTAACTTTGTGTATAAATAAGTTTAGTTTGTGTATAATGGGTTTTCTTGTATAAAGTGTATTGTTTGATAGTTTTGTATTTATTTTGTAGGTACTTGAGCATTGTTGGAGCAATAGGAATAAACCTCCAAGATGCATTTTTGGATCAATAAAGGAATAATGCCAAAATTGGAAGTCATTGGAAGTTATGCAGAGAAAGAAACAGAAGTTGCCTTCCTGTCATGGATCACCGGGCGAAAGGAAGGCATCACCGGGCGAAATTTGAAGTCAAAATTCCTTGTTATTTATGCCATGTGTCACTGGGCAAAAGGGAGCGTCATCGAGCGAAGATAAGAAGAGTCGTCAGGCGATGAATTTTGATCGCCGGGCGATAGTAGATACTTGTTTCAGTTGAGGACGTGGCGTTTCCTGGGCCTTATAAATAGGAGCTGTCGTCGGGCGACGCTTTTATATCTTCGGGCGATGGTTGGGGATCGGATTTTTTTTATATTTCCTTTTTGTTTCATTTGGAGGGTTATGGTTTGGGGGGGGGGGGGTTATTTTTGTTCTCTCAACTCCATCAACCTCATTTTTATAGTGGATTAGCTTAGATAACAACACTAGGGCTTTTCTTATGGATGATTGGAGGTGGATTTCTCATTGACCGACTCTGATAAACCAGAAGATTTGTGGTTTATCTCTTTTCCTCTCTATGTATTTCTCTTTTGTTGGGTTTTGTGTGTATTTTACTTTGAACTTATGTATATTTGTCGCCCATGACGTTATATTAAACTTTCTTTACAAATCTTTGTGGATTATTGTCTTAGATTTTTGCTCTGTGCTAGGGATTTGAGTTGTTATAGACATATACTGCTTAGATTCTTATCTAGGATGATTATCGGTTAGTTTCTAAACTCTAGAGATAGATTTAGATCCGACATCTACTTGGGTATCAGAGCTTAATGCCTTTGTGTGGTTATGCTGTGCTGAGAGATCGTCAGTGCAATTACATAATTGTCTTATGTGTTGTTGAGGAGGTAGAGAGATCATTTCCTTTGTGATACAGTCGGTCTCTCAATTTGGGTTATAAATGACTTAGGTTGTGAGTGATACATAGTGACATTGATGAGTATTGTTAGGTTGAATGTAACTGGTCGATAGATTTAAGTCTGTGATGAGTAGGTTATATGCGGGCTTGATATGTTTTTCCTTAGTTTTTTTCTTTTTTTTTTACATTTATTTTCTGTTAATAACATTTTTTTTACAAACCTATTCAATCCCAAACTCATTAACAAATGATTTGTCAAACAACAATTCAATAATCAATCTTTGTGGACACGATAAATTCCCGGATAAATATTTCCAAAACTTTTGTTGCTTGCCGTTACACCGCTTCCAACAGGTATTAATTACACGACCTTGACTATAAACTACAAATTGGTTAAAATTGAAACCATTTAAATTGAAAGTCGTAGTGCTGATACCTAACGTGGTAAACAAAATACCTACTACAGGCCAATCAGTTAGGAAGAAATGTAAAGAGTGATAATTATTGAAACTAGCATATTGGAAGATCAATCGACCAAAATAACAGTGAGCAGCTACAATATTATAGGTTTCTTACTCTTTGACCAAATCTGTAACCTTCATTAGAAGATTCATTTTATGTGGTTTCCCTGATCAAACTAGAAGTTACCAAGGAACCGTGCATAACACTGAATAGGGAGCCACCAAATACACCAGCTACACCTAACATGTGAAATGGGTGCATAAGAATATTATGCTCAGCTTGAAGTACAATCATAAAGTTGAAAGTACCAGATATTCCTAGAGGCATACTATATGAAAAGCTTCCTTGGCCAATTTGGTAGATCAAGAAAACTGCAGTAGCAACTGCGACGAGAGTTGAATATGCAACAACAATCTAAGGGTGCATACCCAGACGAAAACTAAGTTCCCACTCACGACCCAAGTAACAAGCTACACCAAGTAAGAAGTGTATAACAATTAGTTCATAAGGACCACCATTGTATAACCATTCATCAACCGATGCAACTCCCCGTACGGGTAAAAGTGCAAACCAATAGCCACAAAATTAGGAATAATGGCACCATAAATAATATTGTTTCCATAAAGTAGAGATCCAAAAATAGGCTCATGAATACCATCAATATCTACTGGAGGGGCAGCAATGAAAGCGATGATAAATACAGAAGTTACAGTCAATAAGGTAGGGATCATCAAAACACCAAACCATCCAATGTAAAGACGATTTTTAGTGCTGGTTATCCAGTTACAGAAGTGACCCCATGGATTTTCGCTATCACGTCTCTCTAAAATTGCAGTCATGGTAAAATCTTGGGTTTATTTAAATTTAATTATCAGGGACTCCCAAGCACATGAATTCTCTATAACTATAGAATTAAGGGCTTGTTATCAAATAGTATAACACGACTTATATACGGGTGTCAACTAATACCACTATCCATTATATCCTGTTATTGATCTAGATTTAGACAAGTTGTGTTTTTTTTTATATTTCATTTCACCATCCATTCAAAAAAAATAAAAAAGGTTTTCTATATTCTCTATATATGACTTTGCTATGATATGTAATAATGATATATTAATTATTTCTCTATATTAATTACAATTTATCTTTTCATTATAATGGGTTGCCCAGGACTCGAACCCGAAACTAGTCGGATGGAGTAGAAAATTAATTTTTTAATCGAATAAAACAATAAAAAATCCCTCCATAAACTGTGCATGCATTTTCCATTGCACACGGCTTTCCCTATGTATACATCTAAACTTGAGTTACTTCAGAGGAATCTTGAAACTCAAGTCTAACTACATGAACATTTCAAAATCCTTTCTATATTTAAGTATCATAACATAACCAATCATTCATCATGGATCAGGTCGTTAATGAAAAGAATATCCAAATACCAAATGCAATTTCTATGTAACCACTGCAAAGTAGAGGAATCTCTTATAAAAATCAAAAAAAGAATCTCTTCTTCCTCTGTAAAGAATTCTTGCAAGAATTATTCTGAACCTGATCTTTTCAAAAAAGCGCGTACAATAATTTTATGTTTACAAGCTAATGTTTTAATACAAAAAAGACAAAGTATATATTTATTAGATACAAACTTTTTTTTTGAGGATCCATTATAATAATGAGAAAGATTTCTACATATTCCCAAAAATTGGTCAATAATATCAAAATCAAATGAATCGGCCCAGACTGGCTTACTAATGGGCTGCCCTAATACATTACAAAATTTCTCTTTAGCCAATGATCTAATTAGAGGAATAATTGGAACTATTATATCAAGTTTTTTGATAACAATTTCTATTAGAAATGTATTTTGCAGCATTTGACTCCGTACCACTGAACGATTTAGTCGCACATTTGAAAAATAGTCTAACAACTGAAATGAATGTTCGAATAATGGGTTTATATTGATCATTTTTGGTTGAGACCAAACATAAAAAAAACATTTCCATAAATGGATAAAAAAAATGTTTCCATTTATTCATCAAAAAGGCGCATTATTTGAAGCCAAAATGCATTTTCCTTGATATCGAACATAATGAATGTTAGGATCCTTGAAGAATGTTAAAGTATATGAAAAATCTTTAGCAAAAACTTTTACAAGATGCTCTCTTTTTTCATTAAAAAAATTCGCTCAAAAAAACACTAAAAGAATTTTATCGTAAATGAGAGGATTTATTACGTAGAAAAATGAAGATAGATTCATACTCACATACATAAAAATTATAGAGGAACAAGAAGAATCTTGGATGACTTTTTGAAAAAGTAGAAATTAATTTTTTGGTAGTAATAAAACTATTGCAATTCCAAAGAAACGGCTGTAATAAATGAAAAAAGGGGCATCTTTCACCCAATATCGAAGGATTTGAACTAAGATTTCCAAATGGATAGGATAGCGTATTCGTATATCTTACACATAATTTAAATATGTAGATTTATCCTTCAAAAAAGGAGAAATGGATTGAATTGATCTCAATTTTAATAAGATTTGATGATTTCTTCCTCCTCTAAGGAAAAGCTTAATTGTAGGAAAAATGGAATTTCCACGACGATGGAAAAATCCTCTGATATTATTTGAGAATAAAAATTATTATTATACCCCCAAAATAGATTTTTGTTAGAATCATTAGCCCAAATAATTAAATGATTATGTTGATACATTCGAGTAATTAACCATTTTACAATAAGTAAACTACATTTATTGTCATAACCTATATTTTCCACAAAATTTGATCTATTCAAATTATGACTATAAGCAAGTCCGTAAATATGTTAACTAAGAAAGAATTTGGCCAAAAAAATGTATATCTGTTTTCCTCCTAATCTCTCATATAAATACCGTACTTACAAGCTGTCAGGTTGAATTTCTACCCACTAAATAAGCTAAACTGTCATATTTACATTTACAGCTTATTATGTTAATTAAGAGAATAAATATTACAAATAAATGTACAATATCAACAAAGTTATTTCTAATAATTAGCTCATTATTGCAAATAATTATGTTGACATCCCCCTCAAATTGATGCTGGTAAATCTACAAGCATCAATTTGCCAAGTAGAAAATTGTGTCGCTGACGTGTCAAGGTTTTAGGGAAAATGTCAGCTATTTGAATAAATGTTGAGACATGTGGTAGATTTATGACTCTTCTATCATAGGCTTCTCGAATAAAGTGACAATCAACTTCGATGTGTTTCATTCGTTTATGGTAAACTGGATTTGCTGCAATCTGAATGGAACTGGTATTGTCAGCATGCAACGGAGTTGGTTGATGTTGAGAGAATCCAAGCTCACTAAGAAGACCACGCAACCATATTATTTCAGAACAAGCGGCATACATTGTGTGATATTCTGCTTCAGTGGATTAATTTGAGACTGAATCTTGTTTCTTACATTTCGATGAAATATGAGCATTTCCTAGGAACATACACCAGCCAGTAGTAGATTTTCTTGTGTCTGGACATCCAACCCAATTGGCATCACTATATGTTTGGAGTTTGATTGATGAATCAACAGGAAAAAATAAGCCTCGCTTTGGAGTGCCAAGGAGGTATCTAATGATTAGTTGTACCGCTGAAAGATGGAAATGTCGTGGAGCTTGCATGAACTTACTAATTATGTGTACAACAAAAGAAATATATGGGCGAGTGATAGTGACATAGATAAGACTTCCTACCAGTTTGTGATATTGAGTGGGGTCATCAAGAAGGTCACCTTTATCTCTTCTATATTTAACATTAACTTCCATGGGAGTGTCTACAAGGGTTGCATTTGTGAGTCCAGCTAGATGTACCAAGTATTGAATATATTTTTGTTGATTTAGAAAAACACCTTAATGATGATAATGCACCTCTAAACCCAGGAAATAAGTGATATGGCCTAACTCTTTCATTTGAAAAGTTGAGTGCAATAAGTGTTTGATTCTAGAAATAACATCTTGATCAGAACCTGTGACGACAATGTCATCCACATAAACAAGAAGCACCACAATTCCTTTAGGAGTCCTTTGTAGGAAAAGAGATGGATCATACTGACTTTGGTTGAATTCAAAACCAAGTAGTGTCGATCGAAACTTTTCAAACCAAACTCTCGATTCCTGTTTCAATCCATATAATGATCGTTTTAGTATGCAAACAGTATTAGGTGAAGGTGTAGGCATACCATTAGGAAGTTTGATATAAACTTCCTCCTGAAGATCACCGTGGAGGAATGCGTTTTTAACATCCATTCGATGTAGTGGGCAAGCTTGTGACATCGTAATAGCAAGAATAGTGCGTACAATTTTCGTCTTGGCAACCGGAGCAAACATCTCATCATAGTCAAGTCCATATTCTTGCTTATTTCCAAGCACAACTAAACGAGCCTTGTATCGATCTATGGATCCATCCGAGCACAACTTTATGGAGAACACAAACTTGCTTCCTAAAGGTTTAACAAATGAGGGACATGGCACTATATCCCAAGTTTGATTTTCTTCCAGGGAAAGAAGTTATGTTTCAATAGATTTCTACCAACAATCATTCTCCATGGCCTATTTATAAGATGAAGGAATAGGAGTAGAAGATAATGATGTTGTCATGCAATTGATATACCTTTCCGGGGGCTTTTTATCGCGTGAGCTGCATCATAGAGGAGCTAGTTCTGGTTCTTCTTCTACAAGACCAGCAACCAAGGAATTATCTTGAGGGGGCCCATACGTTGGTTAATTTTGATTGGAAGCACTACGTCTTTTGTAGGTCAAGAGAGGTTTAGAAGATTGTTGACCTGAATGAGAATTAGAAAAAATGGAAAAACAGAAACTGGAGAAGAGACGGAGTCATGATGTGATGCAAAAAAAATTATTTTCTAGGAAAATAACATTTCTAGATAAACGAATCCTACGAAGGTTAGGATCATAACATAGAAATACCTTTTGATGAGGAGAATATCTGAGAAAAGCACACTCAACAGATTGTGCAGTGAGCTTGGTGCGTTCCTGTGGAGTAAGATGAACATAACACACACAACCGAAGATACGAAGAGTGGAGTAATTTGGTGGGTGACCATATAACCGAATGAAAGGGGATTCATTACCTATTGACAGAGAAGCCATTCTGTTTATAAATGGACAGTGGTGGAAAGGTCTTCACACCTAAATCATGAAGGCACATGAGACTCCAACAAAAGGGTGCGGACAACATCGAGAAAATGACGATTTTATCTTTCTGCTACTCCATTTTGTTGTGGAGTTAAGGGGCATGACCTTTGAGATATAATGCCATTGGATTGCAAATATTCCTGAAATGAGTGTGACATGTATTCCCCTCCATTGTCAGAGTGAAATATTTTTATTTTTGATGAAAATTGGGTCTGAACATAAGCATGAAAAAATTTAAAAGTGGAAAAGACTTCATCTTTTGATCGCAAAAAATAGACCCATGTGAAACAACTATAATCATCAATAAAAGTTACAAAATATTTTTAATTAGCATGAGATATAACTGGTGCCACGCCCCAAACATCACTGTGGATGATATCAAAAAGTTGAGTTACATTAGACTGATGTGTTGGAAAAGGAAAATTTTTAATTTTGCCAAGCTTACAAGGAATACAATCAAAATGAACATAATTAAGAGATGGAATGTGTTTATTTCCAAGAAAACTAGATTTTAGCAAGTCATGAAGTACATTTGCGTTTGGATGTCCAAGACGCTTATGTCACACTTGGTAATCAACAATAGCAGAATTACACGAAACTAAAGGAAGAGAAAGACTTGGAGGAAATGAGAACTGAATTGGGAAAATGCGTCCAACTTTAGGCCCCTTCGCGATTATCTTCCCTGATTGTTGGTCCTGCACAAGACAACCAGATTGTGAGAAATGTACTTGACAATCATTCTCGACTAATTGACCAACTGAAATGAGATTACTAGTGATACCAGGAGAGACAAAAACATTTGTTAGAGATGAAGAAATATCACCAGTGGATGTAATAGGCAATTAATTTCCATCAGCAGTATGTATCTTCACATTTCAAAAATATTTTTTGATATTAGTAAGAAATTGGGCATTGTTGGTCATGTGGTTGGAAGCCCCCGAATCAAAGTAACAGGAAGAAAAGGATTTACCTGAGAATCCTAGAGCAGAGAAAGCTGAAACGATCATTTGTTGAACCATTTCAGGGGTAACTGTTGAAGTAGTAGTATAAGCATTTTGCTGAACCAGTGCTGGATTGGCTGAATTGTTAGGAATAGATGAATCAACTGAGGCGGTAAAAGCTGTGACATTTCTCTTTGCTGGCCTGATTGGGAATTCCTTAAGAATATGTCCATCTTTTTTGCAATAGTTGCAAAATTTTTTTGGACAGTTTGAAGCATAATGTCCCAATTGTTTGCAACAGAAACATTTAACACAACTCATGTCATTACTTCTTGACTTTCCTCATGCAACATATGCCACTGGAACATTAGATAATTTTTTATCTTCAATGAATGACTGCGTAAAGAGATGTTATTCTTCATGTAACAGATCATCGAAACACGCATCCAATGATGGGATAGGGTTTCGATGCATGATATTGGACCGAATGCCTTCAAATTCAGATCTTAATTTTATAAGAAATTGTTCTCGTTTAGTAGTTTCATGAACAAATTGTACAAAACTTAGACCTTTAGGAGTCAAGTCTGCATAAACTATATCGGTGTATTCAGCCCACAAATTCATGAATTGAGAGTAAAAGTTAGAGATGGAGAGACTATCATGTTTAAAGAGAGCTATGTCGTGTTCAAGCTGGAATCTTCGAGCGGTGTTGTTCTGATTGTAGACTTTCTTAAAATAATTCCACATTGTGGCTGCTATTTTGTAAGGTCGAAGATTCAGGACAATGTTGGGATCAACAGAACCTAGGACCCAGGACATGACTTGAGCATCTTTGACTACCCATTTGGCATGTGCAACTTTATCTTTCTCTTTGTCAGGGGCTGGAGTGTTGCCATCGACATGACCCCACAAATATTTTCCTGTGACGAAAATCTTGAAATGGAATGCCCAAGCAGAGTACTTTTTACCATTAAGGCGAACCAACAAGACTTCATGTTTTTCAATAGACATGGATCTATGGAAATATGAATTTAACAAGAACGACGAATTGAGCGAGAAACAGAAGAGAAAAAATGAGAACAGGAATAAAAATGAAACGAGATCGTGAGAAAAAAAACAGATTAGGTTCTTGGATTTTAACCTAGTTTGATACCATGTTAACTAAGAAAGAATTTGGCCAAAAAAATGTATATCTATTTTCATTCTGATCTGTCATATAAATCTTGTACTTACAAGCCGTCAGGTTGAATTTAAACCCACTAAATAAGCTAAAATGTCATATTTACATTTACAGCTAATTATGTTAATTAAGATAATAAATATTACAAATAAATATACAATCTCAACAAAATTATTTCTAATAATTAGCTCATTATTGCCAAAAAAATTTTTGACAAAATATACTCCCTAAAAATAAGTGGGTATATGGAGTGTTGTTGGCGAGATCTAGCTTGTTCTAAATAGACTTTATATTCCTTCATTTTAGAAATTATATTTGGTCAAAGGATCAGAGATTCATTTGATTATCAAATGATACATAGTGCGATACATTTAAAGCAAGGTATTTTATATCTATATTTGAATTGAAATAAAAAACAAATATGAATAGATATCTAGAAAACGAGTTAAAACACATTAATGGACTATTTCCCCTCGTTTGTTCCTTCTAATTTTTCTAGGACAACAACCTAGTTAAAAATCCTTTATTTTTTTGGACCAATCGCTCTTTTGATTTTGTAAAAAAATATCTTTATCAATATACTCTTTCATCTACACATTTCTTGCTACCCCATAACATAATAGGGAATAGCTAATAATTATCTATTCAAATTCTAATCTTATTCTCTATATTTTATTCTTTAATAGAGAATAAAATATAGAGAGAATCCATTATATATATTGAATTTGTTAAAGTTTATTGCCCCCATCAGTCAAATAAAAGGGGTCATTGAGCACCTCACTGCTATGTCATACTAGATCCGAACATTTGCCCTGAATTAACTTCCGATCATAATTGTTCTAGTGAATAAATAAAGAAAATATAGAATAGATAGAGTGGAGATAGAAGAGAAAGATATTTAATATAAACATTTCTCATAAGTTCATTAATTATGTTTTTTGTTGGCGGGTCTCTTTGTATGTGTTGTCCGAAAAGAGGAGGACTCAATGATTATTCGTTCGCCAGAACCAAAAGTCAAAATTTTGGTAGATCCAGAAGTCAAAATTTTTGGTAGATAGGGATCCCATAAAACTTCTTTCAAGCAATGGGTAAAACCTGGTCATTTCTCAAGAATAATAGCTAAGGGACCTGATACTACTAGAATCTAGAAACTACATGCTAATGCTCATAATTTCAATAGCCATACTAGTGATTTAGAGGAAATTTCCCGAAAAGTATTTAGTGCTCATTTCGGCCAACTCTCCATTATCTTTCTTTGGCTGAGTGGCATGTATTTCCATGGTGCTCGTTTTTCCAATTATGAAGCTTGGCTAAATGATCATACTCACATTCCACCTAGTGCCCAGGTGGTTTGGCCAATAGTGGGCCAAGAAATATTGAATGGTGATGTAGGTGGAGGTTTATGCGGAATACAAATTACATATGGTTTTTTCTAGATTTGGCAAGCATCTAGAATAACTAGTGAATTACAACTCTATTGTACTACGATTGGTGCGTTGGTCTTTGCATCCTTAATGCTTTTTGCTGATTGGTTTCATTATCATAAAGATGCTCTAAAATTTGCTTGGTTTCAAGATGTAGAATCCATGTTGAATCACCGTTTGGAAGGTTTACTAGGAATTGGGTTTCTTTCTTGGACGGGGAATCAAGTACATGTATCTTTACCAATTAACCAATTTCTAAATGCCGGAGTGGATCCCAAAGAGATCCCACTTCCTCATGAATTTATCTTGAATCAGGATCATTTGGCTCAACTTTATCCAAGTTTTATTGAGGGAGCAGCCCTATTTTTTACCTTGAATTGGTCAAAATACGTAGGTTTTCTTACTTTTCATGGAGGATTAGACCCACTAACTGGTGGTATATCGATGACTGATACTGCACATCATCATTTAGCTATTGCAATTCTTTTTCTCATTGCGGGTCATATGTATATAACTAACTGGGGTATTTGTCATGGTATAAAAGATATTTTAGAATCCCATAAAGGTCCACTTCTAGACCAAGCTCATAAAGGTCTATATGAGATCCTAACAACGTCATGGCATGCTCAATTATCTATTAACCTAGATATGTTAGGCTCTTTGACCATTATTGTAGCTCACCATATGTATGTTATGCCTCCTTATCCATACCTAGCTACTGACTATGGTACATAACTGTCATTGTTCACACATCACATGTGGATTGGGGGCTTTCCATAGTTGGTGCTGTTGCACATGCAACCATTTTTATGGTAAGATACTATGATCCAACTACTCGATACAACAATCTATTAGATTGTGTTCTTAAAAATCGTGATGCAAGCATATCACATCTCAACTAGGTGTGTATATTTTTAGGCTTTCACAGTTTTCGGTTATATATTCATAATGATACCAAGAGTGCTTTAGGGCTCCCTCAAGATATGTTTTCAGATACCGCTATACAATTACAACCTGTCTTTGCTTAATGGATACAAAATACTCATGCTTTAGCACTTGGCACAATAGCCCCAGGTGCAACAACAAGCACCACTTTGACTTGAAGAAATGGTGATTTAGTGGAAGTGGGCGGAAAATTAGCTTTGTTACCTATTCCATTAGGAAATGCAGGTTTTTGGTACATCATATTCATGCATTTACAATTCATGTGACGGTATTGATACTCCTAAAAGGTGTTCTATTTGCTCGTAGCTATCGATTGATACCAGATAATGCAAATCTTGATTTTCAGTTCCATTGTGATGACCCTGGAAGAGGGAGACATGCCAAATATCTGCTTGGGATCATGTCTTCCTAGGATTATTTTGGATGTACAATGCAATTTCTGTAGTAATATTCCATTTCAGTTGGAAAATGCATTCAGATGTTTGGGGAAGTATAAATGATCAAGGAGTAGTAACTCATATCGCAAGAGGAAACTTTACCCAGAGTTCGATTACCATTAATGGATGGCTACGCGATTCCTTATGGGCGCAAGCATCCCAGGTAATTCAGTCTTATGGTTCCTCATTATCAGCATATGGTATTTTTTCTTAGGCGCCTATTTTGTATGGGCTTTTAGTTTAATGTTTCTATTCAGCGGTCGTGGTTATTAGCAAGAACGTATTTAATCCATCATTTGGGCTCATAATAAATTAAAAGTTTATCTTTCTACTCATCCTAGAGTCTTGAGCATTGTACAAGGACATGTTGTAGGAGTAACACATTACATTCTGGGTGGAATTTCCACAACACGGGCATTCTTCTTAGAAAGAATTATTGCAGTAGGATAATGGCTAGGATGATTTGAAAATCATTATGGAATTAAGATTTCCAAGGTTTAGCCAAGGCTTAGCTCAGGACCCCATTACTCGTCATATTTGGTTTGGTATTGCTACCGCACATGACTTCGAGAGTCATGATGATATTACTGAGGAACTTCTTTATTAGAATATTTTTGCTTCTCATTTCGGACAATTAGCAATAATTTTTCCGTGGACTCCCGTGAATCTCTTCCATGTATCTTAGCAAGGAAATTTTGAGGCATGGGTACAAGATCCTTTACATGTAAGACCTATTGCTCATGCAATTTGGGATCCCCATTTTGGTCAACCGGCTGTAGAAGCTTTTACTCGAGCGGGTGCTCTTGGCCCAATAAAAATTTCCTACTCCAGTGTTTATTAGTGGTGGTATACAATTGGTTTACGTACTAATGAGGATCTTTATACTGGAGCTATTTTTATATTATTTCTTTATTTCATATCCTTATTAGCGGGCTGGTTACACCTACAGCCAAAATGGAAACCAAGCGTTTCGTGGTTTAAAAATGTAGAATCACGCCTCAATCATCATTTTTCAAGACTATTTGGAGTCAATTCCTTAGCTTGGGCAGGGGATTTAGTCCATGTGGCTATTCCAGGATCCAGAGGAGAATATGTTCGATGGAATAATTTCTTAAGTGTATTTCCCCACCCTCAAGGATTAGGGCCACTTTTTACGGGTCAGTGGAATCTTTATGCTCAAAACCCCGATTATATTAATCATTTATTTAGTACTTCGTAAGGCGCGGGAGCTGTCATTCTAACACTTCTCGAGGGAATCCATCCTCAAATGCAAATTTTATGGCTTACCAATATGGCCCATCATCATTTAGCTATTGCAATTCTTTTTCTCATTGTTGGTCATATGTATAGAACTAACTTCGGTATTAGGCATAGTATAAAAGATATTTTAGAAGCGCATATTCCTCCAAGGGGTAGATTGGGGCGTGTACATAAGGGTCTTTATGACACAATAAATAATTCAATTAATTTTCAATTAGGTCTTACTCTAGCCTTGTTAGGGGTCATTACTTCTTTGGTAGCTCAACATATGTACTCTTTACCTACTTATGCGTTTATAGCATAAGACTTTACTACTCAAGCTGCGTTATATACTCATCATCAATACATTGCAGGATTTATCATGACAGGGGTTTTGCTCATGGAGCTATATTTTTTATTAGAGATTAAAATCCCGAACAGAATGAGGATAATGTATTGGCAAGAATTTTAGATCACAAAGAATCTATCATATCCCATTTAAGTTGGGCCATCCTATTTCTAGGGTTCCATACTTTGGGACTTTATGTCCATAATGATGTCATGCTTACTTTTGGCACTCCGGAGAAACAAATCTTGATTGAACCTATATTTTCCCAATGGATACAATCTTCTCATGGTAAAACTTCATATGTTTCAATGTACTTTTATCTTCAACGAATAGTTCCACGCTCGATGCAGGGCGAAGCATATGGTTGCCGGGTTGGTTAAATGCTATTAATGAGAATAATAATTCTCTATTCTTAACAATAGGGCCTAAAAACTTCTTGGTTCATCATGCTATTTCTCTTGGTTTACATACAACTACGTTGATCTTAGTAAAAGGTGCTTTAGATGCATGTGGTTCTAAGTTAATGCCCGATAAAAAGGATTTTGGTTATAGTTTTCCTAGCGATGGTCCGGGACGAGGTGGTACTTGTGATATTTTTTCTTGGGACACATTTTATTTGGCTATTTTCTGGATGTTAAATACCATTGGATGGGTTGCTTTTTATTGGCATTGGAAGCACATTACATTATGGCAGGGTAATGTTTCACAATTTAATGAATCTTCAATCTATTTGATGGGATGGTTAATAGATTATCTATGGTTAAATTCTTCACAACTTATCAATGGATATAACCCCTTTGGTATGAATAGTTTATCCGTTTGGGTGTGGATGCTCTTATTTGGACATCTTGTTTGGGCTACTGGATTTATGTTCTTAATCTCATGGGGCGGATATTGGCAATAATTGATTGAAACTTTAGCATGGGCTCATGAACGCACACCTTTGGAGAATTTGATTCGATGGAGAGATAAACATGTGGCTCTTTCCATTGTCCAAGAAAGATTGGTTGTATTAGTTCACTTTTCAGTAGGTTATATATTTACTTATGCATCTTTCTTGATTGCCTCTACATCCGATAAATTTGGTTAATTTGGTTAATTTGATTCTTTATTGTATATGTGAAATTTGAATCTCTTTGTATGAAGAAGGGGAACCATATTCTTCAATTTTTGACATCTTAGGATCCGACTTCTATCATTGATACTAATAGGAAATGAATCATCATGGAAAATAAAAGTTTAAGTGAGAGGAAAAATGCATTGCTACTAATTGAAAATGAATCATCATGGAAAAGAAAAGTTTAATTGAGAGTAAAAATGCAATGATTCATCATGGCAACGAAAAATTTAATTGAGAGAGATAAGAAGAGACAAAAATTATAATAAAAATATCATTTGATTCAACGATATCCAAAAAAAGAAATGAGCAAAGCTCAATCGTTAAGTGAGAAATGGGAAATTCAGGAAAAGTTGGAAGTACTACCGCATAATAGTGCACCTACACGTCTTCATCGATGTTGTTTTGCAACCGGAAGACCACGAGGTAATTATTCACACTTTGGATTATCTGGACACGTACTTCGTGAAATGGTTCATGAATGTTTGTTTCCCGGTGCAACAAGATCGAGTTGGTAAGAATAAAAAATTATCTTCATTTTTTAAATTCATTTTGATGATCCGCGATCATAGGATGATCCCTTTACCATTCTATATCAATGGTTTATTCTATTTGTATAGATATGGGGGAGGGGTACATTCAATCTCTATTTTCCATTCATTGTCATTTGTTCTTCTTATCACGGAGTAAAGCAACTTGGTAGCTCACAAGACTCATAACCTTGAGGTCACGGGTTCAAATCCCGTCTCCGCAACATTTTTGATAAAAATTGGAACTAACTATTTTCTATTTTTGAAATAGATAGATAAATGTACTATTCAATACATAACCTTGAACCCGCGTCTTCTCATTGGAAAAGAGAAATTATACTATTCAACTATATTTGTGTTTTTCTTTTTATAGTACTTTATACTTTCTATATTGTACTTTTTAATTGATATATCATATCAATTCGATTTGTGCAGAGAAGTGTTTGATATCTATTAGGAGTGATGAATAATATGACTGATCAAGAAAATTCGAAATCCATATATGTGTTTTTTTATTAAGGCATGGATCGAGGGGTAGTTTTTTTATTTCACAAAAGAGCATGTTGGATCATGTATATGTAATATATACGGATAGAGAACTAGACGAATAGATTCACACTAGATATCTTTCTCATATATAGATAACAGGGTATGAATTCATATGGTCATGTTCTCTTGAGTGGAATAAAGATAAAATAGAAATTAGCTTTTAGAGAGATGGCTGAGTGGTTGATAGCCCCGGTCTTGAAAACCGATATAGTTTGAAACAAAGAACTATCGAGGGTTCGAATCCCCCTCTCTCATTTTTCTTAGCGAATGGATTTTTTATTTTGTTAATTTAGGTTGGCTCGGTTCTTTGGGCTCGGCTAAGTGGTGATATAGCCGAGCCCAAAACAAGATTAGATATAAACAAATTGAAAAACAAAATATTTTTTCAATATGATCTGCTCGACTCAACCCAATATGTATACTAAAATCAAAGTGATTCTTACTTCAAGAATTGGATTTCATGTCTGAATTAAGAGGAGTCATGGAAAGAACAGGTTCAAAATCTCTATCAATTCCTTTTTCAAATCCTGTGGTAGCTGTGCGAGCTCGTCCCGCATGCCATAAATGACCTAAGAATAGGAAGAATCCTAGAACAAAATGAGATACATAATTGACTGCATTAATCTCTTTAGCTATGCCACAAACGAAATTTAAAGAACCTAAAGGAGCATGAGTCATATATTCCACGGAATGACGTTCTTTCCAAAGCTGTATGTCTTTTGTCAGTCTGCTCTAGTCCAAACCATTAGGACCTCATAGAGGTTCTAACTAGGGAACACATAGATCCCAAAAATGCATAGTTTCTCCTCCAAAAATGATTTCTCCGGTCGTACAATGCATTAGATATATACCTAAACCGGTAGGCCCTTGAGCGGAGCCTACATTAGCTCCAAGACGTTGGTCTCTAACTAGAAAAGTAAATGCTTGAGCTTGAGAAGCTTCCGGTCCCGTGGGACCATAAAACTCACTAGTATAAGTAGTATTATTAAACCAGACAAAGCAGCAAGCTATAAAACCAAAAACGGCTAAAGCACATAAACTATAAGATAAGTAAGCTTCTCCAGACCATACTAGTGCACGTCGAGACCATGTAAAAGGTTTGGTTAAGATATGCCAGATTCCACCAAGTATAGAACTGGAACCCAACCATACATGTCCCCCAATTATATCTTCCAAATCGTCCACACTAACAATCCAACCCTCTCCCCCAAAAGGTGATTTTAGTAAATAACCCAATATAATGCTTGGACTAAGGGTTAAGTTGGTAATTTTTCTTAAATCTCCCCCTCCTGGAGCCCAGGTATCATATAGGCCTCCAAAATAAAAATCCTTAAATACTAACAGAAAAACCCTTATACCTAACAAAATTAAGTGAATACCTAAAATAGTAGTAATTTTATTTCTATCTTTCCATACATAACCAAAGAATGGAAAAGATTCTTCAAGAGTCTCAGGTCCCAAAAGTGCATGATAAATACAACCAAAGCCCAATATTGCAGAGGAAATTAAGTGAATTACTCCAGACACAAAGTATGGAAAGGTGTCGATAACTTTCCCTTCCGGACCAACCCCTCAACCTAGAGTAGCTAGATCGAGAAGTAAAATTAAGCCTTGTTCATACATGGGCTTCTCGGGCATGAAATAAGAAACTTCAAATAAGTTCATTGCTCTAGCCCAGAATACTATTAATATGGCATGGGCTACATGGGCCCGCAGTAGTTTATCGAATAAATTGATAAGTCGGACATTCCCGACGCACCAAGCAAAACCAGTAGTTTCTTGGTCACGGAGAATTAAAGCTAAAGTTCCAATAAAGAGCGTTTCCACGTGGTAGAACCTCCTTAAGGAATATAAGGTTTTCATGAGGCTGATCTTGAGCCGCTATCCATGCACGAATACCTTCGTTTAAGAGAATATTTTTGGTGTAGAAAGTCTCAAATTCAGGATCTTCTACTGCGCGATTTTCTTGAGAAACAAAGTCATATGCACGCAGGTTCAGGGCCAAACTGACTACTCCAAGAGCACTCATCCATAAACTAGTTCTTGGTACAAATAACATAAAGAAATGTAACCAACGTTTATCGGAAAAAGCAACACCAAAGATTTGGGACCAAAAGCAGTTAGCAGTAACCATTAAATAAGTCTCTTCTGCTTAGGTTGGGTTAAAAGCATAAAATGTATTTGCGCCATCGCCATTTTCAAATAAGGTATTTTCTACGGTAACGCCATGAATAGCGCATAGTAGGGTAGAGCCTAATACACCAACAACTCCCATCATATGAAAAAGGGTTCAATGTCCAATTATGAAACCCTTGGAAAAAGAGAATGAATCGAAATATAGTTGTTACACCAAAACTAGGCGCAAAGAACCAACCAGACTGGCTTAGTGGATAAATCAGGAAGGAAGAAACAAAAACAACAATTGGACCAGAGAATGCGATTGCATTATAAGGCCGCAATTGAACAGATCGAGCAAGTTCAAATTGACGTAACATAAAACCTATTAATTCGAAAGCACCATGAATATAAACAAAAGTCAACATACCACCTAATTGACACCAACGGGTAAAATCTCCCTGTGCTTCAGGACTTCACAGTAACAACAAAGAGTGTGCTAAACTATTAGCAGGAGTAGAGACTGCTGCACTTAAGAAGTTATAACCTTCCAAATAGGAACTTACAAATCCATGAGTATACGATGAATTTACAAAGGTGGTACATGTGAACCAACCCCCCTCGGAAAAATATGAGCAAGGAAAGAGCAATAGACCGGATCAACCCACAAAACGGTCCCTCCGTAACCAGTCATCCATAATATCAAATAAATCATTGTGATCTTTGGTAAATTTACCAAGAACTATAGTCATAGTGATCCTCCTATTCAATTACTTCAAACCATTTCCGAACAACTACTAGCATTTTCAGGGATGCAACCTTCGAAGCTTTTTTCATTTTATATATGATTTGACTTCTCGTAGACTGCCCCCTCTTTTCTACTGGGTTTCAAATAGAAAAATTCTTTTTTTTTGTCGATGGATATCTAATCTAGGTCAAATCTATTAACTGAATTGGCTTATTTCTTTATATTCTAAAAGAATTCCCTGAGTCATGACTCGCAAATTGTCTTATGACTCATAAATCATAAAAATAATTTTTTTAAAGAACTATTCCATAAACTAATGATCGATCACTTTTATTACTCTCATTACCAGCAGATCCCCAGACATACTACTCTTCTTTTATCAAATAAGATTATTATTGAATCTTGTTTGTGAAATAAAAAAAATATTTTTCTATATTCTTCGAATAAGTCATGATCAGAAGCTCTTTTACTAACGTTCCTTACAACTGTTGCATAAGACACATTCCTTAATCTTGACTTAACTTGTAACACACTAAAGGTATTCTTCCAAAGTGTTGAGCTCAAAACCTGATGATATAACACACCTTCTTAACAGAGTCAGAACCTACTTGACAGAAGCCATACACTAGACAAACATGTTAGAGTACACAATTGTTCTTAAAGATAACATGTAAAGTTATCATCAAAACATAAGGCCAGATGTAGAACAAACTTTGTTCTCACAATCTTTTTCTTTTTTATGATGAAAAAACATGTATTTTGATAGAACAATTCATACAGTGTAATCACCATAGAACACAAATTCAATAGAGCTAGAAGGCTCCCCCTGAATCTGTTAATACTCAAAATTCCATTAAAGCATGTTTAGAGTCTCCCCCAGGGACCAAGACTCATAGAATGAATTTTACATTACACAAAGCAATATAGAGAAGGAATACTTCTCCATCGATGACTCATCAATGCCTGACTAGAAATACCTAGTCTTCATCTCAAAACCTGGATTATTATCAGAGCACTGTGAGGCATTATAACATGTTTAGTCATAGCCTTGATGACTTGCATTAAACATCAGAACTAATATGTGGTTCTTCTATAAACTAGAATTATGCCACCAAATGGCGCATACCATCATGTCATCAGAGAGTTCAACACCTGAACTATTTCCTGACTGACCATGTCTTTTGAACATGTCTTCTGACCATGTCTTAGAACAAGTCTTTTAGACCATGTCTTTAGAACATGTCTTAGACCATATCTTCCGAATATGTCTTAGACCATCTCTTCTGAACATGTCTTAGACCATGTCTTTTGAACATGTCTTTAGACCATATCTTCTAAAGGTTCACAACATATGAAGCAACTCGGTTATCAACAGAATTACTATACTACAAGAGAGTTCACAACTTCTGTAGTGTCAGAGTCTGATAACACGTAACGTGGTTACAAACACTTTCAGACAGTTAACAACTTTTGAACAGTCTTGCGATAGTGGATCAAACATTTCCGAAGCATACTTGATATTCTTTCATATAGTCCACCACTTTTGAAACAAGTGCTAAGTAACATAACATATTTTTTAAGCTTCCAGACATTTCACAACTTTTGAAGCAACAAAGTTTGATTACGATATTTTCAGAAAGCTCACAACTTCTGAATAATAGGTATTTGCAACATACAATTTTCTTACTTTCATAAAGTTCACAACTTCCTTGAACAGTAGGAATATCATAGTTTGATGTAACCATATTTTCACAAAGTTCACTCCTTTTGAACAATAGGTATAATCAACACCCAATTTCCTTACTTTGAGTCAATTCACAACTTTTTAAAAATTAGGAATATCATAGATTAATTAACCCTATTTTCACGAAGTTCACTCCTTCTGAACAATAGGTAAATCAGCGTCTATTTCATCTTTTAACTTAATCAGAGCCTTTTAACCAAATCATAGTTTCAGTTCATGATTCATTTTTAGACAATTCACAACTTCTAACGAATAAATGTTCATAGATGCTTATCTCATCAGAGCTTTATTTAATGCTATCTTCATGCATCTTGATCTTCTAGTTGCTTCCCATATTCTTAGCTCATCAGAGCGTTATTCAAAGCTTTCTTCATGCATCTTGGTCTTCTAGATGCTTCCCAGATGCTTAGCTCATCAGAGCATTGTTCGAGCATCTTGATCTTGATCTTCTGGATGGCAGATGGTAATCTTATGATATCCATTTAACCCGTCTTATGAAAACCAATGAAGTTTTGCAAAGTTACTGAATCAAATATCAAACAAACTGTTAGCGGTAAAATCATTATATCATGTTTGGGTTTGAGATCTAAGATTAAGTACTATCAAAAGCATTAACTCTTTCTCCCCCTTTGTCCGAAATCAAAAAGAATTTAACAGACAAAATAAATTTTCATTGAACAATGAAATATGTTTGGAATAACTTTTTATGGAAAATATTATTGAGGATTGTTAGCACACATTATACCAAAATGAGACTATGAATAAGTTAACACAAAACAAAATTTTATTCATTGAACGGGAGGGAGTACAAACATGATACACTTAATTGACACAGATACAAAATAAGAAACATCAAGAATTTTTATCAACCATCAAAGAATTTACATATTTTTCCAACAGAACATTTTCTGGACCATTTCACCGGATAATTTCAACAATCCCTTCTTTAAATAAGACTTCACACATAACTCTCCAAAAAGGTATGTAGGACTTGTTGTGACTTCTAGAGATAATAATTGATTTTTGCAGAAAATTGAAGATAGTTTGAGGTAGATTTATCTGGATTTGATTGACCATGAGGAAGAGGAAAATTCGATAATCGTGAGACATGATGTCTTTGTTTACTTCTCGAGGACGAAAATTGGTTAACAACAGCTTAAACTAAAATCTGGGAATAGGGAGAAGATTTTCAGGATTGATAGGTTCATAATTGGACGACGTGTTGTGGAGAGAAACGAGCTCCTCAACAAGAGAATACTGAAACTTAACTTGTTCGGCAGTGAATCTAATGTTCTCACAACCAATATAAATAGCGATGAAGAAATGAGTGATGATGATGGGGACACCAAAAACACGGGATGCAATGGAACACCCTCCACACATGACAAAAGCATGTTTCCAAAAATATTTTACAAGAATTATGTAGATGGGTCCACGCAACATGGTGAAGTATTTTGACCTATCTTGAAAATTCATGGTTAAGGTGATACTTGAAGCTACCTCTCTTTCCCGAAGACGAATAAGATTGATTTGTTCTTCAGATATGACTTCAAGAAGATTCTCATTTCCACGAAAGGTTATTAGAGACATGAAGAAAAATGGAAGAGAGCCTTTTAAAAAAATGGATGAAAGAGATGAGATATGAGCCTTTTAAATAGATGGAGAGGAAATTTGATAATCAAGATGTAATACGGTGGGAGAACTGACTTGGTTGTTTTGCGTTTGATTACAATTGTTGCGGATAGCAAGAGTCGCCACCAAATTTTATTTTATCCAATAAGGGAAGGGTGAAAAGAACAGGAAAGACCTTTGAGATTATTTTCTTGAGTTTGGGGGGTAGATTATGAAAAGGGAAGGTGTTATCACCCTTTTCATCCGTAGTCATCTATAGGCTCTTAGTTGCTTGCTTGATCACTTGCTTTGGTTGAAAATATGCTTTGTGGTGTGGGTTTGAAAATATTTTGAAAACGTCTTTGTAATGATTCTCGTCTCTATAAGAATGCGTACAAAGTATTGGTTTTGAAAATAGTTCAAAGAGGTATTTGTGGAAAATGTTTTTGAAAGGGATTTTGAAAAGTGTCTTTGTAATGATTCTCGTCTCTATAGAATGCGTACAAAGTGTTTTGTCTTTTGAAATGTTTCAAATGGAAATGTTGGTGTGAAAATGTTTTTTTAGTTATGAGCAAGCAAGAAACTATGAGCAACCTACCTACTCAAAAGGTCTAATGTTCTTTTACTCCTCCTTTAGATGTTTCTATATTACCATTGATTTGGTAAGAAGCCCCATCGTTGGATGTGAAGGGACAGGCGTGGGTCGTTTGTATAGTCATAGAAGGAAACCTATGAGATGTTTTAGCAATTTCATTAGGGACTAGATCGTTTACCGAAGCAAACATCAAGGGACTACGATCTTTTATCGAGGGTCTTTGCTAAAATGCCCATATTCGAGGGACATGACTATTTTCCGAGGTAACAAGTGAGATTACCCGAGGGGTGCATGTGTGCAAAGTGTGTTTGATTGCATGCATTTAGTCTTTGATTAGGGTTATCTACTTGTTGGTTTTATCTTGCCGTACATCCTAATTACTAACATTTGTATAAAGCAATAAAAATGGAGAAAATAAATATCCTACACTATCACAACCATGTTGAATAAAAATAAAATATAAATAATAGCATAAATAACATAAAAAGAGAGAAAAAATGAGTCTGTCGATCCAAGCAGTAGGCTCCTTCGATTTATCCTTCTTCTTCTTCTTTCGATTGGGGCTGGGAATCAGTGTGAGCACCCTTCGATTACACCCTTTTTCCTTCTTTTGATTGGGGCCTGGAAGTCAGTGTGAACACCCTTAGTTTCTCCCTTCTTGCTCCTTTCGATTGGGTACAAGATGAGCTTGTTTCTGAATGTTTGAAGTACCCAGCTCCTTCCTTTAATTACAAGAGTGCAAAGCTCCCATGTGGAGATTCAAAAGGCTTCAATGTTTAGTCAATCGGAGGATATAGAAAACCTGTCTAAATTTTGAAAATGAATCTAACAAAGGTAACTTTTGAAACTACAAGCCAGAGGTTAGCACAAGTTTATTGGGCACCAAAATCCAAAGTCTAACTAGTCTGATTTGAGATTTTCAACATATAGGCAGTGCGAATCGAAAGTTAAGACACAATCAACTTCCTAGATGGGATATCTACATTTTTCTTTTATTTATATGTGCAAATGATATTTAACTGAAAAGTTACAAGTTTAGAGGAAACTTACCTCTTGAAGTTCTAATCGAAGAAGCTGTATGTGACTTCCTTGGTGGTGGATGGAGCTTCACTGGAACCTTCCTGAAGCTAGTTCAGTTGCTGCTTTGTTTGGGCAATCACTGAATCAAAGGAGAGTGTGTGATAGTGGTGAGTGAATCAAAGGTTATTATATAATCAGTCTAGGGAGTGAATCAAAAGACTATCATGTTACAATTAGGGAATGAATCGAAGGTTGGTTATCTGGAAGTTATGGAGTGAATCGAAGGGTTCACTAATGCATGAAGGGATCTGAGTCCTAGAGTTTGAGTGTTTGAGAATGTTTGAGGATGTTTGATAGTGTTTGAGAGTTTTGAGAATTTGGTAATTTTATCACAATAAGAGTTTTTTCAGCTACCAGCGGCCCCTTTAGATGTGTTATGGAACATCTTATTTATAGATGAAATTGGCTGAGGTTTGGGAGGAAAAATAAATAAGATTTGAACAAATTGGGTATGCTGTTTTTCTAGCCTTTGAGGTGAAATTTTTGTATGCCAATTTGGTGCAAATATGGGAGCAGAATAGCAGAACTGCTTTGTAGCAGTTTTGGAGTGTTGTGACCAATGCAACAGTCTTATACTTGGCAGCACATAAGACTCTGTCTAACAAGCATCTTTGAATATTTCAACCTTTTGTTTTGACCACCTAGATCCAACCTTCGACCAGACTCTTCTTCAGACAACAATATTTGATTTTCACCCAAGGTCTATCCTTCGAATGGATCATATGTGTATCCTTTTGAAGGGGCCAAATGCGTATCCTTCGATTGTACTATCTGTGTGTCCTTCGAAGGGATCACGTATAATTATTTGAATGGCCTAGTAAAGTATATCCTTCGAATAGGGAACCTATGTATGCCCTTAAAATCCACCAATACATGTCCTTTGTAGGGGCCACAAATTGTGTGCGTTGAAGGTTTTCTAGGGTGGGATCGAAGCAAGCTTATTTCAAAGGGAGATTTTTTCCATTCGAAGTTAGTGTGAACATAGCCAATGCCCTGTCGAAGCCTGCATGCAGGTGGTCACTACTTTGTGACTCCAAGCAAACATATAAGAGGTCATTGCTCAAATGAAAGTTTGCATGAAGAGCCAATGTCCAATCGAAAGTTGCATGCAGGAGGTCACTGCTTTTTGACTCCAAAGGAAAACATGTAGGGCCAAATGGTGCAATCGAATCCTACACGCAGGAGGCCTAAATGCTCAAATGAGGCTTGCATACAGGAGGTCCCTGCTTTGTGGATCGAAGGAAATCCTTCAGAAGGCCATTGCCTTCTTAATCGAATGAGGCTGTTTCAAAGGGAAACAAACGTCCAGTCGAAGCTTGTGTAAAGTAAGCAAGCAAAAGACCAATGCCTCAATCGAAGCATGGGAATTTGAGGCAATTTTAAAAGAGGCCAGATGCCCAATCGAAAGATCTAGATCGAAGCAATATGTTTTTCTTCAATTTCGTCAGAAAAATCGAATTTATCTATTTTGCTTTTTCAATAGTTTCCTCTTTGACTTGATGCTTAAAAATCCCATATGATCTAATTGTACTTGTGCAAACTTGAACTATTAGAAATTTTATGAGAAAAATATTGAGAAATGAGAGGGTAAATTTTGGGGTACAACAGCTGCCCATGTTCAATCTTCTTAAACTTGAAGAGTTAGATTGGCAAGTCCTCCATTCGCGACTAGAAGGTAGAAGTTGATTGGAAACCAGAGTGCCCAGAAATTTGCACTTGATGATGTGTTAGTTGACTGTGTAGGGAATGGGCTTAAAGATTCCATTTGGAAAGATGATGAAGAGTTGTCAGAGGTGGGCTTATAGATGCCATCCAAAGGTAATTGTCGATAGAAATTAGACTAAGCTTAATCTTGATTTCAACTGGAAAAGAATCAGAATAAATCTTTGGACGATTTAAACTGAACCATCAGAAGTGCCTACTGGAAAAGTATCAGAATAAATCTTTGATCGATTTAAACTGAACCAACAGAAGTCTTGAATAATATTTAACTGGGAAAGAATCAGAATAAATCTTTGGATTGATTTAACTGAACCAGAAAAAACTGTCTATTGGAAAAATTATCAGGATAAATCTTTGATCGATTTAAACTGAACCAACAAAAGTCTTGAATAGTCTTTAATTGGGAAATAATCATAATAAATATTTGGATTGATTTAACTGAACCAGAAAAAAGTGTCTACTAGAAAAGTATCAGGATAAATCTTTGATCGATTTAAACTGAACCAGCAGAAGTCTTGAATAATCTTTAACTGGGAAAGAATCAGAATAAATCTTTGTATTGATTTAACTAAACTAGAAAAAGTGTCTACTGGAAAAGTTTCAAGATAAATCTTTGATCGATTTAAAATGAACCAGCTGAAGTCTTGAATAGTCTTTAACTCGAAATGAATTAGAATAAATCTTTGGATTGATTTAACAGAACCAGAAAAAAGTGTCCACTGGAAAAGTATCAGGATAAATCTTTGATCAATTTAAACTGAACTAGCAGAAGTCTTGAATAATCTTTAACTGGAAAAGAATCAGAATAATTCTTCGGAGCAATTTAACTGAACCAGAGAAAGTGTCTACCAGAAAAGTATCAGGATAAATCTTTGATTAATTTAAACTGAACCAGCAGAAGTCTTGAATAATCTTTAACTGGACAAGGATCAGAATAAATCTTTAGAGTGATTTTACTGAACCAGAGAAAGTGTCTATTGGAACAGAATCAAGATAAACCATTGGTTAATTTAAACCGAACCAGCAGAAAAGCGTCTACTGGAAAAGTATCAAAATAAATCTTTGGAGTGATTTAAACCAAACCAGCAGATGTTTGAAGGAAGTGTTTGTCATGTAGATAGTCACCCCATCCTATTTCGGGAATTGATCTACAATCAATTTGTTCACAAATAGTTGTCTCGTCTTATTTCATGTATTAATCTGAAACTTTGTTGAAAATTGGTAATGACATTTGTTTGCTTGCTAACTTTCCTGAAAAAGGTAACGAGTCAGCTGTGTGCAGTGTCATGATGTATGAGATGTGTCGAGTAATGATGTTCTCAAAACAAATGAGATTGCGATATATGCATTTGTGTTGTCGACGCTATGATGTTTGTAAAATGATGTATGAATACAATGTATGAACGTATCAGTTGTTCTACTGCAGTGTTGCTGGATTGGGAAAAATGAATCCTTAATTGCTGCTGGGGATGAAAAGCGTAAATGTTCTTATTTTGTTGAAGTTGAAGTGCTGAGAGACGGATTTCCGTTGTTTACAGAAATGGACTCTGTTGAGGAAGGGAAATTCCATGAACTTGCTTGGGGATTTTCATGAAGTTCTGCCAGGGAATCTTGACATCATTAGGCTGTATGCAGTGATTTTATAGTAGGATGCCCCTGCCTCTATACCTGTTGGAGAAAGTACATGCAGGGGTTTTGTGGATGGCCTTTAGACATTGTCCTGTTTCTTAAAGTCATTAGTAACCGTCTTTATGTTTTTTATGCATATTTTTATAAACGGTAATGACATTCAAATTTGTATGTTAAAAAATAGTCATTGGACGTTTATGTAAACAAATGGTTTTGTATTTTCCAAGAGATAATTTTGTATTAATTTGAATAAGCGTTTTTTGTACAAGGAGACGAACATCCTAGTAAGAGAATGTCGTCGTAAGAATGAAAACTAATATAAAGAAAAACAGCTATGTGAAATAATCCCGTTGATTTCCCATTCTGCTATTTCCTTTATGTCTTCAGGCATCTCATCTCTTTGCTGCTTGTTCGAAGTTGACTGGATTGATTAGTACCACTTGAGCTTGATAGTTGTTACCGAAGATTGGCTGTAAGGTGATCCAATGGGACATAGTTATACGCTTTCGATCCCTAATTTTTTCCTGGACCTCCCTTTTGGTTTTTCAGTCCACCGAGATACCCTTTTTTCCCCAAGTCTCCCTTTCAGGTTTTCGACTTACCGGGTGTACAAATTTTTCATATGTATATCCCTAATTTTGACCTAACCTTTCTGGTTCGCTGAGATGCCCTTATTTTTGCCTAGGCCAGTCTACCTAGTGGGTCTTTGTTCATGTGTAGTATCTTTTAACTATGTCCGTATTTACAGGGTGCGGAAGGTCGTCGCCGTCTATAGTGGTTAAGATCATGGCTCCACCAGAAAATATTTTCTTGATAACAAATGGTCCTTCGTATGTAGGAGTCCATTTTCCCCTGGGATCACCTTGCGGCAGTCTGATGCGCTTGATTACTAAGTCACCATCCTGATATACCTAACGTCTGACCTTCTTGTCAAAAGTTTTAATCATACGTTTTTGGTACATCTGACCATGGCAGACAACCGCGAGCCTCTTCTCATCAATCAGGTTTAATTGATCAAATCGAGTCTGAACCCATTCATCTTCATTCAAACCCTCGTCCTTCATGATTCTTAATGAAGGTATTTGGACTTCAATATGTATGACAACTTCCATGCTGTATACCAAAGAGAAAGGAGTTGCCCCTGTTGATGTGCGCACTATGGTGCGGTAATCGTGAAGAGAAAATGGTAAATCTCATGTTAGTCTTTGTAGGTCACTGTCATTTTTTGTATGATCTTTTTGATGTTTTTATTAGTGGCCTCCATAGCGCCATTCATCTT
Organism: Vicia faba; assembly: GCA_948472305.1. Lineage (NCBI taxonomy): Eukaryota > Viridiplantae > Streptophyta > Magnoliopsida > Fabales > Fabaceae > Vicia > Vicia faba. The sequence continues at coordinate 1,183,642,120 of OX451740.1, forward strand.
CGGTCGGTAAGGAGAAGAGCCATGATGCTGGATTTTGAATTGCGCGTATAGTCCAGTGATCATAGTATTATTGATATTAGTACCATTATCTGTAATGATTCTTTCTGGAATACCATACCGATAGATAAGGTTATGTCTGATGAATCGGGCCACAACGTTCTTAGTCACGAGGATGAAACGGTATCCATTAGAAGTTGTAGGTATGATCTCCCCAATCATATCGATGCCCAACATTACAAATGGCCAGGGAGCAGTCAAGACGTTTAGAGGAACCGGAGGAACATGTATTTTATCAGCATAGATCTGGCATTTGTGACAAGTTCGCGAATGCTGATAACAGTCTGTTTCTATAGTGGACCAATAGTATCCTTCCTGTAGGATCTTTTTAGACATCGTGTACCCACTAGAATGGGTTCCAAAGGTATCTTCGTGTAAATAATCCATAATCTTTTCTGCCTCACTCTTGTCTATACACTGAAGCAAGGTAGAGTTGTGGTTGTGTTTGTAGAGGATTCCATTACTGAGGAAGAACTTGGCAGAGAATCTTCTTAGAAACTTCTTATCGTTGACTGAAGCCCGCTCAGGATATTTTTGGGCTTCGAGATGTCTTTTAACTTCATGGAACCAAGGTTTGTCCACTACTTCTTAAGTATCAATCTCATGACAGTATGCTGGTTCATCCATCCTCTTAATAGTGATCTGAGGAGCCTCGTTATCCCACTTGATTTTGAACATGGATGACATAGTAGCTAGCGCGTCCGCTAGTTGATTTTCCTCTCATGGAAAATGCTCAAAGGTAATTTATTCAAAATGTGGAATCACTGTCTACACGTGCTCTTTGTAAGGGATGATATTAGGATGCTTCGTGTCCCATTCTCCTTTGGTTTAACTGATTACTAAGGCCGAGTCTCCAAATACACTCAAGGATTTGATCCTTAAGTCTATGGCAGCTTTGAGACCCATAATGCATGCTTCATATTCAACCATATGATTGGTACAATTGAAACACAATGTGGCAGTGAAAGGAGTATGACATCCTTCAGGATTTATGATCATAACACTGATGCCATTGCCGAGTGCTTTGGAAGTTCCGTCAAAAACCATAGTCCATCGGGATCCTTGTTCAGGTCCGTCATACAGTCTAAGTTCTTCACAATCATTCACTAACATGATGTCCTCATATCGGAATTCAAAATTCATGGATTGATAGTCATCCATAGCCTGATGAGCCAAATGATCAGCTAGTACACTTCCTTTTATTGCTTTTTGGGTAGTGTATTGAATGTCGTATTCGGTCAGGACCATTTGCCATCTTGCTATTCTTTCGGAAAGAGCGGGCTTCTCGAATATGTATTTAATAGGATCCATCTTAGATATAAATAAGGTAGTGTGAGTTAGCATATATTGTCTTAGCCGGCAAGCATCCCATGCCAGAGCGCAACAAGTTTTCTCGAGTAGTGAATATCTGGTTTCACAGTCGGTAAACTTTTTTCTCAGGTAGTATATTGCGTGCTCTTTTTGGCCAGACTCATCATGGTGCCCCAACACATACCCTATTGAATTCTCTAATACTATTAAATACATGATCAGAGGTGTCCCTTCATCCGGAGACATTAAAATTGGAGGCTTTTAAAGATATTCTTTTATTTTGTCAAAGGCAATCTGGCAATCGTCATTCCATTTTACTGCTTGAATTTTCTTTAGTAATTTGAAGATTGACTCATAAGTAGCGGTTAGACGGGAAATGAATCGAGAAATGTAGTTTAAATGTCCCAAGAATCCCCTAACCTCCTTCTCAGTTCGAGGAGTTGGTATTTCTTGTATGGATTTTACCTTTTCAGGGTCTACTTCAATACCTTTGCCGCTTACAATGAAGCCCAAAATCTTACCGGATCTTGTTCTAGAGGTGCATTTATTCAGGTTCAACCTTAGTTTGTATTTCTTCAGTCTTTCAAATAGCTTTTGCAGGTGGTCCAGGTGTTCCTCTTCAGTTTGAGATCTGGCTATCATATCATCAACGTAGACCTCTATGTCGTGATGGATCATATCGTGAAACAAAGCTACCATGGCACGCTGATAGGTTGCCCCGATGTTCTTTAACCCAAATGGCATAACTTTGTAGCAGAAAGTTCCCTATTGCGTGACGAAGGTCATTTTTTCCATGTCTTCAGGTGCAATTTTGATCTGATTGTACCCAGAGAAACCATCCATGAAGGAAAATACCTTGTGTTGTGCGGTGTTGTCGACCAGAACATCAATATAGGGAAGCGGAAAATCATCCTTGGGTCTCTCCCTATTTAAGTCTCTATAATCCACACACATTCTTACCTTACTATCCTTCTTAGGTACCGGAACAACATTAGAAACCCATTGTGGATAAGAGGTGACAACTAAGAAACTGGTATTGAATTGTTTCATGACTTCAGCCTTGATCTTTTTTGACATCTCTGGTAGCATACGACGAACCTTTTGTTTCACTGGAGGGAAGTTTGCTTTTTTCGGCAGATGATGGACCACGATCTCAGTGTCGAGTCCTGGCATGCCTTTGTATGACCATGAAAAGACATTAACATAGTCATGTAGCATCTAAATTAAATGCTCCTTGACACTATGCTCCAGATTGGCACCTATGTTGACTTCCTTCTTATCCTCTTCAATACCCAAGTTTACTGTCTCAACTGGCTCTTCATGGGGGTGTATTCCCCTTTCTTCCTGTTGTAACAGTCTGGCAAGTTCCTCTGGTACTTCACAATCTTCCTCACCTTCGTCCTCGGCTTGGTAGATTGGATTTTCAAATTCATATTTGGCAATAGCAGAATTGTTACCAATGGGATCCAGAGTGGATGTGGATCTGCATTTTAATATGTAAGTGTGTGTAAGAGCATAACTTTTTTTGATAAAGTAAAAAAAAAGAAAAGAAAAGAAAGGAGCGTAAAAATTTGCATCCAAAATGTCCAATGATTTATTAATGACATATGAAATTGAAGTAATAACCCTCACAGATAGACCATTATGCGTCAGGTAAGACACGAGGTTTTAGAGTTTCAATTGTTTAAATATTACATATTAAAAATAAAAAATAATTACTCTTGAATAAAAGTAATAGGAAAAAAATCTTGGGCCTCCCAATTATTGAGTCCATCGCTGATATTTGGGAAGATCCACTTTTCCATGTCACAATTGCTATCACTGTCTTCCAATACATTGACTCCATGGTTGCTGATATGTAGTGGAGGTCCCCCAGCACGAGCACGACGAACAGCCCTTTGGGTCTCCAAAGTAAAACCCAAACCAAACTTGTCAGACTTGTAGGGAATATCCAGAAGTTGACCCCAAATGATACATCCACCTTCTTCAACTACTGCTTTAGCATCCTTCAGAGAAGCCATCTTCAACAGAGGTCTGGTAATCTTCGGAATCTTAGTAGCAGTCTTGGTTACATCAACTGTCTGCAGAACCTCCTCAAAGTTATGACAGGGGGTCTCAATGAACTCGTCGTCCATCTCAACATACTTGAAAGAGTTCAGGTGGCTCATCATGTATTTCTCCTCACTGTGGATCGTGATAATCTTTCCATTGACTGGATACTTCAACATCTGATGTAAGGTAGAAGTAACAGCACCAGCCCCATAGATCTAGGGTCGACCCAAAAAATAGGAACAAGATGGGTGGATGTCCATCACGTAGAAAGTTGAGTCAAAAGTATGAGTACCAACTTTAATAGGGATGTCCACCTCCCCGTGCACCATTATTTTGGAACCATTGAAGGCCCTCACCACAATTTTACTGGGCTTTAACGTGAGTCCTTCACAATCTAATTTGTCCAGAGCATTCTTGGGTAAGACATTTAACAATGAACCTGTATCCATCAGAAAATGAGCTAGGGTAGTGCCCCTGCACTCAATGTAGACATGCAGGGAATCATTATGTTTCCTTCCCTTGGGAGTTAAATCAACGTCGGAAAAACCCAGTCCATTATCAGCAGTCAGGCTGGCCACACAATTCTCAAATTGATCAGCGGAGGTCTCTTGAGGCACGTGGGCAAACTTTTGGAATTTTACTAAAGCCTTGGCATGGGCTTCAGAGCACAAAAGTAAGGCCAGCATTGAGATTTTTGAAGGCGTTTGCCCTAACTGCTCCACGATATTATAATCACTTTTCTTTGTTATCTTCAATATCTCTTCCATTTCTTTTTTAGAAGCCTCAGGGATGACTTCTCTATGTGCCTTCGTCTAGACAGGCTCAACCAATACCTCTTTGCCCTGAGTCTCGACTAACTCAGTAGTAGGGACAACAACAGGGATAACAGTAGGAGTAGCAATGGGAGGATTAACAGGATTAGCAGCGGGAATAATCTAAGGAATAGAAACAGTCATTGGAGAGATTTCGGGAGAGAAAACCCTCCTGCTTCTCGTAATTTTACTGGTCCCGAAGATGTTGTTGACGTTAGGATCAATATCTTAAGTAACTTTATCTTCAACAGGAAACAAGTCTTGTTTGACGCCATGGTAGTAGATGTCAGCCCCATAATTCCAGGGAACAACTTTATTATAGGAATATGGTATCGGCCCAGAAAGAGTGATAATCATAGGTGCAAACTTGGGAACAAATGTAATCCTGACGGGTCTTTTGGCGGAGACCCTAGGAGGATTATCGGAGATGCTAATTATTGAGACATCTTCACACAAATTTCTTGCAAGGGGAACTTTATCAAACATAATTTCTTTATTAGTTATCAAGCCTTGGACACCTATTTTTAATGACAAATAACCATCTGGTAGGGACATACACAAGTGGAAACCTTCATCACAGCTTGGAAATAAACCGGCTCACAATAGATTTTCTTTAACGATCATAAGAGGAGTGGATAATTCATCCACAGAGGAAAAAAACAGGTCATCTTCAACGGAATTGACACCCTGACCATGCTTGGGCATTGGTGCAGTTATTAGATTAGGTGTCTCTGGAAGGTCAAACTCAATCTCCTTCGCCTCAATAAGGTCTTGCACTTTATTTTTCAGAGCCTAACAACCGTTTGTATCATGCCAACTGTATTTTTCGGAATGATACGCACATCAAATGTTTGGGTTGTAGCGGGGAGAAACAGTATTAGGATTCTTGGGAGCTTCCTTTAGAGTCACCAGATTAGACTTCACTAGATGTGGCAAAACCTTGGACAAGGTCATGTTGATCCGTGTGAATCGTCTTATGGGCGCATTTGGCCTGTGCTGATAGTTTCATTGTTGATTTAATATAGGATTGGAGATCATAACAGCCTCTACTGCCAAATGATGTTCAGTTTTGAAATTCTGGCATCAGATACTTAATATCACAGTGAATGTTATGACACCGTATCTGACACTCTTCAAGACAGTAAATTTAAAAGCAGTAAAGAACACAGTCAATTGTTTACCCAGTTCAGTGTGTAACAACACCTACTCTGGGGGCTACCAAGCCTGGGAGGAAATTCACTATAAGAGATATTAATTCAGGAATAAACTAACCAGTTTATCTCCTTCACTTAAGACCTACCCAATGCAACTTCAATCTAAGTTCAACTTAAACCTGAGTTCCTACTCACTCCCCTTCAATCACAGCAGTGATACTAAACAATTGATTAATGAAATTATGAAGACACTCTTCAGTACATACACTTGATTTTGCTTCACAGCTTTAATCAAGTAACACAAACACTCGTGCTTCAAAGCTTTGAGTGATACACAACCCTAACTTGACTTTGCTTCAAAGCTTTAATCAAGTAACACAAACACTCGTGCTTAAAATCTTTGAGTGATACACAACCCTTACAATAAAATCCTACTCCAAATCACTTATCACAATGATAATTTATTGGCTCACAGTAGTTACAACTATACAGTCCCTTATTGATCTTCTGTCAAAAAGTGTGCTTCACAAACAGTTTTCATGAGGAATATATAGGCAGCTATTCTTCAGTTAGGGCTTCCACGAAAATAGCTAGGGTTAATTAGGGTTAACCTCAAGACTTGGTCATAGGTCTTTAACAACCAGATTAGGGTTAAGCAGAGTTAACCTAATGTCCACGTGAGAATCTGATCTGGACTGTATAAACCAGATTCCTGAAAATTCTCAGGAATAACAAATCTGCACAAATGTTAGATCAGTACAGGATGTCTTAACATTGGTTATGACAACAAGAATCCTGTTTACTGATTTTGGTAGAATGCAATAAATATGATCATTGCATAATGATCAGCTAAACACTCATATTGAGCAGCTCCTGTATGACATTCTTTTTCTACAGAATGTACCTTGTATCCCAGAATGTTATGACATCAGTCATGACATTCACACAACTGGTTTTACCAAAAAAACATGCCAACAACCAAACACTTACAAACTCCCCCTTTGGCAAATTTTTGGCTAAAACCCCTAAACAATCAGAGATTAGAAAGCAGCAAAATTTTTAATAACATCTACCAAGTCTAATTCTACCAAAATTATCACAAAATCTTCTCCCCCTCTTTAGCCATAAATAGGCCAAAGATACTTGTACTTTTAAGTTATACAGTCATCCAAAAGGAATAATAAAAACACAGAGAGAAAAAATCAAAAGTCATTTGCAGTAATAGGTACCAGCAGCAAACTTGTCAACTACACTGATCTTCAAGCACTGTCATCTTCAGAGGAGGCACTATCTTCAACATTAAGCTGGTCTTCATCAGCATCCTCTTCCCTTCTTTGTCCTTCAATCTCCTTCTGTTCTAGTCTAGCAATCAGGTCCTCAAGAGTCCTTTTCCTTGTATCAAGCTCTTTGCAGGTTTCCTTCAGCACAGCTATAACATCAGTTTTCTTGGAATGAGATTTGACAGTTGATGTCTCAGCAGATGTCATGACAATGTCAGGAACATGTGTTCCCTGAAATAGCTTATAGTGCAAACCAAGAGCAGGGGCTCTTTTGGATACAATATCTTTTTCAACTAGAATGTCAGGATACTGAGCAATGACTATACCACACAAGAGAGAGGGAAAGGCAATGGGGCCTTTAATAGCACAGCTTCCAGCATGTTTCAATGTTTGATCAAAGATATACTTGCCATAGTCAAAGTTTGTCCTGGTTCCAACAGCATAAATAAATCTTCCCAAGCCTGTGGAGATGGTTGATTTATGGTTGGTGGGAACCCAGTTAGCTGCACCAATTTTGTGCAGAATGGCAAATTTCATGCTCAGCTTGCTTGCATTCAGCTTCCCTTTTAAGGGCCAGCTCTTGACTTGATTTGCAGTGATGGTTTGACACACTTGGTTGTCAGTAACCTCAAGCTCAGGGAAAGCATCATCAGGTCTTCCTAGGAATTTGTTTATTTTAGAGGGAGAGAAATTTACCTTCCTTCCTCTCACATACACACACTTAAAATCAGCTGACTTTCCATCAGCACATCCATCAGATAAATTTACTATGAATTCTTTGACAAGAATTTCATAGCAGTTGGTAAACTTTACCACAGTATTTATTAGACCATCAGTCTTGATTAGATCCATGATCTCCTTACATTCCATGGCATTGTTGTTCAGCTCTCTTTCCAAAGCGATCCTTTTCAAAAATACATACTTCCACCTGTTTGCATTCTCTGGATGGTGAAAGGAGATGTTGTCACTGGCAACTTCAGGGACTTTAGGCATTTTGCTCGAAGAGAGTTTCTTTCTGAGAGGAATGTCTGGAACATTACTCTCAACATCAAACTCAAATTCTGATTCCTCATTAGATTCAGAGGGTTCAGGCTCCTTCCTTTTCTTGGCTATTGGTTGTCTCAAAGGTTTTGAGAGACTACCAACAGGTACTCTAGTTTTCACCTTCCCTTTCTATTTTGACAATCCAGCCTTCATAGCTTCTACTCCAGTCTTGTTCTCAGACCTGGTTTTCTTATGAACAACATCAGCAGTCTTCTCTTTGGAGAGGCTTTTGGCAGCATCCTGCATTCCTTTTCTGTTCATCATCCTTCTAGCTATGCTAGGGTTGATATTGGCAATTAAGTCATTGTCAGAGTATTCTTCATCAACATCAATAATCTGGGGTTCAACATCCTTCTCAGTAGGGTTCTGGTGATCATCACGATTTTCAGGAGATTTCCTAATGTTGTCATCAGGTGTCTCAACATTCTGAGTGACATATGGATTCATTTCAACATTTGGACTAGCAGATTCTTGGTTCAAAGGTACAAAAATTCCAGGTACAGAGTGATTCTCATTTAGAATCCTAGTGACTAGTCTAGCTATAGCTTGATGAACATAAACAAAACCTTCCCTATTTGCTATTTTTGGAGGAATAGAAGATGATGGTTGAGAGGATTTACCATATGAAGAGGCTTGTGATCTTCTTGCATGTTTGGTTCGCAACTTCTTGACCTTAGTGGGGTCAGTTTCCAATTCATGAAGAGGAGTTATCTCCAGAACATCAGAATCCATGCAGTTTGTGATTGCCCTAGGTTCTCGATCAGAGGATGCGGAAGAAGCAGTCGCCTTTCAAGAGGATGATGACATGGATAGTTGAGACATTTTGAGTGATTTAGAAAATAGGTAACAGTGATAGTGAAATCTTTGTTTGAGAGATTGGAGATTGTTGCAGAAACGCGAGAGGAAGGAGATATATGAATGTTTATTCAACTTCTTAAAATTTTGGAAAGAAATAGAGAAACAGATGATTAGCCCAATTAGAGTAGAATTAATTGCTACATTTCTTCATGTTGGCAAATACCCAGCTTGCCCCTCAAATTTTCAAATTGATTAGCATCAAGTGCCTTGGTAAAAATGTCAGCCAGTTGTAGTTTAGTGGCAACATGTTCCAGTTTAATCGTCTTCTCCTCCATAAGATCTCTGATGAAGTGATGTCTAATGTCAATATGCTTGGTCCTGCTATGCTGAATAGGATTCTTGGAAATGTTGATAGTACTCAGATTGTCACAGTACAATGTCATAACATCTTGTGTGACATTATACTCAGTAAGCATCTGTTTCATCCAGATCATTTGAGAACAGCTACTACCAGCTGCTATGTATTTAGCTTCAGCAGTAGATAGAGACACACAGTTCTATTTCTTGTTGAACCAAGAGACAAGATTATTTCCTAAGAATAAACATCCTCCATAGGTGCTCTTTCTATCATCAGCACTTCCAGCCCAATCAGCTTCACAGTAACCAGTCAGAGTTGGTTCACATCCATGAGAGTACAGCAAGCCATAGTTGTAGGTTCCACTCACATACTTCAGAATTCTTTTCACTTGGTTGATATGACTTACTTTGGGTTCAGCCTGGTATCTTGCACATACTCCAACTGCAAAAGCAATGTCAGGTCTTCTGGCTGTTAACTATAGCAGACTTCCTATCATGCTTCTGTACAAGCTTTGGTCCACCTTAACCCCACTTGAATCTTTGGACAACTTTAAATGAGTAGGTGCAGGAGTCCTTTTGTGACTGGAATTATCCATCCCAAACTTCTTGACAATGTTCTTTGCATACTTGCTTTGAGACAGAAAAATTGAGTCTTCCATCTGTGTGACCTGCAGTCCAAGAAAGTAGGTCAATTCTCCCATGAGGCTCATTTCAAATTCAGCTTGCATCTGGTCAGCAAAATGTTTAACCATTTTATCTAACATTCCCCGAAACACTATGTCATCAACATAGATTTGAGCTGCCATTATCTTTCCTCCTTCATTTTTTACAAAAAGAGTTTTATCCAAGCCTCCTTTCCTGTATCCTTTGTCAGAGAGGAATTTTGTCAACCTGTCATACCATGCTCTAGGAGCTTGTTTCAGGCCATATAAAGCTTTCCTCAATTTGTAGACATGATCAGGGCAGTTTGGATCCACAAATCCTTTAGGCTGTTCAACATAAACTTCCTCATTTAAGTACCCATTAAGGAAGGCACTCTTTACATCCATCTGAAATAACTTGAACTTAAGGAGACAAGCAATTCCTAATAGGAGTCTGATTGATTCCAGTATGGCTACAGGAGCAAAAGTCTCATCAAAATCAACCCCTTCAACTTGAGTGTATCCTTGAGCAACAAGTCTTGCCTTATTCCTGGTGACAACTCCTTCAGCATCTGATTTGTTCTTGTAGATCCATTTTGTGACAATGATGTTTGTTCCTCCTGGTCTAGGAACTAACTCCCATACTTCATGTTGCTTGAATTGGTTCAATTCATCTTGCATTGCTCCAATCCAGTATTCATCAGTTAAAGCCTCCTTAACATTTCTTGGTTCAATCTTAGATACAAAGCAAGAGTTTGTAATGATTTCTCTAGATCTTGTAATGACTCCACTGTTAGGATCTCCTATGATGAGTTCCTTAGGATGATCTTTCTGAATTCTGATGGAAGGGTCTTTGTTAGCTTCCTTTGATTCAGATTCTGATGAAGTAGTTTTAGGAATATCATCCTTTTGAGTTGAGGTCTCAAAGAATGTCTCAACATCATATGGGACATTTGTTTCCTCATGGTAATCATCAACTATGACATTTATAGATTCCATCATAACTTTGGTCCTGGAATTGAATACCCTATAAGCTCTGCTGTTGGTAGAGTATCCTAGGAATATTCCTTCATCACTTTTAGGGTCCATCTTTCTCCTTTGTTCACGATCTGTCAGAATATAGCACTTGCTTCCAAATACATGGAAGTACTTCACTGTAGGCTTTCTTCCTTTCCAAAGTTCATAAATGGTGGATGATGTTCCCTTTCTCAAGGTGACCCTGTTATGGACATAACAGGCTGTATTCATAGCTTCAGCCCAAAAATGAATAGGAAGTCTTTTGGCATGTATCATTGCTCTGACAGATTCCTGTATAGTCTTGTTTTTCCTTTCCACAACTCCATTTTGTTGAGGAGTTATGGGTGAAGAGAATTCCTGATTAATTCCTTCTAAAGAGCAGAACTCATCAAACTTACTATTTTCAAGTTCCGTGCCATGATCACTTATGATTCTGACAATGCATCCTTCTTTTTCTCTTTGAATTCTTTTGCACAGTTCCTTAAATACTTCAAATACATTAGACTTTTCCCTAATGAAGTTAATCCAGGTGAATCTGGAAAAATCATCCACAACAACATAGGCATATCTTTTTCCACCAAGACTTTCCACCTGCATTGGTCCCATCAGATCCATATGTAGAAGTTCTAGCACCTTAGAGGTGGTCAGATGTCTTGACTTTGGATGTGACATTCTAGTCTGCTTTCCAACCTGACATTCACCACAGACTCTCCCTTCATCAATTTTCAGCCTTGGAATCCCTCTGACTGCCTCCATGGATATAATCCTTTTCATTCCTCTTAGATGTAAATGACCAAGTTTTTGGTGCCACAGTTTCACTTCTTTTTCTTCTTTGGAAATAAAGCACACAGAAGAATAATTAGTGTTCTCAGACTCCCATAAGTAGCAGTTGTCTTTAGATCTTACTCCTCTCATTACAACTTCTTGTTTTTCATTAGTTGCAAGACATTCAGACTTGGTGAAGTTGACCTTGAATCCTAGATCACATAATTGACTGATACTTATGAGATTAGCAGTCAAGCCTTTTACCAGCAATACTTTATTTAGGTTTGGAACTCCAGGGAAGTCCAAGTTTCCAACTCCTTTGATTTCTCCTCTAGCACCATCTCCAAAAGTCACATAACTAGCAGTGTGAGGTTTAACATTATTGAGAAGATTCTTGATTCCAGTCATGTGTTTAGAGAATCCACTGTCAAAGTACCAGTCTTCCTTTGCAGAGACTCTAAGTGAGGTGTGAGCTATCAGGGCAACAACCTTTTTCTTCCACTGTTGAGTATATGGTTCCTTGTTAGACTTAGGTTTGACAAATGGGGTCTGATTAGGATATCCATATAATCTGAAGCAGAATGGCTTTATGTGACCAAACCTCCCACAATGATGACATCTCCATCTTTGATACTTTTTCTTCATATTTCTCTGTTCTCGATGTTGAGTGCTATGTTGTGACATCTGCTTTGACATTTGTCGATCAGGCCTGATTTTCTTCTTGTCTAAAATAGATTTCTTTGCTGCCACAAATCCTAGACCAGACTTGTTTCCCACATTTTGTCCAACCTGAAGGATTTCTTCTAATTTGTCAGTTCCATTTGTCAGCATCATGACAGATTTGGTCATTTGGTCAAGTTTTGAGTTTAGCATTTGAACTTCACTTTCGAGATGACTTATAGTCTCAGTGCCTGCCTTCTTCTCAGCCTCCAACTTTACTATGAGTTTTTTTTATCTCTCATTATACTGACAGACTTCAGCACTTCTGATACATAACTTCTTGTAGGAGTCAGCCAATTCTTCAAATGTTACTTCCTCATCACTAGAGTCACTATCAGAGTTACAAATACCAGCTAGTGCAGTAACTAGTTTGGAAGATTCTTCTTCAGAATTACTTTCTGAGTCACAATCAGACCAAGTAACAGACATTCCTTTCTTTTGTTTCTTAAGAAAGGTAGGACATTCATCTCGAATGTGCCCATATCCTTCACATCCATGGCATTGGATTCCTTTGCTTTGATTTCCCTTCTCTTCAGACTTTGGTCTTCTGCTGGAGTCATAAGATCTGTTAATGTCAGAGGGGATGTTCTTGACATTTGACCTTGACTTTGTGTCCATTCTCTTGATGAGTTTGTTGAACTGCCTTCCAAGCATGGCTATAGCTTCTGAAATATTTTCTTCTTCATCCTCCTTGTTTTCATCTTCAGTATTAGATACAAGTGCCATGCTCTTGTTTTTCTTGTCGACATTGTCACTGATCCCCGTCTCAAAGGTCTGAAGTGACCCAATAAGTTCATCAACCTTCAAGTTGCAGATATCCTGAGCTTCCTCTATAGCAGTCACCTTCATTGCAAATCTTTTAGGCAAGGATCTGAGAATCTTTCTCACCAGTTTTTCTTCTGACATCTTTTCTCCCAATGCTCCTGAGGTGTTGGAAAATTCTAAGATGTTCATGTGAAACTCATGAATGGTCTCATCTTCCATCATCCTTAGGTTCTCAATTTTGGTAGTCAGCATCTGAAGCCTTGACATTTTTACTTTGGATGTGCCCTCATGGGTAGTTTTGAGAGTGTCCCAAACATCCTTGGCCAGTTCACATTGATGTACTAGGCTGAATATGTTTCTATCAATTCCATTGAACAAGGCATTTAATGCTTTGGAGTTACCCAGGGCTAACTCATCTTCTTCTTTGCTCCATTCTTCCTCAGGTTTCAGACTGGTTATCCCATCTTTCCCAGTTATGGTGGGATGGTTCCATCCTTTGTCAGCAGCTCTCCAAGCCTTTTTGTCCAGTGATTTTAAGAAGGCAATCATACGAGGTTTCCAGTAGTCATAATTTGATCCATCCAGAATGGGTGGTCTGTTCCCAAATCCTCCTTCTTTGTCCATAGCGCCAGAAAATAATATCCCTAGATCTCACCCAGTAAGACAGGCAGGGTGCCTGCTCTGATGCCAATTGAAATTCTGGCAGTAGATACTTAATGTCACAGTGAATGTTATGACATCGTATCTGACACTCTTCAAGACAGTACATTTAAAAGCAGTAAAGAACACAGTCAATTGTTTACCCAGTTCAGTGTGTAACAACACCTACTCTGGGGGCTACCAAGCCAGGGAGGAAATTCACTATAAGAGAATTAATTCAGGAATAAACCAACCAGTTTATCTCCTTCACTTAAGACCTACCCAATGCAACTTCAATCTAAGTTCAACTTAAACCTGAGTTCCTACTCACTCCCCCTCAATCACAACAGTGATACTAAACAATTGATTAATGAAATTATGAAGACACTCTTCAGTACATACACTTGATTTTGCTTCACAGCTTTAATCAAGTAACACAAACACTCGTGCTTCAAAGCTTTAAGTGATACACAACCCTAACTTGACTTTGCTTCAAAGCTTTAATAAAGTAACACAAACACTCATGCTTCAAAGCTTTGAGTGATACACAACCCTTACAATCAAATCCTACTCCAAATCACTTATCACAATGATAATTGATTGGCTCACAGTAGTTACAACTATACTGTCCCTTATTGATCTTCTGTCAAAAAGTGTGCTTCACCAACAGACTTCATGAGGAATATATAGGCAGCTATTTTTCAGTTAGGGCTTCCACGAAAATAGCTAGGTTTAATTAGGGTTAACCTCAAGACTTGGTCATAGGTCTTTAACAACCAGATTAGGGTTAAGCAGAGTTAACCTAATGTCCACGTGAGAATCTGATCTGGACTGTATAAACCAGATTCCTGAAAATTCTCAGGAATAACAAATCTGCACAAATGTTAGATCAGTACAGCATGTCTTAACATTGGTTATGACAACAAGAATCATGTTTACTGATTTTGGTAGAATGCAATAAATATGATCATTGCATAATGATCAGCTAAACACTCATATTGAGAAGCTCCTTTATGACATTCTTTTTCTGCAGAATGTACCTTGTATCCCAAAATGTTATGACATCAGTCATGACATTCACACAACTGGTTTTACCAAAAAAACATGCCAACAACCAAACACTTACAAGTTTTGTTTTGATTTCTTTGGCCATAAGCAACACCGACCTCATTCTTTCTAGTGAATGGTTTCTTCATCGTACTTGAGGATGCATACCTCTAAATCTTGCCACTCTTAATACCAGCTTCTACCTGTTCACCAGTTAAGATCAGCTCAGTAAATCCAGCTGAAGAGCTTCCAATCATATGGTTGAAGAATGAACCAGATAACGTGCCCAAGAACATATCCACCAGCTCTCTATCAGATAGAGGGGGATGGAGTCTTCCCTCAAGATCCCTCCATTTCTGGGTATAATTTTTGAAACCTTCGCCAGAACCCATGGACATACTTTGCAGTTGTGTACGAGTTGGAGCGAGGTCAGCATTATACTGGTATTGCTTGTAAAAAGCAGCAACCAGATCTTCCCAATTGCGAATGTTGCTTTCTTCCAACTGATACAACCAATACATCTGCGTCCCTGACAAACTTTCTTGGAAAAAATGTAACCATAGATTCCTATCAGCAGTATGGGGTTGAATTTTCCTGACGTATGACCTTAAGTGCAGCTTAGGACAGGAGACACCGTCATATTTAGCAAATGTAGGAACTTTGAACTTTGGTGGAATAACCACCTTAGGAACCAAACCTAGTTCTTCAAAATCCAGACCAGGTACTTTTTGAATTTCCATGGCATTGAGTCGATTATCCAGTTGTTTAAATTTGTCATCAACAGGAGGATATTGATCTTCAGCATAATATGTCTCTTGTTCATCAGACCACAGACTGATCTCCTTCTTTTTCCTTTTCTTCCTAATTGTCTCCCTCATTTGACGGAGTTGTGAATTCTAGAGCTCGCTTTTGCTGGTTCTCTTAATATCCTTCCCATGTTTAGGACACCCACCATTTTCTTCGTCTTCTTCTTCTTATCTTTGATCATGAGAGCCTTCAGGTCCTCTTGTCCTTTAGCCAGAGCCAAGAACATCTGTTGGAATTGAGCATTCTATGCTTGAAGATCCTTTACTGTCTATTCAATATCCATCTCACTGAAATAAACAGTAGAAAGATAAGGAAACCTGTTATGAAAGACCTGTTTGTGTTATGATGAATGAAAATGCATATGCAAATGATTTCAAGGAAAATAGGAGACTTAGATTTGTTTAGACAAAAGGAAACACATATTGTATTAATAAGTCCAAATTGATTACAATATTCCTCTTGGGCTTACAATGGAGGAAAATAACACAAAATAAAATCCTAAGACAAAAAGTTCAAGCGCATCCTTTTCTGTGTGATGTAGGAGTTCAAACTTTGCTCTTCATGAAGCTGTCTCGTAAGCTCCAAAACTTTCTTTTCACTCGCGTGGAACTGGGCTTCGAAGGTGTCTCTCTCTTCCTTTAGCTGAATCCAATCATTTTGCAAAAATTAAAGACAGGTAGGAATGTTAGGATAAATTACAATATACGGAACATCCTCTTCAGCAACAGGCTCCATGATGATAGGTAGGATGGAAGGGTAAGGCATTACGAGACTCTGAGCACGAGTTCGTACCCACTTAAGGTAAGGATCAAAGGGAATAGAATTTTTGTGTCCCAATGTCTTACTATCCACTTTGTTTACCATTCTCCAAGCTCGTATAAACCTTTGGCAATAGCCTTGGTTATCTCTCTCGTAGTCGAATACCACACATTGGACGAGCGCATCATGAGGACTATCTCTTCATGCATACCCAAACTGTCGCAAAGCCAAGCAAGGTTTGTAAGTAATACCTCCCATAATTCCAAGCAGAGGGACATTAGGTAATTCCCCTTAACAGTCAATGATAGTAATGTCCTCCAAGGATCGAGAACACTAGTGAATATCCGAATGTCTGAGTGACATCAACCTATTGGACCATCTCAAACCTTGCTCGTTCTTCACAATAGATCTGGGTAGGTGTGAAAAAAACCACCTAGCCAACAGAGGAGTGCAACACATGAGGGTTCCCCTTCTCTTCATGGTTCGAGAGTGGAGAGAATGCATGATGTCTCCCAGCAAAGTAGGCACCGGATGCGAGATATAAAAATTTTGACTGCGCTCACATCTATAAGTTGGTCAGGATTAGGAAATAGTACCATCCCATAGAGGAGAAGAGCCAAAATTTATTCAAAGGCTTGTAAATCCAGAGTATCCCAGCAGCCTTTAGCCTTTTCCAACAAGAACTTGGCTAGAAACCCTTTGACACCACTTCTTGTTTCCCAGTTAGCCATGACATTGGATCGTTGCAAATGTAAAGCTCGAGCAATCTCCTCAGGGCTCGAGTCTCTTTCCATACCGTTGAAAGGTGATTGATCGAGAATAGGAACTCCCAAGAGTTGAGAGAATTATTCTATAGTAAGCACAAGTGGGTAATCGGGGAAGGTAAAGCAATGGTGCAAAGGGTCGAAGAACTAGAAAAGCACTTTCATCATATCTTCATCAAAGCTTGAGGTGACCAGGTTGAGAAGTCGTCCATGTCTTTTGGTGAACTGAGAATTCTCAGGGACCCTTGAGGCTAATTCTTTGAGTTGAAAAGGTACTCGTACGAGATTGACTTGGATCATATTCCTGCAAGTGGGAGTCATGTCCTATAAAACAGAACAAAGATGAATCTCGAAATCCTTGAAATGGTTAGTGTAAAATGCTATGGTATGATGTCATGATGTTATGTACAAGTATATACAAAATCAGATCAAACAAGTCCTTATGTTTAGGCATACATGAGGTTCATAGGTAAGTACCCTCTTGAAGTTAAGTTGGTTCAACCTGTCCTAGAAAGTAACGGGTTCTAGGGTATCTCAATATCACTGATCTTTTTTTATCGGGAATTGTTTCAGCGCAAGCCTCTTTATTGGCGGCTAGAATATCCCGAAAGTCCGATCTCGATGAGTGTAGTATCGAGTATCAACCAACTTTGGACTGCACCAAAGCCGGCTATCTCACTACTTCCTAATGGCCAAGTTGTTCAATTAAGTTTCTAAGGCCAGTTAGTTATGCATGACACCACACAGTGGCCCCGTATTCTCCTTGACTACTCAAGGGCTACCAATACCAACAAATGTGTCACACTAACGTAGATATTGCTTCGACCATCTCGGTATACCTCTCATAGTTTCCTTAATTTATTGCTACTTACCCAAAAGGTACCCCAGATCCGGATAGAGGATAAAAAAAACCCAAACAAGGAACTATAATGTAAAGCAAGCAAGTCAATCAAAGAAAGCAAGTAAAGGTGATATAGCCCTAAGGTAACCCCAATTTTATGTATGTCCCCAGCAGAGTCGCCAGTTCTGTAATACGGTGGGAAAACTGAATTGGTTGTTTTACGTTTGATCGCAATTGTTACGGATAGCAAGAGTCGCCACCGATTTTTCTTTTATCCAATAAGGAAAGGGTGAAAAGAACAGGAAAGACCTTTGAGATTATTTTCTTAAATTCAGGGATAGATTATGAAAAGGGATGTTGTTAGCACCCTTTTTATCCGTAGTTATCTACGGGCTCTTAGTTGCTTGCTAGATCACTTGCTTTGTTTGAAAATATGCTTTATGGTGTGGGTTTGAAAATATTTTTAAAACGTCTTTGTAATGATTCTCGTCTCTATAAGAATGCATACAAAGTGTTGGTTTTGAAAAATAGTTTAAAGAGGTGTTTTTGGAAAATGTTTTTGAAAGGGATTTTGAAAAGTTTCTTTGTAATGATTCTCGTCTCTATAAGAATGCGTACAAGTTGTTTTATCTTTTGAAATGTTTCAATTGGAAACGTTGGTGTGAAAATGGTTTTTTAGTTATGAGCAAGCAAGCAACTTTGAGCATCCTACGTACTCAAAAGGTCTAACGTTCTTTTCCTCCTCCTTTAGATGTTGCTATCTTACCATTGATTTGGTAAGAACCCCCATCATTGGATGTAAAGGGACGGGTGTGGGTCATTTGTATAGTCATAGAAGGCAACCTATGAGACGTTTTATCAATTTCATTAGGGACTAGATCATTTACCGAAGGCAACATCGAGTGACTACGATCTTTTATCGAGGGTCTTTGCTAAAACGCCCATATTCGAGGCACATGACTATTTTCCGAGGCAACGGGTGAGATTAACCTAGGCGTGCATGTGTGTAAAGTTTGTTTGATTGTATGCATTTAGTCTTTGATTAGGGTTGTCAACTTGTTGGTTTTATCTTGCCGTACATCCTAATTACTAACATTTGTATAAAGCAACAAAAATGCATAAAATAAATATCCTAGACTATTAAAACCATATTGAATAGCAAGAAAATATAAAGAAAAGCATAAATAACATAAAAAGAGAGAAAAAGTGAGTACTTCGATCCAGGCAATAGGTTCCTTAGATTCACCATTCTTATATTTCTTTTGACTGTGATGGGAATCAGTGTGAGCACCCTTCCATTACACCCTTTGTCCTTCTTTCGATTAGGGCCTGGAAGTCAGTGTGAACACCCTTCGTTTCTCCCTTCTTGCTCCTTTCTATTGGGTACAAGATGAGCTTGTTTCTGAATGTTTGAAGTACCCAGCTCCTTCCTTCTATTACAAGAGTACAAAGCTCCCAAGTGGAGATTCGAAAGGCTTCAATGTTTAGTCAATCGAAGGATACAAAAAACCTGTCTAAAGTTTGAAAATGAATCTAACAAAGGTACCTTACAAAAGCTACAAGCCAGGGGTTAGCAGAAGTTTATTGGGCACCAAAATCCAAAGTCTAACTAGTCAGAATTGAGATTTTCAACATATAGGCAGTGAGAATCGAAAGTTAAGACACGGTCAACTTCCTAGACCGAATATCTACATTTTTATTTTATTGATATGTGCAAATGATATTTAACTGAATAAGTTCAAGTTTAGAGGAAACTTACCTCTTGAAGTGCTAATCGAAGAAGCTGTATGTGACTTCCTTGGTGGTGGATGGAGCTTCGTTGGAACCTTCCTGATGATAGTTCAGTTGCTGCTTTATTTGGGAAGTCACTGAATCGAAGGAGAGTGTGTGATAGTGGTGAGTGAATCGAAGGTTATTATATAATCAGTCTAGGGTGTGAATCAAAATACTATTATGTTACAATTAGGGAATGAATCGAAGGTTGGTTATCTGGAAGTTGAGGAGTGAATCGAAAGGTTCACTAATGCATGAAGGGATATGAGTTTTAGAGTTTGAGTGTTTGAGAATGTTTGAGGGTGTTTGATAGTGTTTGATAGTTTTGAGAATTTTGTAATTTTCTCACAATAAGAGTTTTTTCAGCTACGAGCGACCCCTTTAGATGTATTATAGAACATCTTATTTATAGATGAAATTGGCTGAGGTTTGGGAGGGAAAATAAATGAGATTTGAACAAATTGGGTATGCTGTTTTTGTAGCCTTTGAGGTGCAGTTTTTGTATGCCAATTTGGTGCAAATGTTGGAGCATCGTAGCTTCAACACCCCATCTAAATACCCCAATTCATAGGTAAAGATTAAAATCAGAGAAATAAAATTGCACGGAAGGGATGCCACAACACAAAACACATTCCAAATTATTTTTAAAGAAAACGGACAGGGTATGTTTGAAGGTATAAGTATTCCAACACAAAACAAACATACAATAAATATTTACTTCATTCTCTCGTGCAAACGCAATGGAGTTTCACAATTTCACATCATCTCCATTATGGAGGAATCAAAACATAATCCAAGGAATCAAGCCATCATAAATCACATGAGCATATGTTATCAAGTCTCTCATATACAAAACACATATACAAGAATAAGGATTATATACATCATAATCCAAATACAAAATAATCGAGTTCGACACTAAATAATTTCCCCCCATGTGTTACTACCAGAGCATCGACTCGACTCTAATCAAAATAAAACAGATTGCAATCCAATGCATCCGTTAGCTAGCGCCTCGCGCTACCGTCCTCGGTACCTGCACAATGCCATCAAAGGCATTGGCCAACAAAAGGGTAAGAATTCCAATAATCATATAACATGTAATTTTAAGTAAATGAAATGGCAATAAATAAAGCAATACATAATGATCATGTTCATTTTATCACTCGTAGTATCCTTACTCAAGGAACCCATTTCCAACACATTAGCCATGTAAACCGATTATCCGAAATACTCACATCCTTGGCACATAACCATAATTCAAACAACAACAATATTGGTACATAATCAAAACACATCCACACTCATGCATAACATGCACAAATATACATGAGACTCACTACACGACTCAACGTATGCGAATGCGGTACCGACTCGTGGACCCAAAGTTCCACCACCTATGTTTCCCTTCCGGATCAAGGTCACTACGTCTTTTCCCACAATAGGGTCACCGTCTAGATATTGTGGACCCAAAGTTCCACCACCTGTGTTTCCCTTCCGGATCAAGGTCACTACGTCTTTTCCCACAATAAGGTCACCGTCTAAGTATTGTGTGAACCCACAGTTTCACCGTCTCTGTTTCAAGACCAACCATGCCATGCAATGTACAATATAACCAATGCATGCAATTAAGACTCACAATAATCTTAACATACACATGCCATCAAATCCAACCAATGGAACATCAACTATTGTACATGCATGCATACATATGATTTAACAATCTCAACGTCAAGTAGAATGTATACAAACAAGTTACTTACTCAACCAAAACATAAACCATCAACTATCAAATAATTCCAAATCGGAAGATCGGAACACAATCGCGTTCCAAAGAAAGTGCGAAAATCAGAAATTTGGAGTCTACAGACGCATCAACACGGGCACCCGTGTGCTGCAACACGGCCTGTGTTGAGAGGCCACCATGAACGTGCCTAAAGAAATGCCAAGTCAGAGCATCAACACGGGCACCCGTGTGGTGCAACACGGCCCGTGTTGAGAGGCCTGCGTGAAAACTCCACTCTTTTGGGTTTTTCTCATTCAACTACCATGGTTTTCTTTCCCATTTCAATACTCTTAATTTCTACAAGCTAGCACCTAATACACCCACAAACCATACTCCTAATCCAACTTTTCTAAACCATTCTAACAATCAACCAACAAAACCCTATAAAATCAACTATCCATTTTACCCCCAAATCCAAAATTTGTTTATCAAAACCTAACAATATGAGATGGAGAATCAAACCCCTTACCTTGGTGTGGGTTTTCTTGAAACAAGAAGATGAAGATGTTGCAACTTCACCCTAGCTTCCTTTCTTCTCTTCTCCTCTTTTCTTTTCTTCTTCTTCTTTCTCTTCTTTCCACTACTCTTACTAACTCTCCTTTCTATTTTATAAAACCCTCCTTCTACTACTAACTTTCCTCCCTCTATCTTTCAAAAATTATAATTTGGCCCCAACAATTATTTAACTCAAATTATAATATATAACCCTATTAAACAATATTACACTAAATAATATTCATTCTATATAAACCTAATCATGCCAATTAATCAAACAAAGTCAAATATTACTACACACCAAATTAATATTATTCAAAATAATATTCCGACACAATAAATATTTTTATTTCATATTACCCAATTAATATTTTAATCGATATCAATTGAATATATTTCTCAAAATAGATATAATTTAATAATTTTGGAAAATAATTAATGAAATAACATTTAGATAAAAACGGCGTGTTACAACTCTCCCCCACTTAAAAGATTTTCGGCCTCGAAAATTACCTCTAAACGAACAATTCGGGATAGGAATCCCGCATCCGACTTTCAAGCTCCCATGTCACATTACCATTCGCCGAACCACCCCATGCAACTTTAACCAAAGCAATCTCTCTTCCTCTTAGTTGTTTCACCTTCTTATCTTCAATCCTCACCGGTAAAACCTCAACCGTCAAATTGTCTCTTACTTCCAAATCATCCGCTTGAATAACATGAGACGGATCCGCAATATACTTTCGTAATTGTGAAACGTGAAATACATCATGCAAATTTGAAAGTGATGGCGGAAATGCAATCCGATAAGCCATACTTCCAATCCGCTCTGAAATCTGATAAGGACCAATAAACCGAGGTGTTAACTTCCGCGATTTAAGCGCCCTTCCAACACCCGTAGTTGGATTCACCTTCAAAAACACATGTTCATCCTTCTTGAACTCAAGAGGTTTCCTCCTCTTGTCAAAGTAACTCTTTTGGCGATTCTGAGACACTTTCATCTTCTCTCTTATCAATCTGATCTTATCCGTGGTCTCTTGAACCAATTCCGGACCAACTATAGCACTTTCTCCCGTCTCGTACCAACACAAAGGTGTCCTACACCGTCTTCCATACAATGCCTCAAAAGGAGCCATGCCAATGCTAGAATGAAAACTATTATTATAGGTAAACTCAATCAAAGGCAAATGACTCTCCCAGGAACCTCCTTGATCCAAAACAGAAGCACGCAACAAATCCTCAAGTGACTGAATTGTTCTCTCCGTTTGGCAATCCGTCTGAGGATGATAAGCGGAACTCAATCTCAACTTAGTACCCAAGGCTCTTTGTAAACCTTCCCAAAATCTTGAAGTGAAACGCGGATCTCTATCTGAAACAATACATGTAGGAATACCATGTAAACAAACAATCCGCTACACATACAACTTAGCAAGCTTCTCCATAGCGTAATCCATCCTAATCGGAATAAAGTGTGCAGATTTAGTCAATCTATCCACTATGACCCAAATAGCCTCATGATTACTCGGAGTCCTCGGCAAACCAGAAACAAAATCCATCGAGATACTATCCCACTTCCACTCGGGAATAGACAACGGTTGTAACAAACCCGAAGGCTTCTGGTGTTCAATCTTAGACTTTTGGCAAACCAAACAAGAATATACAAACTCAGCAATTTCCTTTTTCATACTTGGCCACCAAAACAACTTCCTTAAGTCTTGGTACATTTTTGTAGCACCCGGATGAATACTCAATTCGCTTCGGTGTCCTTCCTCAAGAATCCTCTTTTTCACATCCCCCACATCAGGAACGCAAACTCTATCATGACATCTCAAAATTCCATTCTCATCAATTCTGAACTCTCCACCTTGACCTTGATTCACCAAAGTAAACTTGTCAACCAAAACCAAATCTGACTTTTGCCCATCCCTAATCTCTTCCAAGACACCACTAGTAAGCTTCATCATACCAAGCTTCACGCCAAAATAAGTCTCTTCACACACCAAACTCAAATCTCGAAATTGCTCCAACAATTCCCATTCTTTAACCATTAACATAGACATGTGTAAAGACTTCCTGCTCAAAGCATCTGCAACCACGTTTGCCTTACCAGGATGGTAATTCAAACTGAAGTCATAATCTTTAAGGAACTCTAGCCACCTTCTTTGCCGCATATTCAACTCTTTTTGATCAAACAGATATTTCAAACTCTTATGATCGCTAAAGACGTCGAATCTCGACCCAAACAAATAATGCCTCCAAATCTTTAACACAAAAACCACCGCTGCCAACTCCAAGTCATGAGTCGGATAATTTCTCTCATACACCTTGAGTTGCCTCGAAGCATACGCCACAACCTTCCCATTTTGCATTAACACACCTCCTAAACCCATCAAAGAAGCATCGCAATAGACCGTAAATGGTTCAGAAGGTTTAGGCAAAATCAAAATCGGCGCAGTTGTCACCCTTCTTTTCAACTCTTGGAAACTATCTTCACACTGCGGAGTCCATACGAACGCTTGACTCTTCCTAGTCAATTGTGTCAACGGTAAAGCTAGCTTGGAAAATCCTTCAATGAACTTACGGTAATAACCCGCTAAACCAAGAAAGCTTCGAATCTCAAAAACTGATTTTGGAGATTCCCATTCTGACACGGCTTCTATCTTCGAAGGGTCCACAGCAATACCTCCACGAGATATCACGTGACCAAGGAAACTCACTCGTTCCAACCAGAATTCACACTTCGAAAGTTTAGAAAACAAATGATTTTCCTTCAGAATTGACAAAACAATTCTCAAGTGTTCGGCATGCTCTGCTTCACTCTTGGAATAAATCAGAATGTCATCGATGAACACCACCACAAACTTATCCAGAAACTCATGAAAGATTCTGTTCATATACTCCATGAACACACCAGGTGCATTCGTAACACCAAAAGGCATTACCGAATACTCATAGTGTCCATAACGAGTTCTGAATGCAGTTTTCTGAATATCACCCGCTTTCACGCGAATCTGATGATAGCCTGATCTCAAGTCAATCTTGCTAAACACAAACGCACCCACCAGCTGATCCATTAAATCATCAATCCTTGGCAAAGGATACTTGTTCTTAATGGTCACTTTGTTTAGCTGCCTATAATCCACACAAAGTCTCATTGTTCCATCTTTCTTCTTCACAAGTAAAACTGGAGCACCCCACGGGCTCACACTAGGACGAATAAACCTTTTGTCAAGCAACTCCTCCAGCTGACTCTTCAGTTCCTATAGTTCCGACTGTGACATCCTATAAGGAGCCATCGAAACAGGACTAGTACCAGGAATTAAGTCGATGGAAAACTCTACCTCGCGCTCAGGAGGTAAATCCGTAATCTCTTCAGGAAACACTTCAGGAAATTTGCATACCACAGGATAATCCTTTCTTACTCTACCATCTTCCAAAACCATACTCGCCATAAGCATAAACAACCCATCTCCATTTTTCACACTCTTCTCGACTTGCTGTGTAGACAAGAAAACCACACCATCTTTCTCGGACTCGAGAAAAAGAACAGCCTTAGCAAAACAGTTGATATAGACATGGTTGGCTTTCAACCAGTCCATACCTAGAATCACATCTATCTGATGCAAGGGAAGACACACGAGATCAACTTCGAAATCTCTCCCGCACATGCGCAAAGGACACTTTAAACAAACAACTGAAGTAGAAACTGAACCCATCGCAGGTGTATCTACCTCCATACTTTGATCCAAAGTAGACAAGACAAGGCCCAATCTCTTGGCACAATCTAAAGCAACAAACGAATGCGTCGCACCCGTATCAATAATAGCAACCAAAGACACATTAGAGATAAAGCAAGTACCTCCGATTAGATGTTCCTCAGCAGAAGTCTCTGCTCCAGATAAAGCGAATACTTTTCCAACTTCTTTCTTTGGCTTTGGGCATTTGGTACTTATGTGGCCTTGCTCACCACAATTAAAGCAAGTTACACTCATACCAGCTCTACAATCCACCGCTTTGTGACCCACCTTGTCACACTTGAAACACTTAACTATCCCCTGGCGACATTCCATAGCACGATGTCCCTCTTTACCATATTTAAAACATTTGATTGGAGTAGTCACTCCCCCACTCAGACTCTTCCCACTACTTATTGGTCTCTTTCCTCTTCCATCATAAGGCTTAGGACGCATCTGCCCCTTACCTCCTTTCTCACTCAAGCTCTTGTAATAAGCAGTGCTATCCCGACTGTCTTCGTCGTAGATACGACTCTTATTTACCAACTCAGAGAATCTTGTAATCTGTTGATACCCAATCGTCTTCTTTATGTCCGGCCTCAAGCCATTAACAAACTTAAGGCACTTCGACCTCTCAGTATTAACAGTGTTGTAGTGAGGACAGTATTTGATCAAATCTTGAAATTTAGCCGCATAGTCAGCTACCGAACCACTACCTTGTTTCAATTCCAGGAATTCAATTTCCTTTTTACCACGAACATCCTCCGGAAAATAATTCTCCAAGAATGCATCTCGGAAAATTTCCCAAGTCACCACAACCTGCTCCTCCTCATACCTCTGACTAGCGTTGATCCACCAGTCTTCGGCCTCTTTAATCAGCATGTGTTCCGAATTGCACTTTCTGAGCGTCAGTGCAATTCATCACACGAAAGATTTTCTTAATTGCTTTTAACCATTCTTGAGCCTCCACCGGAGCATGCTCTCCCTTGAAAGTAGGCGGGTTGTTCTTTTGGAATTTCCCAAGAGCACGGAAAGCATCTTCAGTACCATCATGTGGTGCTCGAGTCGTTTGCGGCATCTGATTTATTGACCCCGCAAGCAACCTCAATGCCTCAGCTAAAGCATCATCATTCCTTCTACCAGCCAACTTCTGAACAACACAGGGCATTGATCGCGTTAGCCACACAATCAAATACAAGGGATTAACAAAATAAGACCTGACAACCGACCGACTATGCTCTGATACCACTATTGTAACACCCCATCTAAATACCCCAATTCATAGGTAAAGATTAAAATCAGAGAAATAAAATTGCACGAAAGGGATGCCACAACACAAAACACATTCCAAATTATTTTTAAAGAAAACGAACAGGGTATGTTTGAAGGTATAAGTATTCCAACACAAAACAAACATACAATAAATATTTACTTCATTCTCTCGTGCAAACGCAACGGAGTTTCACAATTTCACATCATCTCCATTATGGAGGAATCAAAACATAATCCAAGTCATCAAGCCATCATAAATCACATGAGCATATGTTATCAAGTCTCTCATATACAAAACATCATATACAAGAATAAGGATTATATACATCATAATCTAAATACAAAATAATCGAGTTCGACACTAAATAATTTCCCCCCATGTGTTACTACCATAGCATCGACTCGACTCTAATCAAAATAAAATAGATTGCAATCCAATGCATCCGTTAGCTAGCGCCTCGCGCTACCGTCCTCGGTACCTGCACAATGCCATCAAAGGCATTGGCCAACAAAAGGGTAAGAATTCCAATAATCATATAACATGTAATTTTAAGTAAATGAAATGGAAATAAATAAAGCAATACATAATGATCATGTTCATTTTATCACTCGTAGTATCCTTACTCAAGGAACCCATTTCCAACACAATAGCCATGTAAACCGATTATCCGAAATACTCACATCCTTGGCACATAACCATAATTCAAACAACAACAATATTGGTACATAATCAAAACACATCCACACTCATGCATAACATGCACAAATATACATGAGACTCACTACACGACTCAACGTATGCGAATGCGGTACCGACTCGTGGACCCAAAGTTCCACCACCTATGTTTCCCTTCTGGATCAAGGTCACTACGTCTTTTCCCACAATAGGGTCACCGTCTAGATATTGTGGACCCAAAGTTCCACCACCTGTGTTTCCCTTCCGGATCAAGGTCACTACGTCTTTTCCCACAATAGGGTCACCGTCTAAGTATTGTGTGAACCCACAGTTTCACCGTCTCTGTTTCAAGACCAACCATGCCATGCAATGTACAATATAACCAATGCATGCAATTAAGACTCACAATAATCTTAACATACACATGCCATCAAATCCAACCAATGGAACATCAACTATTGTACATGCATGCATACATATGATTTAACAATCTCAACGTCAAGTAGAATGTATACAAACAAGTTACTTACTCAACCAAAACATAAACCATCAACTATCAAATAATTCCAAATCGGAAGATCGGAACACAATCGCGTTCCAAAGAAAGTACGAAAATCAGAAATTTGGAGTCTACAGACGCATCAACACGGGCACCCGTATGCTGCAACACGGCCCGTGTTGAGAGGCCACCATGAACGTGCCTAAAGAAATACCAAGTCAGAGCATCAACACGGGCACCCGTGTGCTGCAACACGGCCCGTGTTGAGAGGCCTGCGTGAAAACTCCACTCTTTTGGGTTTTTCTCATTCAACTACCATGGTTTTCTTTCCCATTTCAATACTCTTAATTTCTACAAGCTAGCACCTAATACACCCACAAACCATACTCCTAATCCAACTTTTCTAAACCATTCTAACAATCAACCAACAAAACCCTATAAAATCAACTATCCACTTTACCCCCAAATCCAAAATTTGTTTATCAAAACCTAACAATATGAGATGGAGAATCAAACCCCTTACCTTGGTGTGGGTTTTCTTGAAACAAGAAGATGAAGATGTTGCAACTTCACCCTAGCTTCCTTTCTTCTCTTCTCCTCTTTTCTTTTCTTCTTCTTCTTTCTCTTCTTTCCACTACTCTTACTAACTCTCCTTTCTATTTTATAAAACCCTCCTTCTACTACTAACTTTCCTCCCTCTATCTTTCAAAAATTATAATTTGGCCCCAACAATTATTTAACTCAAATTATAATATATAACCCTATTAAACAATATTACACTAAATAATATTCATTCTATATAAACCTAATAATGCCAATTAATCAAACAAAGTCAAATATTACTACACACCAAATTAATATTATTCAAAATAATATTCCGACACAATAAATATTTTTATTTCATATTACCCAATTAATATTTTAATCGATATTAATTGAATATATTTCTCAAAATAGATATAATTTAATAATTTTGGAAAATAATTAATGAAATAACATTTAGATAAAAACGGCGTGTTACAACTCTCCCCCACTTAAAAGATTTTCGGCCTCGAAAATTACCTCTAAACGAACAATTCGGGATAGGAATCCCGCATCCGACTTTCAAGCTCCCATGTCACATTACCATTCGCCGAACCACCCCATGCAACTTTAACCAAAGCAATCTCTCTTCTTCTTAGTTGTTTCACCTTCTTATCTTCAATCCTCACCGGTAAAACCTCAACCGTCAAATTGTCTCTTACTTCCAAATCATCCGCTTGAATAACATGAGACGGATCCGCAATATACTTTCGTAATTGCGAAACGTGAAATACATCATGCAAATTTGAAAGTGATGGCGGCAATGCAATCCGATAAGCCATACTTCCAATCCGCTCTGAAATCTGATAAGGACCAATAAACCGAGGTGTTAACTTCCGCGATTTAAGCGCCCTTTCAACACCCGTAGTTGGATTCACCTTCAAAAACACATGTTCATCCTTCTTGAACTCAAGAGGTTTCCTCCTCTTGTCAAAGTAACTCTTTTGGCGATTCTGAGACACTTTCATCTTCTCTCTTATCAATCTGATCTTATCCGTGGTCTCTTGAACCAATTCCGGACCAACTATAGCACTTTCTCCCGTCTCGTACCAACACAAAGGTGTCCTACACCGTCTTCCATACAATGCCTCAAAAGGAGCCATGCCAATGCTAGAATGAAAACTATTATTATAAGTAAACTCAATCAAAGGCAAATGACTCTCCCAGGAACCTCCTTGATCCAAAACACAAGCACGCAACAAATCCTCAAGTGACTGAATTGTTCTCTCCGTTTGGCAATCCGTCTGAGGATGATAAGCGGAACTCAATCTCAACTTAGTACCCAAGGCTCTTTGTAAACCTTCCCAAAATCTTGAAGTGAAACGCGGATCTCTATCTGAAACAATACATGTAGGAATACCATGTAAACAAACAATCCGCTCCACATACAACTTAGCAAGCTTCTCCATAGTGTAATCCATCCTAATCGGAATAAAGTGTGCAGATTTAGTCAATCTATCCACTATGACCCAAATAGCCTCATGATTACTCGGAGTCCTCGGCAAACCAGAAAAAAAATCCATCGAGATACTATCCCACTTCCACTCGGGAATAGACAACGGTTGTAACAAATCCGAAGGCTTCTGGTGTTCAATCTTAGACTTTTGGCAAACCAAACAAGAATATACAAACTCAGCAATTTCCTTTTTCATACTTGGCCACCAAAACAACTTCCTTAAGTCTTGGTACATTTTTGTAGCACCCGGATGAATACTCAATCCGCTTCGGTGTCCTTCCTCAAGAATCCTCTTTTTCACATCCCCCACATCAGGAACGCAAACTCTATCATGACATCTCAAAATTCCATTCTCATCAATTCTGAACTCTCCACCTTGACCTTGATTCACCAAAGTAAACTTGTCAACCAAAACCAAATCTGACTTTTGCCCATCCCTAATCTCTTCCAAGACACCACTAGTAAGCTTCATCATACCAAGCTTCACGCCAAAATAAGTCTCTTCACACACCAAACTCAAATCTCGAAATTGCTCCAACAATTCCCATTCTTTAACCATTAACATAGACATGTGTAAAGACTTCCTGCTCAAAGCATCTGCAACCACGTTTGCCTTACCAGGATGGTAATTCAAACTGAAGTCATAATCTTTAAGGAACTCTAGCCACCTTCTTTGCCGCATATTCAACTCTTTTTGATCAAACAAATATTTCAAACACTTATGATAGCTAAAGACGTCGAATCTCGACCCAAACAAATAATGCCTCCAAATCTTTAACACAAAAACCACCGCTGCCAACTCCAAGTCATGAGTCGGATAATTTCTCTCATACACCTTGAGTTGCCTCGAAGCATACGCCACAACCTTCCCATTTTGCATTAACACACCTCCTAAACCCATCAAAGAAGCATCGCAATAGACCGTAAACGGTTCAGAAGGTTTAGGCAAAATCAAAATCGGCGCAGTTGTCACCCTTCTTTTCAACTCTTGGAAACTATCTTCACACTGCGGAGTCCATACGAACGCTTGACTCTTCCTAGTCAATTGTGTCAACGGTAAAGCTAGCTTGGAAAAGCCTTCAATGAACTTACGGTAATAACCCGCTAAACCAAGAAAGCTTCGAATCTCAAAAACTGATTTTGGAGATTCCTATTCTGACACGGCTTCTATCTTCGAAGGGTCCACAACAATACCTCCACGAGATATCACATGACCAAGGAAACTCACTCGTTCCAACCAGAATTCACACTTCGAAAGTTTAGCAAACAAATGATTTTCCTTCAGAATTGACAAAACAATTCTCAAGTTTTCGGCATGCTCTGCTTCACTCTTGGAATAAATCAGAATGTCATCGATGAACACCACCACAAACTTATCCAGAAACTCATGAAAGATTCTGTTCATATACTCCATGAACACACCAGGTGCATTCGTAACACCAAAAGGCATTACCGAATACTCATAGTGTCCATAACGAGTTCTGAATGCAGTTTTCTGAATATCACCCGCTTTCACGCGAATCTGATGATAGCCTGATCTCAAGTCAATCTTGCTAAACACACACGCACCCACCAGCTGATCCATTAAATCATCAATCCTTGGCAAAGGATACTTGTTCTTAATGGTCACTTTGTTTAGCTGCCTATAATCCACACAAAGTCTCATTGTTCCTTCTTTCTTCTTCACAAGTAAAACTGGAGCACCCCACGGGCTCACACTAAGACGAATAAACCTTTTGTCAAGCAACTCCTCCAGCTGACTCTTCAGTTCCTCTAGTTCCGACTGTGACATCCTATAAGGAGCCATCGAAACAGGACTAGTACCAGGAATTAAGTCGATGGAAAACTCTACCTCGCGCTCAGGAGGTAAATCCGTAATCTCTTCAGGAAACACTTCAGGAAATTCGCATACCACAGGATAATCCTTTCTTACTCTACCATCTTCCAAAACCATACTCGCCATAAGCATAAACAACCCATCTCCATTCTTCACACTCTTCTCGACTTGCTGTGTAGACAAGAAAACCACACCATATTTCTCGGACTCCAGAAAAAGAACAGCCTTAGCAAAACAGTTGATATAGACATGGTTGGCTTTCAACCAGTCCATACCTAGAATCACATCTATCTGATGCAAGGGAAGACACACGAGATCAACTTCGAAATCTCTCCCGCACATGCGCAAAGGACACTTTAAACAAACAACTGAAGTAGAAACTGAACCCATCGCAGGTGTATCTACCTCCATACTTCGATCCAAAGTAGACAAGACAAGGCCCAATCTCTTGGCACAATCTAAAGCAACAAACGAATGCGTCGCACCCGTATCAATAATAGCAACCAAAGACACATTAGAGATAAAGCAAGTACCTCTGATTAGACGTTCCTCAGCAGAAGTCTCTGCTCTAGATAAAGCGAATACTTTTCCAACTTCTTTCTTTGGCTTTGGGCATTTGGTACTTATGTAGCCTTGCTCACCACAATTAAAGCAAGTTACACTCATACCAGCTCTACAATCCACCGCTTTGTGACCCACCTTGTCACACTTGAAACACTTAACTATCCCCTGGCGACATTCCATAGCACGATGTCCCTCTTTACCACATTTAAAACATTTGATTGGAGTAGTCACTCCCCCACTCAGACTCTTCCCACTACTTATTGGTCTCTTTCCTCTTCCATCATAAGGCTTAGGACACATCTGCCCCTTACCTCCTTTCTCACTCAAGCTCTTGTAATAAGCAGTGCTATCCCGACTGTCTTCGTCGTAGATACGACTCTTATTAACCAACTCAGAGAATCTTGTAATCTGCTGATACCCAATCGCCTTCTTTATGTCCGGCCTCAAGCCATTAACAAACTTAAGGCACTTCGACCTCTCAGTATTAACAGTGTTGTAGTGAGGACAGTATTTGATCAAATCTTGAAATTTAGCCGCATAGTCAGCTACCGAACCACTACCTTGTTTCAATTCCAGGAATTCAACTTCCTTTTTACCACGAACATCCTCCAGAAAATAATTCTCCAAGAATGCATCTCGGAAAATTTCCCAAGTCACCACAACCTGCTCCTCCTCATACCTCTGACTAGCGTTGATCCACCAGTCTTCGGCCTCTTTAATCAGCATGTGTGTTCCAAATTGCACTTTCTGAGCGTCAGTGCAATTCATCACACGAAAGATTTTCTCAATTGCTTTTAACCATTCTTGAGCCTCCACCGGAGCATGCTCTCCCTTGAAAGTAGGCGGGTTGTTCTTTTGGAATTTCCCAAGAGCACGGAAAGCATCTTCAGTACCATCATGTGGTGCTCGAGTCGTTTGCGGCATCTGATTTATTGACCCCGCAAGCAACCTCAATGCCTCAGCTAAAGCATCATCATTCCTTCTACCAACCATCTTCTGAACAACACAGGGCATTGATCGTGTTAGCCACACAATCAAATACAAGGGATTAACAAAATAAGACCTGACAATCGACCGACTATGCTCTGATACCACTATTGTAACACCCCATCTAAATACCCCAATTCATAGGTAAATATTAAAATCAGAGAAATAAAATTGCACGGAAGGGATGCCACAACACAAAACACATTCCAAATTATTTTTAAAGAAAACGGACAGGGTATGTTTGAAGGTATAAGTATTCCAACACAAAACAAACATACAATAAATATTTACTTCATTCTCTCGTGCAAACGCAACGGAGTTTCACAATTTCACATCATCTCCATTATGGAGGAATCAAAACATAATCCAAGGCATCAAGCCATCATAAATCACATGAGCATATGTTATCAAGTCTCTCATATACAAAACATCATATACAAGAATAAGGATTATATACATCATAATCCAAATACAAAATAATCGAGTTCGACACTAAATAATTTCCCCCCATGTGTTACTACCAGAGCATCGACTCGACTCTAATCAAAATAAAACAGATTGCAATACAATGCATCCATTAGCTAGCGCCTCGCGCTACCGTCCTCGGTACCTGCACAATGCCATCAAAGGCATTGGCCAACAAAAGGGTAAGAATTCCAATAATCATATAACATGTAATTTTAAGTAAATGAAATGGCAATAAATAAAGCAATACATAATGATCATGTTCATTGTATCACTCGTAGTATCCTTACTCAAGGAACCAATTTCCAACACATTAGCCATGTAAACCGATTATCCGAAATACTCACATCCTTGGCACATAACCATAATTCAAACAACAACAATATTGGTACATAATCAAAACACATCCACACTCATGCATAACATGCACAAATATACATGAGACTCACTACACAACTCAACGTATGCGAATGCGGTACCGACTCGTGGACCCAAAGTTCCACCACCTATGTTTCCCTTCTGGATCAAGGTCACTACGTCTTTTCCCACAATAGGGTCACCGTCTAGATATTGTGGACCCAAAGTTCCACCACCTGTGTTTCCCTTCCGGATCAAGGTCACTACGTCTTTTCCCACAATAGGGTCACCGTCTAAGTATTGTGTGAACCCATAGTTTCACCGTCTCTGTTTCAAGACCAACCATGCCATGCAATGTACAATATAACCAATGCATGCAATTAAGACTCACAATAATCTTAACATACACATGCCATCAAATCCAACCAATGGAACATCAACTATTGTACATGCATGCATACATATGATTTAACAATCTCAACATCAAGTAGAATGTATACAAACAAGTTACTTACTCAACCAAAACATAAACCATCAACTATCAAATAATTCCAAATCGGAAGATCGGAACACAATCGCGTTCCAAAGAAAGTGCGAAAATCGGAAATTTGGAGTCTACAGACGCATCAACACGGGCACCCGTGTGCTGCAACACGGCCCGTGTTGAGAGGCCACCATGAACGTGCCTAAAGAAATGCCAAGTCAGAGCATCAACACGGGCACCCGTGTGCTGCAACACGGCCCGTGTTGAGAGGCCTGCGTGAAAACTCCACTCTTTTGGGTTTTTCTCATTCAACTACCATGGTTTTCTTTCCCATTTCAATACTCTTAATTTCTACAAGCTAGCACCTAATACACCCACAAACCATACTCCTAATCCAACTTTTCTAAACCATTCTAACAATCAACCAACAAAACCCTATAAAATCAACTATCCATTTTACCCCCAAATCCAAAATTTGTTTATCAAAACCTAACAATATGAGATGGAGAATCAAACCCCTTACCTTGGTGTGGGTTTTCTTGAAACAAGAAGATGAAGATGTTGCAACTTCACCCTAGCTTCCTTTCTTCTCTTCTCCTCTTTTCTTTTCTTCTTCTTCTTTCTCTTTTTTCCACTACTCTTACTAACTCTCCTTTCTATTTTATAAAATCCTCCTTCTACTACTAACTTTCCTCCCTCTATCTTTCAAAAATTATAATTTGGCCCCAACAATTATTTAACTCAAATTATAATATATAACCCTATTAAACAATATTACACTAAATAATATTCATTCTATATAAACCTAATCATGCCAATTAATCAAACAAAGTCAAATATTACTACACACCAAATTAATATTATTCAAAATAATATTCCGACACAATAAATATTTTTATTTCATATTACCCAATTAATATTTTAATCGATATCAATTGAATATATTTCTCAAAATAGATATAATTTAATAATTTTGGAAAATAATTAATGAAATAACATTTAGATAAAAACGGCGTGTTACAGTAGCAAGACTGCTTTGTAGCAATTTTGGAGTGTTGTGACCAGTGCAACGGTCTTATACTTGGCAACACATAAGACTCTGGCCAACAAGCATCTTTGGATATTTTAACCTTTTGTTTTGACCACCTAGGTCCAACCTTCGACCAGACTCTTCTTCAGACAACAATATTTGATTGTTACCCAAGGTCTGTCCTTCGAATGGATCATATATGTATCCTTTTGAAGGGGCCAAATGCGTATCCTTCGATTGGACTATATGTGTGTCCTTCGAAGGGATCACATGCAATTCTTCGAATGGGCTAGTAAAGTATATCCTTCGAATGGGGAACCTATGTATGCCCTTCAAATCCACCAATACATGTCCTTTGTAGGGGCCACAAATTGTGTGTGTTGAAGGTTTTCAAGGGTGGGATCGAAGCAAGCTTATTTTAAAGGGAGACTTTGTCCAGTCGAAGCTAGTGTGAACATAGCCAATGCCATGTCGAAGCCTGCATGCAGGTGGTCACTACTTTGTGACTCTAAGCAAACATATAAGAGGCCATTGCTCAAACGAAAGTTTACATGAAGAACCAATGTCCAATTGAAAGTTGCATTCAGGAGGTCACTGCTTTGAGACTCCAAAGGCAAACATGTAAGGCCAAATGGTGCAATTGAAGCCTGCACGCATGAGGCCTAAATGCTCAAAAGAGG
The DNA here is from genome assembly GCA_948472305.1 of Vicia faba. Lineage (NCBI taxonomy): Eukaryota > Viridiplantae > Streptophyta > Magnoliopsida > Fabales > Fabaceae > Vicia > Vicia faba. The sequence continues at coordinate 1,183,678,427 of OX451740.1, forward strand.
CTTACATGCAGGAGGTCCCTACTTTGTAGATCGAAGGTGAAGTGGTGAAAAACACAAGAAGGGGGGGTTGAATTGTAAAACTGAAATCTAAAGCAATGAACAAGATATTTTTATCCTGGTTCGTTTGATCTCAAACTACTCCAGTCCACCCGTCAAGGTGATTTCGCCTCTCTCCAACGAGGTCTTAATCCACTATATTCAACTGAATATTACAGACTGCTTTAACAACTGCTAAAGCCTTCTTGATTCAAACCACAACCCGGTTTGTCAAGGTAACACTTTCTTACAAAGAGATAAAACTATGTGTGTGGATGTTTTCTATAAAACTTTATCACAACTGTGATGTATACACAAATTGAAGCTTAGAAACTAGATTGCTAAATAGTAATGGAATATCAGAGTGTGTGGTTTAGCAAAACTGGTAGAACGAAGATTATGGTTCAGCTTTTGTGCGTGTAGATATTTGGAGAGCATTAACCATTTCAATCTTCAAAGCCTTGTTTATATAGCATTGGGATGATGAACATTGGATGCAATATTCTTGATTCAATGCTAATAACAAACTTTCCTTATTGAGCAGATCTTGTCTGGAATGAGGCCGTTGGAATTAATTTGCTTTCAATGCACAGTACCGTTGCTTACTTAATGCAAGTTCTGGCTTGGCTCATTCTGACTCTGCTTCGCTGCTGATGAACTATTGTGTTTCTGTATCAGAGTGTTGAGCGCAGTCTTGTTCATCAGGCTTCAGCATGTACGTGAGTTGATCATCTGATTTTATCATTCTGATGTAGCAACTTCTGATGCTGGTGTCTGAAATCAAGTTCTGATGCTGAATAGATGTGATCTTGCTTATTTCAAACAGAGTATCTGCAAGTCAGAACATAATAATTTTAGGCAGCAGATAGTTCATACATGAAACTTATAAATACTATATCTTTTCACTTTGTTATCATCAAAACTTAAATATAGGGCAGTAGATTCAAACTTTGTTCTAACAATCTCCCCCTTTTTGATGATGACAAAAACTAGATATTTTAAATGAAAATAACATGAAAAGACATCTGGAATATGTATCAGAATGAGAAGCAAAAGAATAAGGAGTAAGGAGATACTCCCCCTGAGTTTATTACTTCCCTTTGATTATACGTGTTTCTTCAGGATCAGATCTTTTTGCCTTTCTTTGAACATCAGAGTATCAGAGTCTTTGACTTATCAGAAGCTTTATGTCAGAGCAGAGCTTCAGAGCTTATCTTGTCAGAGCTTTGCTTTGGATCAGAACTTCATAGTGATCAGAGCTTCTAGTCTTCAGAGTGTCCAGGAGCTTCCTTGTGCCTGTAGACTTTAAGCAAAACAGAAAAAAACATTTCAAGTAATAGAGTTAGAATGTTTGAGAATTTATGTCTAGTTAGCCGTTATTGATTTAAATATCATTCTTGTTCTCCCCCTTTTTGTCAGCAATCAAAAAGTGTTGGTGATGTGTTAAAACCATTAAGATCAGAAAAACGAATCATATTAAGATAGTTCAGAATCAAAACAAGAAAATATTACAAAACATGATCAAACAGTACATCAGAAAATCAAGGAAAACATGAAAAAGGTCATGCATGAAAAAAAGATTAAGGTTGAGGAGGAAAGCGTGTGAACAGGTTCTCCAGCATGGCTTGAATCTTTTCAGCAGTCTCATTCTGCTTATGCACCATGCTGACAACAGTGTCAATCTTGCTGTCCTGCACATCCATTCTCTCTTTCATCTTCTGATCGTTTTCATCCATCCGCTGCTGCAGACGCATGTCATTCAGCCTTAGTTCTTCCAGAGTCTGCCTGTCCAAGGCAGCTTGAGAAGCATCAGAAGGAGGAGGCTTCTCAGAACTTTCAGCGACATCCTCTGCTTGACTTTCTTCAGCTTGAAAGGTCTTGTCTTCTTCTGATTGAATGGTCTTGTCTTGCACCTTTGCAGCTTGCTGTTTCTCAGACCAAGGTTCACTGTCCAGAGGGAGCACGTCCTCTTTCAGAAGCATACTTCCAACTTCATTCAGAAGCTTGCTGAAATTTTGTTGAGCCTGCTCATAGTTGATATCCTGCAACTTGAGGGCTTCAGCACGTACCCAAAGTCTGAATTGTGACCAGAGCTGATCAGAAGCAGCTGGGTCAATCAGTCCAGGACAGACTTGCTTCAAAGAAGCAATCCATTGCAGCACACCTGTTTCAAAATTCAAAATACCAGAGCCAACATCTGGTTGCTTTGGTTTTGGGATGGTAATTTTGTGTTTTAGATCAGCAAGACGGTCAAGACTGGTTAAGTCAATGAAAGTCCTGCTGGGGTTTTCAGAGGTTTTCTGAGCAGCTGTTTGTTTTGGAGAAGGAGTATCAGAGTCAGATATTTCGATTGGAGTGGGTGGTGTTTTGGGAGTATTTGGTGGTGTCGATTCTGATGAGGATGGTAATTGGGGCATGATAACAGTTGTTCCACATGGCAATTGGATTGCCAGCGGTGATGGTTGAGGTGAATGAGGTTCAGATTGGTGAGGAGAAGGAGTTTCAGAGTGGTGAAACTCTGTTTGTGGTGAAGGTGGATTAATTTCTGGTTGAGGAGAGGGAGGTGGAATCTCTGATTGCTCAGGGATCAGAGGTTCTTCGGAGAGTGGTTGTTGTTGTTCTGGTTCTTCAGCAGATTGCTGTTGTTCTGGTTGTGGAGGAGTAACATTTTGTGGTTCAGAGTTTGGTTGATCAGAGGCATGTTGATCAATATCAGACAGCACTTGGTCAAGTGCTGATGTTGTTGAAATTGTTGGTTGTTTGGGGTGTTTGGTTCTAGGTCTTCTGAGTTTTAATGCCTCAGAAGGGTCTTCTTCTTGTACAGTTTCATCTATGGTAGGGATGGGAATTGATATTCTATGAGAGGTTTGAGGAGGGATAGATGTTGGAATAGTAGATGAAATTAAAACAGGGGCAGCAGATGAAATACCTCTTTTCTTTGGAGTCTGCTGAGATGATCCTTCTGATGGTGCCTTCCTCTTCTTTGTCTTCTTCAGAGTCACTTCTGGTTGAGGTTGATGCAGATCTCTGATATTCAGCTTTGGATCTGTACCATCTGCCTTGCACGCATCCAAGTACCTGAGAATCACCTCTGGTTTGGATTCAATTTCAGAAAATAACGGAAAATCACTCAGAGGCACTCTTCTGCTGGAGATATCAGCAGTGGAAGTAGCTCTTGGTTCCTTCTGAATATTCTCTATCAGCTTCATCTTTTTCAGGTTCTTTGCATTCAGAGGTTTCCCAATTGTTGGTTCAATAGTGCTTAGTTCCTGAGCTTCTATCAGATGCTCAATCAGCCTATTCTCTGTCAGAATATCTGATATCAACCTTCCAAAAGGTATCCAATCCCTCTTGGTTCTTTCTTCTTCCCTTGTTTCTTTCACACTGGTTCTGAGATGGTTGAACAGGAAGTGAGCCAGATTGATCTTTATCTTCTGATCAATAAAGTAGATCAGAAACTGCTGATCCACATTTATGTAATCAGGAGAACTTGTTGGTTTCCTGTGGTTGAAGCACCCCAGAATAATCTTAGCCCACACTCTGAAATGATCCTTCAGATCTTTAATCTTGCTACTGGGAAATCCAAGAGTGAAAATCCTGTTAGCTACCACACCTATATCAGCACATCTTTCAGCCATGTCCACACAACGGACGCCACCACCACTCTGACCGATTAGCCTTGCAATGAGATCTTCAGTAATCACAATCTTCTTCCCCATAACAAAGGAAGTGACTAGATGTGTTGAAACCTTGGCGTGAATCCAAAATTCCTTTACCAGCACTGGGAATGTTGGTCCAACCAACCTATCGAAATACCTTTCCCACTTTTGAGCCCTAACTTCTTCAGTTAGGTCAAAACCATTCTCCTTCAAGCTTTCAAAATCAATGATTAACTCAGAAAGCACTTCAAGATTCTTCACCGGAGTGAGGAGAGTTCTGAGTGGCACTTGATATTGCTCAGATGATGCTTTCTTCTGAGTACCTGCAGAAACGCTGCTGGAGGTTGCCATGTTCACACTAAAGAGGGTTTTTGAGAATGAACTGAGGAAAAAGATTTGCAAGAGATGAACTCAGAAATTTGCAGAAAATGCTTGAGTATTAGTGAGAAAGCGTAAAGAATAAGAATGAGAGATTAATGTGCTTAAATAGAGTTTTCAAAACTATTTTGAAAAGATAAACGTTTTTAAGAGAGAGAAAAATCATGATTGCCATTTAAAAGCATGATTACTTTTCATTAAATGCTTGCTGATTTTGGGGGATTTGAGAAAGATACTTAAAAACGGTTACCAGACATGTGTCTCAATGCACCCAATCAGCGCTTTGCCTTCTTAGAAGCGTGCACGCGTTCTGCTTCAGAGATATGCTGATGATTGGATGACACTTGTTTGATGTAGTGATCAGCATGTCTGTCTTTGAGCTTAGACTCTCAGATCTTTAGACTTGCATCTGATACAATCTGCATGTTCTATCTTTCTGAAAGGAGATTGATCAGAAGTTCACAGTAAAATAATTACATTCTGAAGGTAAATACATGGAATTAAAACATTTTCACTCTGGGCACACTTTCATGCTGAGATGTTTCAGAATGAAATTAAACCTATCTTCTGAAAGGGGTTTAGTAAAGATATCAGCCCATTGATGGTCTGTATCTATAAATTTTAAGTTCAAAATACCTTTCTGAATATAGTCCCTAATGAAGTGATGTTTTATTTCTATATGCTTAGCTCTAGAATGTAAAATGGGATTCTTACTTAAGCAAATAGCAGAAGTATTATCACAAAGTATAGGAATGTTACTCTCAAAAATCTGGAAGTCTTCAAGCTGACTTTTCATCCAGAGCATTTGTGTGCTACATCCTGCTGCTGCTATGTACTCAGCTTCTGCTGTTGACAGAGCAATTGTTGATTGCCTTTTGCTGGACCAAGAAATCAGATTTTCTCCCAGAAACTGGAAGCTTCCAGAAGTACTTTTACGTTCCACTCTGTCTCCAGCAAAATCAGCATCACAGTAGCCTACTAAGCTGTAATCACTAGATTTTCTATAAAACAAACCCAGATTAGTAGTACCTTTCAGATACTTGAAAATTCGCTTAACAGCTGTTAAGTGAGATTCTCTAGGATCTGATTGGAATCTAGCACAGATACACACACTGAATAATATGTCAGGTCTTGAAGCAGTCAGATAGAGGAGAGAACCAATCATACCTCTGTAGACTTTCTGTTCTACATTTTTGCTTACCTCTTCTCTTTCCAGAATGCACGTGGGATGCATTGGAATCTTTGATGGCTTACATTCTGAGAGGTCAAATTTCTTCAGAAGATCTCTGATGTATTTGCTCTGATGAATGTAAGTTCCTTCTGGAGTTTGATTGATCTGAATTCCTAGAAAGAATTTCAGTTCCCCCATGAGGCTCATCTCAAATTCTGCCTGCATACACTTAGCAAATTTTCTTCCAAGAGAAGGATTAGTAGAACCAAAAATAATATCATCAACATAAATTTGACAGACTAAGATGTCACTCTTAACTGATTTACAGAATAGAGTAGTGTCCACTTTCCCTCTGGTGAATTCATTTTCCAGCAGAAAGTTACTTAGCCTTTCATACCAAGCTCTGGGAGCTTGTTTCAGACCATACAGTGACTTTTTTAGTTTGAAAACATGTTCTGGATGTTTTGTATTTTCAAAACCTGGGGGTTGGTGTACATAAACTTCTTCTTCTATATAACCATTTAAGAATGCACTTTTGACATCCATCTGATACAGAGTGATGCCTCTATTAACAGCAAATGAAATTAAAAGTCTGATAGATTCTAACCTGGCGACTGGGGCAAAGGTTTCTGTATAGTCTATCCCCTCTTGCTGACTATAACCTTGTGCAACCAGTCGTGCCTTGTTTCTGATGACTTCACCTTGTTCATTTAGCTTGTTTCTGAACACCCATCTTGTTCCAATGACGTTGAATCCTTTTGGTCTGGGAACGAGATCCCATACGTCGTTTCTGGTGAATTGATTCAGCTCTTCTTGCATTGCCAGAATCCAGTCATTATCCAAAAGTGCTTCATCAATTGACGAAGGTTCAATCAAAGACACCAGTCCCATAAGTGTTTCTTCAGAGTTTCTGAAGCTTGCTCTTGTTCTGATTGGATCTTCCTTTCTTCCTAGGATAGTCTCTTCTGGGTGATCCAAGCTGCTTCTGGGTAATCTCTTCTGAGGTTGATCAGCAGCTGTTGTAGGATTTCTAGCAGTGCTCCTTTCAGACTTTGAAGGAATGTCTGTGTTGAGAGCTTCTGATGACTTGTCTTCAGAACCTGCAAATTCAATTTCTATACCTGCAAAAACTTCATTCTGCTTTGACTTTTCAGAGTCAAGCTTGTCATCAAAACGAACACTGATTGATTCTTCCACAATCTGTGTTTCTGTATTGTATACTCTGTACCCTCTTGAGCGTTCAGAGTATCCTAACATAATACACTTCTGTGCTTTAGAGTCAAACTTGTTCAAATAATTCTTTGTATTTAATATAAAGCAAGTACATCCAAATGGATGAAAATATGAAATGTTGGGCTTTCTGTTCTTCCACAATTCATATGGAGTCTTTTCCAGAATAGGTCTTATTGAGATTCTATTCTGAATGTAGCACGCTGTGTTTATTGCCTCTGCCCAGAAGATCTTAGCAACGTTTGTCTCATTGATCATGGTTCTGGCCATTTCTTGCAATGTTCTATTCTTTCGTTCTACAACTCCATTTTGTTGGGGAGTTCTAGGACAAGAGAAATCATGCAGAATGCCTCTGTCATTAAAGAATGACTCAAAATCTTTATTTTCAAATTCTCCACCATGATCACTTCTGACTTTAACAATTCTAAGATCCTTTTCATTCTGAACTTGGTTGCAGAAGGTAACAAACACAGAGTGTGACTCGTCCTTGTGTCTTAAGAATTTTACCCATGTCCATCTGCTATAGTCATCTACGATTACTAACCCATACTTCTTACCACTGACTGAAGCAGTTTTAACTGGTCCAAATAAGTCAATGTGCAGAACTTTTAATGGCTTAGAGGTAGAAACAACATTTTTGGATTTAAAAGAGGGTTTTGCAAATTTGCCTTTCTGACATGCTTCACACAGAGCATCTGAATTGAACTTCAAATTAGGAAGTCCTCTGACCAGATTGAGTTTGTTAATCTGAGATATTCTTCTCATACTAACATGTCCCAATCTTCTGTGCCAGATCCACTGCTCGTTGTTAACAGACAGAAGACATTTTACATTCTGACTCTTTAGTTCAGAAAGTTTGATTTTGTAAATGTTGTTTTTCCTCTTACCATTAAACAGGATAGTCCCATCTTTCTGACTAACAGCTTTACATGATTTTTGATTAAAGATTATATCATAACCGTTATCACTTAATTGACTTATGGATAACAGATTATGCATCAATCCATCTACTAGCAGAACATTATTAATAGAGGGAAGATTTCCATTACCTACAGTTCCAGAGCCAAATATCTTTCCCCTCTGATTGCCTCCAAAGCCAACGTGGCCTCCAGGCTTAAGTTCCAGGCTTTGGAACATATGCCTTCTTCCCGTCATGTGTCATGAGCAGCCAGAGTCCAGGTACCATGACTGGTGTTTCTGACTTGCTGCTAAAGATATCTGCAACATGTATTATTTTATCCTTAGGTACCCAGATTTTCTTGGGTCCTGATTTGTTAGTTTTACCAAAACTCTGGTTGAATTTTGGTTTCACAGAGTGCTTACTGCTAGTATATTTGATATCATGTGTGTGACCATACACAAAGTGTGAATTCAGAGGAGTGTGTTTAATGGTTAAGTCCATGACATTCTTTGGTGTAGGAACCTTACCTTGGTATCCTATTCGTTTCCTGCCGTTTCATCTAACTCCATAGATCATTGAAGCCATTCTGCTTCTATCTATGCTTTTAGCTAGGAACTTCTGGAAACTGTGATCATACTCCTTGATGATCTCATCAGCGTTGCTGGGAGTTACAGAAATTGGTTCCTTCTGAGAGTTTTGTAAAGAGTTTTCTAATTTTGAAATCTTATTTCTCAGCTCAGAATTTTCCAATTTAAGACTCTCAGACTTATTAGAGTCAGATTCAAGATTCCTTTTCAGGTCTCTGAATTTAGCTCTAATTTGCTGATAACGTTCCAGAATCTCATTAAGGCTTTCAGCAAGTTCAGCCTTTGTAAAGTTAACAGCAAAGTTAGGAAATACCTCTTCAGTGTCTGATTCTGAGTCTGATTCAGAAGCTTCACTATCTTCTGAAATGTTAGCCATGAGAGCTATGTTTGCCCTTTCATCATCTGATTCTGAGTCAGCTTCAGACGAGTCAGAGTCATCCCATGTGGCCATGAGACTTTTCTTCTTCTCTCTTCCAAACTTCTTTTTGGGCTTTTCCCTCTGAAGCTTTGGGCAGTCACTCTTGTAGTGTCCTTGCTCATTGCACTCATAGCAGATGATGTCTTTGGTGTTTGGCTTTTTGCTACTGGAGGAGCTTTCAGATCTTCTGTATCCAGAGGAAGAATCTGTCCTTCTGTATCTGGAAGAAGACTCGTTCTGATCAGATCTTCTGGGATTCCTGAACTTCCTTTGTCTTTGCTTCCACAGTTGATTTACTCTTCTGGAGAGAAGGGAAAGTTCGTCTTCTTCTGATGAGGATCCATCAGATGTTTCTTCAACTGCCTGCAAAACTTTAGACTCAAATTTTCTGTTAGATTTTAATGCTAAAGGCTTACCTTGCTTCTGAGGCTCATCAGCTTCTAGCTCTATCTCATGACTTCTGAGGGAGCTGATAAGTTCCTCCAAAGTGATTTTGTTGAGATCTTTAGCTAGCTTCAGAGCAGTAACCATAGGCCTCCACTACTTGGGTAAACTTCTGACGATTTTCTTGACATGGTCAGCAGTAGAGTATCCTTTGTCCTGAACTTTGAGACCAGCTACCAGAATCTGGAATCTAGAGAACATAGTTTCAATGGATTCAAATTCTTCCATTTTGAACGCCTCATACTTCTGAATGAGCGCCAGAGCTTTTGTTTCTTTGACCTGAACGTTGCCCTCATGCGTCATTCTGAGAGAATCAAAAATATTCTTTGCTGTGTCTCTGTTGGAGATCTTTTCATACTCAGTATAGGAGATGGCACTGAGGAGGATGGTTCTGGCCTTGTGGTGATTCTTGAAGTCACGCTTTTGTTGATCAAACATTGTTTTTCTATCAATCTTCTGACCACTTGCATTCACAGGGTGCGTGTATCCATCTGTCACCATATCCCACAGATCAACATCATGTGCTAGAAAGAAGCTTTCAATTCTGTCTTTCCAGTAATCAAAGTTTTCTCCATCAAAGACTGGAGGTTTGCCACTGAATCTGTCTCTGTCCTCATTGTTGTCATTGCTGATGTGAGAATTGTTTCCTGCCATTGTGTTTTTCTGACGCTGGATCTTGTACTGACACGGTTAAGTGTTTTAGCTCAGAACCAGGCTCTCTGATGCCAATTGAAGTGGTGAAAAACACAAGAAGGGGGGGTTGAATTGTAAAACTGAAATCTAAAGCAATGAACAAGATATTTTTATCCTGGTTCGTTTGATCTCAAACTACTCCAGTCCACCCGTCAAGGTGATTTCGCCTCTCTCCAACGAGGTCTTAATCCACTATATTCAACTGAATATTACAGACTGCTTTAACAACTGCTAAAGCCTTCTTGATTCAAACCACAACCCGGTTTGTCAAGGTAACACTTTCTTACAAAGAGATAAAACTATGTGTGTGGATGTTTTCTACAAAAATTTATCACAACTGTGATGTATACACAAATTGAAGCTTAGAAACTAGATTGCTAAACAGTAATGGAATATCAGAGTGTGTGGTTTAGCAAAACTGGTAGAACGAAGATTATGGTTCAGCTTTTGTGCGTGTAGATATTTGGAGAGCATTAACCATTTCAATCTTCAAAGCCTTGTTTATATAGCATTGGGATGATGAACGTTGGATGCAATATTCTTGATTCAATGCTAATAACAAACTTTCCTTATTGAGCAGATCTTGTCTGGAATGAGGCCGTTGGAATTAATTTGCTTTCAATGCACAGTACCGTTGCTTACTTAATGCAAGTTCTGGCTTGGCTCATTCTGACTCTGCTTCGCTGCTGATGAACTATTGTGTTTCTGTATCAGAGTGTTGAGCGCAGTCTTGTTCATCAGGCTTCAGCATGTACGTGAGTTGATCATCTGATTTTATCATTCTGATGTAGCAACTTCTGATGCTGGTGTCTGAAATCAAGTTCTGATGCTGAATAGATGTGATCTTGCTTATTTCAAACAGAGTATCTGCAAGTCAGAACATAATAATTTTAGGCAGCAGATAGTTCATACATGAAACTTATAAATACTATATCTTTTCACTTTGTTATCATCAAAACTTAAATATAGGGTAGTAGATTCAAACTTTGTTCTAACAGAAGGAAATCCTTCAGAATTCCATTTCCTTCTAAATCAAAGGAGGCTGTTTCAAAGGGAAACAAACGTCCAGTCGAAGCTTGTATAAAGAAAGAAAGCAAAAGACCAATGCCTCAATCGAAGCTTGAGAATTTGAGGCAAGTTTGAAAGAGGCCATATTCCTAATCGAAAGATCCGGATCGAAGAAATCTATTTTTATTTAATTTCATCAGAAAAATCGAATTTATCTATTTTTCTCTTTCAATAGTTTCCTCTTTGACTTGATGCTTTAAAATCCCGTATGATCTAATTGTACTTGTGCAAACTTGAACTAGTAGAAATTTTGTGAGAAAAATCTTGAGAAATGAGAGGGCAAATTTTGGGGTATAACACAAGAGAAAATATATGTTCAGATACCTAACACACTTATTTCAGATAGATTAATAAACCAATGACAAAAAATGGAGATAATGACAAATTCAAAGTCAATCGATAAGAAGAGATGAAGGCAATTTTGAAGATGAAAAGAATAAGGCATGCTAAAAATTTTCATTTCTAATGAGTTGTCTTACCTAAAATGTCAATCAATTGATTTAAGAGACTCTGTAGCTAATGCAATCAGACAAATGAGAAGGCGTACACTCTTGGTCAAGCATTTAATGCAAGAGTAATATTTTCAAATTTCAAGGTCTAATAGTATTTTTATTAATGGATTATATTAAACGTGGAAGTTTTTTATATCTAAGATTTTTCTTTGGATTAAGATATCATAATCTAGAAGACATCATTTAGAGTGATACATACCTTAGATTTTCATGTATTTGGAGAACTCTATGCTGAGAGTGAACTTCTTCTTACATACATCATCATTTTCTAAGAAGCAGTGAATTTCAGTTAGAGTAGTCAGACCCAAATCTTTGTCCGAACACACTTCTTCTGATATTTTGACTCTAGGTCCTTCTGAAGCAACCTCCTTGTCGTCTAAATAAGCGACATTTCAAGATTTTGACTTTTCGTCCTTATGCAATAATTTCATTATCTTCTGTATTTGAAAACATATTGTCCAGACCTACACAATATTTACTAGCTTTAATTTTTTTAAAGATCAAGCTTACTGTTAACTCTATCATAGATTGGTTCCTCAAAATTGAGTGCATCTTTGTTCTATATTCTGTAGCTTTTTGAGCGTTCAGAGTGTCTTAAATTGATACAATCAAGGTTTTCTTAATTAAATAAGTTAGGATCATTATAAAGTTGGAATCATTTAAAACAATGAGAATAAGAAGGTTTGGGCTTCTTGTTCTTTCACAAATTATAATGAGTTTTTCGCAGAAGGTCTTTAGAGAGATAATGTTATGAAAGTAACTCATCTTTGTGTCACAAAAGCTTCACCCAAGATTATCTGTAGTAGTTGTTAAAAGTGACTACTTCAAACTTCATTTGAAGAGAGACACAATTGACTCTGGTTCAAGCATTTTAATGCAGAAGTTCTAATAATTTAGGGGTAAAACCAACATTATTGCTTAAAGGGAGGTTTTTGAAATATCTTGCCCTTCTTATTATGCTTCTTAGAGAGCTTTTAAAGATAACCTCAGATTAGGAAGGCTTCTGACCAATATAATCTAGTTTAGCTAAGATATTCTTCTTATCTAACATTGCACAGTCATCAATGCTAAGACCAATGCTCTCTTAGAAATTAATAAAAGACTTTTTTTTAAGATTTGAAAGGATGATTATGGAAATGTTGTTTTTACCTTATATCATTTAATAAAGTATTCACGTTCTTTCAACTAATAGCACGCCATGATTCTTTAATAAAGATGACATCATAATAGTTGTCACTTAATTAATTTAAGGACATCACATTATGTATTACTCCAGCAGTCATTAAAACATTGGATAGAGTGAAGAAAAACATTACCAATTGTTTCAGATCCCATGAACTTTTCTAATTACTTTTGAGATCCATGACGCCTTCAGGATTTAAGTTCCAAGCATAGGTACATATACCTTCTTAGCTCCATGGGTTGTAAGAAGCAAAAGTCTAGGGTACCATAATAGGTGTTTCAATTGCGCTGCTAAGAATATTTGTAACATAGATAATTTGATTCATGGGTACCCATAGTTTCTTGGTTCCTCTCTTGTTAGTTCCCCCATAGTTTTTGACAACTTTGGGTTTAACAACACAATAATAATATTTACAAGAATTAAACCTATATGATATAGCCAAATTTTTGCCTTAGGTTCAGAAGTAGATTCCTCTTTTTCTTTTCCCTTTTCTTTGGGCAGAAACCCACCAGAGATAAAATAGAAATATATCGTATTACATTTATCTTCCTTTTCATGATTATATTTGTCATAGGAGTTATAAAAAATACCATTAGTTCCATTTCTACTCACGCCATAGATCATAGAAGCCCTCATGCTTCTCCCTATGCTTATGGATAGGAATTTCTTGAAGGCTTTGTCATACTTCATAATGACATCATCAGTACTCTCAGAAGCTTCTGGAAGAGTTCTTGTGCCTTCGAGAGCAGAGTTCTCATCTTTAAGAAATAAGTTTTCTTCATTTACAATGGAGAGATATTCTTTAAGCTTATTTTCTTCCAAAGATATGGATTCAAGTGATCTTTTAAGTTCCTTAAATTCAACCTTGAGTATCTCATGTTTTTCTAGAATTTAAACTAAAGAGGAAGTTAATTAAGAATGAGTAGGGTCAGAAAATACTTCTTTGAAGAATACCTCTTCTATGTGTGAATCTGATTTTGCTTCATCTTCTGAAGGGATCCTTTCAGTAGACGTTCCTGCTTGAGCCATCAATGCCAAGTTAGTACGTTCTTCTTCTAAGTCAACTTTTGAAGAGTCAGAATCATCCCAGGTTGCCACCAGGCCTTTCTTTTTTTCTTTTGAGAGCTTTCTTCTTGGACTTATCCTTCTGTAGTACAGGACAATCATTCATGTAGTGTCCTGGCTCGTTGCACTCATAACAAGTGGCTTCTTTGCCGCTAGACATCCTCTGAACAGAAGTAGACTTGAAGCGACCTCCTTTCCTTCTAATACTTCTTCACCCGTTACCTTGATTCTTCTTCCAGAGGCGATTAACCATTCTGGATAGTAGAGACAACTCATCTTCATCTTCATCAGAATATTCTTCTGAATCCTCAATCTCTTTAGCTTGAAGAGATTTGGACTTCTCAGTTTTATGCCAAATTTGAGCGTAATAGATTTCCCTCTTTACTGAGGTTCATCTTGATCTAGCTTAATCTCATGACTTCTTAGAGAACTTTCCAGTTTGTAATATGGTGGCATAACTGATAGTTTTTTTGTTACTACTAGTTTTGTGTTTTTTGTTCGCAAATATACGTTAAGCAAGAGTCACCATCGACTTTTATTTCATCCAACAAAGGAAAAGGGAAAAAGAACAGAAAATACCTTTTTCGAGATGTTTCTGAGTACGGGGGGTAGGTTATAGAAAGGGAAGGTATTAGCACCCTTTCTATCTGTGGTTTTCCACGAGCTTTTAGGTACTTGCTCATTCTTAAATTGATTTTGTGTGTTTTTGTGTTTGAAATTTTTTGAAATTGCCTTAGTGCGGCGTTTCACTTTATGGTAACCCTTGTATCAGTCCTCAAGGGTGTGATAAAGTGTTTTTGAAATCTTTGTTTGAAAAGTGTAAGTGTGAAAAGTATAAGTGTAAAAAAAGTTTGTTTGAGCAAGTACCTAAAAGTTTCTACCTACTCGAAAAAAGTTGTTCATTTTCTTATTTCCTTTAGACGGTGCTATCCTACTATTAAGGATTAGGTAGCTCCATCGTTAGAGTTTGAGGGACAATCGAAAGGGACGTCTATGGTCATTGAAGGCAACATGTAGGGGATACCTTAGCATTTCGAAGGGACTGTCATCACATAGGCAACATCGAGGGACAAGATCATTTCTCGTAGGCAACTCGAGGGACTGTAAGGGACTATGATCTTTATGATGACTTTTAAATTGAGGGTCTTTTCTAAGATAAACCTACGTTCGAGGGACATGACCATTGTTTTTCCGTAGCAACAAGTGAGGAGTACCCTAAGGGTGTGAGTGTGCAAATGAATCAGTTTGGTTATTTATCTTGAAATTAGGGTTTTCTATCGTTCATTTTTATCTTTCCATACAATCCTATTAATCTAAGCATTGCATAAAATATAGTAGCTGAAGGTAAAAGTGGAAATGTAAACCTATGCTATTACAGAGCTTTGGGGTAGTTACATAATAGTGAAGAATGCAGAAAAGAAATCCTAAAACTATTACATCCCAGAAGCAATTACATAATAATGATAAAAAAAATGTGGGAATATAAAAATATGATAATAGAAAATGAAAATAAGATGACAATAGAAAAGAAAATATTTTGGTGATTTTTTATGAAAAAAATGATGTATGATAATTAATTAAATAAACCTAAAAAACCTAATTTATTTTAATTAATAAAAAAATGTTAATTTTGAAAAAAGTTAATTAAAATACCTAAATCCTAATTAGTTCGAATTAAAGAAAGGTTAATTTTGAAAAAAAGGTTAATTAAAAAACCTAAAAACCTAATTAATTTTAATTAAAAAAAAGTTAATTTTGAAAAAAAGTTAATTAAAATCCTAAAAACCTAATTAATTTTAATTTAAAAAAAAAGGTTTATTTTGAAAAAAGTTAATTAAAAAAACCTAAAAACCTAATTAATTTTAATTAAAAAAAGGTTTTTAAAAAAAGTTTATGTGTAATGATTAATAAAAAAGAATTATGTTTGCCAAAAAATAGATAGGGGAAGAAACATCAATGGAAAATAGGGTTAGAAAATACAAATAATGCAAATGTCAAGGGTGGGTGTTGAACCAAAAATTAATTTAAAATCTAAAATTAAATTAAAAAAACCTAAAATTAATAATTCGAGTTTATTATGAAAAATCAAAGGTTTGTGAAAAATGTTAAGTTTTATGAAAAAGGTTTTAAACAGAAAAATTGAAAATAGGTAAAAGGATAAATAGAAAGGAAGAAAACCAAAACCAATAGGGGTGAGTGTTGAACTCACGCCTTTAACCTTCTAAAGATGTCTTCCTTGCCATGCGTTGGTGGTTGTTCTGTTTTGGCCTCAGCATTTTCCAATAACCCTGCATGGGACCATTATGATGGTCCAAACCTGTAATATTGAATCTCATGAACACATTAAGAAAATTAGTATGCCATAAAATACAAAGAAAAAAATATATGAAATTTTATAATGTTAAAACTGATATGGCATGTATGAATGCTTCTACACCCTTTTGATCATGAAGATCAAACCATCCTTACCCTTTCTGGAGAAGTAGTGAGATGGGGGGTTTGTAACAAGGATGACTTTTTTGTAGTGAGATGGGGGTTTGTAACAAGGATTTCAAGCTTTTTAGGGTTATTGAAAGAATTTGATATTTTGACAGTGTTGTGGAAAAGGTTTTTTTCCCCGTCCTCTTTGTGTGAAGAGAATGAGATTATATAATGGAAATTAGAGAAAAGACATGGGGTTTGAATTTGCAATTGGGCCTCCAATAACCACAAGCAATATTGCAAATTTTTATTCACTTGAGTCTGACGCGTTCCAGGCTAAATCGCAGGGACTTAAGTGCAATTTTTGAAGTTTAAATATGAAAACAAAATATATCCGACATCGAGAACTAACTCATGTCCAAAAATAGGCTCAATCACATAAATGGTGAATTAGTTATGAATTTTTGAAGTTTTGCCTCAGACAAACTTATTTTGGGCTCCAGTGTCAACTCTGTCACGTTCTTCAATAAAAATTTGGTATTGATAGGAGAAGAACTAGGTCTCGACTTTGGAAGAAAAGTTGTAGATCTCTGAGTCATCCACCTTGTGTAAAAAGATGGGCCCGATCCGATAAAAATTGACCGAGTTATGAATTTTCGAAGTTTCGACCCAAGTGAAATAATATTCAGCATTCAGGATTTTCGGCGCGTCATGCGCACTTTGGGAAAACAACGAAGGCCTTTTGGATACTGTTAGAACTTTATACCTCCTATGAAAATGTAGCCAACTCAATTTGTGAAATTTTGGCGCTGGAACCAGCTCGATACGATGAAAATCGACCAAGTTATGATTTTCTGAACATGACGCAAATAAACTTTTGTCACAAATTTTCTGCATAAAAATACTTGATAAATCCGCATTTTTGGTCACCGTAAGAGATTGGCTTCCATCCGTAAGAGATGAAAACGTAGATGACGCCAAGACGGAATTTTGGTCACCGGAACGGGTTCAAAACGAGCCACGATCTTCTAGTTATGAATTTTTTAGTGCGTAAAAACTGCACTTTCAGCACACTTTTTCATTACATTTCTTCGAGAAAACTCATACATTCGGAGACCTTCTTTAAAGAATTGGCTCTCGCGGCGAAACTGAATTTGAGAATACGTTATCAGTGCAAAATAGCGAACCGATCTTCAGCACGGAAAATACTCTGAGAACATCCATTGGAAAAATAAACGTCACTTGTAACCCGACGGAGCTTGCTAAATATACCTTTATTCCATAACCATAAAACCAATGATATGCGTGTATGAAAATAAAGAGAGTAAATTTTGGGGTACAATAACTTCCCCTTTTCAATCTTCTTAAACTTGAGGATTTAGATTGACTTGTCTGCCTTTCGTGATCTGAAGGTGGAAGATGATTGAACACTAGAGTGCCCAGAAATTTGCACTCGCATGAAGTGAATGTCGATCGATAATATTGGGAATGAGCTTACATATTCCATTTGGAAGGCGACGGAGATTCGTCAGAGATGGGCTTAAAGATGCCACCCATAAAAGATATCAGTTGCATAAGAGATTCCTTTACGAGAACTCCTGTACCTACCGTAGGGGAGGACTTCGCCGAGGAATGTTGATTTAAGTCCTGAGTAATAGAGTCTAGGAGCTTCGGTTGTCCATTACTCTATTGGGGAATTAACTCTTGTTTAATGAGACAAAAGTGAGTTGTTATCTGGTCGAGTCCAAGTTTCACGGCGACTTACTGGGGAATATGAAATCGACTGTATCCGGCCGGGTCCAGGTTTTACAGTGTTGTAAATTGTTGTCTGGAGATAAAAGAGAAGGAACCTGTATAGGGCTTTCTCGGGATAAGTCCATACAAAACTGCGTCAGGTAATTCATGAAAAGGATCCTGGATAGTAGGGCTACGAGAAGGAACTTGGGTAGTAGGGTTACTTCGAAATGAAGCCTGGGTAGTAGGGCTGCTTTGGAATAAAGCCTGGGTGGTAGGGCTGTAAGAAGGAACCTGGGTAGTAGGGTTACTTCAAAAAAAAGCCTGGGTAGTAGGGCAATGAGAAGGAACCTGGGTAGTGGGGTTACTTCGAAATAAAGTATGGGTAGTAAGGCTATGAGAAGGAACCTGGGTAGTAGGGTTACTTTGAATTAAAAGTCTGGGCAATAGGGCTATAAGAAGGAACCTGGATAGTAGGGTTACTTCGAAATAAAGCCTGGGTAGTAGGGCTATGAGAAGGAACCTGGGTAGTAGGGTTACTTTGAAATAAAGCCTGGGTAGTATGGCTATGAGAAGGAACCTGGGTAGTAGGGTTACTTCGAAATAAAAGCCTGGGTATTAGGGCTATGAGAAGCAACCTGGGTAGTAGGGTTACTTCGAAATAAAAGCCTGGGTAGTAGGGCTATGAGAAGGAACCTGGGTAGTAGGGTTACCTCGAAATAAAAGCCTGGATAGTAGGGCAATGAGAAGGAACCTGGGTAGTAGGGTTACTTCGGAATAAAAGCCTGGGTAGTAGGGCTATGAGAAGGAACTTGGGTAGTAGGGTTACTTCGAAATAAAGCATGGGTAGTAGGGCTATGAGAAGGAACCTGGGTAGTAGGGTATATATCGAAATAAA
Source organism: Vicia faba (assembly GCA_948472305.1). Classification (NCBI taxonomy): domain Eukaryota; kingdom Viridiplantae; phylum Streptophyta; class Magnoliopsida; order Fabales; family Fabaceae; genus Vicia; species Vicia faba. The sequence goes on from OX451740.1 coordinate 1,183,696,825, forward strand.
AGCCTAGGTAGTAGGGCTATAAGAAGGAACCTGGGAAGTAGGGTTAATTTGAAATAAAAGCCTGGGTAGTAGGGCTACGAGAAGGAACCTCGGTAGTAGGGTTACTTCGAAATAAAAACCTGGATAGTAGGGCTATGAGAAGGAACTTGGGTAGTATGGTTACTTCAGAATAAAAGCCTGGGTAGTAGGGCTATGAGAAGGAACCTGGGTAGTAGGGTTACTTCGAAATAAAGCCTAGGTAGTAGGGCTTTGAGAAGGAACCTGGGTAGTAGGGTTACTTCAAAATAAAAGCCTGGGTAGTAGGGCTATGAGAAGGAACCTGGGTAGTAGGGTTACTTCGAAATAAAATCCTGAATAGTAGGGATATGAGAAGAAACCTGTGTAGTAGGGTTACTTCGAAATAAAAGCCTGAGTAATAGGGCTATGAGAAGGAACCTGGGTAGTAGGGTTACTTCAAAATAAAAGCCTGGGTAGTAGGGCTATGAGAAGGAACCTGGATAGTAGGGTTACTTCGAAATAAAAGACTGGATAGTAGGGCTATGAGAATGAACCTGGGTAGTAGGGTAACTTCAAAATAAAAGTCTGGGTAATATGGCTATGAGAAGGAACCTGTGTAGTAGGGTTACTTCGAAATAAAAGCCTGGATAGTAGGGTTATGAGAAGGAACATTGGTTGTAGGGTTACTTCAGAATAAAAGCCTGGGTAGTAGGACTGCTTCATTTGATCACGTAGCTTAGTTGACCTGTTTGGTTTCGGGAACTTATTTTCCATTAGTTGTCTGTAGATATGACATGTATAACTTCATGGATTTAATCTTGGACTTGTTGAATTGTTGATTATAACCATCTTTCCGGAAAAGGTACAAGATTAATTATATGCGATGCATGAAATGCATTGTGTGATGATGTTTTCAAAATTAATGAGATTATGTTGTATGCAATATGTATGCGCACGTCATGTTGTATGAACATGAAATGCTATTGTGACATATCCGAGTCAAGGAAAATAAATCCCTGACTGCTGCTAGAGAGTACTGGAAATTGAATTCCTGACTGTTGTAGAAAAAGTGGTTCTTCTACTTCTGCTGGGGATGGTAAACGGAGATGACTATGTCGTGGATTTACTCCTTTCTGTTTGTGATTATTCTGCCGGGGAGAGACTCTGTTTGAGAATAACTCTGCGGAGGAATAACTCTGTTTGAGAGAGGAGATGTCTTGCTGGAAGATTTTGCTGATTCGGAGAAATAAACTCTGCAGGGGGATGAAGTTCCGTAGCTGGAGGAATAAACTCTATTGGGGATTGAGCTTCTATATTCAGTGAAATAAACTCTGCTTGGGAGACAACTTTATGAACCGCTTGCGATTATAAAATTTGGTTGGGGAATATAGACGTAGGCTCTCTGAAGGAACTTTGCTGGGGAAAGTAACTCCTATTTGGGGAAGTCGATGTCAAAGCTTCGGTTGCCTCTACTCTGTAGGGAGTGTAGACGTCATGGGGTCTCCTTTAACAATGACTTCATTTTAAAGCTTTCCTTTCCCCTGTACCTACTGGAGAAAGTACTTGTGGAGGCTTTGTGGATGGATCTATGTGTTAAAATAAGTGTCAGAATGACATCCATCTATGGATCTAATCTGAACTGTATTTAAAGAGAATCTGAATAAGTATCAGGATGACATCCGTCTCTAGATCGTACCTGAACCGTTTCTAGATGAGAATCTAGAGTGAGTGTCAGGATGACATCCATATTTGTATCGTGCCTGAACCATTTCTAGATGTGAATCTGCTTTATTCAGAATGTTTCCGTTGGGGAAGGGAAACTCTGTAATCTGCTTGGGGAATTCCGAGAAGCTTGGCGACTTCATTGGGAAATTTTTGTTGGAGCAGTAATTTGGAGATTTTTCTCTGCCGAGGGTATGAGAACACCTGACATCAATAGGTTGTAACTTGAGAATATGGCAGTGACCTTGTAGTAGAATGCCCCTGTCTCGATACCTGTTGTAGAAAATATCAACTGGGGATTTTGTAGATGGTTTAACTGTTATCCCAACTCTTGGATTCCTTGGTGAATGCAAATTAGGGTAATAAACTTTCTCTTGATCAGACAAGTGACGAGATGAAGGGACGTAGTCGTACGCTTTAATCCCTAACTTTTTCCTGGACTGTCTTTTCAGATTTTGAGTCCATCGGGATACCCTTTTTTGCCCAAGCCGCCTTTTCAGGTTTTCGACTTGCAGGGTGTACAATTTTTTTTCTCACATGTACTTCCGTAACTTTTTCCCGAACCCTTTTGGTTCACCGGGATGCCCTTATTTTTTGCCTAGGCCAGTCAACTTAGCGGGTCTTTTTCATGCGTAGTCTTTTCTGACTATATCCATGTTCACCGGGTGCGGAGAATTATCATTGTCCTTAGTAGTAAGTGTTGTCACACTTCCAGAAGGTGTTTGTTTGATCATACAGGATTCATTGCTGGAATTCATGCCCAATGTCCCAAGTGATTCAGATGGAGATTTGTTCCTGGCTATTTGGCATTTTTGAGAGATCCCTTGAATCTTGAATTGACTGTCCCAGATGATGGAAAATGATCCTGCCGTGCCCCTTGGTTGGAAGTGTTTTTCCACTTAAGGTGATCCTTTTCATTGAGAAGATTTTTGTTCACTAGATATTCGTCATGCGAATTTGTCTGCTGTTGACCAAATAGTCATATGAAAACAATGGTATTTTAAGAATGCAAAGCTTATGTCTGTCTTGAAATTTTTTTTTTTTTGAAAATGCTATTTTTAGTAAAACAAACAATGCAAGAGAGTGATATCAACTCATGATTTATAGCAAACCTTACAGGAGTCAGGATACCTTTTGTAACAGTATGCTTTCGAACTAACCCATGCTTAAGCTAGGACTTTTAAGGGTTATAACGTGGCCTGGTTCACAGTTCAAGAAACAAAGGATAAAGGCTCAAATTTTATTTGTACCCAACCCGCTCTTCGTGATGTTCTTCAGTCCTATGCTTAGTTAATTGCGTGTTTAGAATCCAAGTTGAGTTCTGGAATATTGTCCTTGATGTTCCAGTGATGGTTCATAAATTGAACATTTGTTTGAGAAGACAATCATTTTTGTAACCTTTTCTTTTGTCGAGGATTTGTAGGACCTCTTTTTTTCATTTTGTTATCCCTACTTTTTCCTGAACTATTTCTTATTGGGATTACAGTCAGCGGGATGCTCCAGTTTTTTTCTCTTAAGTCTCCTTCATAGGTTTTGACTTAGCGGACTTTTATTGTGAGAGATAATGACTGCATGTCTTGACGATTATGCGGAACCATCACCGTCTTTTGATTTGGAAGGACGTCTTCGATGCCATTCATTGTGTATGAAGCGGAAGATTACGACTAAATGCGCATCTAAATTAACTGAGAAAACTACCCTGCCCCAGGTTATGATTAAGGGTTTTAATTTGTGTAAAAAGAAAAACTCCTACTTCTTTGGCTCAAAGGGGTTGACTAGGGATTATCCTCCTTATAACTCCACTGTTTAGGATTTGAAACAACGCCTGTACATCGTCATCAAGGTCTGTTCAAAAGCACACTGTATGGATTGTGGTATCGTTTTTGTCATCCTCCCTCTAAAGGCTTACAGCTTTTAATCAAGAGTCGAATATCACAAAAAGGAAGTAAGAATGCAGTTTTGAAATAGTGAATACGAATGAATTGATTCAAGACAAACATATACAATGCATTGATGATATAACAAAGTTTCATGTGAATAAATGTTCTAACAATCAAAAGAAAATTAAAAATTGGAAATTCTAATGAACGAAAAGCCTTCTCGTTAGAACTTGTCACTTCGGATAGCGTGCCTTGGAGGGATGGAAGAAGAACTCAGCCTGACCATCTTGTGTAAACTCCAGTACTCCTTCATCGATCAAGTTCTAAATTTTGTATTTCAATGTCCAACAGCTATCGGTGTCATGCCCTAGACTGTTGGAGTGATATGCACATATTGCATTAGGATTATATGTAGGAGCAGAAGTATTAGGATTCCGATGGGGATCCTTCAATGTGCCCAAATTCAACTTCAACATGTGTTGCAAGACTTGCGACAACATTATGTTGAGTTTGGTAAACTGCCTCTTGGGTGTATCCGACTTACTCTGATTAACCCGTTGTTTTTTGCAAGGTTGTTGTTGGACCCGTGAGGTAGTAGAAATTTGGAAAGGTCTGTTAGAACAAAGTTTGAATCTACTACCCTATGTTTAAGTTTTGATGATAACAAAATGAAAAGTATATATTAATTATGTGATTCATATAAGAACTATTTGCTACCTAAAATAGTACGTTCTGTTTTGCAGAAACTCTGATAGGTATCAGCAAGAGCACACCTAATCAGCATCAGAATATTGGTCATCAACGTAAGCATCAGAAGATGCTATATCAGAATACCAGATTCAGAAGAATAACTCACGCGTATGCTGACGCTTGATGAACAAAACTGCGCTCAACACTCTGATCAAGACAACAACAGTTCATCAGCAGTTAAGCAGAGTCAGAATGAAGCCAAGCCAGAACATGCTTTAAGTAGAAACGGTATTGTGCATTGAAAGCGTATTATTACCAACGGCATCATTCCAGACAAGATCTGCTCAATAAGGAAAGTTTGTTATTGGCATTGAATCAAGTTTATTGCTCCAACGTTCAACAATCTCAGTGCTATATAAACAAGACTATGAAGATTGAATTGGCTAATTCTCTCTAACATATTACACGCCTAAAAGCTAATCATAATCTTCCTTCTCTCAGTTTTCTAAATGCTACATATCTCCTTACTCAATCATTGTTTAGCAATCTAGTTTCATAAGCTTAAGTTGTGTAACATCACAGTTGTGATACAGTTTTGTAGAAAACAATTCACACACCTAGTTTTATCTTCCTTGTAAGAAAGTGTTTCCTTGACAAACCGGATTGTGGTTTGCATCAAGAAGGCTTTAGCAGTTGTTAAAGCAGATTGTAATATTCAGTTGAATATAGTGGATTAAGACCTCGTTGGAGAGAGGCGAAATCACCTTGACGGGTGGACTGGAGTAGTTTGAGATCAAACGAACCAGGATAAAAATATCTTGTTCTTTGCATTAAGTTTCAGTTTTACAATTCAATCCCCCTTCTTGTGTTTTTCACTTCTTCAATTGGCATTAGAGCGCCTGGTTCTGAGCTAAAACACTTAACCGTGTCAGTACAAGATCCAGCGTCAGAAAAACACAATGGCAGGAAACTATTCTTACACCAGTAATGACAACCATGAGGACAGAGACAGATTCAGCGGCAAACCTCCAGTCTTTGATGGAGAGAACTTTGATTACTGGAAAGACAGAATTGAAAGCTTCTTTCTGGAACATGATGCTGATCTGTGGGATATGGTGACAGATGGATACACGCATCCTGTGAATGCAAGCGGTCAGAAGATTGATAGAAAAACAATGACTGACCAACAAAAGCGTGACTTCAAGAATCACCACAAGGCCAGAATCATCCTTCTCAGCGCTATCTCCTATACTGAATATGAAAAGATCTCCAACAGAGACACAACAAAGAACATTTTTGACTCACTCAGAATGACGCATGAGGGCAACGTTCAGGTCAAAGAAACTAAAGCTCTGGCGCTCATTCAGAAGTATGAGGCGTTCAAAATGGAAGAATCTGAATCCATTGAAACAATGTTCTCAAAATTCCAGATTCTGGTAGCTGGTCTCAAGGTTCTGGACAAAGGATACTCTACTGCTGACCATGTCAAGAAAATCATCAGAAGCTTACCCAAGCAGTGGAGACCAATGGTTACAGCTCTGAAGCTAGCAAAAGATCTCAACGAAATTACTCTGGAGGAACTTATCAGCTCCCTCAGAAGTCATGAGATAGAGCTAGAAGCTGACGAGCCTCAGAATCAAGGTAAGCCTTTAGCATTGAAATCTAACAAAAAATCTGAGTCTAAAGTTTTGCAGGCAGTTGAAGAAACATCTGATGGATCCTCATCAGAAGAAGACGAACTCTCCCTCCTCTCCAGAAGAGTGAATCAACTGTGGAAGCAGAGGCAAAAGAAGTTCAGAAATCCCAGAAGATCTGATCAGAACGAGTCTTCTTCCAGATACAGAAGGACATATTCTTCCTCTGGATACAGAAGATCTGTAGGCTCCTCAGGAAGCAGAAAGCCAAACACCAAGGACATCATCTGCTATGAGTGCAATGAGCAAGTACACTACAAGAGTGACTGCCCAAAGCTTCAGAGGGAAAAGCCCAAAAAGAAGTTTGGAAGAGAAAATAGGAAAAGTCTCATGGCTACATGGGATGACTCTGACTCGTTTGAAGCTGACTCAGAATCAGATGATGAGAGGGCAAACATAGCTCTCATGGCTAACATTTCAAAAGATAGTGAAGCTTCTGAATCAGACTCAGAATCAGATACTGAAGAGGCATTTCCTAACTTTGCTGTTAATTTTACCAAGGATGAACTTGCTGAAAGCCTTAATGAAATCCTGGAAAGGTATCAGCAGATTAGAGTTAAATTCAGAGACCTGAAAAGGAATCTTGAATCTGACTCTAATAAGACTGAGAGTCTTAAATTGGAGAATTCTGAGCTGAGAATTAAAATTTCAAAATTAGAAAATACGTTACAAAACTCTCAGAAGGAACCAATTTCTGAAACTCCCAGCAACGCTCATTAGATCATCAAGGAGTATGATCACAGTTTCCAGAAGTTCCTTGCTAAAAGCATAGATAGAAGCAAAATGGCTTCAATGATCTATGGAGTTAGCAGAAACGGCAGGAAAGGAATAGGATACCAAGGTAAGGTTCCTACACCAAAGAATGTCATGGACTTAACCATTAAACACACTCCTCTGAATTCACATTTTGTGTATGGTCACACACATGATATTAAATACACTAGCAGTAAGTACTCTGTGAAACCAAAATTCAACCAGAGTTTTGGTAAATCTAACAAATCAGGACCCAAGAAAATCTGGGTACCTAAGGATAAAATAATACATGTTGCAGATATCTTTAGCAGCAAGTCAGAAACACCAGTCATGGTACCTGGACTCTGGCTGCTCGCGACACATGACGGGAAGAAGGCATATGTTCCAAAGCCTGGAACTTAAGCCTGGAAGCCACGTTGGCTTTGGAGACAATCAGAGGGGAAAGATCATTGGCTCTTGAACTGTAGGTAATGGAAATCTTCCCTCTATTAATAATGTTCTGATAGTAGATGGATTAATGCATAATCTGTTATCCATAAGTCAATTAAGTGATAACGGTTATGATATAATCTTTAATCAAAAATCATGTAAAGCTGTTAGTCAGAAAGATGGGACTATCCTGTTTAATGGTAAGAGGAAAAACAACATTTACAAAATCAAACTTTCTGAACTAAAGATTCAGAATGTAAAGTGCCTTCTGTCTGTTAACAACGAGCAGTGGATCTGGCACAGAAGATTGGGACATGTTAGTATGAGAAGAATATCTCAGATTAACAAACTCAATCTGGTCAGAGGACTTCCTAATTTGAAGTTCAATTCAGATGCTCTGTGTGAAGCATGTCAGAAAGGCAAGTTTGCAAAACCTTCTTTTAAATCTAAAAATGTTGTTTCTACCTATAAGCCATTAGAACTTCTGCACATTGACTTATTTGGACCAGTTAAAACTGCTTCAGTCAGTGGCAAGAAGTATGGGTTAGTAATCGTAGATGACTATAGCAGATGGACATGGGTAAAGTTCTTAAGACACAAGGACGAGTCACACTCTGTGTTTGTTACCTTCTGTAACCAAGTTCAGAATGAAAAGGATCTTAGAATCGTTAAAGTCAGAAGTGATCATGGTGGAGAATTTGAAAACAAGGATTTTGAGTCATTCTTTAATGACAGAGGCATTCTGCATGATTTCTCTTGTCCTAGAACTCCCCAACAAAATGGAGTTGTAGAACGAAAGAACAGAACATTGCAAGAATTGGCCAGAACCATGATCAATGAGACAAACGTTGCTAAGATCTTCTGGGCAGAGGCAATAAACACAGCGTGCTACATTCAGAATAGAATCTCAATAAGACCTATTCTGGAAAAGACTCCATATGAATTGTGGAAGAACAGAAAGCCCAACATTTCAGATTTTCATCCATTTGGATGTACCTATTTTATGTTAAATACAAAGAATTATTTGAACAAGTTTGACTCTAAAGCACAGAAGTGTATTATGTTAGGATACTCTGAACGCTCAAGAGGGTACAGAGTATACAATATAGAAACACAGATTGTGGAAGAATCAATCAGTGTTCGTTTTGATGATAAGCTTGACTCTGAAAAGTCAAAGCAGAATGAAGTTCTTGCAGGTATGGAAATTGAATTTACAGGTTCTGAAGACAAGTCATCAGAAGCTCTCAACACAGACACTCCTTCAACGTCTGAAAGGAGCACTGCTAGCAATCCTACAACAGCTTCTGATCAAACTCAGAAGAGATTACCCAGAAGCAGTTTGGATCACCCAGAAGAGACTATCTTAGGAAGAAAGGAAGATCCAATCAGAACAAGAGCAAGCTTCAGAAACTCTGAAGAAACCCTTTTGGGACTTGTGTCTCTGATTGAACCTTCTTCTATTGATGAAGCACTTCTGGATAATGACTGGATTCTGGCAATGCAAGAAGAGCTGAATCAATTCACCAGAAATGACGTATGGGATCTTGTCCCCAGACCAAAAGGATTCAACGTCATTGGAACAAGATGGGTCTTCAGAAACAAGCTAAATGAACAAGGTGAAGTCATCAGAAACAAAGCACGACTGGTTGCACAAGGTTATAGTCAGCAAGAGGGGATAGACTATACAGAAACCTTTGCTCCAGTCGCCAGGTCAGAATCTATCAGACTTTTAATTTCATTTGCTGTTAATAGAGGCATCACTATGTATCAGATGGATGTCAAGAGTGCATTCTTAAATGGTTATATAGAAGAAGAGGTTTATGTGCACCAACCCCCTGGTTTTGAAAATACAAAACATCCAGAACATGATTTCAAACTAAAGAAGTCACTATATGGTCTGAAACAAGCTCCCAGAGCTTGGTATGAAAGGCTAAGTAACTTTCTGTTAGAAAATGAATTCACCAGAGGGAAGGTGGACACTACCTTATTCTGTAAATCAGTTAAGAATGACATCTTAGTATGTCAAATTTATGTTGATGATATTATTTTTGGTTCTACTAATCCTTCTCTTGGAAGAAAATTTGCTAAGTGTATGCAGGCAGAATTTGAGATGAGCCTCATGGGGGAACTGAAATTCTTTCTAGGAATTCAGATCAATCAAACTCCAGAGGGAACTTACATTCATCAGAGCAAATACATCAGAGATCTTCTGAAGAAATTTGACCTCTCAGAATGTAAGCCATCAAAGATTCCAATGCATCCCACGTGCATTCTGGAAAGAGAAGAGGTAAGCAAAAATGTAGAACAGAAACTATACAGAGGTATGATTGGCTCTCTCCTTTATCTGACAGCTTCAAGACCTGATATATTATTCAGCGTTTGTATTTGTGCTAGATTCCAATCAGATCCTAGAGAATCTCACTTAACAGCTGTTAAGCGAATTTTCAAGTATCTGAAAGGTAATACTAATCTGGGTTTGTTTTATAGAAAAACTAGTGATTACAGTTTAGTAGGCTACTGCGATGCTGACTTTGCTGGAGACAGAGTGGAGCGTAAAAGTACTTCTGGAAGCTGCCAGATTTTGGGAGAAAATCTGATATCTTGGTCCAGCAAAAGGCAATCAACAATTGCGCTATCAAAAGCAGAAGCTGAGTACATAGCAGCAGCAGGATGTAGCACACAAATGCTCTGGATGAAAAGTCAGCTTGAAGACTTCCAGATTTTTGAGAGTAACATTCCTATACTTTGTGATAATACTTCTGCTATTTGCTTAAGTAAGAATCCCATTTTACATTCTAGAGCTAAGCATATAGAAATAAAACATCATTTCATTAGGGACTATATTCAGAAAGGAATTTTGAATTTAAAATTTATAGATACAGACTATCAATGGGCTGATATCTTCACTAAACCCCTTTCTGAAGATAGGTTCAATTTCATTCTGAAACATCTCAACATGAAAATCTGCCCAGAATGAAAATGTTTTAATTCCATATATTTATCTTCAGAATGTATTTGTTTTACTGTGAACTTCTGATCAATCTCTTTTCAGAAAGATAGAACTGCAGATTGTATCAGATGCTAGTCTAAAGATCTGAGAGTCTAAGCTCAAAGACAGACGTGCTGATCACTACAACAAACAAGTGTCATCCAATCATCAGCATATCTCTGAAGCAGAACGCGTGCACGCTTCTAAGAAGGCAAAACGCTGATTGGGTGCATTGAGACACATGTCTGGTAACCGTTTTAAGTATCTTTCTCAAATCCCCCAAAATCAGCAAGCATTAAATGAAAGTAATCATATTTTTAAAACGTAATCATGATTTTATTTCTCTTTCTTGAAAACGTTTACAATTTCAAAATATTCTGAAGCCTATTTAAACTCGTTAACCTCTCACTTTAATCTTTTACAGTTTCTCATTTTTTCTCAAGTATTCTCTGCATTTTTCTGTGTTCATCTCTCTCAAACCCATTTTCTCAGTTTTTCTCAAAATCCTTAAGTGTGAACATGGCAACCTCCAGCAGTGCTTCTGCAGGTTCTCAGAAGAAAGCATCATCTGAACAGTATCAAGTGCCATTCAGAAAACTACTCACTCCTGTGAAGAATCTTGAAGTGTTATCTGAATTGATCATTGATTTTGGAAGTCTGAAGGAAAACGGCTTTGACTTGACAGAAGAAGTTAGGGCACAGAAATGGGAAAGGTATTTTGATAGGTTGGTTAGACCAACATTCCAAATGTTAGTCAAGGAGTTTTGGATTCATGCAATGGCTTCAACGCATCAAGTAACCTCCTACATTATGGGGAAGAAGATTGTGATCACTGAGGATCACATAGCAAGGTTAATTGGTTACAGTGGCGGTGGCATGCGCTGTATTGATATGGCTGAGAGATGTGCTGACGTGGGCGTCATAGCAGAAAGGATTTTTACCCATGGGGTGCCCAGCAGCAAGATCAGAGATCTGAAGGATCACCACAGAGTTTGGGCGAAGATAATTCTGGGGTGTTTTAATCATAGGAAGCCAACCAGTTCCCCTGATTACATAAATGTAGATCAGCAGTTTCTGATCTATTTTATCAATCAGAAGGTAAAAATCAACTTGGCTCATCTTCTGTTTAATCACCTCAGAACAAGCGTGAAGGAAACCAGGGAAGAAGAAAGAACAAAGACGGATTGGATACCCTTTGGAAGGTTGATATCAAATATTCTGACAGAGAATAGGCTGATAGAGCACCTGATAGAAGCTCAAGAGTTAAGCGCCATTGAACCAACGGTTGGGAAGCCTTTGAACGCGAAGAACTTGAAGAAAATGAAGTTGATAGAGAATATCAAAAAGGAACCCAGCGCTACTCCTATTGCTGATATCACCAGCAGAAGAGTCCCACTGAGTGACTTTCCTTTATTTTCTGAGATAGAATCCAAACCAGTGGTGGTTCTCAGATATCTGGACGCGTGCAAAGCTGATGGTACAGATCCAAATCTGAATATCAAAGATCTGCACCAACCTCAACCAGAAGTTACACTGAAGAAGACGAAGAAAAGGAAGGCACCTTCAGAAGGATCATCCCAGCAGACACCCAAGAAAAGAGGTAATTTATCTGCTGCTTCTGTTTTAAATTCTTCTACTATTCCAGCATCAATCCCATCTCAAACCTCTCATAGAATCTCAATCCCCATCCCAACAATAGATGAAACTGAACCAGAAGATGACCCTTCTGAGGCACTACAACTCAGAAGACCCCGAACCAAACTTCCCAAACCAACAATCTCAACAACATCAGCAATTGACAAAGTGTTGTCTGACATTGATCAACACACCTCTGATCACCCCTCCAATAATCCAAACTCTGAACCACAAATTGCCCAATCTCCACAACCAGAGCAACCTCTCTCACCCATTCCAGAAGAACCTCTTATCCCTGAACAACCAGAACTTCCTCCTCCTTCTCCACAACCAGCAATTCCTTCTCCCTCTCCTCAACCAGAAATTCATCCACCATCACCTCAACCTGAGTTTCATCACTCTGAAACTCAAACTCCTCCACCTTCTGAACCTCATTCACCTCAATCATCTGAACCACAACCTCTGGCAATCGAGCTGCCATGTGGAACAACAGTCACCATGGCCCAGCTGCCATCCTCGCCAGAATCTACACCACCAAATACTCCCAAAACCCCAAACAGTCCAATCATTATTTCTGATTCTCCCACTCCATCTCCAAAACAAACAGCTCCCAAGCAAACCACCGAAAACCCCAGCAGGACCTTCATAGATTTAACAATCCTTGACCGTCTTGTTGATCTGAAAAATAAAATAGCCACTCCAAAACCAAAACAACCAGATGTTGACTTGACTGTCCCAAATGATGGAAAATGATCCTGCCGTGCCCCTTGGTTGGAAGTGTTTTTCCACTTGAGGTGATCCTTTTCATTGAGAAGATTTTTGTTCACTAGATATTCGTCATGCGAATTTGTCTGCTGTTGACCAAATAGTCATATGAAAACAATGGTATTTTAAGAATGCAAAGCTTATGTCTGTCTTGAAAATTTTTTTTTTGAAAATGCTATTTTTAGTAAAACAAACTTTGCAAGAGAGTGATATCAACTCATGATTTATAGCAAACCTTACAGGAGTCAGGATACCTTTTGTAACAGTATGCTTTCGAACTAACCCATGCTTAAGCTAGGACTTTTAAGGGTTATAACGTGTCCTGGTTCACAGTTCAAGAAACAAAGGATAAAGGCTCAAATTTTATTTGTACCCAACCCGCTCTTCGTGATGTTCTTCAGTCCTATGCTTAGTTAATTTACGTGTTTAGAATCCAAGTTGAGTTCTGGAATATTGTCCTTGATGTTCCAGTGATGGTTCATAAATTGAACATTTGTTTGAGAAGACAGTCATTTTTGTAACCTTTTCTTTTGTCGAGGATTTGTAGGACCTCTTTTTTTGATTTTGTTATCCCTACTTTTTTCTGAACTATTTCTTATTGGGATTACAGTCAGCGGGATGCTCCAGTTTTTTTCTCTTAAGTCTCCTTCATAGGTTTTGACTTAGCGGACTTTTATTGTGAGAGATAATGACTGCATGTCTTGACGATTATGTGGAACCATCACCGTCTTTTTATTTGGAAGGACGTCTTCGATGCCATTCATTGTGTATGAAGCGGAAGATTACGACTAAATGCGCATCTAAATTAACTGAGAAAACTACCCTGCCCCAGGTTATGATTAAGGGTTTTAATTTGTGTAAAAAGAAAAACTCCTACTTCTTTGGCTCAAAGGGGTTGACTAGGGATTATCCTCCTTATAACTCCACTGTTTAGGATTTGAAACAACGCCTGTACATCGTCATCAAGGTCTGTTCAAAAGCACACTGTATGGATTGTGGTATCGTTTTTGTCATCCTCCCTCTAAAGGCTTACAACTTTTAATCAAGAGTCGAATATCACAAAAAGGAAGTAAGAATGCAGTTTTGAAATAGTGAATACGAATGAATTGATTCAAGACAAACATATGCAATGCATTGATGATATAACAAAGTTTCATGTGAATAAATGTTCTAACAATCAAAAGAAAATTAAAAATTGGAAATTCTAATGAACGAAAAGCCTTCTCGTTAGAACTTGTCACTTCGGATAGCGTGCCTTGGAGGGATGGAAGAAGAACTCAGCCTGACCATCTTGTGTAAACTCCAGTACTCCTTCATCGATCAAGTTCTAAATTTTGTATTTCAATGTCCAACAGCTATCGGTGTCATGCCCTAGACTGTTGGAGTGATATGCACATATTGCATTAGGATTGTATGTAGGAGCAGAAGTATTAGGATTCCGATGGGGATCCTTCAATGTGACCAAATTCAACTTCAACATGTGTTGCAAGACTTGCGACAACATTATGTTGAGTTTGGTAAACTACCTCTTGGGTGTATCCGACTTACTCTGATTAACCCGTTGTTTTTTGCAAGGTTGTTGTTGGACCCGTGAGGTAATAGAAATTTGGAAAGGTCTGTTAGAACAAATTTTGAATCTACTACCCTATGTTTAAGTTTTGATGATAACAAAATGAAAAGTATATATTAATTATGTGATTCATATAAGAACTATTTGCTACCTAAAATAGTATGTTCTGTTTTGCAGAAACTCTGATAGGTATCAGCAAGAGCACACCTAATCAGCATGAGAATATTGGTCATCAACGTAAGCATCAGAAGATGCTATATCAGAATACCAGATTCAAAAGAATAACTCACGCGTATGCTGAAGCTTGATGAACAGAACTGCGCTCAACACTCTGATCAAGACAACAACAGTTCATCAGCAGTTAAGCAGAGTCAGAATGACGCCAAGCCAGAACATGCTTTAAGTAGCAACGGTACTGTGCATTGAAAGCGTATTATTACCAACGACATCATTCCAGACAAGATCTGCTCAATAAGGAAAGTTTGTTATTGGCATTGAATCATGTTTATTGCTCCAACGTTCAACAATCTCAGTGCTATATAAACAATACTATGAAGATTGAATTGGCTAGTGCTCTCCAACATATTACACGCCTAAAAGCTAATCATAATCTTCCTTCTCTCAGTTTGCTAAACGCTACATATCTCCTTACTCAATCATTGTTTAGCAATCTAGTTTCATAAGCTTAAGTTGTGTAACATCACAGTTGTGATACAGTTTTGTAGAAAACAATTCACACACCTAGTTTTATCTTCCTTGTAAGAAAGTGTTTCCTTGACAAACCGGATTGTGGTTTGCATCAAGAAGGCTTTAGAAGTTGTTAAAGCAGATTGTAATATTCAGTTGAATATAGTGGATTAAGACCTCGTTGGAGAGAGGCGAAATCACCTTGACGGGTGGACTGGAGTAGTTTGAGATCAAACGAACCAGGATAAAAATATCTTGTTCATTGCATTAAGTTTCAGTTTTACAATTCAACCCCCCCTTCTTGTGTTTTTCACTTCTTCAAGGTCCACTCTTCACCAAACTTTTTGTCCCATCAAGGGTTGATGAATGACTTGACCCCCAGCCCTGACTGTTTGTTTCATACGGTTGCATATGTCTTGATGAAGCTTGTTGACAATGGTCCTCAGCTCTTCTTGTCCCTGGGCTAGGCTTTGGATAAGGGCCATCTGCCCCAACATTTGGATTCTCATTGCTTCCATCTCAACCTGCAGTTGTTCAACCTGATCATCCTTGTTGTTATCAGGACGTTTCTTGGTCAGATACCCAACAAGAAGTGCTTTCAATTCCTCCTGCCCCTTGGATAGGTTTTGGAACATTTCCATGAACTGAGCCTCTTGAGTTTGAAGATCTCGGTTGTCTTGTTGGAAAGCCATTGTTGTAATAAACAGCGAGAACATGAGAGACTTGTACAGGAGCCTACCTGTTATGCGATGACATGTATGATATGAAAATGTTTTCAAGGACCTTCTACGAGAGTCAAGCTCACCATATCGAGTGGGTCATAGCCCCTGACTCAAGTTGTTGAGTTTTGATCTTCTTACGACATTGACTAGAGGAAAATAAATCCCGTTGCCCCTTGCTAGACGTCTGATTTATCATAACCTGCATCACAAACCCTTGAGATCCTTGGAATGGTTAAGGAAATGTTGTGGCATGATGTTATGATGTGTATGGTATGCGTTAAGCAAAAGTGTAAGGTGATGAAAACAAGTGAATCATACAAGAAATCCAAGTTATTGTATAATGACTGTAAACAAATCCTGCAAGGGAATCATGTTGTAAGATAATAAAACGCTGCAAGTAGTTCAAGTTGAAAGTAAACAAGTCACACAAACAGCCTTAGGTTTAGGCTTGCATGGGTTTTAAGGTAGTACCCTCTTGAAGTTTGATTGGTTAAACTTGTCCTATAATAATAATCAGATTCTAAGGGATATCAATATCACCGATATTTCCCCCAAATTTCATTCTGATAGTCAATTGACTTGCCACCAAACAAAACTCAAGAGTCAAACCTCAATGAGTGGAGCATCGAGTATCAACCGACTTCAGGTTTACACCAAAGACGACTATCTCACTACATCCTAAAAAGCCAAGTTGGTCAATTAAGGTGCTAAGGTCAGTTGACGCTTTATGATACCACGCAGCAGCCCCGTATTCTCCTTGATTACTGCTAGGCTACCGGTACACACCAAAGTATCGCATCAACGTAGCTACTATTTCAACCGTGTCGGTATACCCCACACAACTCCCTCAGAGTTTATTGCTACTTACCTAAAAGGAATTCCCCGATCCGGGTTTAGGATCCAAACAACCCAACAGATACCCTTAAAAGTAAATCAAACAAGACAAGCCGAAGAAGCAATTAAAATGAACTAAATCCTAAGGTAAACCCCACTTTATAAAAATTTTCCACAGCAGAGTCGCCAGTTCTGTAATACGGTGGCAGAACTGAATATTTTTTTGTTACTACTGGTTTTGCGTTTTTTTGTTCGCAAATGTACGGTAAGCAAGAGTCGCCACCGACTTTTATTTCATCCAACAAAGGAAAAGAAAAAAATAACAGAAAAAACCTTTTTCGAGATGTTTCTGAGTACGGGGGAAAGGTATTAGCACCCTTTCTATCCGGTAGGTTATAGAAAGGAAGGGTATTAGCACCCTTTCTATCCGTGGTTTTCCACGGGCTCTTAGGTACTTGCTCATTCTTAAATTACTTTTGTGTGTTTGAAAAAGTTTTGAAATTTTCTTAGTGCGACATTTGAATTTATGGTAACCCTTGTATCAGTCCTCAAGGGTGTGATAAAGTGTTTTTGAAAACTTTGTTTGAAAAGTGTAAGTGTGATAAAACTTTGTTTGAGCAAGTACCTAAAAATTTCTACCTACTCGAAAAAAGCTGTTTGTTTTCTTATTTCCTTTAGACTGAGCTATCCTACTATTAAGGAGTAGGTAGCTCCATCGTTGGAGTTTGAGGGACAATCGAAAGGGACATCTATGGTCATCAAAGGCAACATGTAGGGGATACCTTAGCATTTTGAAGAGACTGTCATTATATAGGCAACATTGAAGGACAAGATCATTTCTCGTAGGCAACTCGAGGGACTGTAAGGGACTATGATCTTTATGATGACTTTTAAACTGAGGGTCTTTGCTAAGATATCCCTACGTTCGAGGGACATGACCATTGTTTTTCTGAAGGCAACAAGTGAGGCGTACCCTAAGGGTGCGAGTGTGCAAATGATTCAGTTTGATTATTTATCTTGAAATTAGGGTTTTCTATCGTTCATTTTTATCTTTCCATACAATCCTATTAATCTAAGCATTGCATAAAATATAGTTGTTGAAGGTAAAGGCGGAAATGTAAACCTAGGCTATTACAGAGCTTTGGGGCAGTTACATAATAGTGAAGAATGCGAAAAAGAAATCCTAAAACTATTACATCCCGGAAGCAATTACATGATAATGATAAAAAATGTGGGAAAAATAAAACTACGGTATTACAGTTGAACGCGCCCTATACACTTTATCTAGGAAAATAA
The DNA here is from genome assembly GCA_948472305.1 of Vicia faba. Classification (NCBI taxonomy): domain Eukaryota; kingdom Viridiplantae; phylum Streptophyta; class Magnoliopsida; order Fabales; family Fabaceae; genus Vicia; species Vicia faba. The sequence goes on from OX451740.1 coordinate 1,183,714,488, forward strand.
AAATAAGATGACAATAGAAAAGAAAATGTTTTGGTGATTTTTTATGAAAAAAATGATGTATGATAATTAATTAAATAAATCTAAACAACCTAATTAATTTCAATTAATAAAAAAATGATAATTTTGGAAAAAATTAATTAAAATACCTAAATCCTAATTAGTTCGAATTAAAAAAAGATTAATTTTGAAAAAAAGGTTAATTAAAAAACCTAAAAATCTAATTAATTTTAATTAAAAAAAAGGATAATTTTGAAAAAAAGATTAACTAAAAACCTAAAAACCTAATTAATTTTAATTTAAAAAAAGGTTAATTTTGAAAAAAATTAATTAAAAAAACCTAAAAACCTAATTAATTTTAATTAAAAAAAGGTTTTTAAAAAAAGTTTATGTGTAATGATTAATAAAAAAAAATTAAGTTTGTCAAAAAATAGATAGAGGAAGAAACATCTATGGAAAATAGGGTTAGAAAATATAAATAATGCAAATGTCAAGGGTGGGTGTTGAACCAAAAATTAATTTAAAACCTAAAATTGAATTAAAAAAAATCTAAAATTAATTATTCGAGTTTATTATGAAAAATCAAAGGTTTGTGAAAAATGTTAAGTTTTATGAAAAATATTTTAAACAGAAAGAATGAAAATAGGTAAAAGGATAAATAGAAAAGAAGAAAATCAAAACCAATAGGGGTGAGTATTGAACTCACGTCGTTAACTGATCGCACTAAATCGCACTATGTTTCTGACTCAAATATCACATGTTTTCCTTAGTTTTTATTATCATTTTCTCGTATTATGTTCCTTTTTCCTTTGTTTTCAGGATTCTTGTCATTTCAGAGCCTTCTGTGAAGAAACGAGCCAAAACGCCAAGAAATTAGGGTTTTTCAAGATATTCTGCACTTATGGCGTTCAGCGCCACGCCGGCTACAGGGAACGCGATGACGTGGCCCACTTTCACCCAGAGACCAACTGCCACGTTCCCACGATCTGGCAGTTCCAGCCACCGCGCCCGCGGCCACTGCCACCGCGCCCGCGGCCTTCACAAAAGTTTCCCGCTCAGAAGAAGTTGAGGGGCATGCTGGTCTTTACGCATCTCAAGGATCCTCTATAAATAGTTTTCGATTTTCATTTTTTAGTTTCATCCAAGCTTAGTACAATCTTAAGCCATATACTATCAGTTTCTGTAAAGTAATAATCTCTTCACATCGGGGAGTTATTGCGGTGTAGATTGAGTTGTAATCGAGTCTTGGAGCACTTTGGTTGAAGTTCATCATACCAGCCTTACCATTCCGCAGATTTGTATCAGATTCAAGTCTCCGACTGGAGCAAGGTTCTATTTTATTGCATTTCTTTACTTATAATTGCTCTTACCATAGTCTACACGTTTTATAGACTCTAAATGCTCTTACCATAGTCTACACGTTTTATAGACTCTAAATGCTCTTACCATAGTCTACACGTTTTATAGACTCGCACTCTTTTACTTACTCGCTCTTATCATAGTCTACACGTTTTATAGACTCGCACTTATTATGTCTGGCTAAACTATAAAGGTTTGGATGTAATGATTGTCATCATGGTCGTGTTCCAATTATCATGCTAGTGAAAATACTCTGGGGATTTTTTGCTTTTAACTTAAGTCAATTATGTTTAAATGTTTATTGGGTAAGATCGAAAGCCGTCCAAACTAATGATACGACTTGATTATTATTTAACCAAACAAAAAGAGCGAAAGCCGTTGATTGGTTAAATAGGAATCATTGACCTTTTTAGAAAACGATTTTGAAACTATTTTCGGACGCGTTTGTAGGTTTGAAATCTGACTCTTGGTCAAAAGCCAAAAGTCTCTTTAAGTTAATCTTTCCAAGTAAAATTACTTTTCTGTTAAGTCAAAACTATCAATTTCTTAAAAATAGGTTTACCTCTTTAACGCGGAAGGCACCCTTTATATGTGACAATAAAGGAATTTAATTTAAAGAGTAAATTCGGTTCTTAGTAGTCAAAAGCTACAAGTTCCCGTTAAATTGATTCTTTGCTATCAATAGAAAATACTGCCCCATAAGTAGTTTCATCTACGCATGACCGGACCAATATCTGATTACATGATTTACATTCCAACCTGTCTTTTAAACTGTTATTTACCTCGCTCATTTAATTTGTTGCACTGCACTCACATCAATATTCTTGTTCACCTTAGATAAGCACCTTAGCAATAGAGTTGATAGATTGACAATTGGTCTCTGTGGTTCGATAATCTTATATATTACTTCGATAGGCTGTGCACTTGCAGTACTATATTTAGGCTATACGTTACAGACCCCCATCAAGTTTTTGGCGCCGTTACCGGGGACCAACTTCGTCAAATTCCGTACCCTATTGTTATCCCGTTTAGACTAAGGCTATTCTAGCCGGTAGATGCGTAGAAATCGTAGCACCGGTAACCTAATAGATCCTTTAGTAGAACCTGAACGTTACGCTCATGCCCATCTTTTTATACGCAAGATAAGAAGAGCTATGGCAGAAGATCGTAACCAAAGACCACTCAAGGAATTCGCCCAACCATCTAACGAGGAACCTAGTTCTAGTATAGTAAACCCTACTATAACTACCAACAACTTTGAACTAAAGCCCTCATTATTACAATTAGTACAACAAAACCAATTCGCTGGTCTCGCTACCGAGAACCCGAATCAACATTTAAAGGTATTTATCCAGTTAGCTGACACCCTTAAGGCAAATGGAGCCACACCCGAAGCCATCCGTTTAAGACTGTTTCCTTTTTCCCTTAGAGGTAAAGCTCACGACTGGTTAGACGCCCTTCCAGCTAACTCAATAACAACTTGGGAAGACCTTAGGATAGCTTTTCTTGCGAGATATTTTCCACCAAGCAAGACCGCTGTTCTTAGGAACCTGATCACTTGTTTCACCCAAAACCAAGGCGAATCACTTTTTGATGCCTGGGAGAGATATAAGGAACTTTTAAGAGCTTGTCCGTACCATGGCCTGGAGCAATGGTTAATCATACATACCTTCTATAATGGACTCCATTACAACACAAAGATGTCCATAGACGCTGCCGCTGGCGGAGCGTTGATGAACAAACCTTACCCTGACGCTTGTGCCCTAATAGAGGACATGGCCCAAAACCACGCCCAGTGGGGATTAGAAGGAGCGACAGTAGAGAAAAAGGAGAGCCATGGAGGAAAGCATGAGGTAAGTTGCATGGACATGATTAATGCCAAGATGGACGCCCTAGCTTTGAGAGTCGAGAACATGTCTCAAAACCCAACCACAGTAGCAGCAATCCAATCGGAATGCGAACTCTGTGGAACTCAAGGACATCAAACCGTTGACTGTAACCTTTTGAACAAATCTAGCTCAGACCAAGTTAACTATACCCAAGGGAACCCTTTCTCGAATACCTTCAATCCTGGATGGAGGAACCACCCGAATTTCTCTTACAAAAACAATAACCCTATCCAAAATCCCGGACCTTCGAGACCTCAAGGATTCCAAACGCAAAAACAAAACCAACCTATGCAAATAGTGCCCCCAAGACCAAACCTTAAAGAAACCATAGACACCTTTATTCAGACTCAAACTCAGCAAAATAAGGAGTTTATGAACCAACACATTCACACGAATGAACTAGTTACTCAACTGGCAACCAAGTTTGACCAGATGATAACCCACACCAAAAAGCTTGAGACTCAGATTTCCCAAGTAGCACAAAACACCTATGTACAAGTTGCACCTGGAGGACAATTTCCTGGACAAACTCAACCAAATCCAAAAGGCCAAGCAAATTCTATCACCTTAAGAAGTGGAACTGCTTATGAAGGGCCTAGAAATCCTAACTTAAGCACATCAGAAAAACCTATGGAAGATGCTACACCTAAAGACCAGGTAGAGGAACCAGAGAAACCAGAAAAGCAATCAAAACCAGAAGTAGGGAATAACACTCAACAATCTTATAAACCACCTATTCCGTTCCCACAGAGGCTGAAAAACACCAAAGTAGAAAACCAGTACCAAAAGTTTATTAAGGTAATAGAGAAACTCCATGTAGAGATTCCTTTTACTGAAGCGATAACCCAGATACCATCATATGCTAAGTTCTTGAAAGATATTTTGACCAATAAACGGCGACTCGATGATCCCAAGCCTTTAGAATGTCATTCTATATCCGAAAATAAACTCGCCAAGAAAGATAAAGACCCTGGAATTTTTTCTATCCCTTGCATCCTAGGTAACCATATGATAGACAATGCATTTTTAGACTTAGGAGCAAGCGTAAGTCTGATGCCTCTGGCCGTCTGTAAGAGGTTAAAATTAGGAGAACTTCAACCTACTAAGATGTCCTTACAACTAGCTGATAGATCTGTCAAATATCCCATGGGTATTTTAGAAGACATACCTGTCAAGATTGGTCAGTTGTACATTCCGACCGACTTCGTCGTAATGGATATTAAAGAAGATGAAGACATCCCAATCCTCTTAGGAAGACCATTCCTATCGACCGCCGGAGCTATAATAGATGTTAAGAAAGGGAAACTGACTGTCGAGGTAGGAGATGAAAAGATTGAGTTCATTTTATCAAAGTTTCTAATGGCACCAGTGATAGGAGATACGTGTTATGCCATCGACGTCATTGACGAATGTGTAAATGAGCTCGAACAAAACGAATCTTTAATCAAATTACCATCAACCCCTATTTTAGAGGATGACGGATTTAAGAGTATCGAACCGTACATTGACGACAACCTTTTCGAATGCTTAGCTCTTACCCCTGACCTTATGCCGCGTACTGAGAAACCCACTATAGAACTTAAGGAACTACCCAAGAATCTAAGATATGAGTTTTTGGATGAGGAGATGAATAGACCTGTTATAATTAGCGCCACTCTAAACCAAATAGAAACAAATCAACTCTTAGATACCTTGCGAAAATATCCCTCAGCTTTAGGATATAAAGTTTCAGATTTAAAAGGTATAAGCCCATCCGTATGCATGCATCGGATTATGCTAGAAGAAGATTCAAAACCCTCAAGAGAACATTAAAGAAGAATAAACCCTATCATGAGTGATGTAGTCAAGAAAGAAGTTCTTAAGTTATTAGAAGCTGGTATCATATACCAAATTTCGGATAGTGAATGGGTAAGCCCAGTCCATGTGGTACCCAAGAAAGGAGGTATCACTGTTATGGAAAATGAGAAAGGTGAGCATGTGGCAAAACGAACAGAAGGAGGATGGCGTATGTGTATAGATTACAGAAAGTTGAATAAGGCAACGAGAAAAGACCATTTCCCTCTCCCATTTATAGATCAGATGCTTGAACGTCTAGCAAGACACTCATATTTCTGCTATCTTGATGGGTATTCGGGGTTTTTCCAAATCCCTATTCACCCAGAGGACCAAGAAAAAAGCACATTTACTTGCCCTTATGGATCATTCGCTTATAGACGAATGCCCTTTGGACTCTGTAATGCACCTGCCACTTTCCAATGTTGTATGATGTCAATTTTCGCAGACTACCTAGATGGAATTATGGAAGTATTTATGGACGATTTTTCAGTGTGTGGGTTTGATTTCAAAAACTGCCTCTCAAACTTAGAGAAAATCTTAAAAAGATGTGTGGAAGTAAACCTTGTGTTGAATTGGGAAAAGTGCCACTTTATGGTAAATGAAGGGATAGTCTTGGGACACATTATTTCTGAAAGAGGTATAGAAGTTGATAAGGCCAAGATAGAAGTTATAGAAAACCTAAACCCACCTAAGACCGTTAGGGAAGTAAGAAGTTTTCTAGGACATGCCGGGTTCTACCGACGTTTCATCAAGAATTTTTCCGAAATAACAAAACCTTTAACTAACTTATTGATGAAGGATGTCGAGTTTGAATTCGACCAAAAATGTCTTGAGGCCTTTGAAGTTTTAAAGCAAGCTCTTATTTCAGCACCTATCATAAGACCACCTGATTGGACACAACCCTTTGAAATCATGTGCGATGCTAGTGATTTCGCTGTAGGAGCTGTACTAGGGCAAAGAAAAGACAAGAAACTGCATGCTATTTACTACGCTAGTAGAACACTAGACGCTGCCCAGCTAAATTATACAACCACAGAAAAGGAATTGCTAGCCGTAGTTTTTGCTATTGATAAATTTCGATCTTATTTGGTGGGAGAAAAAATAATAGTATACACAGATCATGAAGCAATCCGGTACTTGTTAAGTAAGAAAGATGCTAAGCCTAGATTGCTCAGATGGGTTCTTTTACTCCAAGAATTTGACTTGGATATTAAGGATAAAAAAGGAGCTGAAAACTTAGTAGCTGATCATCTCTCTAGGTTAGAACACCTTAAACCTGAACTTATACCTATAGACGATCACTCTACTTATGAAAGATTAATAGCTGGGATAAACTCAACTGAAGAAGAGACCTATGAGGAAATCTCAACCTTGAACAACATACCATGGTACGCAGATATTGTGAATTATCTGGCCGCTGATATCATACCCCCTGACTTAAGCTACCAACAGAAGAAGAAGTTTTTTAGTGATGTCAAACACTTCTTTTGGGATGAACCCCTCCTATTCAAAAGAGGAATAGATAATATATTCAGACGATGTGTGCCGGAAGAAGAATTAGGCAACGTCATTAAACATTGTCATGCTGCACCTTATGGTGGACATGCAAGCACATCTAAAACATGCGCCCAAATATTTCAAGCAGGTTTTTATTGGCCTACTGTATGGCGCGATGTCCACACTTACATTACAAAATGTGACCGATGCCAACGCACTGGGAACATCTCAAGACGTGATGAAATGCCTTTAAGTAACATCCAAGAAGTGGAAATATTTGATGTCTGGGGTATAGATTTCATGGGACCTTTTCCTTCCTCAATGGGTAACAAGTATATCCTAGTAGCTGTCGATTATGTCTCAAAGTGGATAGAAGTTGTTGCATCACCCACAAACGATACCAAGGTAGTTATCAAACTGTTTAAGAATATTATTTTTCCTAGGTTTGGAACCCCGAGGTTAGTCATAAGTGATGGAGGACCGCATTTTATATCTAAGATATTTGACAAGCTTCTAAGCAAATACGGAGTAAAACATAGAGTAGCAACACCATATCACCCGCAAACCAGTGGCCAAGTAGAAGTATCGAATAGGGAGATTAAGCAGATCCTAGAGAAAACCGTATCATTATCCAGAAAAGACTGGTCTGGAAAACTTAAAGACGCCTTATGGGCTTATAGAACAGCTTATAAAACCCCTATTGGAACAACTCCTTATCAATTGGTTTATGGAAAGTCCTGTCATTTACCCTTCGAACTAGAACATAAAGCCTATTGGGCCATTAAATCCTTGAATCTAGATTACCTAAAAGCCGGAGAAAAACGTATCCTGGACATTCACAAGCTGGAAGAGCTTCGCTTGAATGCCTATGAGAATGCCATCATATATAAAGAAAGAACCAAGATGTGGCATGATAAAAAAATCATCAAGAAAGATTTCAAAATTGGTGACCCTGTTCTCCTATTTAACTCAAGGTTACGACTTTTTCCTTGTAAGCTTCGTTCAAGATGGACAGGTCCATTTGAAGTGTCAAAAGTTCTAAAGTCTGGAGCAGTAGAAATCAAAAACAATTCATGCGCTCCATTTGTGGTAAATGGACAAAGACTAAAGCTGTACAAAGGAGGCGATTTGCCTGTTGACTACTCTAGTCATATTCTTATAGACCCACCAATACCCACATAAAGTAAGATCTAATCGTCAAGCTAAAGACGTTAAACAAGCGCTGCATGGGAGGCAACCCATGGTTTATTCTTAATTTTATTTTATTTTATTAATTTATATATGTTTTATCTGGACTAATTTCTTGTGTTTATATTTTCAGGATGCATTACCCCGATGGTATGGTTGTGATTTTCAGGGATGAAGCACAAAAAGCCCGATTTGCTACCTTATCTGCTAGACCTATGGTACCCACTAGGTACCCCCGATCAGAGCCGCATGGAGGCACTCGGGATTGAGCCAAGTATTAGGTATCTGTGCAACCAACTTGGCTGGGATTATTATGCTGATGATGTCCACAAAACCTACAGGAACCTTACTCTGGAGTTTCTTAGCTCTGTGGATTATAACCCATGGGTGGGTGAAGGAGATGAGCGAGGATGCCTAAGTTTCAGATTGTTTGGTACCGAGTATACCCTGACCATCAAAGAATTTGGGGATTTGCTTGGTTTCCAAACTGGACCGACCGCTATCACTAAGTTACCATTAAGTTACTATATGGACAGAGATATTGATAAATTTTGGCAGGACATTACTGATGGAGCCAGCCTTGACCCCTCTACCCAGCTGTCCAGGAAGATCCATAACCCGGCTTTCCGATACTTCGAGATGATTCTGTGCCACACTTTCTTTGGGAGGAGTTACTGTGACCACTTAGTCACCGCTGAGGAGATCCTTTTCCTATACTGTGCCAGTCAGTCCAGACCTATAGCTAGTGGAGGTTTTCTGATAGAGAGCCTCGAGCAGACTGCTCGATCCGCTGTAGGACTCATTCATTCCGGAGGGAATGTGACACAGATAGCTTCTGCTTTGGGTTTGGACAGTATGATAGCACAGCTGACCCCATACTGTGGATATACTTTCCTGGATTTAGACTTTTGCATGGATCGTGGGCTCATGAGGAGGGCCTCTTTCCACCCATATCAGTACAGATTGCTCATCGATGACCAGACAGTTTACACCTTCACACTGCCAGACCCTCAGATGACTTGTGTTTCCAACCCTACTAATTGGAACTATTCTGTAGAAGGTTGGGGTGAGATATCAGAGTATGCCCCAGAATATACTCCTGCTTCCGAAGATCCCACTCCAGAATACACTCCTGCTTCCGAAGATCCTACTCCTGAATACACTCCTGCTCCCGAGGACTCTACTCCAGATCACACATCCCGACCCGAGGTTACATGCACTACTGTTCTTACTAATAACCTCAGCTTGCAGGAACCTGATATTCGCACTCTGTTGACTGCTATGCGCACTGAGATAGCCACTCTCCGTAATGAGGTGGCTGACCTTCATTTACAGTTGGAACTGAATGATGTTACCTTTGCTGGTGAGTTAGATGAATTAGCTCACGAGGTGGCAGAGATTCGACGCCAGCTGACTGAGCTGCGTGGCCCAGACACTCTTGCAGAGCATCCTCCCGGTTGGCGATAGATCTGTGTTATTCACAAGATCTCTAGTTCTAGTATTATTAGTATTATGTTGATTTCCTTTTCAGACTCATTTTCATTTGCATTATCTGTTTCCTGCATTATTAATAACTATTTTGGTGACCCGATGTCCGTACCTATATATATATATATATATATATATATATATATATATATATATATATATATATATATATATATATATATATATATATATATATATATATATATATATATATATATATATATATATATATATATATATATATATATATATATATATATATATATATATATATATATATATATATATATATATATATATATATATATATATATATATATATATGCATATGTGTTTTTTTTTTCTCTATATATATCTTTCATTTACTAATGTTTTTGTTTTTCTGGTCACCATAATGAAAATTTTGATATAAAAATAAATAAATATACATGTATATGTGTATTCACATACATATATGCACGTTCGTAAGAAAACTAGGTACACCTCCAAAAATTGAAGCTAATGGCAAGGAAGGAAAAGCCCAATGGAAAGGAAGCAAGACTGGCCCAACTTGGCTCGCCCTGACCGCGCCCGTGGTGATCCATGCCGCGCCCGCGGTGACGTAACGGTCACCTAACGGCTAGTGGCTCGGTTTTCCCCCCCATTTTTCCTCTTTTTCCACTTCCAATCCCATTTTCTTCCATTCTTAACCCCCCATAACTTCCTTTATTATCCATACCTACCCCACTACATTTATTCCCATCATAAATATTCATCAACCACCATTTTTCTTCACTAACTATAAATACCCCCACTATTTCATTTTCTTCCTCACACCTTCACTACTTCTACATCCCATTCTTTCTCTTTATATTCATCCACAAGAAAATCCTATGGAGTATCACGGCTACATTTTGCGAGATGGCCAACCCGGAGAAAGACAACAAAAGCGGCTTGAGAAATTGCTGACAACACCAATACACTCTACCAGGTATATCGATGAAAACTGTATATATTCATTAGGTATATACCATAGTGTATTTTTCCTTCTCGACAAACTAGGCATGCATGATATTTTTGCTACTCAAGCACCAACCTACCCTAGGCTGACGTTCGAATTTTTGAGTTCTTTAATTTATAACGTCTCTCCTAACACTGCTAGCGCCGTAGGTGGAGTAAAATTTAGAATGTTTAATGTTGAATATGACTACTCCACTGACGGTCTAGCTGCCATGTTAGGATGGCCTTATGGGGATGGTGCCGTTTGTGAAGCACCTTTAGACACGGATTGGGCATTTGAAGCATTTTGGGCCAGGATTACTAAACAAAATGCAACATCTTTTGATGGCCTACTTGCTTCTCATATCCACAATCTTGCCCTTCGTGTTTTTAGATTTCTTTTAGCATCCACCATCTTTGCTCGGGAAAACCCAAACAAGGTGAATGCTAAAGAATTAATTATCATGTAGAGCTGCCTCACAGACACCAAAGTTAATCCAGTCCCATTTATGATTGCCCATATGCACCATGTTTTAAGAAAAGGTGGGTCGATTTCCTTTGGTGGACTGATTACTACTATTTCCCGTGCCATGGGATTGGATACAGAACTTGCCACCCTTGAGCCACTTCCTCCTCGTATTGCAAATCTTAAATTTTTAAAGGATATGCGTTTATGCAAGACGAGGAGGGAAGGTGGTTACTTCCTCATGGTTGGAGGTGCCGCTGTACCCAGTGTTGTTATTCCTTGCACCCGTCGTACTGATATCAGATTTGAGCGTAACTGGACCTACGATCTCAACGCTCCTGCTTTTATTGGTCTGTTGCCCCCAAATCTACCTTTAAATGAGGGTAACAACACTGATGATGAGTACGATTTCCGTACGGAAGAACCACCCCTCTTTTCACCACCACACACGACACCATCTACTTCTAACCCACATGCAGGTACAGCTCCTAGTTTCCATGTCACTGAGAACATGTGGCGTGAGCATATGGCCCGAGAGGCCCAGAGGGACACCCTCCTTGCTACTTTGCAGCAACAGGCGACCGATAACATGGCCTTCATGCAAGCATCCCAACAGCAAAATGCTAGCTCTCTGCGCACTATTATGGAAAGTCAGCTGGCTTTCCAGAGAGAACAACACCTTAACCAGACCACATATGCTCGTCACTTCCAATTGATGGAGGCAACCCAAGGCACCCTCATTGGTAGGACCCAAGAGCTACAAGCGGCAAATGCCGCCTTGACAGAGAGAATGGAGCAGCTAGTTTTGGACCGAGAGAGCCGCCGTCGCAGCCGTAGCCGCCGTTCCGGTCGTACCAACCAGGATGGTGAAGGTCCTAGTGGCCCCCACTAGCGTTTTCAGGTACCTCCTCCTGACTTATTTTGGAACATTGAGGACAATGTCTGATTTAAGTGTGGGAGGAGCATTTATCGTTTTTATTTCCCGTTTTTCCTGCTTTTATTTCCCTTTCGCATTTTTCCTTTTAGGTATGTTATATTCGTAGTTAATAAAATGCATGTGATAGGCGAGTCTTTCTGCGTAGTGTACCCTTTCATTTCCCCCACTTTTTAGCCTTACAAAATTTTTACAAAATCTTTTTCAAAGAATTGTGGTTGTTTTTAAGGATTTGGGCTATGAGACAGGTCCTAGATAGGGTCTATTTCTTGGGCACTCACTTTTTGAAAAATTCGTTATCGTTTTAACACCGTAAGCCTTTTTGAACATTTAGATTAGATCCTTTCTTCCCAATATGCTATGATTTTGAATAAAACTGTACAAATAGGTCTTCAAGTAGTTTATCTTAGCAGTCAGCTCCGGCCTAAGCATGCTCTAAGTGTAGGATCGATGAATATAAGTGGATGATCTCTATTTTGCCTTAAAAGTTTATAAAATAAAGTATGAATACGACTACGAGTTGGGTGATCCTCACAAAGATTACTCAACTCAAGAAAGTTGTAAGCACTAATAAAAACAAAGAAAAAAAAATATATATAAGGCACATCCGTTGTAGTTGGTCCAGAGGTATCTGGTGCTGGACTTGGTAGGGCGGACTACGGTACGATCCCCCGCAACTACAAATGGGTAAAATAAAAAAGGGGTTAAACCAACTCTTGTACCAGAATCCCATCACTTGAGATCAGAGTCACTAACCGGTCACTACACCATGAGTATGTACGGATAACAGGCTTAATGTGATTGCGCCTGAATGAAAAAGGACCTCGTACAAAAAGAAGTCTTAGCATAGTAAGGATATTAGGATCGATCTGTATACTTATGAGGTTTATGTCCGCATTTCTGCGAGTAGTGTAATTACGATACCCTTGGTTCAGATAGTTAGTGCCTGACAACACACCCTTACTCGAACTTAGAAGCCCTCTTTGCCCAAAACCTGTATACACCATAATTTTCTTTCATCTACTTCTAAGAGTTGTTGCTTGAGGACAAGCAAAGGTCTAAGCGTGGGAGGATTTGGTCGCACTAAATCGCACTATGTTTCTGACTCAAATATCACATGTTTTCCTTAGTTTTTATTATCATTTTCTCGTATTATGTTCCTTTTTCCTTTGTTTTCAGGATTCTTGTCATTTCAGAGCCTTCTGTGAAGAAACGAGCCAAAACGCCAAGAAATTAGGGTTTTTCAAGATATTCTGCACTTATGGCGTTCAGCGTCGCGCCGGCTACAGGGAACGCGATGACGTGGCCCACTTTCACCCAGAGACCAACTGCCACGTTCCCACGATCTGGCAGTTCCAGCCACCGCGCTCGCGGCCACTGCCACCGCGCCCGCGGCCTTCACAAAAGTTTCCCGCTCAGAAGAAGTTGAGGGGCATGCTGGTCTTTACGCATCTCAAGGATCCTCTATAAATAGTTTTCGATTTTCATTTTTTAGTTTCATCCAAGCTTAGTACAATCTTAAGCCATATACTATCAGTTTCTGTAAAGTAATAATCTCTTCACATCGGGGAGTTATTGCGGTGTAGATTGAGTTGTAATCGAGTCTTGGAGCACTTTGGTTGAAGTTCATTATACCAGCCTTACCATTCCGCAGATTTGTATCAGATTCAAGTCTCCGACTGGAGCAAGGTTCTATTTTATTGTATTTCTTTACTTATAATTGCTCTTACCATAGTCTACACATTTTATAGACTCTAAATGCTCTTACCATAGTCTACACGTTTTATAGACTCTAAATGCTCTTACCATAGTCTACACGTTTTATAGACTCGCACTCTTTTACTTACTCGCTCTTATCATAGTCTACACGTTTTATAGACTCGCACTTATTATGTCTGGCTAAACTATAAAGGTTTGGATGTAATGATTGTCATCATGGTCGTGTTCCAATTATCATGCTAGTGAAAATACTCTGGGGATGTTTTGCTTTTAACTTAAGTCAATTATGTTTAAATGTTTATTGGGTAAGATCGAAAGCCGTCCAAACTAATGATACGACTTGATTATTATTTAACCAAACAAAAAGAGCGAAAGCCGTTGATTGGTTAAATAGGAATCATTGACCTTTTTAGAAAACGATTTTGAAACTATTTTCGGACGCGTTTGTAGGTTTGAAATCTGACTCTTGGTCAAAAGCCAAAAGTCTCTTTAAGTTAATCTTTCCAAGTAAAATTACTTTTCTGTTAAGTCAAAACTATCAATTTCTTAAAAATAGGTTTACCTCTTTAACGCGGAAGGCACCCTTTATATGTGACAATAAAGGAATTTAATTTAAAGAGTAAATTCGGTTCTTAGTAGTCAAAAGCTACAAGTTCCCGTTAAATTGATTCTTTGCTATCAATAGAAAATACTGCCCCATAAGTAGTTTCATCTACGCATGACCGGACCAATATCTGATTACATGATTTACATTCCAACCTGTCTTTTAAACTGTTATTTACCTCGCTCATTTAATTTGTTGCACTGCACTCACATCAATATTCTTGTTCACCTTAGATAAGCACCTTAGCAATAGAGTTGATAGATTAACAATTGGTCTCTGTGGTTCGATAATCTTATATATTACTTCGATAGGCTGTGCACTTGCAGTACTATATTTAGGCTATACGTTACAGATCCCCATCATTAACCTTCTCAGGATGTCTGCCTCGCCATGCTTTGGTGGTTGTTCTGTTTTGACCTCAGCGTTTTGTAATAACCCTGTATGGGACCATTATGATTGTCCAAACCTGTAATATTGAATCTCATGAACACATTAAGAAAATTAGTGTGCCATGAAATACAAAGAAAAAAAATATATGAAATTTTTTAATGTTAAAACCGACATGGCATGTATGAATGCTTCTACACTCTTTTGATCATGGAGATCAAACCAGCCTTACCCTTACTAGAGAAGTAGTGAGATGGGGGTTTGTAACAAGGATGACTTGTTTGTAGTGAGATGGGGGTTTGTAACAAGGATTTCAAGATTTTTAGGATTCTTGAAAGAATTTAATATTTTGACAGGTTGTGGAAAAGGTTTTTTTTCCGTACTCTTTTTGTGAAAAGAATGAGATTATATAATAGAAATTAGAGAAAAGACATGGGCTTTGAATGTGTAATTGGGCCTCCAATAACCACAAGAAATAGTGCAAATTTTTATCCACTTGAGTTTGACGCGTTCCAGGCTATATCGCAGAGACTTAAGTGAAATTTTTGAAATTGAAATATGAAAATAAAATGTAGCCGACATCGAGAACTAACTCATGTACGAAAATGAGCTCAATCAGATAAACGGTAAATTGGTTATGAATTTTTGAAGTTTCGCCTTAGACAAACTTATTTTGGGTTCAAGTGTCAACTCTGGCACGTTCTTCAATAAAAAACTGATGTTGATCGGAGTAGAACCCGATCTCGACTTTAGAAGAAAAGTTGTAGATCTCTGAGTCACGCGTACTATTGGCAAAAAATGAAGGGCTTTCGGATACCGTTTGAACTCGATACCTCCTATGAAAACGTAGCCAACTCAATTTGTGAAATTTTGACACTGGAACCAGCTTGATATGATGAAAATCGACCAAGTTAGGATTTTTTGAACATGACCAAATAAACTTCTGTCACAAATTTTCTGTATAAAAAATCTTGATAAATCCGCATTTTTGAAGACCTTTTGATCGAAATTGGCTTCCATCCGTGAGAGATGAAAATGTAGATGACGTCAAGACAGAATTTTTGTCACCGGAACAGGTTTAAAACGAGCCACGGTCTTCAAGTTATGAATTTTTTAGTGCGTAAAAACTGCACTTTCAACACACTTTTTCACCATATTTCTTCGAGAAAACTCACACATTCGGAGACCTTCTTTAAAGAATTGGATCTCGAGAGGAACCTGAATTTGAGAATAAGTTATCATAGATATCTTGGCGAAATAACACCTGAATATGACGCACCAGGTTGGACTTGTGAATCTTTGAACTCCGAATCAGTGCAAAATGGCGAACCGATCTTCAGCATGAAAAATACTCTAAGAACATCCATTGGCGAAATAAATGTCACTTGTAACCTGACGAAGCTTTCTAAATATACCTTTATTACATAATCATAAAACCAATGATACGCGCGTATGAAAATAAAGAGGGTAAATTTTTGGATACAACACAGTTCTTCTAAAGAAGTGTTGTTCAAATCCTTTACAAGCTTGAGTGCAGTTACCATGGGCCTCCATTTGGATGGGAAGATTATGATAATATTCTTCATCTGACCTGCTGTTGAATATCCCTTGTTCAGAACTCTCATTCTTGTAACTAAGATTTGAAACCTTGAAAAAATCATCTCAATTGTTTCATCATCCTCCATCTTGAAGGCTTCATACTTCTGAATCAAGGTCAAAACCTTGGTTTCCTTGACTTGATCATTTCCTTCATGAGTCATTTTGAGAGAGTCAAATTATAGACTTAGCTGAGTCTCTATTTGTGATCTACTTATACTCAGTGTAAGAAATAACATTCAACAAGATAGTTCTTGCTTTATGATGATTCTTACAATTCTTCTTCCAATGATCAATCATAGCTTTCCTCTTAAGTTGCTTTCCATTTTCATCTGTAGGATGTTCGTAACCATCGACTAACATATCCCAAAGATCAATATCATGACCTAGAAAAAAACTTTTTAGTCTATCTTTCCAGTACTCAAACTTTTCACCATAAAAAATGGGAAGTTTAGCATTGTAGTTATCTTTATCAAAAACTAGAGCAGGTGGTGGTGGAACAGGATCAACCATAGTGTTTCTAAAACTCATCTGGATCTTTATCTGACACAGTTAAGCATTTGATAGATATCAATAGCAAAATCAAACCTTTGATTCCAATTGAAGGTGCGAGAAACACAAGAAAGGGGGGTTTGAATTTGGTTGCACCAAAGATAATCTTTTTTCAACTCAAAACACAAAGATAACAAATGAATAAATATATATGAACACAATTATTTTTATCTTGGTTCACTGCTAACTAAGTTACTCCAGTCCCCCACGCAAGGTGATTTGCCTTATACACAAGGACTTAATCCACTATAATCAACCAGATTACAGACAACCATAATAAGTCTGATCAACCCTATTGGAACCCCCAATAAGTCTGCCAACCCTTATTGCAAACCATTATAACCACAACCAAAGTCTTCTTGAGAATCCAGACTACACAGAGTCTCTCAAGGAACCTATCAACAACAGTTGATTACAAATATGTGTATATAAAGATGCTTCTACACAAACAAATTACATAATATTTAATTACAACAATACAAAACAGTCGATGGCAAGATACTAGCAACAACTCCTTGCTTATTTACAAAACTATACAAAAGATTTCTCTACAGAGTTTTTATGCAGCGGTTTAGTATAAATTTTGTTAAACTGATTCGTTGATTTCAAATTCTTCCAAATACTTATTTTATAGCTAAAAAGAAGAGATTCATTGGAGGGGTAGAATAGGAAGTACAAATACAATTGTATTGTTTCCGATGGTCATGGTGAGACTAGTAGGCAATAGTACAAAAAGGATTGTCCTTGCATCACTCTAGAGAGTAGAAGTCTCAATGTACTTTTGTATTTTTATAGTCACCATCACATGCAATCGATTTAGTCTTGATCTTCGTCTTTTATGTCTTTAGAGGATTCTGATATAATTGTTGATGAAACATGTTGTAGAAGGACCAGAATTAGTATCTTCCAGAACCTAAGTCATTAGGACCTTTCAGGGCTAGTTCAGAGAACTCTTACCTTCTCAGTTCTTCAGCAATTGGTCGTCAGAAGAATGTCTTCAGATCTTCAGAACTTTGTTCAGCAGAACCTTTGTCTTCAGCATCTTCAGAACTTGGAGCAACAAAAGTAAAACTTTAGAATGCCTCCGAAGCTTCCTTCAATAAGTCACGATCAGAAGTTCTTTTACTAACGTTCCATAGAAACGTTGCATAAGACGCATTCCTTAATCTTGACTTAACTTGTAACACACCAAATGTATTTTTCTAGAGTGTTGGGTTCAGAATCTAATGACGTCGCACACCTTCTTACCTGAGTCAGAACTTACATGACAAAAACAACACACTAGACATAAATCTATTAGAGTATACAATTGTTCTTAAAGATAACATGTAAAGTTATCATCAAAACATAAAATCAGATGTAGGACAAACTTTCTCTCCAAATAAACATGTCTTTTAGTACAATCAATGAAGGTTACATACATATATCCTCATGTTACAACAAAACTATACCATCACATACTTACAAATGTAATCTCTTCCATTCATTATCAGGAATTCTCACAAACCATTATGCGGCAGGCCTAGGAAATCGGCACAGCAACATCCTGGTTTAAAAGAACAAAACCAAAGCAGCAGTTGTTCGAAAAACTGGACGTTAGCATCGAATCCCTATACTCTTTAGTGATACTAAGAATGCTTTTATATGCTGGATGATGTAACAAATGAATTTGGTTTTATCATAGGTCTGTAGAAATTAGTAAACACCCTCGTGGAAGGCCTTTCAAATCTAGGAATGAATATATCGGCAATTCTGCCACCACATATACTGCATTCAGAAAAGTCGACTTATTACATATCACCAGAATTGTCAAACCAACCTATGTATGCTTCTTAATACACATTTATATAATAACATTAATCGTTTTCTTATTATCTATTTCTATCATTTAAACCTGTAATCAAAATCCTGCACACAGTTAATGATGGTACGTTTTCTTCTAATCATGTCCATGACAACCGGATGCTCATCACAACCTAGGTACATTTCTATTTCTGTTTGATGATTCCATTATCTTTTGTTTAAGAATCATGCTATACTTCTTCCATGTTGTCTTTCTATAATGTTACCACCTTTATAAAAAAATACAAAAAAATGTATAGATTTAATTTTAATTTTCTTTTATTATTTTCTTTACTTTAAAAAAATCGCCAAATTATGTTTAGTATTAAGTTTAATTTTCTTTAAATATTTTCTTAAATATAAAAATACAAAATTTGATTACTTTTTTTTATAATTTATTAAACAAATTTTTATTTTTATTAGTCATTTAGAATAGTTAATTTTATAGATAATTTAGTTAGTTTGTTGATTAATTTTCGATTTGGTTGTATTGTTTGTTTAACTGAATTCTTAATCGAACTTTCGATCCGATTCATCCCCATTCATAAAATTTGTACCCAGATCCCCATCTGATTTGTAATTGTTTAGAATTTTGTTTCTCTGCTATTTTCTTTACATGTTTAATTGCTAATGATACATCTTTTGTTCAAATTAGAACACTTGACCTCCTCCTGGACTCATCCTCAATGAAAAAGTATCCACTTACAAATGCACACTTGCACACATTTCATAGCTTGGTCCTAGGCTTTCTTACGGTGACAACTATTCGATCGATTGTTTCAATTGGTCGTTTAGAATACTAGCAACACGCTAGTCCCACTTTCTAGGAGCATGCATATGACCCCCATGTATGGGCTTTTGATTTTTATCTTATCCATTGAAACAACTCCTCTCCCCTTGGTTTACATATCAAGCATCTTCTTAAAGGGTCTCATGGTTGAGTCTGAGCATGGTCATTCTCACGAGGTTAATAAAGTTTTGCCCTTGGTTAACCATAACTCGAATCAACCATTTTAGTCTATATACCAAGTGTTTCCATGCACAAAGGGTCTCATAGTTGAGGGTAAGAGCACCTACTTTCACGAGATTAATCAAGTATACCCATTGGTTAATCATAACCCGATTCAATCTCCATACACCAAATATTGCATTTACACTTTCCATGATACTACTCATCTTGTCGTCACTTTTGCTATGATCACCATACACGACCACTCTTCACAAACACTATCTACTTTTTACTTATGGCATGCTCCCTTAGGGTGATAGTTTCCTTTTCTTTAGGATGCGAACTAATTAGACCTTAGGTTGAAACCTGTACATGACAACATTAGGGTTTTTCTAGTCTCCCTCTTAAAAAATTTTCTTCCTTTGTAATTAAAACTTATCATTCACAAATAAAAAATCCAAAAACATTTAATCATTACTTGAATTTGTTTTAAAACCCGCAAAACACTCAACCAATGAAAACTGCCCAAAGGGGTATGTTATCTCTGTTCTTCCACGATACAGGCCGTGCCTATTGCTAGAAAGCGTGCGTTAACGTCGCCCATTAAAAAAACACAAACAAATCAACATTTTCTAGAGGAACTACGGTGTTCTGATTCCTTCACTGGATATGTAGGAAAAGGGTTGCGAGACCCTCACGAACGCAATAATAAAAAACCATTTTCTTCCCCCTTAGTAAGTATAGTTATAGATAAACACACCCTTAGAAGCAAACAAACAAAATGAATCCCGTTGATTATAACAGATGTGAGGGGTGCTAATACCTTCCCCTCGCATAATCGACCACCTTACCCTTTCTCTTGGTCGTAAGACTATCTTATCCATTCTCTTGTGGTTTTCTCGATATTTCTCCTTTCTTCGAGATAAATAAAGTTCGGTGGCGGCTCTGTGTTTTTTGTCGGTAGCTTCAGCTGGCGACTCTGCTGGGGAGCTTTTATGAGTCTCTCCTAGTTTTATTTATTTGTCTCTTTGGGTGTTTATTTATTTGCTTTATTTTTCTTTAATGTTTTGTTTCTTTCTTGCTTTATTGTATTCTTTTGTATATATTGCATTATATTGTTGCTACTCACATATTCTGGATATTCTTCTCCTTTTGTGATGTTGGGTTGGGTGATTAAATTTGATAAGTCCTATACGTGGATTCGTGTTACACTTAGGATTAGGACGGGAAATATAGTCATATTAACTTCGAGGAAGTAATCCTGAAGAAGGATGCATGAAAATCCCCCACTAAGTGGAGGTCCCCTTGAAAGTAGCAGTGTTTACCGAGTAATTGGGAAGAAATTGTTGCTTTCGACTTGGGAACTAGAGAAGCTGAGAGCCGTAGAACCATCAATCCATCATGTCCTTTTTAGGTGTAGTGCAGAGACTATAACAGAGTAATCCGGAAATAGTTGTTACACGATGCTGCACTTGGACGGGTTTTTCCAGCGAATATTACTAATTACCGAGTAATTGGGACGTCGGTAATATCCAAAGGAAAAGCATAGACTCTGAGATTCCCCTAGAATATTGTTCAACAGGTTATAAACCCCTAGTACATACCTTATTTGTGGTTACTTTGACTCCATACCTGTGACGTCAGACTTTTGGTCCTGTTACTTTCAGTTTATGCAAAGGACTACACAGTTGTTATCCAAAATATGTGGAGCTGAAACTTCATGCCATAGCATACCATGCCATCATTCCATCACGTATATACATCTCATATCTAAGGAATTCCAAAGACAAGTCTCGCTGGTCGAGCTTTTAAAAAATGAAAACAAAATTTTAAAACATAGATGATTCTTTGGATTTCCTTGGAAATGAAGATAAAACATTCATTCGTACTATCAAGCATTCATTTTTCACAACAAAAACTTATTGGGGTCCCTTTTCCATCATACTTCAGTAAACAACAAGGACGGCTTCTCCACATCTCTATCGTACAATAAGCAACTAGCAAAGACTTATGGATCTTTTTGAAGAGAACCAGAATTCTCTCCGCCGAGATATGGATACCATGGTCACTCACATGGACCAACTTATGGAAAATCTTCATGCTGTTATCAAGGGTCAAGAAGAGTTACATAAAAGTGTTTCGAAGCTTACTATTGCTGCTCCCTCCACTTCCGATTAAATGATTGAAGAAGGGAACAGACAAGGTGCCCAAGAACAGGTCTACCAATTCTCTCTCAGATAGAGGGGGTTGAACTCTTCCAGCCAGGTCTCTCCATTTTTGTGCATAGTCCTTGAAACCTTCATTGGAAACCATGGTCATACTCTGGAGTTGAGTACGGGTAGGCGCCAGATCAGCATTGTATTGGTATTGTTTGTAGAAGGCTGCAGCAAGATCTTCCCAATTGTGAACGTTGGCTCTCTCTAGTTGGTAAAACCAGTCAAGTTGAGTTCCAGACAGACTGTCTTGGAAGAAATGTACGCATAAGTCTTTGTCAGCGGTATGGGGCTGGATTTTCCTTACATATGACCGGAGATGCATTTTAGGGCATTAGACTCCTTCATACTTGGCGAACACAGGTGCTTTAAATTTCGAAGGAATGACAATCCCCGACACTAACCCCAATTCCTCAAAGTCCAAGCCAGGCACTTTTTGGATTTCCATCGCACTCAACCGCTCCTCGAGGTGTCTATACTTGTCATCAGCTGAAGGGTATTGTTTTTCAGAATAATCTTCTTCTTCCTCTTCCTCTTCTGATTCTAACGGGACAACTGTTTCCTTGGCTTTCCCATCTTGATTGTCTCTTTCACCGGATGTCGTTGCAAAGTTTAAGGTCCTTCTTGTCTGCTCATGAAATCTTCTTCCCATGTTCAGGACTCCGGTTACCTTCTTTGTTTTCTTTTTCCTCTCCTCAGCTAGCAAAGTCTTCAACTCTTCTTGTCCTTTGGCTAGGGTCAAGAGCAACTGTTCAAACTGTGTATTCTGAGCTTGGAGGTCCTTCACTGTTTGCTCAAGATCCATCTTACTGAAATAAAAAATAGAGAGATGAGGATACTTGTTGCAAAAGACCTGCTTATGTTATGATGAATGGTATATGCATATGTAATGATTTCAAGGATTTCAAATATTCAAATTTGTTTTAGAAAAAAAGGAAACACACGTTATATTAATAAGTTAAAGATTGAGTACATCAATGCCTTTTGGGCTTATAAGGAAATACAAAAGCTCTAAGATATAAAGGTAGTGCGCATCCTCTTTGGCGCGATGTAGGCATTGAGAGTCTGCTCCTCATGAAGTAGCCTAGTGAGTTCCAAAACCTTTTTCTCGCTTGCGTAGAATTGGGTTTCGAAAGTATCTCGCTCCCTCTTGAGTTGTATCTAATCTCTTTGTAGATCTTCAAGAGAGGCGGGCATATCATGATGTAAGATAGTGTATGGAACATCTCCCTCCTTGACAGGCTCAATGATTACGGGGAGAATGGAGGGGTAAGGCATCATAAGACTCTGAGCAGGAGTTCGTACCCATTTGAGGTAAGGCTCAAGAGGGATGGAATTTTTTTGCCCAAAAGTTTTGCTATCCACTTTGTTTAACATCCTTCAAGCTCGGATAAATCTTCGGGGAAGACCTTGATCATCGTTGTCGTAGTCAAATACCAAACCTTGAATCAGCATCTTATGCGGGTCATCCCTTCGGGAGTAACCAAACTATCTTAAGGCTAAACATGGGTTGTAGGTGATACCTCCCCTAATGCCAAGTAAAGGGACATTAAGGAATTCTCCATAGCGGTCGACAATGATAATATTTTCTCTGGATCGGGAGCACCAATGAATGTCTGAATGTTTGAGCATCATCAACCTTTGTGACCACCTTGAACCTTGCTCATTCTTTAATACAAATTGGGGAAGATGAGAAGTAAACCATCTTTCCAAGAGAGGAGTGCAACACATAAGGACACCTCTTTTCCTCATTGTGCGAGTGTGAAAAGAGTGTAGGATATCCCTTAGTAATGTAGGTACCGGGTTGCGGGATATGAAGATTTTGACGGTGTTGATATCTATGAGTTGGTCGGGATTTGGAAACAAAATCATCCCATAGATGAGGAGAGCCACAATTTCCTCAAAGTCTTGCAAGTCCAAGGAATTCCAACAGCTTTGGGTTTTCTCAAATAGGAACTTTGCTAAGAAGCCTTTGACACCACTCTTTATTTCCCAATGAGTTGTGACATCAGATGAGTGAAACTGTAGAGCTTGAGAAATATCTTCTGGATTTGGGTCTCTTTCCATACCGTTGAAAGGTAGTTGATTTAGAATGGGAATCCTCAAGAGTTGGGAGAATTCTTCCAAAGTAGGCACAAGTTGATAGTCGAGAAATGTGAAGCAATGGTGTAAAGGATCAAAGAACTGAAAAAGGACCTTCATCATGTCCTTATCTGTCTTGAAGGTGACCAAGTTGAGTAGGCGACCATGTCTCTCAGTAAATGGAGAGTTTTCAGGAATCCTTGAAGCTAGCTCCTTGAGTTGTGGAGGGATCGTTACAAGATTGACTTGAATAGTTTTCCTGCAAAGTGAATCCATATCCTACAAAATAACAACAAAGAGGAATCCCAAAATCCTTGAAATGGTTAGTGGATGTATATGATGTTCATGATGTTATGTACAAATATGTATATACAAACAAAACAAACAAATTCTTAGGTTTAGGCTTGCATGGAGTTTGTAGGTAAGTATCCTATTGAAGTTTAGTTGGCTCAAACCTGTCCTAGTAATAGTATCTGGGTTCTAAGGAGCTCAATATCACTGGTTTTTTTCCTTGGTCATTGTTTCAGCACAAGCCTCTTTAATGGAGACCAAAATATCCCAAGAAACCAAACCTCAATGAGTGTAGTATCGAGTATCTACCAACTTCGGACTGCACCAAAGCCGGTCATCTCACTACATCCTAAAGGCCAAGTTGGTCAAGTAAAGGTTCTAAAAGTTCACTAGTCCTTAATGACATCACTCAGCGGCCCCGTATTATTCTCTTTGATTAACTCAAAGGATACCGGTACCCACAAATATGTCGCACTAACGTAGCTATTGCTTAGACCATGTCGGTATACCCCGCACAGTTTCCACAACATATTGCTACTTACCTATAATGCATCCCAAATTCGGGTAGAGGATTCAAACCCAAACAAAGAACCATAAAGTAAAGCATATAAGTCAAACAATATAAGCAAGTAAATATGATCAAACCCTAAGGTAACCCCACTTTTAGAATTCTCCCCAGCAGAGTCGCCAATTTTGTGATTTGGTGGGAGAACTGACTTGGGTGTTTTGCGTTTGATTGCAAATGTTGCGGTTAGCAAGAGTCGCCACCGAATTTGCTTTTATCCAAAAGGAAAGGTGAAAAAGCACATGAAAGACCTTTGAGATTTATTTCTTGAGTTCGGGGGATAGATTATGAAAAGGGAAGGTATTAGCACCCTTTTCATCCATGGTTTTCCATGGGCTCTTAGTTACTTGCTAGATCACTTGCTTTTGTTTGAAATTGTGTTTTCTGTGATTTTTGAAAGTATTTTGTAAAGAGGCCATTGTTTAGGAAATCTTTGTAATGATTCTTGTTTGTAAAAATGTATACAAAGATGTTTGATCTTTTGAAAATGTTTTCAATGTTTGTAAGATGTTTGAAAATGTGTGTGTTTGTTTTTTTGAAAATAGCAAGGATGTTTGTTTAAAATTGAGCAAGTACTTAAAAGCAATCTACCTACTCAAATGTCTTTCTTGTTTATTTTCTTTTCCTTTGACATTGTTGTCTTACCATTGATTTGGTAAGAAACCCTATCTTTAGATGTTAGTGGGACGGGCGTGGGTCATCGTATAGCCATGATTAGCAATGTTGCAAGGTATCTTAGCATTATTTTTGAGGTACTAAGATAATTTGTAAGGCAACTTAGGTAGCGTCATTGAGGGACTATGATCTTGTATTTGTTTTTTTTTGTTGCTAAGATACCTTACATGCGTAATATGGCCATTTGGTATAAGGAGACCAAGTGGATTTTACCCTAGGGGTGCTTGTGTGCAAGTGTATTGTTTTCATGCTTGATTTAGTCTTGAATTAGGGTTTTCTATTTGGTTGGTTTTAATCTTCCCATACAAAACCTAATTACTAGCATATTATGTAAAAGCGATAAATTGCGAAATTTAAAGTTACTACGCTATTACAACATTTGTGGGAGGGGCAACCAAATTGAATATGTACAAATAATTGAACAAATATATAAAGTACAAATGCAAATTGAAAGAAATGATTTTTGTGTTTGGATTTTTATATGAAAGAGGTTTTAACCTAAACCTAATTAGAGAAAAATAATTAAATCAAAATTAAATTAAGTTAAATTAATTAAGAAAAGAAATTTATTACGAAAAGATTTTTGAATAAAACCCTAATTCTATTTAGTTGATTAAAAGAAAATAAGTTTAAAGAAAAAGTATTTTTTTTGTATTTTTGTCTTGAAAATAATATATGGTGTTGTGAAATATTTTTGGCCTTTTTTATAATAAAATAAATATATTTAAATAAATAATAACATAGTTTAAATTAATTTACAAGATAGTTAGTAATGATAAATAAAGTATGATGAATAAAAATAATTTTTTGTGTGGAAAAAATATTTAAATTATATCAAACATAAATCTATTATTTTTATATTTTTTATGATTTTTTTTGTATTTTTAGAAAATATATTTAAAAATAAAAATGAAATAAATAAGTAAATAAAAATGAATGGGCCAGGGGGTGCCAAAAGTAAGCAAGGAGGTGAGCTAGAAAAAAAAAACAATGCCAGGCCCAAAGGGCCCAGCGCCTGCAAAAAAGAACGTTAGAGGTCAGAAAATATGAAAAAAAATACAAAAGGGGGGGGGGGGGGGGTTCACATTGGTTCGAACCCTCGCCCTTTAGGTAAGAAGTGACTTAGTACGCGTGCACTTGCCACGGAAGTGGCTGTTTCATCCGGTCATACAACCAAACATAAAATATATAAAATAAAACCAACCCTGAGGCTTACTTCGTCTTCTTCCTCGCGCCTAGCCAGACCACCTGTATCTTCTTCATCTCTCTACAAAAATGGAAAGTTCAAATATGAAAGTTGTGGTGTTTCTTCCCACAAATCTAACTATATAACTTATGTAAGCTAAAAGTCAAACATGAAAACTAATTTTGTTGGCCCTAAATTGAAACCTAATTTTCTCAGAAATTTCAAATCCAAAATTCTCTATACACAGTCAATATAAATGGGAACTATGAACATGGTCAGTTTTAGAGCAAAGATATCTACATTTTGTCTTCACAAATCAAGATCAAATGATGCTTGTATGAAGAGATAGAAGTTTTAAAATTTACCTCTTATAGATGGAGTCGTGAATGGAGTTTGAGCAACTTTTGAGATAGTCTGAGGATCTGTTTAGCTTGCCTCGACCTCCTTGAGTGTATTCCAACTCCTGCTTTGCCTTGAAAGTTCCTGAACCTCTCTACTCAAGTCAACCTGCAAGTTTGATGTTTGAAAATGGTGGATAGTGATGGAGGAGTTACAGTCTTGAAACAGGGGCCTGGATTACTTTGGTATGATGTATAGAAGGTGTTTGAATGATTGGTTTTCAAAACGCACGAGTGGAAATAAAGATGATGAGTTTTGGTTCAAAACTGTGTATCAATGGTGTTTTTGAGCAGATTTATGGGTTTTGAGTGTTTGAGATAGTTTCAGAGCACTAGCATTTGTGTGTTATCTTGAAAATAGAGTATGTACTTATAGGCAAGAGGTTTTCAGGCTTGAAACAACTCAGAAATTGAAATCACATGTTATGGCTTGGTTACTTGTTTTCGAAGCAAAGTTAACAAACATGGTTTCAATGTGAAGTACAAGGATTTGCAGGGTGGTTAGCAGGCTGTAGATATGTTGCTTCTTGCTTTTAAATGTTTTTGAGTCAGAAACAATAATGTATGGGCTCAAGAAGAGTTGACATTGTGATTAAAGTCACTTTTCCAAAATGGAAGTGGTGACTTTCTTCCCAAAATAGAAATGCAACTTGGATAATGGCTCAAATACTTGGACAATGGCTCTATCAGTTGTGGAAACATTAAATTATTGAGTGATTAGCAAGTTTGAAGCCTGTAAAGCAATATTTGTACAACATGCTTGAAAATTGGATCAAGTGTTCTTCACAAAATGGCTTGTAATTCAAGTTTGAAAACCATAACTTCTTGCCTTCGATTCTCCTTGCTCAAGAATGATATCAAGGAGTTCTGAGACATTTTGGAAAGATTTCAATGTTCTCTACAACCCATATTTGAATTTATTTTGAATATTCCCCTTGGAACTATGTGAAAAATTTCCAAGAAGTTAGGTTAAAAATCTGCCTAACTAGGGCAAAATTTCACTAAGTCTTTTTTAGTTCATGAGTATGTATTCACAAAATTATAACTTGAGATCCAAGAACTTTTGGAAGAAGTTGTGTGAAGCAAAGTTGTAGATTTCACGGAGATATACAACTTTCATTTTGGAAGTTTCTCTTGAATCATCTTGCATCATGGTGAAAATTTAGCTTAAAGTTATGAAAAAATAAGAAAATTTTCATTCTTAGAAAAATATCTAAGTTAAGAAATTTTAACATTTCAAGATGAAATATTAAATTCTTGATGAAAAAGTTTCATACTTTGACATTTTTTGATGAATCATGATCCTTGGCACTTGAATTTGCCCAAAAAGTCAAAGTTTGACTTTTCAGTATACAATTGACTTTTGATCAGTTGACTGTAAAATTCATCTGTCAATCCAATGGACTTGCAATGTTTTGAATCATGTCATTAAGTCAAAATGATGCAATTGGACTCTTGAGATCATGCCTTAAACCAATTGACCATTTGCTAGGTCAAAAATTAGAAGTTTCCCTTTACCAATCAAAACCCTAATTTTGACCATTTTGCCCTTTTGGAGATTTTTTATTAAATTTCTTGAGGAATTATGGTCCAAACTTGATCAAATGATACATATGAGCCTAAAATGTTGATGTGGATAAAAAATTATGAAGTTTGACTGTAAATTGGTCATGGTTGGCTTTTTTCCCCCAATATAGTTGATTTTTAGGTCAATTGTTCAATTGACTGATCAAAAGTGTGATCCAAGCCTTGAAACTTGACATTAATGATATTGGGGGTCCATAATGATCAATGAAAGTCATATGAAGCATTGATAGTTCAAAAATCCTTATGCAAACTCAAACCCTAATTTTGGTCATCAGTGCATTATGAGGTGTCTTGTGCTGATCAAACCCTAGTGCAGTCTTGAGCCCAAGAAGATCTTGTGAGCAATTCCTTGATAAGTGAGAGGGAAAATTTTGGAGTACAACAAAAGGCTATGCTGAAAATGAACCGTTACTCGTGCACTTCTTCTAGAGTAGCTTGATCGGGGCACCGTTGACTGGTATATGCAACTAGAAAGAACTCATGTTAGTACTTGGGGAGAACTTATTGACGCCTTTTTGAAACATTACCATTATAATAATTCCATGGCTCCTAGCCGTACTCAGCTTCAAGGGATGATACAGAAATCTGAAGAGTCGTTCAAAGAGTACGCTCAAAGGTGGCGTAAACTATCTGCAAGGGTCCAACCTCCTCTCTTGGATCGTGAACTGATTGATTTGTTCATGGGCACTTTACGAGGCTCTTATCTCTAACACATGCTCAGCAGTACCTCTACTTCTTTCTATAATATGGTCATTATTGAAGAACGTGTTGAAACTTATATTAAGGGTGGAACGATCCAAGGTGTCCCTAACAATACTATGATACGGTGGCAGAACCAACTGTTTTTACTGGTTTGCGTTTTGCGTTTTTTATTCTCAAAATGCCGTGGTAAGCAAGAGTCGCCATCGAATTTTATTTCATCCAATCATGGAAAAGGAAAAAGAATAGAAAAAACCTTTTTTTCGAGATATTCTGAGTACGGGGGATAGATTATAGAAATGGAAGGTGTTAGCACCATTTCTATCCGTAGTTATCTACGGGATCTTAGGTACTTGCTCATTTTTCAAATTGCTTGTGTGTGTTTGTCTTGAAAATGTTTTACTTCGTGATAACCCTTGTATCAGTCCTCAAGGATGTGACGAAGTTTGTTTTGAAAATTTGTTTTGAAAGGTGTTTGTGTGAAAAGTTTTTATTGAGCAAGTACTTAAGACTCTACCTACTCGAAAAAAGATTGTTTATTCTCATTTCCTTTAGACAGCGCTATCCTACTATTAAGGAGTAGGTAGCACCATCGTTGGAGTTGTAAGGGACATTCGAAAGGGACAAGTACAATCATTAAAGCAATAGTTAGAAAACTTTAGTAGTAACCCTAGAGTCTTAAGATCTTTCCGAGGCAACATCTCCGAGGCAACATTTCCGAGGCAACATTCGAATAGGACAATTTGATCTTTTTAGACTGAAGGGCAACCACTAAAATCTCCTATGCTTAATGGTTGTTTACCGAAGTCAACCAAAGTGAGGTAAACCCTAGGAGTGAATATGTGAATATGTGCATATGAATTGTTTCAGTTATTTAATCTTTGCACATTAGGTGATCTACCGTATAAATTTCAAATAATCTTGCCATACAATCCTATTAGCATACATCTAGACAGTTAAATATTTGCAGGAATTAAAAATGCGAAAAATAAACCTAACTATTACAAGGCTTTGACAGTTACATAATTGTCTTGACGGGAAATAAAAGTGCAGAATTTTAAAACCCTAATTAAAACTATTACAAACTCGAAACAGTTACAATAATAATAAAACAAATTAAAATGTGCGCAACAAATTAAATGCGAGGAGAAATTGAAAACCCTAAAAACTGACTAGAAAAATATTTAAGTTATTTTTTGAGAAAAGAACTAATTAAGTTATGTACGGCTAACCCTAATTATAATTATTTCAATTATGAAAAAAAGAAAAGTATTTAAGTTCCTAATTAATTAAAATAAATATTTTAATGAAAAAAAATGATTTTGGTGTATTTTTGGTGGTTTTTTATTTGAGGAAAGAAATTTAATTGTAAAATTAAAACCTAGTTTCTATTTGATTTTAATTATGAAAAAAGAAATTAAATTTACCTAGTTTACTAATTATATTAAATAAATATTATAAAAAAAAATTCTTTTTTTTATGATTTGTTGATTTTATGAAAAAAATAATTTTGTGTTAATTAATTAAAAAAATAAAGAAAATAATTAAAGAAATTAAAAAAAAAAGAGAAAAAAAAAACTACAAACTAGGCATGTATAATGAGTGATCTAGGGGTGCAAATCTGAATTTTTTAGGCCCAAAACGCTTCAAGCCCGGTCAATATGCCTGATCCCATGGGGTGTTGGCTGGAGGGTGCATCATGGTCCCTCATTATTTGAGGCATTGGATCCGATTGATCCTGGATCCACTGGTTGGATATTGCTAGCGCATGGTGAACGTTTGAGAGAATGGAGTACCTGATTTGTTAAGGAAAAATAGAAAAAAGAAAATTGTTAGGACCTGGGACGAACCCAGGTCCTCACTCTTACCACTAACGCGCCCAACCACTAGGCTATCATGTTTAGTTGTAATTATAATGAAAACACAATATAATATATGAAACAAAGTGGTTAGTAGGAAAAAAAACAAAACACGCGCGCGCTGGTTCGAATGGGCGAATGGTTGGCTGGCACCTAACCTTCTTCTTCCCCTCTTCGTCGCCTTAGGTGCTTGTACCTTTACCTACGGACAAAGGTCTGTAGCTACAAACCTGTAAACCTCAAAAATTCCACAAAACGCCAGATAAATGAAATCTAACTATATGGATCAACTCGTTTTGATCTTGTGAACATCATGGTACCCTTCTTTTTTGCCCAATTTGACTTGTAGAACAAACCTCTAAACTGCACATACAAACCCTAACAATGGAAAAGGCACATATAGGATTCAAAAATGCAATTAAATTATTCAGTTAGCTTACAAACACGATGAGGATCACAAATATATAACTTAAACATGCTAATGATGCAAGAAATAAAGTAATCGATTTTGAAAATATGGGCAAATCATATGAATGCTAGGGGAAGATTCTATGCGTGAGAACGCGTGCCACTGATCATATTAGCTTCTGGAAAGGTCCAAGAAAGGATTGGAATCATTGGAATGGCTTGACTTGTCCTGTGGAGTGAAAACCGATTCACACTTTTCTTTGATTTTTTTTGAATTTGCTATGCCTCTTTCACGATTGCTAACCTCTATTTTTTGCTTTGTTCTTTTCCAATATATACCTAGGGATGAATTAGGGTTACAAACTTGGATTGAATCTTGAAGTTTGATGAGATTTGATTTTATTCTTTAGCCATATGCAAACTTAATATTTTGAGTCAAATCTTCCCTTTCTTGTACCAATTATGCTTGATTCGTTTTGGCCTTGATAATTCAACATATTTTGATTGCCAACCTGTCCAAAAACCAAATCAAATCATATCTTTGCTATTATTCACCAATTATTTGATTTAATTCAATTTTAATTAATAAAAAATCAAAATAAATTGCAAAATGAAGCAAATAATGTGTGGGTGAATATTTGAGTCGTGGACCACATTATAAGTGAGGTTCGAGCATAAAAAGTTAGGCCCATTTAGCAAAAAATGCATTTTGAGCACATTTTACTTTTGGCAATTTTGCAAAAAAGGTCAACTTTGACAAGGCATATATCTTCCAATTTTAACCCTAGAGGGGTTTTATTGGACTTTTTAGAAATCTTAGTATGTCCCCTAAGAAACCAGTTTTGTCTCATCTCAATTGAGTCTTCCATGATCATGTAAGAAGCTTTGACCCAAAAGGTGTTTTTGCTGACTTTTCAAAAGGACTCATAATATAGAAATTCATATCTTTTTATGAGTGCACATTTTGAACCTGGGAGATGAATATGAATTGTAGGAAATTGCATCCTATTTAAAATGAGCTTTGGATGGAAAATTTCTGATAAAGCATGTGTAAGTTATGCTTGGTCAAAGTTTGGTGACTTTTACTAAGAAACCCTAATTTAACAACTTTTGGGTTTTGATGAATTTGGAGCATTCCTTGAGGAATCATGATCAACCCTTGATCAAATGATGGATATAACTTGAAAATGTTGATGTTGACCAAAAATCTTGAAGTTTGACTGTATGTGGGTCATAGTTGACTTTTGACCTAATACATTCGATTCTCAAGCATCTGAGCAGTTGACTGAGAAAACTTCTTGTGCAAGGCATGAAACTTGACATGTAGGGTCTTGAGAACATATTAAGACCATGGAGAGCATATGAGGCCTTTGTGGTTCACCCATCTTGATGAAAATGGAAACCCAAATTTGAGGTACACTGCCTTAGGAGAGAATTTGTCTGGTCCACTCTTGGGTAACCTTGAGCAAATTGAGGATCTCTAGGAGCATGTATTGAGTAAAATGAGAGGGAAAATTTTGGAGTACAACAGCTGCCCATGTTCAATCTTCTTAAACGTGAGGATGTAGATTGGCTCGTCTGCCTTTCGTGATCTGAAGGTGGAAGATGATTGAACATTAAAGTGCCAAGAAATTTGCACTTGCATGAAGTGATACTTGATTTGTGATATCGAGAATGGGCTTCTAAATTCCATTTGGAAGTTGTTAGAGAATTTTCAGAAATGGGCTTAGAGATGCCATCCAAGATGTGACGGAGTACCGTCGGAGATGGGCTTAAAGATGCCATCTAGATGATGTTAATTTCCCGAGACATTCCTTCGATGGGAGTTCCTGTTCCTATTGTTGAGGAGGAATCTGCTGGGAATTGTTGGTATCTGTCTTGGGAGAAATAGAATTTGAGGAGCTTCAGTTGTCCATTACTCTACTGGGGAAATAACTCCGGCTTGAGGAAGCGGAAGTGAACTTCATATCTGGTCATGGTACAAGCTACACCATGATTTACTGGGGAAATGTGAAACCAATCGTGTTTGATCAGGTCTAAGTCCTACAGTGTTGTGGACTGCTGTTTAGAGATAAGAGATAAGGAACCTGGATAGTAAGGTTATGAGAAGGAACCTGATAGTAGGGTTACTTCGATATGAAATCCTGGATAGTAGGGTTGTGAGAAGGAACTTGGATGGTAGGGTTACTTCGATAAGAAAGCCTGGATAGTAGGGATGTGAGGAGGAAGCTGGATAGTAGGGTTACTTCGATATGAAATCCTGGATAGTAGGGATGTGAGAAGGAAGCTGGATAGTAGGGTTACTTCGATATGAAAGCCTGGATAGTAGGGCTGTGATTAGGAACTTGGGTCGTAGGGTTAATTCGATATGAAAGCCAGGATAGTAGGGATGTGAGAAGGAACCTGGGTAGTAGGGTTACTTTGATATGAAAGCATGGATAGTAGGGCTATGAGAAGGAACCTGGATAGTAGGGAGACTTCGATATGAAAGCCTGGATAGTAGGGCTGTGAGAAGGAACCTGGGCCGTAGGGTTACTTCGATATGAAATCCTGGATAGTAGGGCTGTGAGAAGGAACTTGGGTAGTAGGGTTACTTCGATATGAAATCCTGGATAGTAGGGCTGTGAGAAGGAACCTGGATAGTAGGGTTACTTTGATATGAAAGCCTGGATAATAGGGCTGTGAGAAGGAACCTGGATAGTAGGGTTACTTCAATATGAAAGCCTGGATAGTAGGACTGTAAGAAGGAACCTGGGTCGTAGTGTTACTTTGATATGAAAGCCTGGATAGTAGGGCTGTGAGAAGGAACCTGGGTAGTAGGGTTACTTCGATATGAAATCCTGGATAGTAGGGCTGTGAGAAGGAACTTGGATAGTAGGGTTACTTCGACATGAAAGCCTGGATAGTAGGGTTGTGAGAAGGAACCTGGATCGTAGGGTTACTTTGATATGAAAGCCTGGATAGTAGGGTTGTGAGAAGGACCCTGGGTAGTAGGGTTACTTCGATATGAAAGCCTGGATAGTAGGGCTGTGAGTAGGAACCTGGGTCATAGGGTTACTTTGATATGAAAGCTTGGATAGTAGGGCTGTGAGAAGGAACCTGGATAGTAGGGTTACTTCGATATGAAAGCCTGGATAGCAGGGCTGTGAGAAGGAACCTGGGTCGTATGGTTACTTCGAAGTGATAGTATAGATTAGTTGACCCGTTTGATTTTGGGAACTGAGTTTCCATTAGTTGTCTGTAGATGTGATCTGTATAATTGCTGACTTTGTTGAAGCTAATCCTCTTTTCCTGAAAAGATACCGGGGTTAGTTATATGTGATGCATGAAATGCAGGGTGAGGTGATGTTCTCAAAATGAATGACATTATGCTGTATATGATATGTATGCGTATGTAATAATGTATGTTCATGAAATGCTATTGGGGTATGCTCGCGTCTTGGGAAAATAAATCCCTGACGGTTGCTAGAGATTTGTAAATATTCTGTCGGGAAGAGATGCTGGAGAATAACTCTGCGGGGACCAACTTAGGGGAAGAAATACTATGGTAGACCCGTTGATCTAGAGGAATAAACTTAGTTGGGGATGAAATTCATTGTTGGAGGTGTTGAGCTCGGTTGGAGAAATAAACTCCATTTGTGGGATGAAATTTACTGACTCTCCCGCAATTATGAACCTTGGCTAGGGATAGTTATGTCCCGTTTCAATGCCTTCGAATACTCTTACTCTGTGGGGAGTGTATACACCAATAATCATGTTTCCAAGCTGGCTCTATCCCGGTACCTGCTGAACAGAGTAACCATAGGGTTTGACACTTCTTGCTTTTCCCTGTTTCTAGAATTACGAGTAATCGTCTTTTGTTTCTTATGTAAGTATTTATGAGAAGAAATCATTTTCAAATGCATATATAAAAAATAAATCATTGGACGTTCTTGCAAACCAAAGCAGAAAAAGAAAAACGAATTGAAGTTTCTTGTGAAAATGACTTGTATTGATTTTTGAAGTTGGCCTGTAATAGGAGTTTTGTACAAAGAGGCTGACGTCCTAGTAAGAGAATGCCTCCGAAAGATAGAATTTATACAATTTGTGTAAAAGAAAGAAAAAAAGCTATGTGAAACAACCCCATTGGGTTCCAACTTATACAATTTATACAATTTGATAGTCGATACCGAAGTCTGGTCGCAAGATTATCCAATGAGACATAGTGATACGCTTCAATCCCTAACTTTTTCCTGGACTGCCCTTTCGGGTTTTTAGTCCACCGGGATACCTCTTTTTTCCCAAGCCGCCCTTTCGGGTTTTCGACTTGCCGGGTGTACATATTTTTTCACTTTCATCCCTTACTTTTGCCCGAACACTTTTGGTTCGTCGGGAAGCCCTTATTTTTGCCTAGGCCAGTCGACCTAGAGGGTCTTTGATTATGCGTAGTATCTTTTCACTATGTCTGTGTTGACCGGGTGAGGAAGGTCGTCACCATCCATGGTGGTTAGAATCATAGCTCCTCCCAAGAAAATATTCTTAACCACAAATGGCCCTTCGTATGTGGGGATCCATTTTCCCCTGGGATCACCTTGCGGCAGTATGATGCGTTTGATCACTAGATCCCCAACTTGATATTCTTGATGCCTGACTTTCTTGTTAAAAGCCTTGATCATTCTCTTTTGATACGTCTGACCATGGAAGATAGCAGTAAGTCTCTTTTCATCTATTAGATTTAACTGATCAAGTCGGGTTTCGATCCAACCGTCTTCATTCAAACCCGCATCCTTCATAATCATGAGAGAAGGTATCTGGATTTTGATGGGTAGGACTTCCTCCATGCCATATACCAGAGAGTAGGGTATTTCCCCTGTCGACGTCCGTGCTGAGGTACGGTACCCATGAAGAGAAAATGGAAACATCTCATGCCAGTCTTTGTATGTCACCGTCATCTTCTGCACAATCTTCTTGATGTTCTTGTTAGATGCTTCAACAACCCCATTCATCTTCGGTCGGTAGGGAGAAGAATTATGGTGCTATATCTTGAACTGTTTACAGAGCTCGGTGATCATTGTGTTATTGAGATTCATACCATTGTCAAGAATAATCCTCTCTGGCACACCATATCGACATATCAGATCATGTCGGATAAACCGCGCCACGACGTTCTTGGTTACTGTAGCAAATATGGCTGCCTCAAACCACTTCGCGAAGTAATCAATGGCTACCAGAATGAAACGATGCCCGTTAGACGCAGTAGGTTTGATCTCGATGATCATGTCGATGCCCCACATCGCAAAGGGCCAAGGAGCAGTCAAGATATTCAGAGGAACCGGAGGTATATGCACCTTATCAGTGTAGATTTGGCACTTATGATAAGTTCGAGAGTGCTTATAACAATTGGCTTCCATAGTGGACCAGTAGTATCCTGCCCGTAGGATCTTCTTAGCCATGGTATTTCCACTAGAATGGGTTTCGAAAGTGCCTTCATATAGATCTGTTATGATTCTCTCTGCTTTTCTCTTGTCTACACACCGTAATAGTGTGGAGTCATGGTTGCGTTTATAGAGGATTCCATTATTGAGGAAGAACTTTGTAATGAACCTTCTCAGAAACTTCTTATCATTGACAGATGCCCCTTCGAGATATTCCTGAGCCTCGAGATACCTTTTGACTTCGTGAAACCAGGGTTTGTCTGCCACTTCTTCGGTGTCGAGTGTGCTGGTTCATCCAACCTCTCAATGGTAATTTGGGGAGCTTCATTGTCCCACCTAACTTTGAACATAGAAGACATGGTAGCTAGCGCATCCGCCAACTGATTCTCCTCTCGTGGAAAATGTTCAAAAGTTACCTCCTCAAAGTGTGAGAGCAATGTCAGTACATACTCTTTGTAAGGAATGAGATTCGGGTGCTTTATATCCCACTCGCCTTTGATCTGACTTATCACCAAAGCGGAATCCTAGAATACACTCAAAAACTTAATCCTTAGGTCGATAGCAGCTCGGAGACCCATAATACATGCCTCATACTCCACCATGTTGTTGGTACAGTTGAAACATAATAGGGAAGTGAACAGAGTATGACAGCCCTCAGGAGATATGATTACAGCGCTAATGCCATTACCTAGTGCATTTGAGGCTCCATCAAAATACATAGACCATCGGGATCCCTCCTCAGGTCCTTCATCCGGTCCAGGTTCTTCGTAGTCAGTCACCAACATAATATTCTCATCCGGGAACTCAAAATTCATGGACTGGTAGTCATCCACGGCCTGATGAGCCAAATGATCAGCCAATACACTCCCATTTATTGCTTTTTGTGTTATTTGTTATATGTCGTAGTCAGTTAAGATCATTTGCCACCTTGCTATCCTTCCGGAGAGAGTCGGCTTCTCGAAAATGTACTTGATCGGATCCATCTTTGATATCAACAAGGTGTTGTGAGTCAGCATATAGTGTCTCAGTCGGCGAGCAGCCCATGCTAAAGCGCAACAAGTTTTCTCGAGCAATGAGTATCGTGTCTCACAGTTGGTAAACTTTTTGCTAAGGTAATAAATTGCATGCACTTTTCGACCAGACTCGTCATGCTGCCCCAGCACACACCCCATTAAATTGTCTAGAACATTCAAGTATAATATCAAAGGTCTTCCTTCACTTGGAGGCATCAGAATTGGCGGTTCCTGAAGGTATTCTTTGATTCTTTTGAAGGAGGTCTGGAATTCATCATTCCACTTTACCACTTGATCTTTCTTCAGAAGCTTGAAGATTGGCTCACAAGTAGCATTCAAATGTGAAATGAACCTGGCTATATAAATCAGGCGTCCCAAAAAACCTCTAACTTCCTTCTCTGTGCAGGGAGCCGACATCTCTTGTATGGCCTTTACCTTCGCAGGGTCTACCTGAATACCCTTGTCACTGACGATAAAACCCAGAAGTTTACCAGATCTTACCCCGAAGGTGCACTTGTTCGGATTCAACCTCAACTTGTATGTCTTCAACCTGTCAAACAATTTCTGGAGATGATCAAGGTGCTCTTCCTCAGTCTGAGACCTGGCTATCATATCATCAACATAAACTTCGATTTCATGGTGAATCATATCATGTAATAGAGCGACAATGGCGCGCTGATAAGTTGCCCCATCGTTCTTCAACGCGAAAGGCATCACTTTGTAGTAGAAGGTGCCCCACTGTGTAACGAAGGTTGTCTTCTCCATGTCTTCAGGATCCATCTTTATCTGGTTGTAGCCAGAGAAACCATCCATGAAGGAGAAGATTTTGTGTTGCACGGTATTTTCGATCAGAACATCGATGTGAGGAAGTGGGAAGTCATCCTTGGGGCTTGCCCGGTTAAGATCTCTGTAATCAACACACATCCGTACCTTACCGTCCTTCTTAGGTACCAGAACGATGTTGGCGACCCACTGTGGATATGAAGTGACAGCCAAGAATCCTGCATCAAACTGTTTCATGACCTCTGCCTTGATCTTCTATGACATTTCGGGACGCATACGGCGGACCTTATGCTTAACCGGAGGACAGTCTTCTTTAGTCGGCAGGCGATGTACCACAATATCAGTGTCCAAACCAGGCATGTCTTCATAGGACCAGGAGAAGATCTCGACATAGTCATGCAACATCTGTATCAACCTTTGTTTGATGCTAAGCTCCAGATTTGCACCTATTTTAACCTCTTTTCTGTCTTCCTCAGTACCAAAATTCACTGTCTCAACTGGCTCTTCATGAGGCTGTATGGACCTTTCTTCCTGCTGTAATAGTCTAGGAAGTTCTCCAGGAACCTCACAATCATCCTCACCTTCGTCCTCGGCTTGGTTGATCGGATTTTTCAAGTCATAACTGGCAATAACAGAGCTGTTATCAATGGGATCCAGAGTGGATATGGATCTGCATTATGATACGTGAGTGTGTGTAAGAGAATAACTGTTTTGATAAAGTGAAAACAGAAAAGAAAAACAGAGAGTGAAAAATTTTTATGCAAGAAACGTCCAATGCTTTATTAATAATATATGAAATGACAAATAATAGCCCTCACAAGCAAAGCCAAGGTGCCTCGGGCAAGGCACCAAGCCGTAAAGTTTCAAATTATTTATTACAAATCTCAAAACA
Source organism: Vicia faba (assembly GCA_948472305.1). Lineage (NCBI taxonomy): Eukaryota > Viridiplantae > Streptophyta > Magnoliopsida > Fabales > Fabaceae > Vicia > Vicia faba. The sequence goes on from OX451740.1 coordinate 1,183,753,834, forward strand.
AGTAAGTAAGTTACTGCGGAATAAAAGAAATAGGTACAAAGCCCCTAGCCTTCTAGTTACTCATTCCATCATTGGTAGTTGGGTAGATCTAGCTGTCGATGTCTGAATCCTCTTCGCTGTCTTCAATGGCGTTAATTCCATGATTGTTGATGTGGAGGGGAGGTCTTCCATCCCAAGCGCGTCTAACATCCCTTTGAGTCCCTGTAGTAAAGCCCAAACCAAATTTGTCAGTCTTATGAGTGAAATTAGGGAGCTGACCCCAATTGGCACACCCATCTTCTTCAACCATGGCCCTGGCGTCCTTGAGGGAAGCCATCTTCAAAGGAGGTTTGTTGGTAGTAGTTTCAGTCGATGCCAAGACCTGAGGGACCTCTTCGAAATTCTGACAAGGAGTTTCTATGAAATCCCCGTCCATCTCTACATACCAGAAGGAATTGAGGTGGCTCACCATATATTCTTCTTCACCCCGCACTGTAACAATCTTTCTTTTCACCGAGTACTTCAGCATTTGGTGGAGTGTGGAAGTAACTACCCCAGCCTCGTAGATCCAAGGTCAACTCAGCAAACAAGAATACGAAGGCCTGATATCCATCACATAGAAGGTGGACCCAAAAGTCTGAGAACCCACTTTGATAGGGATATCCACCACCCCGTGCACCATTCTCTTCGATCCGTCAAAAGCCCTTACCACAATGTTACTAGGCCTTAGAGTCAAACCCTTGCAATCCAAATGGTCCAACGCCTTCTTCGGAAGAACATTCAGTGAAGACCCGATATCTACTAGCACATGAGCCATAGTGGTGCCGCTGCATTTAATCGAGACATGAAGAGCATCATTATGCTTCCTTCCCTTCAGTGTTAAGTCTGCATCTGAGAAACCTAGCCCATTATTAGCAGTCAGGCTGGCCACACAATCTTTGATTTGATCAGCTGAATTTCTCGCGGCACATGCGCAGTCTTGAGAAATGCAATCAAAGCCTTCGCATGGGCTTCAGAACACAAAAGCAGAGACAACATGGATATCTTTGATGGGGTCTGCCCCAGCTGCTCTACCATATTATAGTCGCTCTTCTTAATGATTTTCAGTATTTCCTCCATTTCTTGCTTATAGGCTTCCATAACAACTTTGTTAGGCGCCTCCGTCCGGGAAGGCTCACCTATAATTTCCTTGCCACGGGTATCAGATGATTCATCGACAGGAGTAATAACCGGAGTAAAAACAGGAATAATAGTGGATGTACTAGCAGGAATAATAGTTGGAATGACAATAGGATTGTTAGCATTCTTAGGGGAAATCTCGGGAGAGAAGACACTTCTACTTTGGGTGATTTTCTGGTTCCGACAATGTTATCAATATTAGGATCAGCCTCTTCATCTTTCAGATCTTGTTTGATGCCATGATAGTACACATCGGCACCATAATGCCATGGGACAGCTTTGTCCGAGACATACGGGACAGGACCAGGAAAAGTGATTATCAACGAAGCAATTCTTGGAGCAGATGTAATCCTAACAGGTCTTCTCGAGGAAACCTTGGAAGGATTGGAGGAAATGGTTATAATAGCAACGTCTTCAGATGGAATAGCGGGAACCAAATTTTTCTCAAACAAAATTTCTCTGCTATCCATCAGGTGCTAAATACCTGACTTCAGCAAACGGCAACTAAAAGGTAGAAACGAACACATGTGGCAACCTTCAACACAACCCGAAAATAAACCGGCCAACAACAAATTCTTCTTGACAGTCATGAGAGGAGTAGAAACTTCATCAACAGAGGTAACAAACAAATCTGTATCAACATCATTAACTCCACGACCATGTTTAGGCATGGGAGCAGTTATGACATTTGGCTTCTCCGGAGCATCAAAATCTATTTCCTTGGCTTCAATCAAGTCTTGTATTTTGTTCCTCAGAGCCCAACAATCATTTGTATCATGGCCAGGACTCTCAGAATGATAAGCACACCGGGCATTCAGATTATATTTGGGAGATGTGGTATTTGGATTCTTGGGAGCCTCTTTCAAGGTTCCCAGCAGGTGAGGTAGAACTTCAGCCAATGTCATGTTGATGCGAGTAAACTTCCATTAAGGTCTTTGCACCCTTTGTTAATTCTTGCGTTATGGAGCAACTGTAGGCCTCAGTATCATTACGCCACTTACTGTCTGACGAGGTTCATCCCTATTCTGGCCCCTCGGGCTATAGACGACACTGGCTTCCTTCTTACCAGCGAAAGGCTTCTTTACCGAACTCGAAGAGGCATCCTTTTGTATCTTGCCGCTCCAAATCCCAGCTTCTACTCTCTCTCCCGTCAGAATCAGCTCGGTGAAACCAGCTGAAGAGCTACCGATCAAATGATTGAAAAATGGACTAGATAGCATCCCCAGAAACATATCAACCAACTCCCTATCAAACAACGGGGGTTGAACTCTCCCAGCCAAGTCTCTCCATTTCCGTGCATAGTCCTTAAAGCCTTCACTTGCACCCATGGACATACTCTGGAGTTGAGTACGCGTAGGAGCAAGGTCGGCATTGTACTGATACTGCTTGTAGAAAGCAGCAGCCAGATCTTCACAGTTTCGGACATTGGCTCCTTCCAGCTGGTAGAACCATTCAAGCCGAGTCCCTGACAGACTATCTTGAAAGAAATGAACCCACAGATTTCTATCAGTGGTGTGGGGCTAAATTTTCCTGACGTAAGAACGGAGATGGAGCTTCGGGCAGGACACCCCATCATACTTAGCAAAAACTGGAGCTTTGAACTTCTGCGGGATGACTACTCCTGACACCAATCCCAATTCTTTGAAATCCAGTTCAGGTATCCTCTGAACTTCCATGGCACTCAGACGATCTTCCAACTGTTTGTATCTATCCTCAGCAGGAGGATATTGCTCATCATTGTAATCGATATCATTGTTAGAAACTGCAGGACTGGGGTCCTTCTCTTCTTCCTGATTCTCCCATTCCTTAGATGAAGAGGTCAGATTGACTTGTCGCTTCAACCACTCTCTAAACCTTCTGCCCATATTTAGAATACCGGCAGCCTTCTTCTTTTTCTTCTTTTCTTTCAGGATGAGGGCTTTCAGATCCTCCTGCCCTTTTTCCAGACTTATGAACATTTGTTGGAACTGGGCGTTCTGTGCCTGAAGGTCCTTGATGGTTTGCTCGGAAGACATTTCGTGCTAAAATATATAGCGAAGAAGATGAGAGACTTGTAATGGTACCTGCAATGATGTGTATGATAATGGGATGCGTATGCAATGATTTCAAAGACTTCGGGAGATTTAAATTTGCGAACCAAAATAAACAAAAACTTTATTAGCTGAATTTGAAGGTTCAAAATGCCTTTTAGGCGTTACAATTAAAAACAAATCTAAAACTAGAAAAGAAATCAAGATTCCCATGGATGTTTCCTCTTTGTGCCGATATAGTCATTGAGTCCCTTTTCTTCATGCAGTTGCTTTGTGAGCTCTAAAACCTTCCTCTCCTGAGCATGGAATTGATCCTTGTAAGTATCCCATTCCTTCATCAACTGAATCCAAAACCTCTGTAATTCCCCGAGATCAGTGGGCATGTAAGGATAGAGAACCGTGTAAGGAATTCCTTCTTCAGTAGTGGGTTCCACAATCATTGGTAAAACGGCTACATAGGGCATCATAAGCTTCTGGGCACAGGCTCGTACCCATTGGAGGTAAGGTTCCATAGGAATGGAAGTCTTTGGCCCCAAAGCCTTGGCACCAGATCTGTTTACCATGCCCCAAGCTCGTATGAACCTCCGACGATACTCTTTAACATCATCCTCATAGTTTAACACAATGCCCTCGATAAGTAACCCATGGGGACCATCCCTTCGAGCGTGACCAAATTATCGCAAAGCTAAACAAGGATTGTAGGTTATACCCCCCTGATACCAAGCAATGGGACATTAGGGTACTCCCCGCAGTGGTCAATAATAGCAGTGTTTTCCATAGCTCGAGAACACCAAAGAATATCCGTATGAGCGAGTGGCGTTATCCTTTGAGACCAATCTAAACCTTCTTCATTCTTCAGTATGGACTTAGGGAGGTGAGAAATAAACCACCTTAACAGAAACGACATGCAGCACATAAGAACCCCTCTTCTCTTCATGGTGCGAGTATGGAGAGTGTGCAGAATATCTCCGAGTAAGGTAGGCATATGATTGTGGGAGAGAAAAAACTTGATAGCATTCACATCTATGAATGAGTCCGGATTAGGGAATATGACTAACCCATAGATTAGAAGAGCCAAGACATCCTCAAAAGCCTGAAAATCCATATCATCCCAAAACAGTTGGGCCTTGTCTATCAGAAACTTAGCTAGAAAACCCTTGACTCCGCTTCTAGTTTCCCAATTGGATACCACGTCGGCTCGTTTCAGATGCAGAGCTGGGGCAATGACTTCTGGCTTGGAACTTCTTCTAGACCTGTGAAGGGAATCTATTCAAGAATGGGTATATCCAATAGATGAGAGAATTCTTCCAAGGTAGGTACCAAATGATAGTTTGGGAAAGTGAAGTAGTGGTTCTTGGGATCGAAGAACTGAAAAAGTACACTCATCATCTTTTCATCAAAGTTTGAAGTAACCAGGTTAAGAAGTTGACCATGTCTCTTAGTGAACCCATAAGTTTCAGAAACCCTTGATGCTAGCTCTTTGAGTTGGGAAGGTATCTTCACAAAGCTGATTCAGATAGTGTTTCTATGAACGGAAGCCATGATTTGCAAAACAGAACAAAGATAAATTCCCTTGGTCTTTGAAATGGTTAGTGCAATAATAATGGATGCCATGTTATTATGCATGATGTTATGATAAACCACAGGTATAGCAAACACAGGTATAGCAAACAAAGTCAAATCACATCAAGTCCTTACGTTTAAGGCTTGCATGAGGTTAAAGGTAGTACCCTCTTGAAGTTTAGTTGGTTTCAAACCTGTCTTAAAAAGTAACCGGGTTCTCGAGGATCTCAATATCATTGAACATCCTTTATGGGGCATTGTTTCAGCTCAATCAATCTTTTCTTGCGGCCAAAATATCCCAAAAGTCTGATCTCAATGAGTGTAGCATCGAGTATCAACCAATCCCCAGCTCTACATAAAGGCCGGCTATCTCACTACTTTCTAATGGCCAAGTTTTTTCAACTAAGGTTCTAAGGTTCGTTGGTGCTTCACGACACCACGAAGAGGCCCTGTATTCTCCTTGTTTCCCCATAAAGGATACCGGAACCAACCAAAGTGCCACACCAACACAGCCATCGCTTAAACCATATCGGTCTACATCGTACAATCTCCACAATCTATTGTTGTTTGCCTAAGGAGTGCCCCCAGATCCGGGTGTAGGATCTATAGTAACCCCAAACAAACCCTCAAAAGTAAAGCAATCAAGACAATCAAGAGAAGCAATTTTAATGACCTAGATCCTAAGGTATACCCCACTTATACTTCCCCAGTAGAGTCGCCAGTTCTGTGATACGGTGGCAGAACCAACTATTTTTACTGGTTTGCATTTTGCTTTTTTTATTCACAAAATGTCGCGGTAAGCAAGAGTCTCCACTGAATTTTATTTCATCCAATCATGGAAAAGGAAAAAAGAACAGAAAAAACCTTTTTTTGAGATATTCTGAGTACGGGGGTATATTATAGAAAGGGAAGGTGTTAGCACCCTTTCTATCCGTAGTTATCTACAGGTTCTTAGGTACTTGCTCATTTTTCAAATTGCTTGTGTGTGTTTGTCTTGAAAATGTTTTACTTCGTGATAACCCTTGTATCAGTCCTCAAGGATGTGACGAAGTTTATTTTGAAAATTTATTTTGAAAGGTGTTTGTGTGAAAAGTTTTTACTGAGCAAGTACTTAAGTTTCTACCTACTCGAAAAAAGATTGTTTGTTCTCGTTTCCTTTAGACAGTGATATCCTACTATTAAGGAGTAGGTAGCATCGTCGTTGGAGTTGTAAGGGACATTCGAAAGGGACAAGTACAACCATTAAAGCAATAGTTAGAAAACATTAGTAGTAACCCTATAGTCTTAAGATCTTTCTGAGGGAACATCTCCGAGGAAACATTTCCGAGGTAACATTCGAATGGGACAATTTGATATTTTTAGACTGGAGGGCAACCACTAAAATATCCTATGCTTAATGGTTGTTTACCAAAGGCAACCAAAGTGAGGTAAACCCTAGGAGTGAATATGTGTATATGAATTGTTTCAGTTATTTAATCTTTGCATATTAGGTGATCTACCGTTTAAATTTCAAATAATCTTGCCATACAATCCTATTAGCATACATCTAGACAGTTAAATATTTGCAGGAATTAAAAATGTGAAAAATAAACCTAACTAATACAAGGCTTTGATAGTTACATAATGGTCTTCACAGGAAATAAAAGTGCAGAATTTTAAAACCCTAATTAAAACTATTACAAACTTGAAACAATTAGAATAATAATAAAACAAATTAATATGCACGCAACAAATTAAATGCGAGGAGAAATTGAAAACCCTAAAAACTTACTAGAAAAATATTTAAGTTATTTTTTGAGAAAAGAACTAATTAAGTTATGTACGGTTAACCCTAATTATAATTATTTCAATTATGTAAAAAAGAAAAGTATTTAAGTTCCTAATTGTGATACAGTGGGAGAACTGACTTGAGGTTTTGCGTTTGTTTTCGCAAATGTTTCGGTTTAGCAAGAGTCACCACCGACTTTTTATTTTATCCTAAGGAAAGGTTAAAAAGCACAGGAAAAACCTTTGAGATGTTTTCTTGGGTTCGGGGAGTAGATTATAGAAAGGGAAGGTATTAACACCCTTTCTATCCATGGTTATCCATGGGCTCTTAGTTACTTGCTTAGATCACTTGCCTTGCATTTTCAATTGTTTGAAATTGTGCTTTCAATTGTTTGAAATGGTGCTTTGTGTGTGATTTTGAAAGAGGTTTTGAAAAAGATGCCTTGTCTAGGCAACCCTTGTAACAATTCTTTACTCGAATGTTTTACAAAAGGTGTTTGTCTTTTTGAAAAGATGTTTCAAGGTTTTGAAAGTTGTTTTGAAAGTTGTGTTGTGGAGTGTGTTTTGAAAGTAGGCAAGTGTGTTTTGCAAGTTTGATCAAGTAACTAAGAGTTGTCTACCCCTAAATTTAGTCAAAGATCTTTCCTATGTTTTAACCCTTTTAACAGTATTGTTCCACCATTGTATTTGGTGGACAATCTTGTGTTAGGATGTTAACGGGACAGGCGCGGGTCATCGTTTAGACCATGAATGCAATAGTGCCAAGTGTCTTTGGCAATTTGCTTGAAGGTACTATGATCATTTTTTAGGCAACTTGAGAAAGCGTCATCGAGGGACTATGATCATTTGATTTGTTTTGTTTTGCCAAAGATACTCAACATGCAACATGGCCCATTTTTTAAGGCAACAAGTGGAGTAACCCTAAGGGTGCAAGTGTGCATTGTGTTGTCCATTTTCATGCTTTTTGTATTTGAATTAGGTCAAGCTATTTGTTATTTTATTTTGCATACAAACCCTAGGTCTATCATGGCATAATTTGAAAGCTTTTAAATGCGGAAATTTAAAGTCCTAAATTATTACAACATAATTATGGGGATGGGGGTACAAATGTTTGAATGGGGGGATATTTAGCAAGAAATTAAATCTAGAACTATTACATCCATATTGAATATACAAATATCAAATTGTACAATATTTAAACAAATATAATAAATATGCAAAAATGTATTATGCACAAAAATGGTTTTTTATGTATGTAAAATATTTTTCAATTTAAAATATAAACAAAAATAAAAAGGTCAAATTTGGAGTATTTTTGTTATTTAGGGCAAAACCCTAATTTTTGAATAAATAGCAATTATTTATTAATTATATACAATATTTATATATTTATTTATACAAAAAATAAATAAAAGAGAAGTATATTGTAAAAATTATTTTTGATGTAAAATATTAATAAAAATAAAAATGTATTATTTTTATATTTTTATCCTAAATATTCTAATAAATATACAAGTATTTATATTATATATATTTAAATATACTAAATATGTACAAAAATAAAATATTCATTATTTACAAAAATGTATATTTTAGAAAATGTTTTTAGAATATGAATAAAAAATAATAACTGAAAAAATATATTTTTGTATTATTTTTTAGTGTTTTAAATAAAAAGGAAACATATTTGTTTATATGTATATATGCTAAATAAAACAAATAAATGCCAAATAAATGCAAAAATGGATGGAAAAATGTTTTTAATGTTTTTTATGTTTTGACAAAAAATATCAAGTCAGAAGAAAAAAATAAAAAGTCAAAAATAATGGATATTTCACACAATGGGCCAGGGGGTGTAAATGGAAAAAAGGGGTGTGAACAGCAAGGATAGCTCAGGCCCAGCCCAAGCCATCATCTTCTTCCTCCATCTTCTGTCAAACGCGTGCTTCTTTGTTCAAAATACAAACTCCTGATTCTTTGATTTTTAGCAAAAACTCATAACACAAACAATGTAGAGCATTAAATCACGATTCCAAATATGTAAGAAACTTAACCTAACTCTAAGAAACCAGGGAGAATTTCTCCATCCCCAATTTCTGACCTAATTTTTCTTCAATGTTCATGGCCAAAATTCTCACAGCACGCATAATATAAATGAAAAGTAAATACATGGATGGCTTCAGGGCTATGAGTAGAACATGTTTGCTTCACAAACCTAAGCTTAATCATGCCTGGATAGAGAGATAGAAGTTCATGTTTTTACCTGTTTCAGCTTGACTTGAACAGAACAATGTAGCAACTTCCAATGGATTCTGAGCTTTTGTACAGCTTTCCTGAAGTCTAAGGATGCTTCTCCAACTCCTAGCTTGCTTTAAAATCAACTGAATCGTGCTATGGAAGTCAACCTGCACAACTTGAAAATAAAAATGGCAAACGTGGTTATGGGTGTTACAGCTTGAGTTCAATGCTTGGGATAGCTTCAGTGGATGACATGGAACATGTTTGAACAAGCTTTGGCCAAAGCGCACGAGTGGAATGGATTGTGGAAGTCAAACTGCAACAGGTACCCTGTTTTGCAGAAAAAATGTGATCTTCTGTATGGGGAGGGAGTAGGGATGATTGATTCGTGTTTCAAGCTTGGTTTGATGTATGGAAAATGTTTGCAAACTTTGTTTTGGTTGGTGTTTACAGGAATGAGAGCTTGGTCTAAGTTTGCAAGTTTTCTTCTAATGTAAGCAAGATAGTGTAAATTCCAACACAGGCCTGTACCACCCTCTATGTATGCTTCCTCCCTTGTTCTTGATCAGAGGGATTTGTGTACAAATGCCAGCCTCAAAGATCTGGCCCATGCCTCTTGGATTTTGAATTTGACATAAAGTGCATCTTTATCAAAATGGCATGTTTGCTTTTTCTACTTAAGGATTGATTTTTTGTGCAATGCCCAAAGGGAAGAAATAATGCATTAATACAATGGTTAGGCATTTAATTATGGTGTGTGAGACTGGTTTTGGGGCCTGTAAGCTAGCTTGTACAAGTTGATTTGAAAAATGCCAATGTATGAACATGTATTTGGTTATGAACAAAAGTGACTTTTGCCCATCTTTGCAAATTCGATTCTCCCTAACCACAAGGGTGTTTGAGAAGTTCTTGGACAATTTGGAATACTTGGAATGTGTACTACAATCCATCTTTGTAATGCAAATTGAAATTCCAAGTGGAAGCATGTGGAAAATGGCCATGAAGTTGGACAAAAATCCTGCCTAGAATAGGTCAAAATTTTTCTAAGTTAACAATGTTTTGCACCCTTATTCCAAAAATCATAACTTGAGCTACATGCTTCCTTTGAGAAAACTTTGTGAATCAAAGTTGTAGATTTTGCAATGGACTACAACTTTCATGTTTTGAGTTTTGTTTGAATCCATTTGCATCTTGGTGAAAAAATGGGACAAAGTTAGGAAAAAATAAGGAAATTTTTTAACTTAGAAAAATTCTAAGTTATGAAATTTCTTCATTTTAAACCCTAATTTGCAATTTTGGGTTTCTTGATGAACAAGTTTCATAATTTGACATGTCTTGATGAAAAATGAATCTTGGCACTTGATTTTGATCAAAAAGTCAAAGTTTGACTTTTCAGTATACAGTCAAATTTTGATCAGTTGACTGGAAAATTCATCTGTCAATCATGTGCATTTGGGATCTTTTGAACTTGTTGAATGGGTCAAGACAACGCCATTGAGCTCTTGAGTCCATATGTGAACTTGGTTTGCCATTGGTTAGGTCAAACAGTGAAAAATTGCCTTTGTGCAGTCAAAACCCTAAAAATGACCATTTTGCCCTTTTGGTGATTTGATCAAATTTCTTGTGGAATTGTGATCCAAACTTGACCAAATGGTTCATATGAGTTCATTATGTTGATGTGGGTCAAAAATCATGAGGTTTGACTATCAATTGGCCACAGTTGACTTTTTCCTCAATACAGCTGATTTCTGGGTCAACTGTCCAATTGACTGGGCAAAGATTGGAATCAAGGCTTGAAACTTGGTATGGATAAACTTGTAAGTCCAACATGAAGCATGAAAGTCAATTTGGGAATTTTGGGTCAAAACATCCTTGTGCAAACTCAAACCCTAATTTGGGTCAACAGTGCAAGGAGGGGTCTTGAGCAGAGCAAACCCTAACTTGATCTTGAGCTCCAAGAGTCTTGTGGTGAGAAAATATTGATGAAATGAGAGGGCAAATTTTGGGGTACAACAGTTTCCCCTGTTCAATCTTCTTGCACCTGAAGAGTTAGATTGGCAAGTTTGCCTTTCGCGTCTCGAAGGTAAAAGGAGATTGGACACTAGAATGCCCTTAAATTTGCACTCGTCGAAACAATGGATGCGGGAATGGGCTTAGAGATTCCATTTGGAGATGGGCTTAAAGATTCCATCTGGAGGGGTGACAGAATCTTGTCGGGTATGGGTTAAAGATGCCATCTGGAATGAGTAGCAGAAAGGTGTCCATGTTTTGGAATATCTCTGAACTGGGGGGTCTTGAATAAGCAATGGATTGACATCCGTGTTTGGAGAATCCGTAAACTGTTTTCAGAAATCTTGGATCTGAACAAGCGATAGGTTAACATCCGTGTCTGGAGAACCCGTAAACTGTTTTCAGAGGTCTTGGATCTGAATAAGCGATAGGTTAACATCAGTGTCTGGAGAACCCGTAAACTGTTTTCAGAGGTCTTGAAGTTGAATAAGCAATAGATCAACATCCATGTTTGGAAGTGTCCGTAAACTATTTTCAAAAGTCGCATCTGAACAAGCGATAGATTAACATCCGTGTCTGGAGAATCCGTAAACTGTTTTCAGAAGTCTTAAATCTGAATAAACGGTAGGTTAATATCCGTGTCTGGAGAACCCATAAACTGTTTTCAGAAATGGAGAATCTGAACAAGTGATAGGTTAACATCCGTGTCTGGAGAACCCGTGAACTGTTTTCATAAGTCTTGAAGTTGAATAAGCAATGGAGCAGCATCCATGTTGGGAAGCGTCCGTAAACTGTTTTCAAAAGTTGAGTCTGAACAAGCGATAGATTAACATCTGTGTTTGGAGAATCCGTAAACTGTTTTCAGAAGTTGAAGAATCTGAACAAGCGATAGGTTAACATCCGTGTCTGGAGAACCCGTAAACTGTTTTCAGAAGTCTTGAAGTTGAATAAGCAATAGAGCAGCATCCATGTTGGGAAGCATCCGTAAACTGCTTTCAAAAGTTTAGTCTGAACAAGCGATAGATTAACATCCGTGTTTGGAGAATCCGTAAACTATTTTCAGAAGTTGAAGAATCTGAACAAGCGATATGTTGACATTCGTGTCTGGAGAACCCGTAAACTGTTTTCAGAAGTCTTGAAGTTGAAGCTTATTAATCTTATCCTGAAAAGGGTAAAATATTAGCTTGAAACACTAAGTCATGTTGCATGAAATGTATGATGCAATATGTGTACATCAATGTTTATGATATGAATGTAATGAATGCGCATGTAAGCTGATGAGCTGTCTTGCTGAGGATAGATGAATCCTGGATAGCCGGAGATAATAGAATCTTGACTGCTGCCAGGGGAAGTGAATCCTTGCTGCTGGAGGGGAGTGCAAGAATTTTTTATTGCTGAAGATGAGACATCCTTGTTGACTACTGTTGGGGAATCAGGAGCTTGGGTTGTATGCCAATCTACTGGAGATTCTTGTCCTGAGGAGATCTTCACTGGGGAATATCTGAATATCCTGTGAGGAACTGAGAATGAGAGTCTTCATTCTGCTTGGGGAATGCAAGATCTTTAGTTGTTTGGGGATCTTAGGACCACTGCTGGGGATTGAAACTCCTTGATGACTTGCGGGGCTAGAGAATTCTGATGATCTCTACTGGGGAGTCCAGAACCTGGGAGGCTCATGCTGGAGGAGTAAGACTGAGAATCTTCAGTCCGGCGGGAAGTATCTCTGTAGGGAGAAGGTTCACTAGTCTGGTTCCGCTGGGGATTGATAGTTGGAAATTTTAGCTCCGCTGGCGATTGGTAGTTTTGACTTCAACTGGGGGATAGGATTTTCAGATTTTTAAGGCTCCACTGGGGATACTGAAACTTAACTCTGAGGGGAATTGAGTTCTGGAAGGCTCTCTGGCTAGGGAAATCAGCTTTGAGAAAGCTTTTGTTCTGCTGAGGATCCTGAAGTTTAACTCTGTTTGGGGAATTAGACTCTGGATGTTAACCTTGTTGAGGAAATTGGAGTTTAGAACTGTTGGGGAATCCTTCTGAAAGGGCATCAAGATATCTATCCGTACCTTCAACCTATCAGTAATCATCTTTCTTGATTTGTAAGGAAATGATTATGTTCAAATGCATATGCCTATTTAACAAAACATTGGACGTTTCTCAAATAAAACATAAGTGCAAAAGAGAAAAAGGACGACAAAGCAAATTTCTGTATTTGGAAAAGTATTTGTATTAACTTTTTATGAGTATCTTTGTACAAAGGAGACAGACATCCTAGTAAGAGGATGTTGTCGTAAAAATTGAAAATTTTAAACAAAAGAAAGATGGCTATGTGAAATAATTCCATGGGATTCCATTATGCTATAGCCTTCACAACTCTGAATATCTGTCCATTCGCTGCTTCGTCCGCCGATGATTGGATTGATCAGAAGCTTGGAGCTGGTTGATGAAGAGATTGTCCTTAAAAGTGATCCGACGAGACATAGTCATACGCTTTAATTCCCTAACTTTTGCCTGGACCGCCCTTTCGGGTTTTCAATCCACCGGGAAACCCCTTTTTTGCCCAAGCTGCCCTTTCGGGTTTTCGACTTGCCGGGTGTACAGATTTTTTTTTGTTTTATCCCTAATTTTTGCCTGAACCGCCCTTTCGGGTTTTCGGTTCACCGGGATGCCCATTTTTGCCCAAGCCTCCCTCTCGGGTTTTCGACTTGTCGGGTTATTTTATGCGTAGTATCTTTTGACTATGTCTGCGTTCGCAGGGTGCGGCAAATCGTCGCCGTCCATGGTGGTCAAAATCATTGCACCGCCAGAAAATATGCTCTTGATCACAAATGGTCCTTTGTATGTAGGAGTCCATTTTCCCCTGGGATCACTTTGCGGCAAGATAATCCGCTTGATTACGAGATCTCCGACTTGATATACTTGACATCTGACTTTCTTGTTGAAAGCCTTGATCATCCGTTTTTGATACGTCTGACCATGGAAAACAACAGCGAGTCGTTTCTCGTCGATTAAATTGAGTTGATCAAGTCGGGTCTGAATCCAATCGTCTTCATTCAAACCAGCGTCCTTCATAATCCTTAAAGAAGGAATCTGAACTTCCATGGGTAGGACAACTTCCATGCCATATACTAAAGAAAATGGGGTTGCCCATGTTGAAGTATGTGCCGTGGTACGGTATCCATGCAGAGAAAATGGTAACATCTCATGCCAGTCCTTGTAGGTGACTGTCATTTTCTGAATGATCTTCTTAATGTTTTTGATCGCAGCTTCAACAACACCATTCATCTTCGGCCGATAGGGAGATGAATTGTGATGATAAATCTTGAACTGTTCGCATAGAGCGGTGATTATAGTATTATTCAAATTTGTACCGTTGTCCGTGATGATCCTGTCGGGGATACCATACCGGCATATAAGGTTCTTCTTGATGAAGCGGGCAACCACATTCTTTGTAACAGAGGCAAAGGAAGCTGCTTCGACCCATTTGGTAAAATAGTCAATGGCGACCAGGATGAAGCGATGTCCATTGGACGCTGTGGGCTTGATCTCTCCAATCATGTCAATGCCCCACATTGAAAATGGCCAAGGAGCCGTCAGAACATTGAGAGGAACAGGAGGAATATGAATCTTGTCAGCGTAGACTTGACATTCGTGGCAAGTACGGGAATGTTGATGGCAATCAGCTTCCATAGTAGACCAGTAATAACCTGCCCTTAGAATCTTCTTAGCCATTGTATGCCCGCTCAAGTGGGTGCCAAATGTGCCGCTGTGTATCTCAGTCATGATCAACTCTGCTTCAACTTTGTCCACACATCGGAGTAAAACACAACCATGGCTGCGTTTATAGAGGATGTCATTGCTCAGGAAGAACTTGGCAGCAAATCTCCTTAGGAACTTCTTGTCATTTATTGAAGCTCCTTCGGGATATTCTCTAGTCTGGAGATACCTTTTAATTTCATGAAACCAGGGTTGTTCCACTACTTCTTCGGTATTAATCTCATGACAATGCGCAGGTTCATCCATTCGCTCGATGGTGATTTGGGGAGCCTCGTTATCCCAGTTGAGTTTAAACATGGAAGACATTGTAGCCAGAGCGTCTGCTAGATGATTCTCTTCTCGCGGGAAATGCTCGAAGGTGATTTACTCGAAATGAGACAACAATGTCAAGACATGTTCTTTGTATGGGATAAGATTAGGATGTTTGGTGTCCCACTCTCCTTTGATTTGACTGATAACCAAAGCCGAGTCCCCAAATACGATCAAAGATTTGATCCCCAAGTCTATAGCAGCCTTGAGACCAAAGATGCAAGCTTCATATTCAGCCATGTTGTTGGTACAGCTGAAGCAAAGTCGGGCCGTGAAAGGTGTGTGGCAACCTTCCGGGGAAATGAGTACCGCAACGATACCGTTTCCAAGTGCATTTGAAGCACCATCAAAGTACAGGGTCCATCGGGATCCTTTTTTAGGTCCGTCATACGGTCCGTTACCTTCAATGTTGTCCAAATTCATGATATCCTCGTCCGGGAAGTCGAATCTCATGGACTGATAATCTTCGATAGCTTGATGAGCTAGATGGTCAGCTAGTACACTCCCTTTTATAGCTTTTTGGGTAGTATACTGGATGTCATACTCAGTTAGGATCATTTGCCATCTAGCGATTCTACCAGATAAAGCAGGCTTCTCGAAGATATACTTGATAGGATCCATTTTGTAAATCAACAGAGTGGTATGAGTTAACATATACTGCCTTAGTCGGCGAGCAACCCATACCAAAGTGCAGCAAGTTTTCTCGAGCAGTGAGTAGCGAGTCTCACAGTCGGTAAACTTTTTGCTAAGGTAATAAATGGCATGCTCTTTTCGACCAGACTCGTCATGCTGGCCCAATACACACCCCATTGAGTTGTCCAAAATGGTCAGATACATGATCAACGGCCTTCCTTCGACGGGTGGCATCAGGATAGGAGGTTCTAGCAAATACTCCTTGATTTTATCAAAAGCAGTTTGGCAATCATCGTTCCATTCGACTACCTGATCTTTCTTCAATAGTTTGAAAATTGGCTCACAGGTAGACGTCAGATGAGAGATGAATCTGGCAATGTAGTTCAAGCTCCCTAAGAACCCTCTAACCTCCTTTTCAGTACGGGGGGCAGACATTTCTTGTATAGCCTTTACTTTTGCTGGATCGACCTCGATGCCTTTGTTGCTGACAATAAATCCTAGAAGTTTACCAGACCTAACTCCAAAAGTACACTTACTTGGATTCAGCCTGAGTTTGTACTCCTTCAACCTGGCAAACAGCTTTTGCAGATGTTCAAGGTGTTCCTCCTTTGTTTGTGATCGAGCTATCATGTCGTCTATGTAAACTTTGATCTCATGATGTATCATATCATGAAACAAAGCTACCATGGCGCGCTGATAAGTTGCCCCTGCGTTCTTCAGTCCGAACGGCATCACCTTGTAGCAGAAGGTACCCCATTGTGTAACAAAGGTTGTTTTCTCCACGTCCTCGGGGGCCATTTTGATCTTGTTGTAGCCCGAGAATCCATCCATGAAGGAAAACACCTTGTGCTGAGCTGTGTTATCAATCAAAATGTCGATATGCGGTAGCGGAAAATCATCTTTAGGGCTAGCCCTGTTCAAATCCCGGTAGTCCACAAACATCTTGACCTTGCCGTCTTTTTTAGGTACTGGCACAATGTTAGCAACCCATTGTGGATAGGATGTGACAGCCATAAAGCCAGCGTTGAATTGCTTCATTACTTCAGCTTTAATCTTCTCAGACATGTCGGGCCTCATTCGGCGGACTTTTTGCTTGATCGGTGGACAATCCTCTCTTGTAGGGAGATGGTGAACCACGATGTCTGTGTCTAACCCTGGCATGTCTTCATAAGACCAGGCGAATATTTCCACGTATTCATTTAACAGCTGTATTAAGCGCACCTTGACACTTGGTTCCAGATTGGCACCCACTTGTATTTCTTTCCCGTCCTCCTCTGTTCCTAAGTTGACTGTTTCCAACAACTCTTCATGAGGTAAGATGGCCCTCTCTTCTTGTTGTAGAATTCTGGCTAGCTCTCCTGGTACTTCACAATCTTCGTCATCTTCATACTCAGCCTGATTGACCAAATCTTCAGAGTTATTGAAGGACATAGCAGAATAGTCTCCCATAGAATCCAGAGTGGATGGGTACCTGCATTTGTGAGTGTGGGTGTGTGTAAGGGATAGCCATCCTTAAACAAACAAAAATGCAAAAAGAAAGAAAATGAACACAACAGTTTATAAATGAAAAACGTCCAATGAATCATTAAACATGGCATATGAATATGAAGAGAATCAAAACCCTGCAAATGGACCTACATGCCCCGGGCAAGGCATGAGGTGAAAAAGTAGTGTGCAGATTGTTTAAAAGTAATTATTACAGACCAACAGGAAATGTTCGAAAGATAAGTTACTGATTAATGAAAGTAATGGGGACGAAGTCTTTCGCCTCCCAGTTGTGTAGTCCCCCTTCGATGGTTGGGAAGATCCAATCTTCATTGTTGGCCTCTTCGTCTTCGTCTTCCAAAGCATTGATTCCATGAGGAGAAATCTTGATGGGTGTCTTTTCAATTTTTGAGCGACGCATAGCTTTTTGCCCCGCAGCGGTGAACCCCAAACCAATTTTTTTTGTCTTGTGAGGAAAGTCAGGCAACTGACCCCATGTTGAGCTCTTTCCCTCCTGTGCGTCTTTCAGAGATGCCATCCTGGCCACCTGCTTGGGTACCTCAGATACTGCCTTTGCTACTGCAACTTCGGGAGCAATTTCCTCGAAGTGTTAGAATGGTGTTTCAATGAATTCGCCCTCCACCTCTACATACCGAAAGGAGTTCAGGTGACTGATCATATATTCCTCCTCACCGTGTACAGTTATGATCTTTCCTTTGACAGGGTATTTCAGCATCTGATGCAGGGAGGAAGTGACTGCCCCAGCATTATTTATCCATGGTCTCCCTAGCAAGCAAGAGTATGACGGACGGATGTCCATCACATAGAAAGTTGAGTGGAATACTTCAGTGCCCACCTTTATGGGAATGTCGACCTCCCCATGCACCATTCTTTTAGACTCGTCAAAGGCCTTGACAATGATATTACTTGGTTTCAACTCCAAGACTTCACAATCCAACCGGTCGAGAGCCTTCTTAGGCAGCACATTCAGAGAAGAACCAGTGTTGACCAAAACATGGGCGAGAGTAGTTCCTCGGCATTCAACTGACACATGCAATGCGTCATTGTGCTTTCTTCCTTTCAGAGTCAGGTCAACATCAGAGAAACCCAGGCCATTGTCGGCAATAAGGTTGGCTACACAATCCTGGAATTGATCGGCTGAGGTTTCCTGGGGCACATGGGTTGTCTTCAAAAACCTTATCAAAGCTTTGGCATGGGCCTCCGAACAAAGCAGCAAAGCTAGCATGGATATCTTCGAGGGGGTTTGCCCTAGTTGCTCTACAACGTTATAATCACTTTTCTTTATTATTTTCAGAATCTCCTCCATTTCTTTCTTAGAGGTTTTGGGGATAACCAATGGTTGAGCCCTCGTCCTGACGAGCTCATCTTGGACCCCTTTCCCCTTATCAGCAGAAGTAGGAGGGACAACCACAGGAGTAACGGCTTCCTCAATCAAAGGAGTTCTTGCAGAAAGTTTTATCGGTGCAGGAGTAACTTTAGCAGCAGCTGAGCGTCCAAAGATTGCCTTTGGAGGGGCAATCTCTGGAGAGAAAATTCTCCCACTTAGGGTAATCTTGCTCGTACCGGCAATGTTTCCAATGTCGATAGTTTCTTCGTCAGAGCTCTCTTCAGTTATCTCAATTTTTTTAACACCGTGGTAGTAGATTTCTCCACCATAATTCCACGGTATCGATTTGTCAGATTTGTAGGGGACAGGCCCAGGCATGGTTATTTTCAGAGGAACAATCTTCGTAGAGGATGTAATCTTAACAGGCTTTTTAGGGACCTTGGAAAGATTGGTGGAAATGGTGATTATTGAAACATCTTTGATAGGGGTTGGAGTAGCAGGAATCTTTTCGAAAAGAATTTTTTGGCTGTCCATTAGGCCTTGGATGCCTATCTTCAGCAATGGACAGTCAATTGGTAGGGAGGAACAACAGTAGCAGTCTTCTTTACATCCTGGGAAAATCCAAGCTTTCAACAGATTCAACTTGATTGTTAGTAGTGGAGTTACCAGATCATCAACAGTAGCCACATACAGATCTTCTTCAATAGCATGGACATTGCGACCATGCTTCAACATTGGAGCGGATATTACGTTCGGCTTCTCTGGCGCATCAAACTCAACCTCTTTTGCATCTATCAAGTCTTGAATTTTATGCTTAAGCGCCCAGCAATCGTTGGTGTCATGCCCGATGCTGTTAGAATGATAGGCACATTTAGCATTGGGATGATAATGCGGGGAAGTTGTATTCACATTTTTTGGTGCCTCTTTGATAGTGGTGAGATTTAGCTTCAACAAATGGGGAAGAACTTCTGCGGGTGTCATGTTGATGCGGGTGAACTGCCGTTGTGGCCGTTCTACCCGTTGCTGGTTAGATCTGGACTGATTGTTACGAGGCTGATCATTTGACGAATTTTAAATCATCACGGCCCCTACAGTCGGCCGGCGCTCCGTTCTTCCCAATCTTTTATGAGAGTATATAACAGCTGCTTCTTTCTTGGCCGAAAATGATTTCTTAACAGTTGCGGAGGCAGAGGCATCCCTTTGAATCTTCCCACTCTTAATACCAGCCTCCACCCGTTCGCCAGTCAGAATCAATTCAGTAAACCCTGCGGAAGAGCTCCCGATCAAATGGTTGAAGAATGGGCCAGATAGGGTCCCCAAGAACATATCAACTAGTTCCCTATCTAAAAGAGGTGGCTGCACTCTTCCGGCCAAGTCGCGCCATTTCTGGGCATATTCTTTGAATCCCTCATTTGAGGCCATCCCCATACTTTGTAGCTGACTACTGGTTGGCGCCAAGTCAGCGTTATATTGATACTGGCGATAAAAGGCAGCTGCCAAGTCTTCCCAGTTATGCACTTCTGAGTTCTCAAGCTGGTAAAACCAGTCTAGTTGTGTACCGGACAAGCTGTCTTGAAAGAAGTGTACCCAAAGATTTCTGTCGGATGTATGAGGTTGAATTCTTCTGACATATGACCTCAGGTGCATCTTTGGGAAAGACAGCCCATCATATTTTGCAAAAATAGGCACCTTAAACTTTGGAGGGATTACAATCCCAGCAATCAATCCCAATTCTTCAAAATCTAACCCGTGAACCCTTTGCAACTCCATAGCTGCCAGTCTATCCTCCAAGTTTTTATATTTGTCGTCCGCTGGTGGGTATTGCTGCTCTGAGCAGTCTTCATCTTCCTCAACTTCTTCCTCTTCAGCTTCGGACTCAGAAGGTAGTGCAGCTCCTTCTCCCTCATTGGTTCCCTCATCAGATGCGGAGGGGAATTCAAGAACTCTCCTAGCTTCATTCTCAAATCTTCTTCCAAGTGTAGGTACCCCAACTCTTTTCTTATTCTTTTTCACTTTTACTTGCTCTTTATTCCCTAGCAGTGCTTTTAGATCCTCCTGACCCTTTGCCAAGGTCATTAGGAGCTGTTGAAACTGTGAGTTTTGTGACTGCAGATCCTTGACCGTCTGTTCAAGATCCATCCTACTGAAATAAATAGCATAAAGATAAGGAAACCTGGTGTGAAGACCTGCTTATGCATATGATGAATGATATGTTTTATTCATGCAATGCATTCAAGGGTTTAGAAATTCAAAATTGTTGCAGACAAAAAGAACACACGTCATATTAATAAGAAGAAATTTTGTCAGTACATAAATGCCCCATGGGCCAAATATTACAAAAACTTCTTAAGGTAAAAAGACGTTGCGCATCCTCTTTGGTGCGATGTAAGTGTTGAGGGTCTCCTCCTCGTGAAGTCGGCTGTTGTACCCCAAATTTTGACCTAAGATACCATCTCCCATCTGCATCATTACATTGCAAGTGTTTTGACCTATTTTATCAATTTTCAAAGCAGATTTTAAATTCATAACTTTTTCAAGTCAAGAGTTGTTTGTTTTTGAAACGCTAAATTTATTAATTGATCAATGCTAAAATGATGCTTATTTAATTATTTATTATTCTGAATTTAAATAATTGGAATTTATTTTCAGTTATTATATAATTTAAAGAATTATAAATAATAAAGTAAATATTTGAAAAGAGGTTTATTAATTGATCAACAATGTTTATTTAATTATTTATTATTCTAAGTTTAAATAGTTGAAATTTTATTTTCAGTTATTATAATTTAAAGAATTATAAATAATAAAGTAAATATTTGAAAAGAGGTTTATTAATTGATCAACAATGTTTATTTAATTATTTATTATTCTAAGTTTAAATAGTTGAAATTTTATTTTCAGTTATTATAATTTAAAGAATTATAAATAATAAAGTAAATATTTGAAAAGAGGTTTATTAATTGATCAACAATGTTTATTTAATTATTTATTATTCTGAGTTTAAATAATTGGAATTCATTTTCAGTTATTATATAATTTAAAGAGTTATAAATAATAAAGTAAATATTTTGAAAAGAAGTTTATTAATTGATCAATGATGTTTATTTAATTATTTATTATTCTGAATTTAATAGTTGGAATTCATTTTCAGTTGTTATAATTTTAAGAATTATAAATGATAAAGTAAATAATTGGAAAGAAGAAAAGAATTAACTGGTAAAATATTGGAGTTTTATTCATTTTATTCTAATTGTTACAATTGTTGTTTAAATACCGTATTTATTTACAACGTATTTACAATGATAATTTTACAAATGTTTAAAGTGAAATAAAAACTATCCTAATTTTTTCTAAGTTCTAAATCTTCATCTTCTATCCAATACTTCTTTGATGCTCATTTGATTTTACCTGCAAAAGAATTAAAAGAAAGTCAGAAATAGATATAATTAAAAGCAGGCGATTAATTTAGCGTTCATCATTAAAAGCAAACGGCTGGAATCAGTTTTTTCCCCTCTTTACAAATCACAGGATTTCTCCCGGTTCACAAAAAGGGATGAATATTTTTTTTGATAAATATGAATGCACAAATTCAATATTTCAAAACCAACTGCATATTTCAAAACCAACTGCATATTTCAAAATAAACTGCATGGTTCAAAATCAATTACACATTTCAATTGTCAAAAATGCATAGTTCAACAGCATATGCAAATAACCAAGTCAAAGTTACATTTTCAAAGCCAAAGTCCAACGTAAACTGTCATATATGGGAGGAGGTTCAAATACAAGGCTCCTCTACTGTAACAATGCAGATGGCAAAGAGAGAAATGTGCAGTTTAAAACCATATGCAAGCAAATATTTCCTAAATTCATCATTTTCCAACTTTGCTTTTTCAGAACACAAAGTACATACATCATTTTAATGTTTCAACTGTACTAAGGAGAGAGAAGAGAGAAAAGAGTGTGGGTTTACAGGTTTTGGCCTTAGGCAGAAAAGGGATATAAAACAAAACTGCAGTAGCACAGTAAAAAAAATGAAGCATAAAAGGATACAAAGCAAACTGAATGAAACAATAGAGAGGGCAGAGGTATCAAGAAAAAAATTGAAAATATACAAAACCTGAACTGTCAAAAGAGAGGCCAGCAACTGATACAAAAGAACCATAAACTCTTCAAAAAAGCCAGAGTTCAAAACCTGTTTTCAAGCCTTAAAATCAAAAACTGTCAAAACAAATACCAAGCCATTTTTCTCAAGGTACAAAAAACCCTCAAGAACATGCATTCAAGATGTATGTACTACCTGCTGTATCAAGCCAAATACCATAAAAAACCATAGCCTGAAGTAAACCTTTATCCAAAACCTGTAATGACCAAACAAAAACAGCGAAGCCAAGTTCCAAACTCACCCTGCCTGAAGCCCTTAACCCACGGAAAACCAGTCAAACTTAACCATCAAGAAAGCTTAATAGCCAAAACCCTGTCAAAATCAACAAACACAAACCTGCTTGAAACTTTCAAACAAATTCCAACTTAGTAAACCTGCACCTCGTACCTGCCTAAACATCCCAAGCCATATCAAAACATAGAACCCGTTCAAACAACCAGCCTAACCAATCAAGGCCAAAAACCTGTCAAGTTTAAACTAGCCCAAATACAATAGCCTGCTAGGCCAAACCTGAAGCAATCCGCCCAAAGCCAGAAACCAGAATATCACAGCAGCACAAACTTATCTAACCAATGTCCAAACCCATCAGGCCTCAGAAATACTTCATCATAGGCCAATGAACAAAAAAAAGCAACAGAAGCAAGGCCAAAAGAAGAGAGGAAAAGTATACAAGGCAACTCAGTAAGGCAATACAGGGCAAGACCACGAGCCCTCAGAGTTGCCTCATCATAGGGCAAACACATAAGGCACCAAGGCATCAAGGCAACCAAACCCAAGCATACATAAGCATACATCAAGCAAGCAAGAAGAGGAAAAAGACGCTAAAGCCAGGTTTTCAATATCATCATCAAACCGAAAGTAAGACAGGGTACCATAACTCCCAGTAAAGCAAGCTAACGCTCAGCATCATTGTCCCTCGCCATCCAGCCGCCTGAGCGCCTCCACCACCGTTCATTCCCCTCCTCCGTCAAGGTAATATAACCTCCTTTTCTCCATTTTTATACATCTCGACAGAAACACCATGTAAAAATAGAGTCAGAATCAAGTGAATACAAAATCATAAACATGCAAAAATCATAAAAACCTAATGCACTAAAAGAGCGATATCATCACCTCTACACCGTATCACTGAGCGACACATGGAGAAGAAGAGGCAGTTGGTGGCGCTGGCGGCTGTGAGGCAAAGGAGCTTTATTCCTGGACATGTTTGGCTTGAGAGGGAAGAAGAGCAATGAAGAAGACGAATCTGTAACGAAGAAGAGCGCCGCTTTGTACCCTTTGTTAACCCTAATCCATTTTTCCCAAACTAAAACAAATACGTTTAACCCTAACAAGTTATGAAATGTGTGGGCTTAACCCGTTTCCCATGCCTAAAAGCCCAAAACGAATTCTATTAGAACCCCCATCCTGCTTCTGATTATTCTTGATTTGGCCCCCTTAAAACTCTTTGGCCCATAAGTTATCTATTATCCACCCCTTTACTATTTTTGTTACCCCTCTTTATATTCATTTTCTTTTAGTTTTTTTAGAATTTTTATTAATTTAGTTAATTAGTAAATTTAATCAAATAGAGGTGTGATTTAATTAGACAAAATTTTAAATAATTTGACCATTTTTATTAGTTTAAGTTTATGATTAATTTAGTAATTTTAGTATTATTTTTAAGTTAATAACTTTTAAAGTTTTAATTTAATTTAGAATTATTTAATAATTCTTAAAATAATACTTTATATTAATACCAAAAAATACATAAAAAAATAGAAAAATTAAAACATTTTCTTTTCTTTAATTAATATTAAACAAAAATACAAAAATGCATGTTCACACCATTTAATCCGTTATTTAATCATTGTTGTAGTTATATATCACTTAATCATCATCTATCTAATTTCCTGTTTGATTTTTCAGTATTTACTTGGTTATTCTGTTTACGTCCAAATCCAAGGAAAAATGATTAAATTTGTTGACTTCATGTTCTCAAACCCAATCACGAGAATATCTTCATTTCATTAAAACTTAAGACAATTTTTTCCCCAAATATTCAATCTTTTCAAAACTTATACCTTTTAAGCCAAAACTTCGACATTAGGTCGTCGTACCTTCAAAAACCCGCCCGTACCCCTTTTCGGCCAAAACAATTTATTTTTAATCAAACGAACAATTTTAATAAACAGATATTTCAAAAGGTTCCTATGGAATACTATAGATACATTGGGTGCTAATACCTTCCCATTGTATAACTAACCCCCGAACCATAGACATCTTTTCAAAAACGCCTTGTATTTTATTACTTTTAGGAAGTATTATTTTATATTGCATACTTTAGGGTTTTATTTCGCTCTTTTCCCTTTTCCCTTGGAAATAATAAAGCGCGGTGGCGACTCTTGCTTTTGTGAGACGAATTAATTAATAATTCGATCTCCAATTTACCCCGCTACATTTTTTATCGCTACAGAATTGGCGACTCTGCTGGGGACAGATTGACCTCTTGCTGGTCCATCCCTAAGTGGGTTAAGCCTAGTTTGTTTTATCTGTTTTATTATTATTTGATTTGTTTGATTATGTGTTTAAATTGGGGTTGTTTGGGTTTTTTTGCAAAGGACGAATCCTATACCCGGATTAAGTTACACTTAAGAATAGGACGGGCGGTACAGTCATGTTAACTTTGAGGGAGTAATCCCGAAGAAGGAGGCATGAGATACCCCACTCAATGGAAGGCCCTTTTGAACTTAATATTTGTTTACCGAGTAATCGGGAAGACATTATTATTTTCGACCTGGGAGCCAGAGAAATTGAGAACCGTAGAACCCTAACCCATCTTGGCTTTTTAGGTGTAGCGCGGAGACTATAACGGAGTAATTCAGAAGTAGTTATTATGCGATGCTACGCTCGGATGAGTTTCTCTTGAGAATATTGCTAATTATTGAGTAATCAAGACGTTGGCAATATCCGAAGGAGGAATGTAGACTCTGGGAACTCTTAGAACCTTGTCTTACAGGTGTGATTGAACCGTTAGTACATACCTTGGGGTGGGCTTTACCCTTGACTCCATGCTCGAAACGTTGAACCTTTGAACCTCGTGTTTGTGAACTTGTGTGTAACTGTTGCATTATCATTCATTCATGCATTCATCAACATTTTTTGTAAAAACTTGTTTTTCAAGGAACTTAGGAATGATTTTTGCAGACATCTCAGGTACTATTATTATGGAATTTGGAAGGAGAAACACTCGAAGTTTTAGTTTTAAGGAGCCCGAGATTGAAGAACTGAAGAGTTTAATTCCTAAGATCAAGAACCCGACGGATTTTCAGAAAAAGTATGGGTCCATTATACCTCTCATGAAGCGCAAGATGAAAGAGGGCATCCTTGGTACGTTAGTCCAATTTTACGATCCTTTGTATCGATGTTTCACCTTTCCGGATTACCAGTTAATGCCCACCTTAGAAGAGTACTCCTACATACTCGGTTTGCCGATCACCGACTGTGTTCCTTTTTCTGGCTTAGAAGAGGAACCCAAATCTCACGAGATAGCGACCATCACCCACTTGAAGAAGTCAGAGATAGAGGAGAACATGACTACAAAAGGGGGAATTCGAGGCTTGTCTGCGCAGTTTTTGTTGAGGAAAGCTCGTCATTTCGCTGAGATAAAAGATACTATTGCCTTTGAAGACGTCTTTGCTTTACTCACTTATGGTCTATTCTTGTTCCCTAACGTTGATAAGTTTGTGGATATCAACGCCATCAGAATTTTCTTGATTGGAAATCCGGTCCCTACGCTGCTAGGAGATACCTACTACTCCATCCATCTTCGAAACTCTTATCAAGGAGGGATGATTATTTGTTGTGCACCGTTGTTGTATCAGTGGTATGTTTCTCATCTACCTAGGTCTGTTGTTTTCTGGGATCTCGAGAAGGAGCCGCGATGGGCGCCAAAAATTATGGCTCTCACTCATTTCGACATTGATTGGTATAATCGAGTTTACTATGACGTGAAGATCATCGATAGCTGTGGTGCTTTTCCTAACGTGCCTCTTCTTGGTACGAAAGGAGGAATTAACTATAACCCTGTTCTCGCGCGCCGTCAGTTTGGATACCCGATGAGGGACAAGCCAAACAACATCCATGTGAGTGGTTTCTTTCTACAAGAAGGACAAGATCACCAGGCAGCTAAGAGAGAGATCGAAGGAGCTTGGCGCCACATCCATAGGAAAGGGAGAGACATGTTAGGACATAAAGGTGTCGTTTCGTTGGAGCCTTACCTACAATGGGTTTGTGCTAGGGCTTGTGCTCTCAAGATGCCCTATAAACCTGAGAAACCTTTATTCCCTACCGTTGCGTCATCATCTGTTGATATCCCTATCGAGAATATGGGAGAGTACCAAGGAAATCTGGCTAGGATGAAGTCCGAGAGAGATGCTTTGAAAGAAAAGTATAATATGTCTGAATATGAGAATCGGGTCCTGGCTCGACAACTAAAGGAAAAGGAGGATTTGCTATTTATTCAAGACGGCTGGTTCATTGATCATGATGAGAAGCTTCGTCAAAAGGATGCTTTACTGAAGAAGTATGCTAGTGAAAGTAAGAGAAAGAAGGAAGGTTTGGTAAGCGTTGCTCTCGTTCCTAATCCACAAAAGGAAATCATTGATCGACTGGTAGCTGAGAAGAAAGAGATGGAAGACTTTTATGAAGAGAAGATCAGGAAGCTCCGGTTACAGTTGGCATTTGGTCCTTCATCTAATGATTCTGAGTGATCTTTAGCTTTTAGTTTTATTTTACTGATGTCATTTTGTAAAACTCTGTAAAAGGGCTTCATGTTCCGAAGTTGTAATTTACTGCTTTATTATGGGCTTCATGTTCCAAAGTTTTAATTTACTGCTTTATTATGGGCTTCATGTTCCAAAGTTGTAGTTTACTACTTTTATTATTGGGTTGTTATCCCAAAGTTGTAATTTATTGTTTTGTTGTTCCAAAGTTGTAAGTTGTAATTTATCGCTTTTGATTAATGAAGTGAGTTTTTGTTGTTCCAAATTCCTTTACCACTGATGTGTGCAAAATTATTGAAGTTCCTTGAAAAACTATTAAAATGAATTATCGTTTGCATCACATATCATGCATCATCCAACATTCCACTTCACATGTTTTCTATAGTCTTATCCTTGTTTCTTTTTCCACTCCGATAGATTGTCAAGCTGTCTCATCGATACGATACTCGAGCCAATCGTCAGAGGAAGATGGAAGATCTGGAACAGGAAAACCACGAGCTTCGTGAGGAGGTCGCTACCTTTCGTGTCGGTATGGAAAAGTTAACTGCGCTAGTGGAAAGTTTGATGGCTGCTCAGAATCAGCCATCGACTACAGCTGCTGAGATTCAGACTTCAACTACTGTGGTTTCCGAGATTGTCACCGTTCCAACATCTGTGACTCAAGTTAACTCTCCGCTTCAACATCAGATGCCAAAAGGTTTTTCGTGGGGGATGCCTTACAACTTTGTGCCAGAGGGGTATCAGCTTGTCGTACAGCCTTTGTTTCAACCTACTTTGTCTTTTCCTCAACCAGAGACAACTACCATGCCGCCTGTAATCCCTTCTGTAACACCTTTCCCGCAACCAGTGATGACAACTGTCGCTCCTGTGGTTCACTCTATGCCATACTTGAATGAACCTACTTATCCTGCCGAGCCTGCTGAAAGTTTGGGTCTTTTTGATAGAATGGAAGAATTTCAAGACCAATTCCAAGAAATGAAGAGGGAGCTCAGAGCGTTAAAGGGGAAGGATTTGTTTGGAAAGAACACACATGACCTTTTTTTAGTTCCGAATGTCAAGATTCCAGCAAAATTCAAAGTGCCAGACTTTGAAAGATATAAGGGTGATTCGTGTCCTCAGAGTCACTTGACTATGTACGTGAGAAAGATGTCTACATATTCTGATGATCATGACTTGTTGATCCACTATTTTCAAGACAGTTTGACGGGTGCCTCTCTAAAGTGGTATATGGGTTTAGACAGCATTCGGATCCGCAACTTCAACGATCTTAGCGAAGCTTTTGTTCACCAGTATAAGTATAACGTTGACATGGCGCCGGACAGGGATCAACTCCGGGCGATGTCCCAGAGAGACAGAGAGTCTTTTAAGGAATACGCCCAGAGGTGGCGCGAAATTGCTGCTCAAATCTATCCTCCTCTTGAGGAGAAAGAGATGACGAAGATATTCTTGAAGACTTTAGGTTCCTTTTACTATGAAAGAATGATTGCCAGCGCACCCAGTGACTTCACCGAAATGGTAAGCATGGGCATGCGGTTGGAGGAAGGGATTCGTGAAGGACGTTTGGTTAAAGAAGGAAGTCCGTCTAGCAGTACCAAGAAGTTTGGAAGTGTTTTCCCAAAAAGAAAAGAACAGGATGTCAGTGCGATCTTCCCAGGGAGACCGAGGAGAGGTTACTCACATGTTGCGGCAGTCACTCCAGTTGTCCTCCCAGCATTGATGACCCCAACTCATCAAACCCCACCAACTCAACAACGGCCATTT
Source organism: Vicia faba (assembly GCA_948472305.1). Classification (NCBI taxonomy): domain Eukaryota; kingdom Viridiplantae; phylum Streptophyta; class Magnoliopsida; order Fabales; family Fabaceae; genus Vicia; species Vicia faba. Next base: position 1,183,782,838 of record OX451740.1, read on the forward strand.
CAGCAGCAGCCTCGACAACAGGCTTATCCATTCAACAACCAGAACCGTTCACCAAGGAAACCGCAGTTCGATGACATTCCCATGACTTATACTGAATTGTTCCCCGCTTTAATCAGAAAGAACCTCATAACGACAAAGCCTCCTCCTGTCGCGCCAAATAGTACTTCTCTGTGGTACAAGGCAGATCAGTTTTGTGAATATCATCAAGGGTCGCCGGGGCACAACCTTGAAAATTGTTTTGCTTTAAAGGCGTACGTGCAGAGGTTGATTAAGAATGGTATCTTGTCTTTCAAGGATGTTAACCCAAATGTTAGAGATAATCCTTTGCCTCGACATGGGGCAGCATCAGTGAATATGGTGGAAGGTTGTCCGGGAAAGTTTCGAGTTTTTCAAGTTGAACACATAAGAGATTCGTTGATCAGGTTACATCAGAGCTTAAGAAGACTTGCCTTTGTTAGGCATCAGCATGATTATGATGTTTGTGAATTTTGTTCAAGAGAGGTTGATTGCCCTATTGTGAAGGAGGATATTCAAAAATTGTTAGACCAGAGGGTTATCACTATTACATATGACAGAGATCCGGAGGATGAAGTGAATGTTATAATACCACAATTCAATTTGCCTGAATCAGTAGAGATCGTTTACGACAGTTAGACTGCACCTGTTGCTCCTTTGATCATTTATCCACCTGGTCCTGTGCCTTACAACTCAGACCAAGCTATACCGTATAAGTATAATGCCACAATGATTGAGAATGGGGTAGAAGTCCCTATACCAACAAGGCCATCTTTTGTTAACATCGCTGATGTGAGTAGAGTTACGAGAAGCGGACGTGTCTTTGCAGCAGTACCTTTAAAGAGACCAGAAGTTCAAGTCAGGAGGCCCATACCGGAAGAAATTCCAGCGAGAAATGTTGAACCAAGGGTTGAGATAGGCCGATCCAATGAACCTATCCCACATCCCGATGATGATGAGATTCTGAAGCTCATCAAGAGAAGTGAATATAAGATTGTGGATCAACTATTGCAAACTCCTTCCAAGATTTCTTTGCTTGCTTTACTGAGAGATTCTGGTGCCCATAGAGAAGCTTTGATGAAGGTCTTGGACCAGGCATTCGTGGATCATGATGTGACGGTTGATCAATTTAATGGAATTGTGGGAAATATTACTTCGTGTAACAATCTTGGTTTCAGTGGTGAAGAGCTTCCGGAGGAGGGAAGGAACCATAATATGGCTTTGCATATCTCAATAAGTTGTGGAAATGATACTTTATCAAGTGTGTTGGTAGATACAGGTTCGTCGTTAAATGTAATGCCCAAAACTACATTATCTCGACTCTCATATCCAGGTGCTCCCATGAGACCTAGTGGGGTAATTGTCAAAGCGTTTGATGGTTCTAGGAAGACTGTCATCGGTGAAGTGGATCTTCCTATGGTAATTGGTCCTCATACTTTTCAGATCACTTTTCAAGTAATGGATATTCGTGCCGCCTACGGTTGCCTATTGGGTCGTCCATGGATCCATAATGCAGGGGCAGTCACTTCCACGCTCCATCAAAGATTGAAGTTTGTAAAGCATGGAAAGCTGGTAATGATTGGTGGAGAGCAGGCTATGGTGGTAAGCCATTTGTCATCTTTCTCTTTTATTGCTGCTGGTGAGGATGTTGGAACCCAATTCCAAGCTCTGTCTGTTGCTAATAATGAAGTGAAGAAGCAAGGGACATCTATTTCTTCTTTTGAGGATGCGCGACGAGTGGTTGAAAGTGGTTCGGCTGAAGGTTGGGGCCAGGTGTTGACTTTGCCCCAGAACAAGTCTGGAGAAGGTCTTGGTTTTCATCCCGTGTCTGCAAGAGTCAAGCAGGAAGTAGTTACTCGTCTGATACAAGAAGTTTTCCGAAGCGCAGGTTTTATCCATCCGACTCCTCCTGAAGTTGATGCTATAATAGGAGACGATTCTGAAGAGGATTTACCCGATTTTGTAACGCATGGAGTGGTTTTCCAGAACTGGATTGCTGTTGATGTTCCTGTTGTGATGCACATTTCTGAGTAATGTTTTGTTTTATTTTTGAAAAAAATTTGCTCTGCCCAAGGCGAAAAGTATTTGTGTCGGGCTATGTTGAAAATAAATCCTTTTGCTCTGCCCAAGGCAAAAGAGAAAATGTCTGGGCTCTTCGTTTCAAGTATTTCCCTCCATGAATAAAAATGTTATTTTGTCCACTACTGTTTTATTTTTTCACTTTTTCTGGGAAATAGTAATGAAAATTAATTGGTAGTAATAGGAAAATATAATAACTTTTTGTTTTATTTGTACAAATCGATTTCTAAAATAAAGCATAATCATATGTGCAGATTAATCCATGACTTAACCATTGAAAACAATGATCCTATGCCCTCTCCCAACTTTGAATTCCCTGTGTTCAGAGCCGAAGAAGAGGATAGTGAAGAGATTCCTGATGAAATTTCCCGTTTGCTTGAGCACGATAAAAAGACTATTCAGCCGTTTGAAGAACCTATAGAGATGATCAATTTTGGTGATGAAGAAGATAAAAAGGAAGTCAAGGTCGGAGCATTGCTTATCCCAGAGGTCAAAGAGAAAATGTTGGAGCTTCTCAAAGAGTATGTTGATGTGTTTGCTTGGTCCTACCAAGATATGCCAGGTTTGGACAATAATATTGTGGAGCATCGTTTACCGTTGAGACCTGAATGTTCGCCGATTAAGCAGAAGTTGAGAAGGACTCGTCCCGATATGGCTGACAAGATCAAAGAAGAAGTTTAAAAACAGATTAATGCAGGTTTCCTTATTACATCGGTCTATCCTCAATGGTTAGCCAATATAGTGCTTGTTGCTAAGAAAGATGGCAAAGTTCGAATGTGTGTAGACTATAGAGATTTGAATAGAGCTAACCCAAAGGATGACTTCCCATTACTGCACATTGACGTATTGGTCGACAGTACCGCAAAGTTCAAAGTCTTTTCTTTCATGGATGGTTTCTCTGGTTACAATCAGATCAGGATGGCACCAGAAGACATGGAGAAGACAGCTTTCATTACACCTTGGGGAACATTTTGTTATCGGGTTATGCCGTTTGGTCTGAGGAATGCTGGTGCAACATACCAAAGAGCCATGACTACTTTGTTCCATGACATGATGCATAAAGAGATAGAAGTGTATGTAGATCACATGATTGCCAAATCACAAACTGAAGAAGATCATTTGGAACATTTATTGAAGTTATTCCAGCGTTTGAGAAAGTATAAACTCCGTCTGAATCCCAACAAGTGCACTTTTGGTGTTCGTTCTGGAAGACTTCTGGGTTTCATTGTCAGTCAAAAAGGTATTGAGGTAGATCCTGATAAAGTCAAAGCTATTCGGGAAATGCCCGCACCCAAGACGGAAAAACAAGTAAGACGATTCCTTGGGAGACTGAACTATATTTCTAGATTTATATCTCATATGACTGCTACCTGTGGGCCGATTTTCAAGCTTCTCGGAAAGAACCAAGGATGTGTGTGGACAGAAGATTGTCAGAGAGCTTTTGATAGCATCAAAGAATATTTACTTGAACCTCCCATTTTTATTCCTCCGGTGGAAGGAAGACCTTTGATTATGTACCTGACCATATTGGAAGATTCTATGGGATGTGTGCTTGGTCAACAAGATGAGACTGGAAGAAAGGAATATGCCATATATTATCTGAGTAAGAAATTCACAGACTATGAGTCTCGATACTCATTGCTTGAGAAAACCTGTTGTGCTTTAGCTTGGGCTGCTCGCCGTCTGCGCCAGTATATGATTAACCATACCACTTGGTTGATTTCCAAAATGGATCTGATCAAGTATATCTTTGAGAAGCCCGCCTTATCTGGAAGAATAGCCCGTTGGCAGATGTTGTTATCTGAATATGACATTGAGTATCACACTCAGAAAGCAATCAAAAGGAGTATTTTAGCCGACCATTTGGCTCACCAACCAATTGACGATTATCAATCCATCAAGTTTGATTTCCCAGATGAAGATGTTATGTACTTGAAGGTTAAAGATTGTGAAGAGCCGTTACCTGAAGAAGGACCTGATCCCGAATCGCATTGGGGTTTGATATTTGATGGAGCTGTGAACTCTTATGGAAATGGAATTGGGGCAATCATCGTCACTCCCCGAGGTACTCATATCCCGTTCACGGCGAGATTGAAGTTTGACTGCACGAACAACATGGCTGAATATGAGGCATGTATTATGGGTCTCGAAGAAGCAGTGGATCTAAGGATTAAGATTCTTGATATTTACGGAGATTCGGCATTGGTAATTAATCAAATCAAAGGAGAAAGGGAGACTCGTCATCCTGGTTTGATCCCTTACAGAGACTATGCTAGAAGATTGTTAACTTTCTTCAACAAAGTGGAATTACATCATATCCCTAGAGATGAGAACCAAATGGCTGATTCTTTAGCTACTTTGTCTTCAATGTTTCAAGTGAATGGTTGGAACGATGTGCCTACAATCCGGGTTATGCGCCTCGATAGACCTGCTCATGTGTTCTCAGTAGAAGAGGTTACCGACGACAAACCGTGGTTCTATGACATTAAATGTGTTCTTCAAACTCAAGAGTACCCGCCTGGGGCATCAAATAAAGATAGGAAGACATTGAGAAGATTAGCAAGCAGTTTCTTCCTCAATGAATAAGTATTGTATAAGAGGAATTTTGACATGGTCTTGCTCAGATGTGTAGACAGACGTGAAGCAGACATGCTGATGCTAGAAGTACATGAAGGATCCTTTGGCACTCATGCCAACGGACATGCAATGGCTAAAAAGATGTTGAGAGCTGGTTACTATTGGATGACAATGGAATCTGATTGCTGCAAATATGTGAAGAAATGTCATAAATGCCAGATTTATGCGGACAAGATACATGTACCACCGACCCTCCTCAACGTTATCTCTTCACCTTGGCCTTTCTCTATGTGGGGCATTGATATGATTGGAATGATTGAACCCAAAGCTTCAAATGGTCATCGTTTCATCTTGGTAGCGATCGATTATTTTACTAAATGGGTGGAAGCAGCATCTTATGCTAATGTAACCAGACAGGTGGTAGTCAGATTTATCAAGAATCAAATCATTTGTTGATACGGCATCCCGAGCAAGATCATCACTGATAATGGTTCGAATTTGAATAACAAGATGATGAGAGAGCTTTGTGAAGAGTTCAAGATCGAACATCATAATTCTTCTCCTTACAGACCGAAGATGAATGGGGCAGTTGAAGCTGCTAACAAGAACATCAAGAAGATTGTCCAGAAGATGGTGGTAACTTATAAAGATTGGCATGAAATGCTTCCGTTTGCTCTGCATGGATACCGTACTTCAGTTCGAACTTCAACAGGTGCAACCCCATTTTCCCTAGTTTATGGTATGGAAGCAGTACTCCCCGTGGAGGTTGAGATTCCATATATGAGAGTGTTGATGGAAGCTAAACTTTCTGAGGCTGAATGGTGTCAAAGTAGATATGATCAGTTGAATTTAATTGAAGAAAAGAGATTGACAGCCTTGTGTCACGGTCAATTATATCAGTAGAGAATGAAGAAGGCTTTTGATAAGAAGGTTCGACCACGCGAGTTCAGAGAAGGTGACCTTGTGCTCAAGAAGATATTATCTTTCCAACCTGATTCTAGGGGCAAGTGGGATCCGAATTACGAAGGACCGTATGTCGTTAAGAAAGTTTTCTCTGGAGGTGCCTTGATTCTCACCAATATGGACGGTGAAGAGCTCCCGCGCTCCATGAACGCCGATGCAGTCAAGAAGTATTTCGCTTAGATTTGAGTTGACAGTTTGCTAAGTTGAAAACCCGAAAGGGCGGCTTAGTCAAGCTTTTGGTCAGACCAGTCTTGGCATTTAAACATATTTCGGAATTCGAAGTTGTTAGGGAGAATAGTGATCATTGTTTTTGTGTAACCCTTTTCTTTCATGTACTATTTCCCAAACTTTTGTAAACCATTGGAGTCGCGTTGTTAGAGAACTACCATCTTATTAATGAAATTTGAGCATTTACCTTTTGTGGGCAAAATTTTAATTTTTACGGCAATATTTGAAACAAAGGTATTTAAAGTATTCTTATTTTAAAGATGTGTCGTGAATAATGAAAGGAATATTAACAGTTGTTCCAAGGATGGTCAAGCCACGAAATGCAAAACAATACAGTAATTTATCCTTGCATGATGAGCATGTTTCGTTTCAAAATCGTCATGAGGTGTTGGTTGTGTAAACTTGCGTTTCTCGTGGTACTAAGTTTGGTGACTCCCCAGTTTTTCCAGTTAAGTGTTGTTTTGGTTATCTTTATTTGAGCAGACTTCTGAAGTGTGGTACGCTTTGTCTCATGCCAGTAGTCTATTGGAGATTAGAAGATTGGATTTGAATACTTTTCTCCTCAGAAGACTTGAGCCTTGTAGCGTGATACGCTCCGACGTTGCTTTGTGGTTCCAGTTCCAGTTATTTTCCGTATTTTTAAGATTGGCCGAATATCTATCTTTTCGTGACATCTTATCGTCTTCAAGATATTCCATCTGTTTGTTTTGTCAGCATAACATTCATTTACTCATTTACACTTATATCAGCATGCATATTCACATTTGTCGTTGATTTTGGGTTGTATACTTTGTTTATTAAGACAATGTACATGTTTCTTTCCAAGTAGAAGGTTAGCTTAGGCAGAAAATGTGTTTCCTTTCTAAATTCCCCAACTGAGTTAATCCTCGTGGATGATTTTTGATTTAGCATACCTTGTCCATTTCTGGATAGGATGAATCCCCCAATCAAGTTACTTTCTCATTGGGTGGAGTCTTGTTTGACTGTTTTCTCTCTGGTTTATTCCTGGAGGGAGTTGTTGCCTCTTGCTTAGGCTATCTCATGATTTTCCCCAGTGAAGTCGCGACCTAGATGAATGATGCATTTGTTTTGCACATTTTAATATGTGATCTCCTCGGGAAGGATTGATTCATGGTTCTCTTTGACGAAGATCTTATTCTCTGCCAGTATCATCGCAATTTCCTTCTGAATTATTTTTGGAAAAAACAACAAGCGACGGTCTCTTCATGAGCAACTTGTACGTTATTATTATTTCGGAAAAACGGCAAGCGGTAGTCTCTTTATTTGAGCAACTTGTACGTTATTATTTTTTTGGAAAACGGCAAGCGGCGGTCTCTTCATGAGCAACTTGTATGTTATAGACATCGTTGGAAAACGGCAAGCGGCAGTCTCTTCATGAGCAACTTGTACGTTATTATTTTTTGAAAACGGCAAGCGGCGGTCTCTTCATGAGCAACTTGTACGTTATTATTTTTTGAAAACGACAAGCGGCGGTCTCTTCATGAGCAACTTGTACGTTATTATTTTGGAAAACGACAAGCGGTGGCCTCTTCATGAGCAACTTGTGCGTTATTATTATTGGAAAATGGCAAGCGGCAGTCTCTTTATTTGAGCAACTTGTACGTTATTATTTTTCTGAGATACAGCAAGTGGCGGCTTCTTTATTTGAGCAGCTTGTATGCTATTAACATCTTTGAACGACAGCAAGTGGCAGCTTCTTTATTTGAGCAACTTGTATGTTATTGGTATTTTTTTGGAAAACAGCAAGTGGCGGCTTCTTTATTTGAACAGCTTGTATGTTATTGACATCCCTGGACGACAGCAAGTGGCAGCCTCTTTATTTGAGCAGCTTGTATGTCATAATATTTGTTGGAAGACAGCAAGTGGCAGCTTCTTTATGTGAAGCAACTTGTGTATCTGCAATCTTATTATTATTTCAGCATTAATTAGTATATCTCCGGAAATCTCGCAGAGAAGTTTGTTATGAATCTTTACCTTCAGAGGTCGGTAGTCCATCATCAGTAGAAGTGATACTTTTTGTCTATCGTCGACCTTGAGTTGTGAACTCACTATTATTTTGGGTCAATAATCTGTTTTATGGCCTATGCAAGATGCCTTCTTTGTTAGGGTCAGAGGTCGTATTCCCTCCATTTTTATTCGCCGTCAAGAGTCTGTCATTTGAAGTCGATGGCTCGTTTCCCCAGTAGTGTATAATCCATGTCCCTGTGTTTTGTTGGTGTTTGATTTCTCCAGCATTTTCTTGTTTCATACAAAATCTTTCTCTGTGAATTCAATTACTACATTCATATCAAACATATTGGTGGTATCTTAGGGCAAAAATTTGCGTATTATGTATTTAAGTACCTTCAATCTCGTCGAGACGAAGATTTTAATCTTCATATCTCCGGATAGAAGAAACTTAAATAGGGGCAGCTGTTGTACCCCAAATTTTGACCTAAGATACCATCTCCCATCTGCATCATTACATTGCAAGTGTTTTGACCTATTTTATCAATTTTCAAAGCAGATTTTAAATTCATAACTTTTTCAAGTCAAGAGTTGTTTGTTTTTGAAACGCTAAATTTATTAATTGATCAATGCTAAAATGATGTTTATTTAATTATTTATTATTCTGAATTTAAATAATTGGAATTTATTTTCAGTTATTATATAATTTAAAGAATTATAAATAATAAAGTAAATATTTGAAAAGAGGTTTATTAATTGATCAACAATGTTTATTTAATTATTTATTATTCTAAGTTTAAATAGTTGAAATTTTATTTTCAGTTATTATAATTTAAAGAATTATAAATAATAAAGTAAATATTTGAAAAGAGGTTTATTAATTGATCAACAATGTTTATTTAATTATTTATTATTCTAAGTTTAAATAGTTGAAATTTTATTTTCAGTTATTATAATTTAAAGAATTATAAATAATAAAGTAAATATTTGAAAAGAGGTTTATTAATTGATCAACAATGTTTATTTAATTATTTATTATTCTGAGTTTAAATAATTGGAATTCATTTTCAGTTATTATATAATTTAAAGAATTATAAATAATAAAGTAAATATTTTGAAAAGAAGTTTATTAATTGATCAATGATGTTTATTTAATTATTTATTATTCTGAATTTAATAGTTGGAATTCATTTTCAGTTGTTATAATTTTAAGAATTATAAATGATAAAGTAAATAATTGGAAAGAAGAAAAGAATTAACTGGTAAAATATTGGAGTTTTATTCATTTTATTCTAATTGTTACAATTGTTGTTTAAATACCGTATTTATTTACAACGTATTTACAATGATAATTTTACAAATGTTTAAAGTGAAATAAAAACTATCCTAATTTTTTCTAAGTTCTAAATCTTCATCTTCTATCCAATACTTCTTTGATGCTCATTTGATTTTACCTGCAAAAGAATTAAAAGAAAGTCAGAAATAGATATAATTAAAAGCAGGCGATTAATTTAGCGTTCATCATTAAAAGCAAACGGCTGGAATCAGTTTTTTACCGTCTTTACAAATCACGGGATTTCTCCCGGTTCACAAAAAGGGATGAATATTTTTTTTGATAAATATGAATGCACAAATTCAATATTTCAAAACCAACTACATATTTCAAAACCAACTGCATATTTCAAAATAAACTGCATGGTTCAAAATCAATTACACATTTCAATTGTCAAAAATGCATAGTTCAACAGCATATGCAAATAACCAAGTCAAAGTTACATTTTCAAAGCCAAAGTCCAACGTAAACTGTCATATATGGGAGGAGGTCCAAATACAAGGCTCCTCTACTGTAACAATGCAGATGGCAAAGAGAGAAATGTGCAGTTTAAAACCATATGCAAGCAAATATTTCCTAAATTCATCATTTTCCAGCTTTGCTTTTTCAGAACACAAAGTACATACATCATTTTAATGTTTCAACTGTACTAAGGAGAGAGAAGAGAGAAAAGAGTGTGGGTTTACAGGTTTTGGCCTTAGGCAGAAAAGGGATATAAAACAAAACTGCAGTAGCATAGTAAAAAAAAGGAAGCATAAAAGGATACAAAGCAAACTGAATGAAACAGTAGAGAGGGCAGAGGTATCAAGAAAAAAATTGAAAATATACAAAACCTGAACTGTCAAAAGAGAGGCCAGCAACTGATATAAAACAACCACAAACTCTTCAAAAAAGCCAGAGTTCAAAACCTATTTTCAAGCCTTAAAATCAAAAACTGTCAAAACAAATACCAAGCCATTTTTCTCAAGGTACAAAAAACCCTCAAGAACTTGCATTCAAGATGTATGTACTACCTGCTGTCTCAAGCCAAATACCATAAAAAACCATAGCCTGAAGTAAACCTTTATCCAAAACCTGTAATGACCAAACAAAAACAGCGAAGCCAAGTTCCAAACTCACCCTGCCTGAAGCCCTTAACCCACAGAAAACCAGTCAAACTTAACCATCAAGAAATCTTAATAGCCAAAACCCTGTCAAAATCAACAAACACAAACCTGCTTGAAACTTTCAAACAAATTCCAACTTAGTAAACCTGCACCTCGTACCTGCCTAAACATCCCAAGCCATATCAAAACATAGAACCAGTTCAAACAACCAGCCTAACCAATCAAGGCCAAAAACCTGTCAAGTTTAAACTAGCCCAAATACATTAACCTGCTAGGCCAAACCTGAAGCAATCCGCCCAAAGCCAGAAACCAGAATATCACAGCAGCACAAACTTATCTAACCAATGTCCAAACCCATCAGGCCTCAGAAATACTTCATCATAGGCCAATGAACAAAAAAAAGCAACAGAAGCAAGGCCAAAAGAAGAGAGGAAAAGTATACAAGGCAACTCAGTAAGGCAATACAGGGCAAGACCACGAGCCCTCAGAGTTGCCTCATCATAGGGCAAACACATAAGGCACCAAGGCATCAAGGCAACCAAACCCAAGCATACATAAGCATACAGCAAGCAAGCAAGAAGAGGAAAAAGACGCTAAAGCCGGGTTTTCAATATCATCATCAAACCGAAAGTAAGACAGGGTACTAGAACTCCCAGTAAAGCAAGCTAACGCTCAGCATCATTGACCCTCACCATTCAGCCCCCTGAGCGCCTCCACCACCGTTCATTCCCCTCCTCCGTCAAGGTAATATAACCTCCTTTTCTCCATTTTTATACATCTCGACAGAAACACCATGTAAAAATAGAGTCAGAATCAAGTGAATACAAAATCATAAACATGCAAAAATCATAAAAACCTAATGCACTAAAAGAGCGAGATCATCACCTCTACACCGTATCACTGAGCGACACATGGAGAAGAAGAGGCAGTTGGTGGCGTTGGCGGCTGTGAGGCAAAGGAGCTTTATTCCTGGACATGTTTGGCTCGAGATGAAGAAGAGCGCCGCTCTATACCCTTTGTTAACCCTAATCCATTTTTCCCAAACTAAAACAAATACGTTTAACCCTAACAAGTTATGAAATGTGTGGGCTTAACCCGTTTCCCATGCCTAAAAGCCCAAAACGAATTCTATTAGAACCCCCATCCTGCTTCTGATTATTCTTGATTTGGCCCCCTTAAAACTCTTTGGCCCATAAGTTATCTATTATCCACCCCTTTACTATTTTTGTTACCCCTCTTTCTATTCATTTTCTTTTAGTTTTTTTAGAATTTTTATTAATTTAGTTAATTAGTAAATTTAATCAAATAGAGGTGTAATTTAATTAGACAAAATTTTAAATAATTTGACCATTTTTATTAGTTTAAGTTTAGGATTAATTTAGTAATTTTAGTATTATTTTTAAGTTAATAACTTTTAAAGTTTTAATTTAATTTAGAATTATTTAATAATTCTTAAAATAATACTTTATATTAATACCAAAAAATACATAAAAAAATAGAAAAATTAAAACATTTTCTTTTCTTTAATTAATATTAAACAAAAATACAAAAATGCATGTTCACACCATTTAGTTCGTTATTTAATCATTGTTGTGGTTATATATCACTTAATCATCATCTATCTAATTTCCTGTTTGATTATTCAGTATTTACTTGGTTATTCTGTTTACGTCCAAATCCAAGGAAAAATGAATAAATTTGTTGACTTCATGTCCTCAAACCCAATCACGAGAATATCTTCATTTCATTAAAACTTAAGACAATTATTTCCCCAAATATTCAATCTTTTCAAAACTTATACCTTTTAAGCCAAAACTTCGACATTAGGTCGTCGTACCTTCAAAAACCCGTTCGTACCCCTTTTCTGCCAAAACAATTTATTTTTAATCAAACGAACAATTTTAATAAACATATATTTCAAAAGATTCCTATAGAATACTATAGATACATTGGGTGCTAATACCTTCCCATTGTATAACTAACCCCCGAACCATAGACCTCTTTTCAAAAATGCCTTGTATTTTATTACTTTTAGGAAGTATTATTTTACATTGCATACTTTAGGGTTTTATTTCGCTCTTTTCCCTTTTCCCTTGGAAATAATAAAGCGCGGTGGCGACTCTTGCTTTTGTGAGACGAATTAATTAATAATTCGATCTCCGATTTACCCCGCTACATTTTTTATCGCTACATCGGCGGGTAAGCTCCAAAACCTTCTTCTCACTGGCGTAGAAGCTGGCTTCAAAAGTATCCCTTTCTTCCTTGAGTTGGATCCAACTCTTTTGCATCTCCTCCCATGATGTTGGCATGTCAGGATGTAGGATGGTGTAAGGAACCTCTCCTTCCTTAACAGGCTCTTTAATCAAAGGGAGAATGTGAGGGTAAGGCATCATAAGACTCTGGGCTCGGGCTCGTACCCACTTGAGGTAAGGCTCAAGAGGGATGGAGTTTTTGTGCCCCAGTGTCTTACTATCTACCTTGTTAGGCATCCTCCAAGCTCTGATGAATCTTTGGCGAAGTCCTTGCGCATCGTTGTCGAAGTCAAAAACTAGGTCAGGAATCAGCATGTCATGAGGGTCATCCCTCCGTGCATATCCAAATTGTCTCAAAGCTAGACAAGGGTTGTAGGTAATGCCCCCTCTAATGCCAAGTAAGGGAACATTAGGGAACTCACCACAACGATCGATGATGATGACATTTTCTCTGGACCGAGAACAACAATGTACATCAGTGTGTGTGAGGGTCATCAATCGTTGTGACCACCTTAAGCCTTGTTCATTCTTCAAAACAGATTGTGGAAGGTGAGAAATAAACCACCTTGCAAGGAGAGGAGTACAGCACATGAGAACACCTCTCTTTCTCATTGTTCGTGTGTAAAATGAGTGGAGGATGTTCCCAAGCAATGTAGGTATGGGATTCCTGGATAGGAAAACCTTGACAGCATTGACATCTATAAGTTGGTCAGGATTTGGGAACAAGACCAACCCATAAATAAGGAGTGCCACAATCTCTTCAAAGGCTTGCAGATCCAGGGAATTCCAACACTCTTGTGCCTTCTCAAACAAGAATTTTTCCAAGAAGCCTTTGACACCACTTCTAGTCTCCCAATTCCCCTTGATGTCAGATGGTTGCAAGTGTAGTGCTTGAGCAACATCTTCAGGCTTCGGTTCTTTTTCCGTATCGTTGTAGGGTAGTTGATTAAGAATAGGAATTCTCAAGAGTTGAGAAAATTCCTTCAAAGTGGGCACCAATTGATAGTCGGGAAATGTGAAACAGTGGTGAAGGGGGTCAAAGAACTGGAAAAACACTTTCACCATGTCTTCTTCAATGCTGGTGTTGACTAGGCTGAGCAGTCTACCATGTCTTTCACTAAAGAGAGAGCTTTCTGGAATTCTGGATGTAAGCTCCTTGAGTTGAGGAGGGATTTTCACAAGGTTGACTTGGATAGTTTTCCTGCGAAGAATTTCCATGACCTACAAAACAAGAACAAAGATGAAGATCTAAACCCTTGAAATGGTTAGTGGATGCATATGATGCTTTATGATGTTCATGATGTATGCACAAACATATGTACAAGCAAGTCGCACAAAACCCTAGTTTCAGGCTTGCATGAGGTTTCATAGGTAAGTACCCTCTTGAGTGAAGTTGGCTTAAAAACCTGTCCTATAAATAGTAACCGGGTTCTTAGGAGCTCAAAATCATTGGATTGTTTTCCATGTTCATTGTTTTGGTTTAGCCACTTAACTAGCGACCAAAATATTCCAAGAAAACAACCTTCAATGAGTGTAGTATCGAGTATCTACCAACTTCGGACTGCACCAAATCCGGTCATCTCACTACCCCTAATAAAAGGCCAAGATGGTCAAGTAAGGTTCTAGGTCATTAGTGCTTAGTGACATCACTCAGCGGCCCCGTACTCTCCTTGATTGAACTCAAGGGTCACCGGTACTCACAAATATGTCGCACTAATATAACTATTGCTTCAACCGTGTCGGTATACCCCGCACAGTTTCCACAACATATTGCTATCTATGAATGTTTCCCAAATCCGGGTTTAGGATTTCAAGCCCAAACAAGAGAACCAAAATATAAAGCAATCAAAGCAAACAATTAGTCTTGCAAAAGGGTGATCTAAGCCCTAAGGTTACTCCACTTTTAATCAATCCCCAGCAGAGTCGCCAGTTCTGTGATATGGTGGGAGAACTGACATGAGGTTTTGCGTTTGTTTTCGCAAATGTTTCGGTTTAGCAAGAGTCGCCATCGACTTTTTATTTTATCCTAAGGAAAGGTTAAAAAGCACAGGAAAAACCTTTGAGATGTTTTCTTGGGTTCGGGGAGTAGATTATTGAAAGGGAAGGTATTAACACCCTTTCTATCTATGGTTATCCATGGGCTCTTAGTTACTTGCTCAGATCACTTGCCTTGCATTTTCAATTGTTTGAAATGGTGCTTTCAATTGTTTGAAATGGTGCTTTGTGTGTGATTTTGAAAGAGGTTTTGAAAAAGATGCCTTGTCTAGGCAACCCTTGTAACAATTCTTTACTCGAATGTTTTACAAAAGGTGTTTGTCTTTTTGAAAAGATGTTTCAAGGTTTTGAAAGTTGTTTTGAAAGTTGTGTTGTGGAGTGTGTTTTGAAAGTAGGCAAGTGTGTTTTGCAAGTTTGATCAAGTAACTAAGAGTTGTCTACCCCTAAATTTACTCAAAGATGTTTCCTATGTTTTAACCCTTTTAACAGTATTGTTCCACCATTGTATTTGGTGGACAATCTTGTGTTAGGATGTTAACGGGACAGGCGCGGGTCATCGTTTAGACCATGAATGCAATAGTGCCAAGTGTCTTTGGCAATTTGCTTGAAGGGACTATGATCATTTTTTAGGCAACTTGAGAAAGCGTCATCGAGGTACTATGATCATTTGATTTGTTTTGTTTTGCCAAAGATACTCAACATGCAACATGGCCCATTTTTGAAGGCAACAAGTGGAGTAACCCTAAGGGTGCAAGTGTGCATTGTGTTGTCCATTTTCATGCTTTTTGTCTTTGAATTAGGTCAAGCTATTTGTTATTTGATTTTGCATACAAACCCTAGGTCTATCATGGCATAATTTGAAAGCTTTTAAATGCGGAAATTTAAAGTCCTAAATTATAACAACATAATTATGGGGATGGGGGTACAAATGTTTGAATGAGGGGATATTTAGCAAGAAATTAAATCTAGAACTATTACATCCATATTGAATATACAAATATCAAATTGTACAATATTTAAACAAATATAATAAATATGCAAAAATGTATTATGCACAAAAATGGTTTTTTATGTATGTAAAATATTTTTCAATGTAAAATATAAACAAAAATAAAAAGGTCAAATTTGGAGTATTTTTGTTATTTAGGGCAAAACCCTAATTTTTGAATAAATAGCAATTATTTATTAATTATATACAATATTTATATATTTATTTATACAAAAAATAAATAAAAGAGAAGTATATTGTAAAAAGTATTTTTGATGTCAAATATTAATAATAAAAAATGTATTATTTTTATATTTTTATCCTAAATATTCTAATAAATATACAAGTATTTATATTATATATATTTAAATATACTAAATATGTACAAAAATAAAATATTCATTATTTACAAAAATGTATATTTTAGAAAATGTTTTTAGAATATGAATAAAAAATAATAACTGAAAAAAAATATTTTTGTATTATTTTTTAGTGTTTTAAATAAAAAGGAAACATATTTGTTTATATATATATATATATATATATATATATATATATATATATATATATATATATATATATATATATATATATATATATATATATATATATATATATATATATATATATATATATATATATATATATATATATATATATATATATATATATATATATATATATATATATGCTAAATAAAACAAATAAATGCCAAATAAATGCAAAAATGGATGGAAAAATATTTTTATTGTTTTTTATGTTTTGACAAAATATCAAGTCAGAAGAAAAAAATAAAAAGTCAAAAATAATGGATATTTCACACAATGGGCCAGGGGGGGTGTAAATGGAAAAAAGGGGTGTGAACAACAAGGATAGCTCAGGCCCAGCCTAAACCATCATCTTCTTCCTCCAGCTTCTGTCAAATGCGCGCTTCTTTGTTCAAAATACAAACTCTTGATTCTTTGATTTTTAGCAAAAACTCATAACACAAACAATGTAGAGCATTAAATCACGATTCCAAATATGTAAGAAACTTAACCTAACTCTAAGAAACCAGGGAGAATTTCTCCATCCCCAATTTCTGACCTAATTTTTCTTCAATGTTCATGGCCAAAATTCTCACAGCACGCATAATATAAATGAAAAGTAAATACATGGATGGCTTCAGGGTTATGAGTAGAACATGTTTTCTTCACAAACCTAAGCTTAATCATTCCTGGATAGAGAGATAGAAGTTCATGTTTTTACCTGTTTCAGCTTGACTTGAACAGAACAATGTAGCAACTTCCAATGGATTCTGAGCTTTTGTACAGCTTGCCTGAAGTCCAAGGATGCTTCTCCAACTCCTAGCTTGCTTTAAAATCAACTGAATCGTGATATGGAAGTCAACCTGCACAGCTTGAAAATAAAAATGGCAAACGTGGTTATGGGTGTTACCGCTTGAGTTCAATGCTTGGGATAGCTTCAATGGATGATATGGAACATGTTTGAACAAGCTTTGGCCAAAACGCACGAGTGGAATGGATTGTGGAAGTCAAACTGCAACAGGTACCCTGTTTGGCAGAAAAAATGTGATCTTCTGTATGGGGAGGGATTAGGGATGATTGAGTCGTGTTTCAAGCTTGGTTTGATGTATGGAAAATGTTTGCAAACTTTGTTTTGGTTGGTGTTTACAGGAATGAGAGCTTGGTCTGAGTTTGCAAGTTTTCTTCTAATGTAAGCAAGATAGTGTAAATTCCAACACAGGCTTGTACCACCCTCTATGTATGCTTCCTCCCTTTTTCTTGATCAGAGCGATTTGTGTACAAATGCTAGTCTCAAAGATCTGGCCCATGCCTCTTGGATTTTGAATTTGACATAAAGTGCATCTTTATCAAAATGGCATGTTTGTTTTTTCTACTTAAGGATTGATTTTATGTGCAATGCCCAAAGGGAAGAAATAATGCATTAATACAATGGTTAGGAATTTAATTATGGTGTGTGAGACTGGTTTTGAGGCCTATAATCTAGCTTGTACAAGCTGATTTGAAAAATGCCAATGTATGAACATGTATTTGGTTATGAACAACAGTGACTTTTGCCCATCTTTGCAAATTGGATTCTCCCTAACCACAAGGGTGTTTGAGAAGTTCTTGGACAATTTGGAAAGCTTGGAATGTGTACTACAATCCATATTTGTAATGCAAATTGAAATTCCAAGTGGAAGCATGTGGAAAATGGCCATGAAGTTGGACAAAAATCCTGCCTAGAATAGGTCAAAAATTTTCTAAGTTAACAATAGTTTGCACCCTTATTCCAAAAATCATAACATGAGCTACAAGCTTCCTTTGAGAAAACTTTGTGAATAAAAGTTGTAGATTTTGCAATGGAATACAACTTTCATGTTTTGAGTTTTGTTTGAATCCATTTCCATCTTGGTGAAAAAATGGGACAAAGTTAGGAAAAAATAAGGAAATTTTATAACTTAGAAAAATTCTAAGTTATGAAATTTCTTCATTTTAAACCTTAATTTGCAATTTTGGGTTTCTTGATGAACAAGTTTCATAATTTGACATGTCTTGATGAAAAATGAATCTTGGCACTTGATTTTGATCAAAAAGTCAAAGTTTGACTTTTCAGTATACAGTCAAATTTTGATCAGTTGACTGGAAAATTCATCTGTCAATCCTGTGCATTTGGGATCTTTTGAACTTGTTGAATGGGTCAAGACAATGCCATTGAGCTCTTGAGTCCACATGTGAACTTGGTTTGCCATTGGTTAGGTCAAACAGTCAAAAATTGCCTTTGTGCAGTCAAAACCCTAAAAATGACCATTTTGCCCTTTTGGTGATTTGATCAAATTTCTTGTGGAATTGTGATCCAAACTTGACCAAATGGTTCATATGAGTTCATTATGTTGATGTGGGTCAAAAATCATGAGGTTTGACTGTCAATTGGCCACAGTTGACTTTTTCCCCAATACAGCTGATTTCTGGGTCAACTGTCCAATTGACTGGGCAAAGATTGGAATCAAGGCTTGAAACTTGGTATGGATAAACTTGTAAGTCCAACATGAAGCATGAAAGTCACTTTGGGAATTTTGGGTCAAAACATCCTTGTGCAAACTCAAACCCTAATTTGGGTCAACAGTGCAAGGAGGGGTCTTGAGCAGAGCAAACCCTAACTTGATCTTGAGCTCCAAGAGTCTTGTGGTGAGAAAATATTGATGAAATGAGAGGGCAAATTTTGGGGTACAACACTAATTAATTAAAATAAATATTTTAATGAAAAAAAATGATTTTGGTGTATTTTTGGTGGTTTTTTATTTGAGGAAAGAAATTTAATTGTAAAATTAAAACCTAGTTTCTATTTGATTTTAATTATGAAAAAAGAAATTAAATTTACCTAGTTTACTAATAATATTAAATAAATATTATAAAAAAAATTCTTTTTTATGATTTGTTAATTTTATGAAAAAAAATAATTTTGTGTTAATTAATTAAAACAAATAAAGAAAATAATTAAAGAAATTAAAAAAAAGAGAAAAAACTACAAACTGGGCCTGTATAATGAGTGATCTAGGGGGTGCAAATCTGAATTTTTTAGGCCCAAAACGCTTCAAGCCCGGTCAATATACCTGATCCCATGGGGTGCTGGCTGGAGGGTGCATCATGGTCCCTCATTGTTTAAGGCATTGGATCCGATTGATCCTAGATCCACTGGTTGGATATTGCTAGCGCATGGTGGACGTTTGAGAGAATGGAGTACCTAATTTGTAAAGGAAAAATAGAACAAATAAAATTGTTGGAACCTCGGATCGAACCCAGGTCCTCACTCTTACCACTAACTCGCCCAACCACTAGGCTATCATGTTTAGTTGTAATTATAATGAAAACATAATATAATATATGAAACAAAGTGGTTAGTGAGAAAGAAAAAAAATGCGTGCGCTGGTTCGAATGAGCGAATGGTTGGCTGACACCTAACCTTCTTCTTCCCCTCTCCGTCTCCTTAGGTGCTTGTACCTTTACCTACGGACAAAGGTCTGTAGCTACAAACCTGTAAAACTCAAAAATCCACAAAACGCCAGATAAATGAAATCTAACTATATGGATCAACTCGTTTTGATCTTGTGAACATCATGGTACCCTTATTTTTGCCCAATTTGACTTGTAGAACAAACCCCTAAACTGCACATACCAACCCTAACAATGGCAAAGGCACATATAGGCTTCAAAAATGCAATTAAATTATTCAGTTAGCTTGCAAACACGATGAGGATCACAAATATATAACTTAAACATGCTAATGATGCAAGAAATACAGTAATTGATTTTGAAAATATGGGCAAACCGTATGAATGCTAGGGGAAGATTTTGGGCGTGATAACGCGTGGCACTGATCGTATTAGCTTCTGGGAAGGTCCAAGAAACGATTGGAATCGTTGGAATGGCTTGACTTGGCCTGTGGAGTGAAAACTGATTCACACTTTTCTTTGAATTTTTTTGAATTTTCTCTGCCTCTTTCACGATTGCTAACCCCTATTTTTTGCTTTGTTCTTGTCCAATATATACCTTGGGATGAATTAGGGTTACAAACTTGGATTGAATCTTGAAGTTTGATGAGATTTGATTTGATTCTTTAGCCATATGCAAACTTGTTATTTTGAGCGAAATCTTCCCTTTCTTGTACCAATTATGCTTGATTCATTTTGGCCTTGATAATTCAGCATATTTTGATTACCATCCTGTCCAAAAACCAAATCAAATCATATCTTTGCTATTATTCACCAATTATTTGATTTAATTCAATTTTTAAATAAAAATTCAAAATAAATTGCAAAATGAAGCAAATAATGTGTGGGTGAATATTTGAGTCGTGGACCACTTTATAAGTGAGGTTCAAGCATAAAAAGTTAGGCCCATTTAGCAAAAAATGCATTTTGAGCACATTTGACTTTTGGCAATTTTGCAAAAAAGGTCAACTTTGACAAGGCATATCTCTTCCAATTTAACCCTAGAGAGGTTTTATATGACTTTTTAGAAAGCTTAGGATGTCCCCTAAGCAACCCTTTTTGTCTCATCTCAATTGAGTCTTCCATGGTCATGTAAGAAGCTTTGACCCAAAAGGTGTTTTTGTTGACTTTTCAAAAGGACCCATAATGTAGAAATTCGTATCTTTTTATGAGTTCACATTTTGAACTTGTAGGATGAATATGAATTATGGGGAATTGCATCCTCTTCAAAATGAGCTTTAGATGAAAATTTCTGATAAATCATGTGGATGTTATGCTTGGTCAAAGTTTGGTTGACTTTTATTGAGAAACCCTAATTTAGCAACTTTTGGGTTTTTATGAATTTGGAGCATTACTTGAGGAATCATGATCAACCCTTGATCAAATGATGGATATAACTTCAAAATGTTAATGTTGACCAAAAATCTTAAAGTTTGACTGTATGTGAGTCACAGTTGACTTTTGACCTAATACAGTCGATTCTCAAGCATCTGAGCAGTTGACTGAGCAAACTTCTTGTGCAAGGCATGAAACTTGACATGTAGGGTCTTGAGAACATATTAAGACCATGGAGAGCATATGAGGCCTTTTTGGTTCACCCATCTTGATGAAAATGGAAACCCTAATTTGAGGTACACTGCCTTAGGAGAGAGTTTGTCCGGTCCACTCTTGGGCAACCTTGAGCAAATTGAGGATCTCTAGGAGCGTGTATTGAGTAAAATGAGAGGGAAAATTTTGGGGTACAACAAATACCGATGGAAGCCTATGCTGAAAATGAACCGTTACTCACGCACTTCTTCCAAGGTAGCTTGATCGGGGCACCGTTGACTGGTATATGCAACTAGAAAAAACTCATGTCAGTACTTGGGGAGAACTTGCTGACGCCTTTTTGAAACATTACCATTATAATACTGCCATGGCTCCTAGCCGTACTCATCTTCAAGGGATGATACAGAAATCTGAAGAGTCGTTCAAAGAGTACGCTCAAAGGTGGCGTGAACTGGCTGCAAGGGTCTAACCTTCTCTCTTGGATCGTGAACTGATTGATTTGTTCATGGGCACTTTACGAGGTCCTTATCTCCAACACATGCTCAGCAGTACCTCTACTTCTTTCTATGATATGGTCATTATTGAAGAACGTGTTGAAACTTGTATTAAGGGTGGAACGATCCAAGGTGTCCCTAACAATGCCAATAACAATACTGGCATTGGTAGAAATCCATTTTCTAGTTTCGTCAAGAAGAAAGAGGGTGAGACTAGTGCTATCACCATCAACCAAGGAAAAGCTCCTACATATCCTCAATACCAATTTACTTATTTTCCAACACCTGCAATTATTCCTAATCAATTTGTTCCTTAAGTGTATGCTGCTACAACTCCAGCACCTTGGATAGCCCAACAACGGCCTTTCACTCCTCAACCACCGTATCTTCCACGACATCAATTTGCACCACCTCCGAATTATCAACAACATAATCAATAACTTTAAGGTCTAAGAGCACCACAAAGACAAAGAGCGCCTGGAAGAAGATTTGATCCCATTCCTATGTCCTATGCTCAACTTCTCCCTCAGTTACTGGCCAATTAGTTGGTTCAACTACGTGAACTTGGTCCACCACCAAATCCTCTCCCCAAGGGGTATGAAATTAATGCTCATTGTGAGTTTCATTCTGGAGCCCCAGGCCACACACTTGAGAATTGTAGAGCATTCAAATGTAAAGTTTAAGACCTCCTCGATGCAAATGCCATAAATTTCAACCCTGTTGGTCCCAATACTCAGAATAATCCCATGCCTCCTCACCCAGGGGCAGCAGTCAATGTTGTTGAAGAAAGTAATGGATAGACTCTGGTAACCAAGGTTGACGAGATCAAGATGTCGTTAGGAATTGTTAAAGAACATTTGTTGGAGCACGAGGTGCTGCAAGAACTCCATGATTTTTTCTTAACATGTTCGTCTAAACCCGAAGAGTGTACTAGTTTGAAGACGATTATCCAACAACTAATGGATGAAGGTGTCCTACAGGTAGAGAAGATATTTCGAGAAGTAGAGATTGATGTCTTGGAAATTCCTTATTATCCTAGAAGCATCTCAGTAAACCCGGGTACCCCATTGACAATTCAGACTCCTACTACCCCATTAATGATTCAAGCTCCAGTTACCACACGACAACTCAAACTCCTATTCCTCCTCTTGGTAACAACTCGAAGGTAGTTCCATGGGAGTATAATGTGGTCTATATTCTTGGGAAGAAATACGAGTGTCCTCCAGTGGCTGACAAGAGTATTACCAACGTTACAGGAACCAATAACATGACTCGTAGTGGCAGGATTTTTTCTCCCCCGCAACTGCCTCCTAAAGAAACTAACAGTGATTCTCTGGATAAGGCTAGGAGCAAGCAAGTGATTGATAACCAGCCCGAACCTTCAGGAAGACAAGAAGAAGAGCATCTTTTGAGGATTCTTAAGCGAAGTGATTACAAAGTGGTGGACCAACTCAACCAGACGCCGTCCAAGATCTCCATCTTGTCTCTTCTCTTGTGTTCGGAGACCCATCGTAATGTTTTACTGAAGGTTTTGTGTTTCACCAATGTTACTCAAGACATTTCTATGGCCCGGTTTGAAGGGATCGTAACCAATATTGCTGTAGGAAATTGTTTGGGTTTCTGTGATGATGAGCTCCCAGTTGAAGGCAGAGCTCACAACAAAGCATTGCACGTTTCCATGAAGTGTTTGGATACAATTTTATCTCGAGTTTTGGTAGATATGGGTTCTTCACTCAATATGCTGCCTAAGGTTACTCTATTTAAGCTAAATATGGACGGGGTAATGATGAGGCCTTCCACCCTAATTATTCGAGCATTTGATGGTTGAAGGAGATATGTGGAGGGAGAAGTGGACTTTCCTATCAAGATTGGTCCCCACACTTTCTATCTGTCATTCTATGTTATGGACATTCGTCCATTCTATACTTGCGATTTGGGTCGTCCATGGATCCATGTAGCAGCAGCTGTGACATCTACTATCCATCAACTCCCGAAGTTCATTAGGGATGACAAAGTTGTTTGTGGAGAGGAAGATATAGTGATTAACAATCTGACAACCTACCATTATGTGGAAGTGGATGGATAGGTGCAGGAGTTTCCCTTTCAAGATCTGAAGATTATTACTATTGACAAGTTCCCAATCATGGAAGGTAAGAAGTCTGAAGCACCCATGGTCTCTTTGAAGGATGCCAAACGCCTCATAGAAGTTAGATCTCCCCATGATGGTTGGGGCAAATTGATTGAAGTACCTGAGAAGAAAGATCGATATGGTCTTGGATATTAGCTGTCGTCCTCCATGAAATCTAGTATGGTTCCTCTCAAAGGAAAGCAGGTTCCCCCAATTTCTGAAGTGTTCATCAGTGCTGGTACCAACAAAGAAGGACAAGTTCTCAAAACAGATGATGAAGGTGACGATGAAGATGTTTCCAGATTTATCTATCAGATTGTGCCTGACCAGGAGCTCAGCAATTGGACTGCCATGGACATCCCTGAAGTTGTTTTCCTTGATGTGTAATTTTTTGTTTCCATTAAGTCATATGCCCTACCCAACGCATAGAGACAACTTGTAGAAGGGGTCCCTTATCTTTCAATCTCCATTTAAAATTTAATGAAAATTTCACTTTCGCATACAATTTTGTTCCTTGTCTTTCCTTTTACTTTTACTTTTCAAAATAAAAATGGAAATACTTTTCTTTTCATATTCTAAATATTTTCTTGAACTTTCTAAAATAAAACATAAAATCATCAATCATGCAGATCTGTCTCGAATTCCATCAGAAATGATAGTGCTATGGTTCCTTATATCTCTGAGAATTCAGTTGACCATGCTGACGAAGATAGTGGGGAAGATTGTGAAGTCCCTGAAGAACTAGCCAGACTCTTGAGATAGGAAGAGAAGGTTATCCATCCATATCAAGAAGAAATATAAGTTATCAATCTCGGTACTGAAGAGGTAAAGAGAGAAGTCAAGATAGGTGCCGCCTTGAAAAGTGAAGAAAAGAAGGGGTTAATCGAGTTACTTCGAGAGTATGCTGACATCTTTGCCTGGTCGTATAAAGACATGCCTGGTTTAGATACTGATATAGTGATGCACATATTGCCACTCAAGCCAGAATGTCCTCCTATAAAGCAGAAGCTGAGAAGGACCAGACCCGAAATGGCTTTGAAGATCAAAGAAGAAGTTTAGAAACAACTTGATATAGGCTTCCTATCTGTGATAAATTATCCGCATTTGATTTCTAACATTGTTCCTATACCTAAGAAAGATGGTAGGTACATATGTGTGTAGATATTACCCTTATTGTATCTTTCTTAAGGTCGTTGGTCGTCCGTAGATCTTACCTTCGTGTTATCATTGTTAAGGTTGTAGATCGTCTGTAGATCTTACCTTCGCTTTATCCTATCTTTGGTCGTAAGTGGTCCGTAAATCTTACCCTTGCACTATCTTTTCTAGGGCCGTAAGTCGTTCATAGATCTTACCCTCGTTTTATCTTTTCTGAGGTCATAGGTCGCTCGTAGATCTTACCTTCACTTCATCTTTTTTAAGGTCTTAGGTCGCTCGTAGATCTTACCTTCATTTTATCTTTTTTAAGGTCGTAGGTCGCTCGTAGATCTTACCTTCATGTTATCTTTTTTAAGGTCGTAGGTAATTCGTAGATCTTACCTTCGCGTCATCATTTTTAAGGCCCTACGTCATCTGTAGATCTTACCCTCATTTTAACTTTCTTAGGGTTGTAGGTTGTTTGTAGATCTTACCTTCATGTTATCATTCTTAAGGTTGTAGATCGTCCGAAGATCTTACCTTCGCTTTATCCTATCTTGGGTCGTAGGTCTTCCGTAGAACTTACCCTCGCTATCTTTTCTAGGGTCATAAGTCATCTATAGATCTTGCCCTCATGTCATCTTTTCTTGGGTCCTATGTTGCTCATCGGTCTTACCCTCGTGATATCCTTTCTCTCGAGTCATAGATTATACGGCGATTTTTACCCGTTGTCTTTACCTTCCTTCTTGGGTCGTGAATCCCCCACGATAGATTCTCTGCTGTCGTTGAGTTCTACCCATCGTCTTTAAGTTATCATTTTGTCAATAATCCTTCTTTCAGTCGCCACGACATCGTCAACCATATCTTTTCAGTCACTTTAACACCCACTTCCATGAGGACCTTGTATTGGCACCATTACCCCATTATGAGCTATCATTAATCAACCCCATTTATCCGTCATGACCGGTTCATCATAAAATATAATTTTCTTTCCCCAGCAGACATCACAAATAAATAACACTCACACCATCTCTTCAGGACAAATTTCAGGTCCTGGTATTTAATCAACTTCTACCTTGAACTTTCGAACGGCTGACGCCAATCTCACCTTCAGGTTTAAGACGATTAAATAGGGGCAGTTGTCGTATCCCAAATTTTCCCTACCTTTTACTGGTGTCTAGTTTATACTTTACATCCCATTTCCATCATTTTCACTAAGTCGTTCGCATATCATGCATCTTAGGGAATCAGGCACTTTAGTTTAAAGCATTAGGGTTGTGCCATCCTTCTGTCTAATTTGTGGTTTGAAGTTTCTTCATCAGATTAAAGGTTGTTTCATTTGGTCCTTGAGCAGTGGATTGTGGAATGAAGTGCTGAGGTATCATGGGTTTCCTTCTTCGTCAATTCACAGGGATATTCTTCAAAGTCCTGGATTAGGGTTTCGAATATCTTCAACACTTCGAGATCTTTCTTCATCAATGTCCACCATCATATTTGAGCCTGTTAAATATTTCAAAATTGCGGTCAAGGGTTTGTGACTAATATTGCAAGTGTTTGAGCCATGAAACAAGAGATGATGTTGCTAACTCGTATGATAATCAAGGCATGTTTTTTTTGCTCTAGTTACAAGTTACTCATTGTTTGGATATCAAGGTTAAGGTTCTTATTGAGAGTGAAAGTTTGATTTGGACACGATATGAAGATTGAGGATTGGAAGACAAGGCACATGGTTTACTTGAAATACAAGTTACAAAGGTTATCTGTGATTTCTTGAAGTTCAAGTTACAAAGGCAAGATATATCATTCAAACCATTCAAGAAGGAATTTCAATCACAATTTGAGATTCAAATGTTATTCAAGTTTTAGCCAAAGTCCAAGACTTATCCAATTTCCATACAACAATTTCATCATTCAAAGAAATGTCATTCAAGTTTTATATTTGTGGGCAATTTACAAGGTAAGTTACAAATTTGTTTCGCACAAGTTACAGATGTTTTTTTACAAAAAAGAAACAAATATTGGTTCTTCAAGTTTCTTTGCTTCATCTTCAAGCAACTCGTCCTCATTCCTTTCCATGACTTTTTCTTCACCTTTCAACCATGCTTTTGCCATCCAATTCTTATTTGCTCATGAAACAAGAAAGAGAAATTTTTTAGCAAACATTAATATGTGAATATAATTCCAAACAAGAACTAATTGTTAAAAGGAAATTTGTATTTCAATATTAGGGTTTGTATTTGGAATCAGAAATTAAAAGGGTTTGTTTTCAATGATGGGCTATCTTCTCCTATTTTGCAAATCACAAAAGATTGGGTTTCGATTCACAAAAGGAAAATAAATTTACAAACAATTTTTCTGCAAAACTAGTAAAAAGCAAAGGCAGACCTGCAGCAAAGCACAAAACTACCAAATAGCTAGCAGCAACATCAAAAAACAGTCACATCAACAAATTGCCAAACAATGCAACAAATATAAAATAGTCACAACAAACCCAAAGAAGCTAACAACAGCTGCTGCAAACAAAACCAACAAACAACAGGCAGCCTGAAATCAAACAATAGGACAACAACCCAAAGCGGAAAAACTGCAACATAAAAGGCAAAACATCAGCCCAAAACAGACATACAAAAACAGAAGGCAACAACACAAAAACCATAAACAACCGAAAATATAAGATAGCAACAATTCACAAGACAATGTAAGCTATCAATAGCTCACAAAACGCTATTGTATCATCATGTTCCTAAAAGTACAAACCCTTCAGGAAATTATAGGAAAAGCGGAATAGCTTTACATCATAGAAAGACAAAGAGGAAAATAATAGGGTTTAGAAAGATGTCATCTAACCATAACCAGCCAAAAAACTACACCTCAACTGTCAAAAACTGTCCAACAGAATAAGCCAACACAACATGCCAAATTGTATAAAACTGTCCAACAGAATAAGCCAAACTTGCTACCCGTAAATCTGCCCACAATCTGCTGCAAAACAGTCAAAACACCTGCTATGCTGCTATGCTATCCATACACCAAATTGACTAAATACAGAACCTGCATCTAAAAAGTTTGAACCAGCATACCAAAATAGTTCAACTATCCATATTTCCCTCCGAAATCACAGTTGATTTTCATCTATAAAAAAAGTTTCATAGTAGAATGATTCCATACAAAAACCACACAATGCTCTCTTTGCAATATGCAAAAACACATAACACAAAGAAACATGGATAAACGAGAAAGATAGCAGGAAAAACACAATGCAAAAATCCTTAATTTAACCTGTAAGCTCGACTCTGCAACATCAAAAATGTATCCCATATTTGCATTCTTCTTCTCGAGTAAACCCTAAACCAAACCCAAAAACTGACCAACAACCTTAACACACCAGGAAGATCACCTCCAATGCCTCTATGCTGAAACTCTATGCAAAATAAGTTCTTTGTATAAAACCCTACATCAACATCACTCCAAATACCTCACAACCTTAACCCAAATCTGCATATTCCAAGTACCATGTAACTGCAATTCTGCTCAAACCCTGATACACAACCAAAACCGCAGCCCTGCAATACAGAAACAACAACATTTGAACTGGTTCATCATTTCGAACAGACTTAACAAAACCACAACTTCAATAACAAATTTCGGAAACGTAGAAAAATAGAGAAGAAATAAAAGCAGAAATACCTGGTCTTTGGGCTCGATCTCCGTCGAAATTCACTGTCACCTTCGTCGTCAAAGTAGGTTATGTGTTATCTTTAACTCATTTTCTTGATACCATGATATAAGTTTCAGTGTGCAAAGTTGTTTTCCCATACTGGTATCTTGAGTTTGTTCACCGTTAGCGTCTAATTTCATATTTAGGGTTTAATATCTTTTACTACGAGATGTAGATTTAGAGAGTTTTGTAGAATCAGAAGAAGCTATAACATGTTTAAGAGAATAAATAATGTGATAGAGATCGAAAAATGAAAGGACATAGAACTCGAGAGATTAAAGAGAATGAGGATTTGTTGTTGTATTTTCGTTAACCAGAAGAATAAAGGGAGGGCGGTAAGATAAGTGAAAAACAGGATGATGAACATAGAAAGATTTTGTTGGCTCATTTGGATTGAATAGTGAGAAGAGATACCAAGAGTTATTCAGGAGAGAGGAAGGGATCATCGTTTTTTTCTTTTTTGGTTCGAGAAGCCGCTCAAGAAACCTGAGTTTTTAGGATTTTTTATGCAACCCACGCATTAGTGTGAGGGAGTTGGACCCGGGTCCGGCCCAACCCAGTCTGATGCAGGCCCCCATTAGTTTTTTATTTTATTTTTTATTTCTATATTAGTATTAGTTTGTTGGGCTTAAGCTGCCTAATGAATTTCTCTCTTTCTAGCCCAATAACGAAACTTACAGCATAACCCCATTTTGTTGTTTTCTTTATTCCTATTGTTTTATACATATCTTGTCTTAATGATTTTATATTAGTTTCTTGGTTTTATTTTTCACATGATAAAAATAACGAAATATATTTAGACTTAATTTTAATTTTCTCTTAATATTTTCTTTATAAAAAAATACAAAAAATGTATAGATTTAATTTTAATTTTCTTTTATTACTTTCTTTACTTAAAACAAATCGCCAAATTATGTTTAGGATTAAGTTTAATTTTCTTTTAATATTTTCTTAAATATAAAAATACAAAATTTGATTACTTCTTCTTATAACTTATTAAACTAATTTTTATTTTTATTAGTCATTTAGAATAGTTAATTTTATAGATAATTTAGTTAGTTTGTTGATTAATTTTCGATTTGGTTGTATTACTTGTTTAACTGGATTATTAATCGAACTTTCGATCCGATTCATCCCCATTCATAAAACTTGTACCCCATCCTCGTATAGTTTGTAATAGTTTAGAATTTTGTTTCTCTGCTATTTTCTTTACATGTTAAAATTGCTAATGATACATGTTTTTTCCAAATTAGAACACTTGGCCTCCTCTTGGGCTCATCCTCAATGAAAAGGTATCCACTTACAAATGCACACTTACACACATTTCATAGCTTGGTCCTGGGCTTTCTTACAGTGACAACTATTCGATCGATTGTTTCAATTGGTCGTTTATAATACAAGCAACACGCTAGTCCCACTTTCTAGGAGCATGCATATGGCCACCTTGTATGGGCTTTTGATTTTTATCTTATCCATTGAAACAACTCCTCTCCCCTTGATTTAAATATCAAGCATCTTCTTAAAGGGTCTCATGGTTGAGTTTAGGCATGGCCATTCTCACGAGGTTAATCAACTTTTGCCCTTCGTTAATTATAACCCGAATCAACCACTTTAGTCCATATACCAAGTGTTTCCATGCACAAAGGGTCTCATAGTTGAGGGTAAGAGCACCTACTTTCACGAGATTAATCAAGTATACCCCCTTGGTTAATTATAACCCGATTCAATCCCCGTACACCAAACATTCCATTTACACCTTCCATGATACTACTGATCTTGTCGTTACTTTTTCTATGATCACCATACGCTATCACTTTTCACAAACACCATCTCCTTTTTACTTATGACATACTCCCTTAGGATGATAGCTTCCTTTTATTTAGGATTTGAACTAATTAGACCTTAGGTTGAAACCTATACATGACAACATTAGGGTTTTTCTAGTCTCCCACTTAAAACATTTTCTTCTTTTGTAACTAAAACTTATCTTTCACAAATCAAAAATCCAAAAACATTTAACCATTACTTGAATTCATTTTAAAACCCACAAAACACTCAACCAATCAAAACTCCCCAAAAGGGCATGTTATCTTCATTCTACCGCGATACAGGACGTGCCTATTGCTATAATACGCGTGTTAACGTCGCCCATTAAATAAACACCAATAAACCAACATTTTCTAGAGGAACAACGGTGTTGTGATTCCTTCACTGGATACGTAGGGAAAGAGTTGCGAGACCCTCACGAACGCAATAATAAAAAACCATTTTCTCCCCCCTTAAAAAGTATAGTTATAGATAAACACACCCTTAGAAGCAAACAAACAAAATGGATCCCGTTGATTACAACAAATATGATGGGTGCTAATACCTTCCTCTCGCATAATCGACCCCCTTACCCTTTCTCTTGGTCGTAAGACCATCTTATCCATTCTCTTGTGGTTTTCTCGATATTTGCCCTTCCTTCTGAATAAATAAAGTTCGGTGGCGGCTCTGAGTTTTTTGTCGGTAGCTTCAGTATCAAATTACATTAACTAATGAAATTGCACCTAATCCTCATCAAGGTTCCCCAATTCGATACATTTCAACATTATTCGACATCAATCAACATAAACAACGTTTGGGGTTTTTAATTTTGGTGAAATGAAAAAATGTGTGTAATTGTGTTTGAGATTGGAGATTTGAATATTTATTTTTGGCCCCAAACTTGAAATTTGAACTGATATCATGCGTTGACAACACAAAACATATGAGGAAATGAAAATTGGCACGAAATCCCGACGCAGGACCAACAACAAAAATGTCGATGAAGAAAATTGTGACGTGGTGCTGAAAGAATCGTCTTGATACGTTAAAAATTGAATGAGTTGGATAACTCTAAGCAGAGAGAACTTAGTGTAAAAATTCACAATCCATAATTTTAACAGCTTTTTCAGTGAACGACGCGTGAACAAACCACAAGCTCATGATGTTCGGTGCAAAATCTCAATGCGATCCCTGAAGCAAAAATGTCGGAGATAAAGATTGTGACATCGTGCCGAAAGAATCGCCCTTATACGATAAAAATTGAACATGTTATGATTTTTGAATGGCGAGAAATACTGGACTTATTTCACTGTTTTGAGTAATTTCAGCTTATTTCTATGCTCACTTTCGGATGCGAGCCATGAATCGAAGTCTTCGAAGCATTATTTGAACTCGGGCTCTGAAGAAAAGTTGAAGCTTACAATATTTATGAATTCACGCTTCAAGAATAGTTCCAATACAATAAAAATTGAGAAAGTTATGATTTTTATAATATCGAAAAAACAGTCCATTAGAAAACCACTTTTGCATGCAATTTTCTCTGGTAATTCGCACTTTTGGAAATCTTCTGCAAAAAATTAGCTTCTGGCCCTAACATATGGATTGAAGTTAAATCAAGACAGATTTTTATCCCAAAGAAGCACTCAAAAACCTTAAATCGGGTGAAAGTTATGATTTTTTGAACATCCGAAAAGTATTGGTTCAACACTATATTTTCACTGTTTTTTCACAGTATAGCTTCTGAGTACTCGCACATTCAAAGATCTTCCTCAATGAATTAGCTTCCGAGCCGAACATGAAAGTTGAAGGAAATAACAAGATGATTCAAATTCTCTAAGTGGAACTCAAAGATGATATACTAGTCAGAAGTTACAAATTTTTTAGCATCCGAAAACCAGAGAAATGGTAAATTCACCGTAAAGCGCATTTCAAGTATTTTGCGCTTTAGAGAATATTCCTCACAAAATTAGCCTTCGACATGAACAAATGAAATAAAGAAGACCTCAAGACGGTTCTATTGAATGAAGAATCATTCCCAAACCAATTTGTGATCTCAAGTTGTGAATTTATGAGCTTGAAACGCACCATATTGAGTTTCTGTCTACAGTGTCTCAAATCAAATGAAACACTCGACTTTCTGCACAATTATAAGAGTGAACTGATAAGAGCCTAACATGATGATGTATTTCTTGGCGGTTGATTGGATAGCTTGGCAATCGTGAAAAGTGCATTTAAAATTTGCAAAACCTTGAGTTCTGCTTCACAGTGCTGCTTAGCGAACAATCAATTTCGCAACTCTTTCTTGCAGAGAAATGACCTGATTCCATGAGTATAAACCCAATGACATGTATATATGCATGTGATGATGAAGTATAAGCCAACTAGGGTTAAAATGAAGAGGGAGAATTTTAGGGTGCAACAGCTTCCCCTATTCAATCTTCTTTAACCAGAGGGTGAAATTGGTAAATTCCCTTCGAATAATCAAGGTGAAAGAGGATTGAATACTTAATAGAACTGTAAAATTTGCACTATGAATTCAGTCGGGTATTATTATATTTTTGGTTTTCTGTATTTTCTTTTTTTTTTTGCTTTTTGGTGAACATGGGTTATCAAGAAATGTATGTAGGGTCAAGATCAGACACAAAAAGAGAAATCAAGTATACATACCCGCCTAGAATTGGACACATATAATAAGAGACCTGAATAAAACGACCTCTAACCAACATCCTTTAAAAAGCACATTGGACAACAACGAAACTTTAACAAACAAAATAGACGTCGGGTGAAGGCGACCTTAACAACAAAAGAGAATGCCGGGTGAAGGTGAACCTTAGCCGCAGAAGAGCAAGCCAGGTGAAGGAGAAACATGTCAACAGGAGAGTAAGCTAGCTGAAGGCAAAACTAACAAAAGGCAAGAACGCCATGCGAAGGCGAAACTTAACAAACCAAAAGAACGTTGGGTGAAGGTGAAACCAACATGGGAAAAGATTATCGGGTGAAGGCAAACTCAACAACAAAAAGAAACGTCGGGTGAAGGCGAAACTTATCAAAAGGAGTGTACGTCGGGTTAAGGTAGACTTAACACGCGAAAAGAACGTCGGGTGAGATGCAGCATGCCCATGACAAATAGTTGTCAATCTCTTCTCCTCAATTATATTCAACTGATCAAGTTTATTCTGAACCCATTCAGCTTCATCCAATTTTACGAATGTCATTATCCTTAAAGAAGGAATCTCTAATTCCACAGGAAGGACTGCTTCCATGCCGTATACCAGAGAGAATGGGGTTTCCCAAGTTGAAGTGCACACAGAAGTGAGATAACCATGCAAAGCAAATGGCAATATCTCATGCTAGTTTTTATAGGTAACACCCATCTTCTACATAATCTTCTTAATATTCTTGTTTGCTTCTCCGACAACATCATTCATCTTTGGGCGGTATGGAGAAGAATTGTGATGCTTTATCTTGAAGCTTTCGCACAACTCTTTCATCATCTTATTGTTGATATTTGACCCATTGTCAGTAATGATCTTTTCAAGAGTCTCATAACGACAAATGATATTCTTCTTGATGAAATGAGTGACCACTTGTTTAGTGACATTGGCATAAGATGCTGCTTCGACCCACTTGGTGAAGTAATCAATAGCAAAAGAAAGCTCTATACTCTACTCTTTATTTTCCATTTATATCTTGAGACTATCAGCTTTAGCCTGATTGTAGACTTCCAAAGGGATAAAATTTGACATATTCAGAATAGACCGTTGACTAGACGATTCAGGAGGAAGATATTGATTGACAGCTGCATCTGGTACTGACTGAACATCTGCTAACAGTTCAAAAATGGGTTGTGAATATAAAGGCACTTCCTCTTGAAAGGCAACAACATCACCTTTGCTCAATTTTTTGACCCATTACACATATGGATAGAGAGCTAAGCACCATTTCTGACCAATGAAAGTTATTCATCTCTTGTAAACTTGACCACGAGCAAGTTTTATTCTTACTAACAAGATAGGATTATCATCTTTACCAAAATAAATGGTTTCTTCCACTTCGTGATCGGTAGGCTTATCTGTGATAATGTTACCCTAGATAACATTGTGCTAAGATGGGATTATAATTGATACAACCTTTCATCCCCATGAGTGAAATGTTGGAAAATCCTCCACAACTTGCAATGATTTCTCTTACGCCTCTTATGTTGTTCTAGATGAAATCATAAGAAGTAAGGGTCATAATCCTTCGAGACCAAAAGAAAGTATTTGCGGAGTCGACAAATGGACCTCTCGTGGGCATATGCAACATAAACCTTTTATACATGTCGGGAATGAATGACATCATAAGTGTTGGTAAGAATCGTCAGAATCGGGTTTCCATTCATGAAAACTCAAATTGCTGATAATTCTATGAAATTCTCTTCATTGGGCAAGATGACAATACCATAAATCATGGCGGCCAAAAGTGCATTGAACACGACCCAAATTTTGTTTCCTACAAACTCTTTATCTTTGGTTATAAGAAACTCTATATGAAAACCAAATGTGTTTCTCTTTTCTGTCCAATTGCTTTTTACATCGCTAAGGTTCAAATAAAGAGCCTTAGCGATAGCGGTAGAAATGTTGAGACTAAGCCATTGGATTTACTTGGCTCGCACAAATCAAAATAAAAACTGCCACCGCGCTTTTTTGTTTCCAAATGAATGGGAAAAGAGCGAATAACCTAAAAAAAGGAAGAGAATCTAAGTTCGGGGGTTGGTTATGCAAAGAGAATGTATTAGCACCCTAAAAATCTATGGTACTCTAAAAAACTTTTTGAAAATTTGTGCATTTTGGCTATAAGTGTTGTATACGAAAATAGATTGTGGGGATGAGAAAAGAAGTATTTTTTTACAATTTTTGCACCCACCGCGGTTGTGAACCTTTAGTGCCTACGTACCACCTTCTGTGTAATAGGGGATCAGGGTAATCGTAGTTCACCTTTAAAAATTTTAAAACACAAGTGTGTTGGTTAATTTTAAGAGACGAGGCATCATCGTCTTATCCGAGTAGAAGAACATACTTACTACCCACGATTATGAGAAAGGTGAATTTGAATCATCTCAAAATAGAGGATATAGCTTGGATTTTAAAATCAACAAAGCCTCGCTCAACACCCAAGTGGACAATATATTACTTCACTACATATCATAGAAGTATAGTAGCACGCATCACTACAATGATTGACAAGAGTCTAATCTTTTGAGAAAAAGTTTTAAGATAAAAAAGCCAAAATGGCAAAGATGGTTTGAATGAGATTGATTGACTTTTAATCTTCTCACAAAAAAATGTCAAAGTATTATTAAGTTGATTAAAATTTAATTAAGAAAACATTTTTGAAAATGCATGGACCTAAGTCCAAGTTTATTGTGAAAGTTGTTCAAGTTTAGAAAACAAAAATAGTTTTGAAAAGGATGAGAATTATACATTGATTCATTGTGTCAAGTGTTGGCTTCTTTTTTGTTAGACGACTCTTTTCTCTAGATTTTACCTTATGTTTTAGGGTAGTTCCTTCATCTCCTCCCATCTTCTTTAATTTCAAAAAAACAAGCAAAGACATAAACCTCTTAAGGAAACCAAGCTTCAAATGTATTAAGTCTTCACAAAAATTGGGCAGAGTAACGACTGTATACAGATAAATTTCCATCACAGACAAAGCATATAATCAGAATAACCTTCACACAAAGAAAATAAACAACCTAATGTCTTGGGGGTGAACCCCAAGAACTCCAGACAAAATAACAATAGAAGTCACAAGGTCTCAAGGAAGGTCAATGTCTCTACTCCTAAGTCCAATTAATCCATAACTCCAAAATACCAATGATAGTAATTGTTGTACCCTAAAATTTTCCCTCTCATTTATCAAATATTTTCTCACAAAGATCTCTCTTGATTCAAAACTACAGTAGGGTTCATTAGCTCAAGACACCTCCTCAAGCACTGATGACCAAAATTAGGGTTTGAGATTGCACAAGTATATTTGAACTTTCATTGCTTCATATGATTTTCATGGATAATTATGGACTCCTAAGATTTCTCATGTCATGTTTCAAGCCATGGATCACACTTTTGCTCAGTCAATTGAGCAGTTGACCTAAAAATCTGTTGTATTGGGGAAAAAGTCAACTATGGCCAATTTACAGTCAAACTTCATAATTTTTGATCCACATCAATATTATAAACTAATATGTATTATTTGATCAAGTTTGGACCACAATTTCCCAAGAAATTCGATCAAATCATAAAAAAGGCAAAATGGTCAAAATTAAGGTTTTGACTGAGAAAGGGCAATTTCTGATTTTTGACCTAGCAAATGGTCAATTGGTTTGAAGCATGATTTCAAGAGTTCAATTGAATCATTTTGACCTAATGGCATGACCTAAAACATTTCTCAAGATCAATTGGATTGATAGTGAATTTCCAGTCAACTAATCAAAAGTCAAGTGTACACTGAAAAGTCAAACTTTAACTTTTTGATCAAAATTCAATGTCAAAGATCACAATTCATCAAAAATGTTAAAATATGAAACTTATTCATCAAGAAATAAAAAATTCAAGATTTCATTATGAAAAGTCAAAGTTTTCTAACTAAGAAATTTTTCTAAGTGTTTAAACTTCATGTTTTTTTCTCAAGTTTTGGGCCAATTTTTCACCATGATGCAAGAGGATTCAGAAGAAACTTTCAACATGAAAGTTGTATATCTCCATGATATCTACAACATTGCTTTACACAACTTCTACTAAAAATGCTTGGATCTTAAGTTATTAATTCATAAAGTCGTGGTCTTGAAATTGGACACTTAGTGAAATTTTGCCCTAGTTTTGGTCAGGATTTTGACCTAACTTCATGACACTTTTTCATATAGTTCCAAGGGGAACTTTGAAAAGTGATTAAAAGATGGAGTTTAGAGCACATTAAAAGATTTCTAAAATGTCTAATAACTCCTTGAGATCATTCTTGAGTAGGGAGAATCAAAGAGATGAAGTTAGTGTTTTCACACTTGAAATACAAGTCATTTTGTGATGAACAAGGTTCAAATTTCAAACCTATGTTGCATAACTTCTACTTTATAAGCCTCAAAATTGTTAGGCACTCCATATTTAATTGCTTGCACAACTGTTAGAGGTCTCAATTCAAGCATTCATTGCAAGGCCATGCATTATATCCATTTTGGGAAGAAAGTGCACAATGTCATTTTGATAAAGTAACTTTTACACAAAACTTGTTCTTGAGCCTTGCAATTGCTTTCTTCTATTCATAAAAGTCCCATAACTCAAGAGAAGCTTGTCTAGACACTTACAATCACTCAGCCCATGCTTGTACTTCCTCTTGAAACTTGTTTTCCCAATTTTCTTGAAAATCAAGTAACATAGCAATTAGCTTGTAACTTGTACTTATGACTCTCCAAAGCACTCAAGCTTTTTGCATATACATACACAAGTATTTTGTCACAAATCCCATGCATGCTTAACCCCTGAAAACACAAGAACACATATTAGCATCTCACACTTCCATTGTTGCAGAATTTGGCCAAAAATCCAAAAACCAAAAACTACTCGTGCGTTTCTTGGCTTTTGTCTTCCAAAAGCTTCTAAACATCATTTAGAAGTCATCCCTTACATTGTTACAGTTCGGTAACACCATCTTCCTCCATTTCCAAGTCCAAAAATAGATCACTGCAAGTGGACTTCTCCAGACCATTTCATCCACTCTCCAACCAAGCTAATCATTCCATTAGCTTCCT
This sequence comes from Vicia faba, assembly GCA_948472305.1. Classification (NCBI taxonomy): domain Eukaryota; kingdom Viridiplantae; phylum Streptophyta; class Magnoliopsida; order Fabales; family Fabaceae; genus Vicia; species Vicia faba. The sequence goes on from OX451740.1 coordinate 1,183,820,944, forward strand.
GGGACTTCAATGGAGCTATACTGATCATCACAACACCTTGAGGAGTGCTCATTTGTAGAACACGATTTCTAGTTTTGAGGTAAGTTATCTCAACTTTGAACTCTTCATACAAGCATCATTAATGGTTTATTTGTGAATGAAAAATGTAGATATCGTTGCTCTAAAGCTAACCATGTCCATAGTTTTCATTTATGTTGCTTGAGCTTACAGAATTTTTAGTTTGAAGTTTCTGAAATTTTTAGGGTTCAAATTAGGGCCATTAAAATTCATGTTTGTCTTTGATTTATAATTTTATTGCTTTGCATTTCTGAAATCGTGAGGAAAATTGCCATAAGTATCCTGTTTACATTTTTCATTTTGGTTAAGAATTGAATAAGATACAGAGGTTTAGGCTAGGCGTGAGGTTGAAGTTGAAGTTGCCTTTAGGAACATGTTTGCCATATATATTTATGGTTTGATATTAATAAACGGATGTATAGCCACCCCAGTGGTAGAAGCGCGCGCCTGTGACTATAGGGACCTGGGTTCGAGCCCGAGTTGTACCCTTTTTCATTTTTTCAACATTTTCCTTCTTTTTTTGTCACAAACAGGCGCCTGGGCCTAACAGCTTTGGGCCTGGCTTTTTGTTCCTTCTAATCCTTGCCTTGCTTTAGCACCCCCCGGCCAATTATTTCTTTATTTCATCTTTTTTAGTTTATTTTTACTTTTACAATTTCTTATTATTATTATTATTATTATTATTATTATTATTATTATTATTATTATTATTATTAACATTATTTTTATTTTCTTATTAATAAAAAAAATCCAAAAATATTTATTTTATTACTTTTTATACTCATATTTTATTTCTCTTTATAAAAACTAAAAAGAACAAAAAACAATTTTTCTTAATAAATTAATTTCCTTTTCTTAATTAATATTTAGATAATTATTATATTATATTATTTTCTTGTAAATTAAAATTTATTTAGAACTTAGGTTTATTTTAATTAATTAATTTTTAAACTATTTTTTTAGAAACATTTTCATAAAAAACCCTAAAAAATCTATTTTTAGTTAATTTCTTTTCTTAATTAGTTTAAGTTAATTTTATTTAATTTTCACTAATATATTTTTTTAATTAGGTTAAGACCCTTTCTTAAAAATCCAAACAAAGATCTATTCCCTTTCCATTTACATGATTGTATATTTATTCATTTTGTATATTATTTATTCAATTATCATACAAATTCAATATGGTTGTAATAGATAATTAGGTTTATTTTCTAGCAATCCCCATTTGTAATTTGTACACCCCCTTCCCACAAGTGTTGTAATAGCGTATTAATTTTAAATTCCACAATTTATCGCTTTAGATATAAATGCTAGTAATTAGGGTTTTGAATGGAAAGACTAAAACCAATCAATTAGAAAACCCTAATCAAAGATAAATCAAGCATGAAAATCAACACACTTGCACACAAGCACCCCTAGGGTAAAATCCACTTGGTTGCCTTACAAAATGGCCATATTATGCATGTGAGGTATCTTAGCAAAAACAAGCAAAAATACAAGATCATAGTCCCTCGATGACGCTATCAAAATTTGCCTTTCGAAATGATCTTAGTCCCTAAAGAAAAGTGCTAATATACCTTGCAACATTTCTAATCATGGTTATACGATGACCCACGCCCGTCCCGTTTACATCCAAAGATAGGGTTACTTACCAAATTAATGGTAAGATAACAATGTCAAAGGAGAAAGTAAATGAACATGAAAGACTTTTGAATAGGTAGAATGTTCCTAGTTACTTGCTCACTTTCAAAACAAAACATCCTTCCTATTTTCAAAACAAGCACCAACACTTTCAAAAAGCACCTTTCAAACTTGAAAACATTTTCAAAAGACCAACACTTTTTATACATTCTTACGAACGAGAATCATTACAAAGTTTTCCTAAACGATGACGCCTTTTCGAAATACTTTCAAAAAACCACACCAAGCACATTTTTCAAACAAAAGCAAGTGATCTAGAAAGTAACTAAGAGCCCATGGAAAACCATGGATAAAAAGGGTGCTAATACCTTCCCATTTCATAATCTACCCCCCGAACTCAAGAAACAATCTCAAAGGTCTTTCATGTGCTTTTTCACCTTTCCTTTTGGATAAAATAAAAGTCGGTGGCAACTCTTTCTAACCGCAACATTTGCGATAAAACCCAAAATAACCAAGTCAGTTCTCCCACCGTATCATAGAAATGGCGACTCTGTTGGGGAAAATTCTAAAAGTGGGGTTACCTTAGGATTAGATCATATTTACTTGCTTTCTTTGTTTGACTTGTGTGCTTTACATTATGGTTCTTTGTTTGGGTTTGAATCCTCTACCTGGATTTGGGATACCTTATAGGTAAGTAGTAATACATTATGGAAATTGTGCAGGGTATACCGACACGGTATAAGCAATAGCTACGTTAGTGCGACATATTTGTGGGTACTGGTAGCCCTTGAGTAGTCAAGGAGAATACGGGGCCGTTGAGTGATGTCATGAAGCACTAATGAAATTTTAGAACCTTTACTTGACCAACTTGGCCATTAGGATGTAGTGAGATGACCGACTTTGGTGCAGTCTTAAGTTGGTAGATACTCGATACTACACTCATTGAGGTTTGGTTTTTTGGGATATTTCGGTCACCATTAAAGAGGCATGTGCTGAAACAATGACCAAAGAAACAAACTAATGATATTGAGCTCCTTAGAACCCGGTTACCATTACTAGGACATGTTTGAGCCAACTAAACTTCAAGAGGGTACTTACCTATGAGACTCCATGCAAGCCTAAACCTAAGGACTTGTTTGCTTTGTTTGTATATTTTTACTTATACATAATGTTGTACCCCAAAATTTGCCCTCCCATATTCTCCAAGAAATTGCCAAGCCAAGTCACAAAATTCCCCAAGGGTTGTGCAGTCCAACAGTCTCTCATACAGTCAAAACTAGGGTTTGTGTTCTGAGCAAGAAAATGAAGTTTTCAAAGGTCCAATCAAGTCCCACATGCCTACAAAGATGGTCAAGTATCCTCATATCAAGTTTCAAGGCATTCAGCTCAAAATTGCACAGTCAAAACCCTAAATTGCACTACAGTCAACTGTAGGGGCAAAATGGTCATTTGACAGTCAAAAGTTCAAATTTTTGGTCAACATATCATTTTGAAGCCACAAACATCATTTGATCAATGCTTGATCATGATTCTCAAGATTTGGCTCAGAAATCATCAAAGATGCAAAAGTTACTATATTTGGACAACTGAAAAAGTCAACTGAAATTGACCAAGGCATAACTTTCACATGGATTATCAGAAAAATTCCATCCAAAGCTCATTTTGAAGAGAAAGACATTTCCTACAACTCATCTTCATACTTCAAGTCCAAGAAATGCTCTCACAAAAAGGTATCAATTTCAACATTATAGGTCATTTTCAAAAGTCAACAAAAAGGGACTTTAGGTCAAAGGCCATAACTTGCGATTGGTAAATCAAAATGACATGGGACCAAAGGCATTGGTTAAAGGACTCAAAGACCTTTCCAAAATGTCCAAGAACATGAGAAAAGATTAAAAATTGAGCAAGTTATGCCTTGTGGAAGTTGGGAAATTTTTGGATATTTTGAAAAGTCAACTTTACTTCAAATGACCTAAAATTGCTAATGGGCCCATTTTTCTTCCATGATTCATCATTCCAAGCATATGCACGACTACTTGGCCCAAAGGGAAGTATTTTCTCATTTTTTATTTATTTATTTGAATTTTTATTTATATTAATTCAATTAAATCAATTAAATATGTGAAAAATATCTAAATGAACCAAACAAATCTTTTTGTGCACATTCTAGACTCAATATTTCGTGCATAGGTTAATATGGCAAGATTTGGTTGATTTGAGCATGATTGAACAAAAATGCACATGAAAAGATATGGAAAAGATCCTTAAGAAATCAAATATTGAAAACCATTATGGCCATGGATTTTATGCAATTTTATTAACCTAATATGCTCACTACATAACCAGGAATCAAACCCTAATGCTAGGACACAAAAAGCTGCGCAGAAAAGCCATTGTGAAACTTGAAAATTTTCTCCATAAACTCAAAACTGAAAACAACTTTTCAGGAGGATTCAAGCTCTAATTCCTATTCCATTGGCTTCCTGAAGCTTCACTGATCACGTTCCAATCATTAGCATCCATTCAAACCCCAGGAATTGGTAACGAGAACCTCAACTGTGTCAAGAAATTTTTAGAATCGTTCATCATGATTTGTGCATAATTTGCAATTTTTGTTTATTGATTCATGTTTGTTATGAGTTTCTGAGACTAACCATCATGTTTAATTGAGTTTTCATGCGCCATATACAGATTTGCCATTGTTATATTCTAGGGTTTTACAAGCTTTGATTTGGGCATTTCATAATGCTGTAAAATTGAGACTCGTCAGTACCATAAACAAAACCAGCGCGATTGGACGATCAATATACAACCCTCGCGCCTAATTTATGTTCAATGAGGGCCTAATCGCTATTATGGAATGTGGCTTATTTTGAGGGGGTTCAAAACCCCCGCTAACCTTTCTCTATTTTTTCAGGCAAAACGAAGCCATGGGGAAGATGATGAAGTGGCGTGTATTGGTTGGACAATTTGAATTTTTCGCGCTTTGAACCACTGATGCGTTATTTCATATTATATTATTCATTGTATATTTATTTAACAAACGCGTGGTAGTGGTCTAGTGGCAATGAGGTGTATTGGCAATCCACATGACCTGGGTTCGAGACCCAGGTCCTTACTTTCCTTCATATTTTTCTTCATAAAATGCTCCCATGCAGCTTCAGTGCTATGGTTCACCATATGCCATCATAATCCAAGCGTACACGCATCCAAGAGATTCAAATCAAAGGCGCAGGATTGAAGAACATGCTATGCCCAGGTCAACGTTGATGCATGCAAGCTATGAAAGTCAATGAAGGCCAGCTCCTTAATGGGCCAGATTGCTGAGTCCATACCTCACAATTGGGGCCTGAACCCCCCCTGGTTTGCAATTCTTTTTATTTTTCTTATATTTTATTTTCAATTGCAATTTTATTTTCTTTATTGTTTTCAATTAATTATTCTTTTTACATAATATAAAAACATCATAAAAAACAGAAAAGATAAAAATATAATGATTATTTATTTTATTATTTTTTTTGTGAACAAATGCATGTAAATAAATTAATTTAAAATAGGGTTTTAATGTTAATTCTTTTTCATAATAAAAATACAAAAAAAGTAGAATTAGGTTTAATTGATAATTTTTATTCCTTTTAATCTATTTTCCTTTTTCACAATAATATTATTTATTTATTTATTTTATAATTAAATTGTACATAAATAATTTAGGTTTAAATTAGGTTAAAAATTCAATATTTTTCTTAAATAACTTAAAAGCCATTAGAATTAGGGTTTGCATTCAATCTTCATTTTAATTAATTCTTTTTTCTATTAAATCTAAGAAAACATAAAATACCAAAAAAACATTTTTAATTCTTTTATTCCGCATATTTATTTTATTTCGTTTATTATAATTATGTATCTCTCCCGAAGCGTTGTAACAATTTAACTTTTCGCACTTTTATTTGCTTTATTTATTTCCTGTCAAATCGGGTCCGGTTTAATTTGGCGATGTGGACCCGCGCCATTTGTAATAGCCTTAGATTTATTTTTTCCGCAAATATTTAAATTGTTAAACAAAGCATGCAAGAATGAATAGGCATAATAAAAACAAACGCTTAGATCACTTTGACATGACAAGACAAAAATAACTGAACATGACACACAAATCACACACCACCCCTAGGGTACGCCTCACTGTTGCCTTGCCTCGAAAGGTGATCGTCGAGTAGAGGATGTCTTAGTAAGTCCTCATGATCCGGGAACCTGGCATGAGGGTAGCTTCTAAGGTGTCTTCCTATTGCTCCGGTGATCACCATGTCCCGAACCTCGAATTGACCCGAACACCTCCAACGGTGGTGCTACCTACCTTTCAATGGTGGGATGGCACTACTTTAAAGGACATTTACACAGACGAATTCCTTAGGGTAGGTAGGTTCTCAAGGATACTTGCTCTAATTTCAAACAAACCAAAACATACTTTTCACACCAACACATTTTCAAAAGCTTTCAAAGCAAATTTTTCAAACACTCTGACGTACGAGTCGAACTGAAATTTTTCAAAGGAACTTTTTTAAACCCACATTGAAAAGCAAACAAACATTTTTGAAAACACATTGAGCAAGTACCTAAGAGCCCATGGATAACCATGGATAGAAAGGGTGCTAACACCTTCCCTTTCTATAACCTACCTCCCGAACCGAGAGCAATCTCTTTAAAGGAATTTTTCTGTGGTTTTGTCCTTTCCTTTCCGTATAAAACATCATCTGAATTTGAGAAGGAACCGGTGTAGGGTTGCCTGATGATGAGTCCATGTGAAACTGAATCTGAAAGGGAAGGAACCGGTGTAGGGTTGCCTGATGATGAGTCTGTGTGAAACTGCATCTGAAAGAGACGGAACCGGTGTAGGGTTGCTTTATGATGGTCAAGTAGATAATTGTCCTGTCTGGTTTCAGGTATTAACCTACAATCAGTCGTCCGCAGAATTTTCTTGGCTTGTTACAGGTATTAATCTGGAACTTGAAAAGGTTGGCCGATGAGATAGTTGTCCTGGCTGGTTACAGGTATTGATCTCTGACCTGAGAAAGAAAAATAGTTTTCCTAGCTTGTTACAGGTATTAATTTTCAATCTCTTCGTGTAGGTAATTTTTCCTGGCTTGTTACAGGTATTTACCTACAATCAATCGTCCACAGAATTTTCATGTCTTGTTACAAGTATTAAACCGGGACTTGAAAAGGTTGATGGTAGCCATCTGTTGATTGACTTTTTCCTGAAAAAGGAAAAACGGTAGCTGTATGCAATGTCATGATGCATGATGTTCTCAAAATAAATGAGATCGTGTCGTATGCACTTTATCATGTATGTAAATAAGAGGTATGAAATGTGAAATGTTTATGAATGTATTTTCGTCTGGGAAAATAAATCCTGGAGCTGCTGGAGAATAAAGTTGAGTTCTTCGTTTCCGCTGGGGATAATGAACAAAGATGATGATGAGAATAAACCTGCAGGAGAAAAGAACTCCGTTGGGGAATAACCTTGATGAAGAGATTACTCTGAGGGGAAATACTCTATGGGGGAGAGATGTTCTGCTGAGATTTTAACGATAACTCCGTTGGGGATTCCGTTGATAAGCTCTGTTGGGGATTTTGATGATGAACTTCGCTGGGGATAGAAAGAACTTCGCTGGGGATGATCTTTCAGTTTCAACTTGCTGAGGATAACCCAGTTAGACTCTTGTGGGGGATAACCTCTGAATTTGGCTGAGGAGATGTATTTGTATTCTGCAGGGGACAAGCTTCCAGAATCTACTGGGTAAGATGATTAAATTCTCTATTGGGGAAACTTTTTAGACTGCGCTGGGGAAATGGCTCCACTGGGGGTATCTTGTATTCCGCCGGGGAACCTTCTTATATTTCGTTGAGGAATATTAAGACTGTCGGGGATGCTCTTTACACTTGCTGGGGAATATCTTTATACTTCGCTGGGCAATATTAAGACCTTATGGGAATACCAAGCCTTTTGAGGGCTGATGATAGGCCAACTCTGCTTGGAGAGAGTATTGTTGATTCGTCCATGGTTGCAAGTCTCAGTGGGGAGAGCTTTCATTACTGTCTTACTCTGCGGAGAGTGAAGGTATCTTAGCCATATTATTGAGTTGAATATATACCTTGGTACCTGGAGGAAAGAGCAGCTTGTACAGTTTGGACAATTCTTATTGCCCCAGTTTCTGCGGGAGAAGAAGGCCTATGAGTTGCTTGATAAATGCCGATTGACAAATCTTCTTCTGGTAGGCAAGTGACGAGATGACGGGACATAGTCGTACGCTTTGATCCCTAACTTTTGCCTGGACCGCCCTTTCGGGTTTTCAGTCCATCGGGATACCCTTTTTTTTGCCCAAGTCGCCTTTTCAGGTTTTCGACTTACCGGGTGTACAAATTTTTTTATTGTCATCCCTCATTTTTGCCTGAACCCTTTTGGTTCGCCGGGAAGCCCTTATTTATGCCTAGGCCAGTCGACCTAGCGAGTCTTTGATTATGCGTAGTATTTGTTTTGACCATGTCCACGCTCTTAGAGTGTAGGGAGTTGTCACTGTCAGTAGTGTTGTATTGCCATACTACCAGAAGATCTTCGTTTGATCGTGCAAGATTCGTTGCTGGAATTCACGGCCAATGCCCCAATTGATTCAGATGGAGACTTGCCCCTGGCTATTTGGCATTTTGAGAGACTCCTTGAACCTTGACTTGACTTCCCCAGATGATAGACAATGCTCATGCCTTGCCCCTGGATTGGATGTGTTTTCCACTTGAGGTGACCCTTCTTATTGAAAAGGTTTTTTTGTTCACTAGATATTCGTCGTGCGGATTTCTCTGCTGTTGAACAAATAGTCATATGCACACAATGTTATTTTAATAATGCAAAGCTTATGTCTGTATTCAAGTTTTTGAAAATGCATTTTTCAGTAAAGCAGGCAAATTTTGTAAAATTTGATGTCAACTCAGGATGTACAGCAAGCCCTACAGGAGTCAGGGTACCTTTTGTAACAGTATGCTTTCGAACTAACCCATGCTTCAGCTAGGACTTTTTAAGGGTTATAACATGGCCTGGTTCACAGTTTAAGAAACAAAGGATAAAGGCTCAAAATTTATTTGTACCCACCTTCTCTTCGTGATGTTCTTCGACCCTAAACTCAACTAACCGTGCATTTAGATCCTGTTTAAGTCTTTGCTCTGATATACCAGTGATGGTTTGTGAAATTCTGGCTGCAGATACTCAATGTCACGTTCAATGTTGTGACACCATATCTGACTTTCTATAAGACAGTAAATACAAAAACAGTAAAGAACACAGTCAATTGTTTACCCAGTTCAGTGTGCAACAACACCTACTCTAGGGGCTACCAAGCTAGGGAGGAAATCCACTATAAGAGATGTTAATTCAGGAATAAACCAACCAGTTTATCTCCTTCACTTAAGACCTACCCAATGCAACTTCAATCTAAGTACAACTTAAACCTGAGTTCCTACTCACTCCCCCTCAATCACAGCAGTGATACATAAAACAATTTGACTAATGAATTGATGAAGACACTCTTCAAAAACATACACTTGATTAAGCTTCACAGCTTTTTAATCAAGCAACACAAACACTCTTGCTTCACAGCTTTGAGTGATACACACACCTAACTTGACTCTGCTTCACAGCTTTAGTCAAGAGACATACAAACACTCTTGCTTCAAAGCTTTGAGTGCTACACAACCCTTACAATTAAAAACCTATTCCAAGTCACTTATCACAATGATAATTGCTTGGATTACAATAGTTAAAACTATACAGCTTCTAAATGATCTTCTGTCAAAAAGGGATTACTTTCAAAACAGCAGCTCTGTTGAATATATAGCAGCTGCATCTTCAGTTAGGGTTTCCCCAAAAAGCTAGGGTTAATTCCATTTGACCTTAAGACTAGGTCACAGGACTTTATCAACCAGGTTAGGGTTGAGCTAGGTTAACCCAAAGAAAACACAGGATTCTGTTCTGGAAAGACTGAGTCATTTTCCTGAAAAAACTCAGAATTAACCAAACTGCAAACCTGTTAGTTCAGAACAGGATGTCTTAACATTTGTTATGACATCTGAATTCCTGTTTACTGATTTTGGTAAATGTGATCATTTTGCAAAATGCTCAGATACACACTCATAAACATCAGTACCTGTATGACAATATTTTTCTGCAAAGGTACCTAATAAATCTGTACCTAATAAACTAGAATGTTATGACATCAGTCATGACATTCATACACCTGGTTTTGCCAAAAATGCAAGCCAATACCTAAACAACTACAAACTCCCCCTTTGGCAGATTTTTGGCTAAAGCCCCTAAGCAATCAGAGATAGATAGCAGCAGAATAAAAATGACTGCAGAAAAATGGAATGTCAAATAAAGTATCACAATATATCTCCCCCTCTTTAGCCACAAATGGGCCAAAGATACAAGTTCATAAAAATTATACAGTCATCCAGAAAAAGTAATAAGAGCAGCAACTAAAAACTGAACACACTTCCAAATTCCACCAGGGACCAGCATCAACTCCACCAAACAGCAACTCCACCAACCTTTAAGCACTGTCATCAGACTCAGAGGATTCGGGCTTCTTCCTTTTCTTGAGAGCAATGTCAGCATTCTTCTCTTTGTCTGATGTCTCAACATCCTTAGAGACATCTGGACTTGTTTCAGCATTTGAACTTTCTTGATTTAAAGGAACAGAAATGCCAGGAACTAAGTGGTTCTCGTTCAGAATTCTTGAAACAATTTTTGCTATTGCTTGACGAACATAGGCTGACCCTTCCCTATTTGCAATTTCAGGGGGAACTGAAGAAGTAGGATGAGATGAATTACCAGAGGCAGAAGCTTGGGACCTTCCTGCATGTCTTGTTCTCAGCTCTTTGACCTTGGTGGGGTTAGATTCCACTTTTCTAAGAGAAGAGATCTCCAGGACTTCAGAGTCCTGACAAGAAGAGATTGTCCTAGAATCTTGATCAGAGGAAGATGTTGAAATCGTCGTATTGGATGATGATGGTGTTTGAGGCATTTTGACAGTCTTAGAGGACCAACAACAACTGAAGAGAAAATTCTGATTGAGAGACTGGGTTTTGATGAGGAGACGAGAGGGGAAGGAAGAAAAGGAGTGTCTATTCAACTTCTTAAAAGAATTGAAGGAAATGGGAAAATATAATTTTAACCCAATCAGAACAAGCATAACTCCTTTAACCCTTGTTTTAAGCAAAATTAATTGCTACAATTCCTCATGTTGGCAAATACCCAACTTACCCCTCAAGTTTTCAAATTGATTTGCATCAAGAGCCTTGGTAAAAATGTCAGCCAGTTGTAGCTCAGTGGCAACATGTTCCAATTTGATTGTCTTCTCTTCTACAAGGTCTCTGATAAAGTGATGTCGTATGTCAATATGGTTAGTCCTACTATGCTGAATGGGATTCTTGGAAATGTTGATTGTACTCAGATTGTCACAGTACAATGTCATAACATCTTGTGTGACATTATACTCAGTAAGCATCTGTTTCATCCAGATCATTTGAGAACAGCTACTACCAGCTGCAATGTATTCAGCTTCAGCAGTAGAAAGAGACACACAATTCTGTTTCTTGCTGAACCAGGAAACCAGATTATTTCCCAAGAAGAAACATCCTCCAGAGGTGCTTTTTCTATCATCAGCACTACCAGCCCAATCAGCATCACAGTAGCCAGTCAGAGCTGGTTCACAGCCATGAGAATACAGCAACCCATAGTTGTAAGTTCCACTCACATACTTCAAAATTCTCTTCACTTGATTGATATGACTGACTTTAGGATCAGCTTGGTATCTTGCACAGACTCCAACTGCAAAAGCAATATCAGGTCTGCTGGCTGTTAAGTACAACAAGCTTCCTATCATGCTTCTGTACAGACTTTGATCCACCTTAACCCCACTTGAGTCTTTGGAAAGCTTTAAATGAGTAGGAGCAGGAGTCCTTTTGTGACTGGCATTCTCCATACCAAACTTCTTTACAATGTTCTTAGCATACTTGCTTTGAGATAGGAAGATTGAGTCCTCCATCTATGAGACTTGTAGTCCAAGAAAATAAGTTAGTTCTCCCATGAGACTCATTTCAAATTCAGCCTGCATCTGGTCAGTAAAATGTTTAACCATAGGTTCTGACATTCCTCCAAACACTATGTCATCAACATATATTTAGGCAACCATCAACTTCCCTCCTTCAGTTTTGACAAAGAGAGTTTTGTCCAAGCCTCCTTTTCTGTATCCTTTGTCTGAGAGAAACTTTGTTAACCTGTCATACCATGCTCTAGGAGCTTGCTTCAGGCCATATAGAGCTTTTCTCAATTTGTAGACATGATCAGGTTGGTTTGGATCCACAAAGCCTTTAGGTTGTTCCACAAAAGCTTCCTCATTTAAGTACCCATTTAGAAAGGAACTTTTCACATCCATCTGAAATAACTTGAACTTCAGAAGACAAGCAATTGACAATAGGAGTCTGATTGATTCCAGCCTAGCTACAGGTGCAAAGGTTTCATCAAAATCAACCCCTTCAACCTGGGTGTATCCTTGAGCAACAAGTCTTGCCTTATTTCTGGTGACAACTCCTTCAGCATTTGACTTGTTCTTGAAAATCCATTTTGTCCCAATGATGTTAGTTCCTTCAGGTCTAGGAACCAGTTCCCAAACTTCATGTTGCTTGAATTGGTTCAGTTCATCTTGCATTGCACCAATCCAGTATTCATCAGTTAAAGCTTCCTTGACATTTCTTGGTTCCATTTTGGACACAAAACAAGAGTTTGAGATGATTTCTCTAGATCTTGTAATGACTCCACTGTTGGGATCTCCTATGATGAGCTCTTTTGGATGATCCTTCTGAATTCTGATGGAAGGGATCTTGCTAGCTTCCTTTGATTCAGATTCTGTTGTGGTGGAGTTGGGTAGATCATTCTGTTGGGTTGAAGTCTCAAAGAATGTCTCAACAGTACAAGGAACATCTATTTCTTCATGATAATCATCAATTATAACATTTATTGATTCCATCATGGCTTTGGTTCTGGAATTGAATACTCTATAAGCTTTGCTGTTTGAGGAGTATCCTAGAAATATGCCTTCATCACTTTTAGGGTCCAGTTTTCTTCTTTGTTCACGATCTGCCAGAATATAGCATTTGCTGCCAAACACATGGAAGTACTTCACAGTTGGTTTTCTTCCTTTCCAGAGTTCATATATGGTGGATGAGGTTACCTTTCTCAAGGTGACCCTGTTATGAACATAGCAGGCTGTATTCATAGCTTCAGCCCAAAAATACATAGGAAGTCTTTTGGCATGTAACATTGCTCTGGCAGATTCCTGTATGGTCCTGTTTTTTCTTTCCACAACTCCATTTTGCTGAGGAGTTATAGGAGAAGAAAATTCATGACTAATTCCTTCTGAGGAACAGAAATCATCAAACTTGCTGTTTTCAAATTCCTTGCCATGATCACTTCTGATTCTGACAATACACCCTTCCTTTTCTCTTTGAATTCTTTTGCACAATTCTTTAAAAACTTCAAATACATCAGATTTTTCCCTAATGAAATTAATCCAGGTGAATCTGGAAAAATCATCCACAACCACATAGGCATATCTTTTTCCACCAAGACTCTCCACTTGCATTGGTCCCATCAGATCCATATGAAGAAGTTCTAGAACCTTAGAGGTGGTCAGATGTCTTGAATTTGGATGTGACATCCTAGTCTGCTTACCAACCTGACATTCACCACAAACTCTTTCTTCATCAATTTGCAGTCTTGGAATCCCTCTGACTGCCTCCATGGACATAATCCTTTTCATTCCTCTTAGATGAAGATGGCCAAGTTTTTGGTGCCACAGTTTCACCTCTTTTTCTTCTTTTGCAATGGAACACACAGAGGAGAAATTAGTGTTCTCAGGCTCCCACAAGTAACAGTTGTCTTTAGATCTGACTCCTTTCATTACAATTTCTTGTTTTTCATTGATTACAAGGCATTCAGATTTTGAGAAATTTACCTTGAATCCTAGATCACACAATTGATTGATACTAATGAGATTAGCAGTCATTCCTTTTACCAGCAGTACTTCATTCAGACTTGGAACTCCAGGGCAGTCCAGATTACCAACTCCTTTGATTTCACCTTTAGCACCATCTCCAAAGGTCACAAAACTGGTGGTGTGAGGTTTAACATTATTGAAGAGGTTCTTGATTCCAGTCATGTGTCTGGAACACCCACTGTCAAAGTACCAGTCTTCCTTTGCAGAGACCATCAGGGAAGTGTGGGCTATCAGGGCAGTAGCCTTTTTCTTCCATTTAGGAGCATGTGGTACCTTTTTAGACTTAGGTTTGACACCTGAGTTCTGATTAGGGTATCCATGCAATCTGAAGCAGAAAGGTTTTATGTGGCCATATCTCCCACAATGATGACATCTCCATCTTTGGTACCTTTTCTTCATATGTCTCTGTTCCTGATGTTGAGAGTTGTGTTGAGACATCTGTTTTGACATTTGCTTATCAGGCCTGATCTTCTTGACTGTACCAGATTTCTTTGCTTCCATAAATCCTAGTCCAGATTTATTTCCCACATTTTGTCCAACCTGAAGGATCTCTTCCAATTTGTCTGTTCCATTAGTCAGCATCTTGACAGATTTGGTCATTTGATTCAGTTGTGAGTTCAGCAATTGAACTTCCCCTTCTAGATGACTTATAGTTTCAAGGTTTTCCCTTTTCTCAGCCTCCAGCTTTATGATGAGTTTTGATTGTTTCTCATTCTGCACACAGACTTCAGTACTTCTGATACACAATTTCTTGTAAGTATCAGCCAGTTCTTCAAATGTCACCTCTTCATCACTAGTGTCACTTTCAGAGGTACAAACACCAGTTAGAGCAGTAACTAGTTTGGTAGATTCTTCTTCAGAATTACTTTCTGAATCATAGTCAGACCAAGTAACAGTCATTCCTTTCTTTTGTTTCTTAAGAAAGGTTGGACATTCAGCTCGAATATGCCCATATCCTTCACAACCATGGCATTGAATTCCTCTGCCTTGGTTTCCCTTCTCTTCTGACCTTGGTCTTCTGCTGGAACTGTCAATGTCAGATGGAATGTTATGAACATTAGACCTTGACTTTGGATCTATTCTTTTGATGAGTTTGTTGAACTGTCTTCCAAGCATGGCTATAGCTTCTGAAATATTTTCTTCTTCATCCTCCTTGTTGTCAACATCAGTGTTGGATACAAGTGCTATGCTCTTGTTCTTCTTGTCACCATTTTCAGTGATCCCCATCTCATAAGTCTGAAGAGACCCAATAAGTTCATCCACTTTCAACTTGCTGATGTCCTGGGCTTCTTCTATGGCAGTTACCTTCATTGCAAATCTTTTGGGCAAGGATCTGAGAATCTTTCTCACCAATTTTTCTTCTGCCATTTTTTCTCCCAGTGCTCCTGAGGTGTTGGCAATCTCCAAGATGTTCATGTGAAACTCATGAATGGTTTCATCTTCCATCATTTTTAGATTTTCAAACTTGGTAGTCAACATCTGAAGCCTTGACATTTTTACTTTGGAAGTGCCCTCATGAGTAGTTTTGAGAGTGTCCCAAACTTCCTTGGCCAGTTCATATTGATGTACTAGTCTGAAAATGTTTCTATCAATTCCATTGAACAAGGCATTTAAAGCTTTGGAATTTCCCAGGGCTCACTCATCTTCTTCTTTACTCCAATCTTCCTCAGGCTTCAGACTGATTGTCCCATCTTTCTCAGTTATGGTGGGATGGCTCCATCCTTTGTCAGCAGCTCTCCAAGCCTTTTTGTCCAGAGATTTTAAGAAGGCAATCATACGAGGTTTCCAGTAGTCATAATTAGTTCCATCCAGAATGGGTGGTCTATTTCCAAAAACTCCTTCTTTGTCCATAGTTCCAGAAAGTGATATCCATAGATCTCACCCAGTAATACAGGCAGGGTGCCTGCTCTGATGCCAATTGAAATTCTGGCTGCAGATACTCAATATCACGTTCAATGTTGTGACACCGTATCTGACTTTCTATAAGACAGTAAATACAAAAACAGTAAAGAACACAGTCAATTGTTTACCCAGTTCAGTGTGCAACAACACCTACTCTGGGGGCTACCAAGCCAGGGAGGAAATCCACTATAAGAGATGTTAATTCAGGAATAAACCAACCAGTTTATCTCCTTCACTTAAGACCTACCCAATGCAACTTCAATCTAAGTACAACTTAAACCTGAGTTCCTACTCACTCCCCCTCAATCACAGCAGTGATACATAAAACAATTTGACTAATGAATTGATGAAGACACTCTTCAAAAACATACACTTGATTAAGCTTCACAGCTTTTTAATCAAGCAACACAAACACTCTTGCTTCACAGCTTTGAGTGATACACACACCTAACTTGACTCTGCTTCACAGCTTTAGTCAAGAGACATACAAACACTCTTGCTTCAAAGCTTTGAGTGCTACACAACCCTTACAATTAAAATCCTATTCCAAGTCACTTATCACAACGATAATTGCTTGGATTACAATAGTTAAAACTATACAGCTTCTAAATGATCTTCTGTCAAAAAGGGATTACTTTCAAAACAGCAGCTCTGTTGAATATATAGCAGCTGCATCTTCAGTTAGGGTTTCCCCAAAAAGCTATGGTTAATTCCATTTGACCTTAAGACTAGGTCACAGGACTTTATCAACCAGGTTAGGGTTGAGCTAGGTTAACCCAAAGAAAACACAGGATTCTGTTCTGGAAAGACTGAGTCATTTTCCTGAAAAAACTCAAAATTAACCAAACTGCAAACCTGTTAGTTCAGAACAGGATGTCTTAACATTTGTTATGACATCTGAATTCCTGTTTACTGATTTTGGTAAATGTGATCATTTTGCAAAATGCTCAGATACACACTCATAAACATCAGTACCTGTATGACAATATTTTTCTGCAAAGGTACCTAATAAATCTGTACCTAATAAACTAGAATGTTATGACATCAGTCATGACATTCATACACCTGGTTTTGCCAAAAATGCAAGCCAATACCTAAACAACTACAGTTTGGAATCTGACAGTTTATTTTGAACAGGCATTCATTTTTTGTTGAGAGTTTGCAGGACCTCTTTCTTTTTGATTTCGTTATCCCTATCTTTTTTCCTGAACTGTTTCTTTTGTGATTACAGTCAGCGGGATGCCCCAGTTTTGTAAGTCTCCTTCATAGGTTTTGACTTATTGGGCTTTTGTTTTGAAAGATAACGACTTCCTGTCCTGACGATTATAGGGAACCATCACTGTCTTTTTGTCTCGGAAGGACTTCTTTGATGCCATTCATTGTGCACCTGAATCAACTGAGAAGACTACCCTGCCCCGGGTTGTGATTAAGGGTTTTAATTTGTGAAAAGAAAAACTCCAACTTCTTTGGCTCAAAGGGGTTGACTAGGGATTATCTTCCTTATAACTCCACTGTTTAGGATTTGAAACAATGCATGTACATCGTCAACGGGGTCTGTTCAAAAGCATGCTGTAAAGATCGTGGTATCGTTTTCGTCATCCTCCCTCAAAAGGTTTAGAATTTTTTAATCGAGTGTTTGAACATCACAAAAAGGAAATATGAAGCAATTTTAAGCATAGTGAAAACAATTAATTCAAGACAGACACGTGTAATGAAATAAAAGAGTTTGACATGATAATTGTTTGAATAAACCAAGAAAAATACAATTTCAGAATTCAAATGAACAAAATTGCTTTCAATCCTAGCCATGTTTTGGCAAGGGAGCAGTGATCACACTGGGAGTCTCAGGAGGCTCGAATTCGATCTCCTTAGCGTCAATCATATTCTGAATCTTGTATTTCAGCGCCCAACAGTCGTCAGTATCGTGCCCTGGACTACCGGAATGATAAGCGCACCTTGCATTTGGGTTATAGTTAGGAGAAGAAGTCTTAGGGTTCAGAGGAGGGTTTATCACCTTAATCAGATTCATCTTCAACATGTGCTGCAATGCTTGTGACAATGGCATGTTGATGTTGGTGAACTGTCTTTTAGGCTCGTCCGGCCTTTGTTGATTTCCCTTTTGCTGTTGTCGGTGTGACGCAGAACCAGAGATCAAGACTGCCCCTACGTGTTGGTCACGATGACTCTTTTGACTGTACACAGCATTTGACTCTTTCTTCCCACTGTAAGGCTTTTTCTGAGCATCAGAAGGTGTAGCTTCTTGAATCTTCCCACTTTTGATGCCGGCTTCAATTCTCTCACCAGTCAAGATAAGGTCTGTAAACCCGGCTGAAGAGTTTCCAATCAAATGGTTAAAAAATGGACCAGACAGGGTCCCCAAAAACATATCAACAAGTTCACGATCAGTTAAAGGTGGCTGCACCCTTCCGGCAAGGTCTCTCCATTTTCGAGCATACTCTTTAAATCCTTCACCCGTCCCTATTGACATACCCTGGAGTTGGGTACGCGTAGGAGCGAGGTCGGAGTTATATTGATATTGCCTATAGAATGCAGTGGCCAAATCTTCCCAGCTGCAGATCTGGCTTCATCCAACTGATAAAACCACTCAAGCTGAGTCCCTGAAAGATTGTCTTGAAAGAAATGGATCCACAAATTCTTATCAGCTGTGTAAGGCTGGATCTTCCTTACATATGACTGAAGGTGCAGCTTTGGACAGGAAGCTCCGCCATACTTGGTAAAGGCAGGTGCCTTAAACTTATGGGGAATCACCACCCCAGAGGATAGACCTAGGTCTCCAAAGTCCAGCTGGGGCACGTTTTGTATCTCCATAGCGCTCAAGCGGTCCTCCAACTGTTTGTACCTATCCTCAGCAGGAGGATACTATTCTTCATCATAATCCGTCCCGTTGTCGGAGACTATAGGGCTAGGAACCCTTCTCTCTTGTGGACTGTCTTTCCCTCCAGATGAGGTGGTCAGATCAACCTCATTCTGCAGTCCATTTCCAAACATGCGTCCGGTGTTGAACAGGACAATCCTCTTCTTCTTCTTCTTCTTATTCCTCTCTTTTAGAATCAAGGTCTTCAGGTCCTACTGACCCTTAGCTAGGCTCATGACCAACTCTTGAAACTGGGCATTCTGGGCCTGGAGGGCCTTGATAGCTTGCTCAGTGGAAGGTTCAGTAGACATGATGATTGCTGAAATAAACAGCAAAGAAGATAAGAGACCTGTAATGGTACTTGTAATGCAATGATATGTATGATATATGTATGCAATGTTTTCAAGGATCTCGTGGGATAAACAAAGAAACTTGTTAGAATTTGAATTTTGCAGCTTAATTGAAGGAACTTCATGTTGCTGAGAGTCCTTCTTCAAGAGTCAAGCTCACCATATCGAGTGGGTCATAGCCCCTGACTCAAGTTATCGTGCTTGGATTTCTAGACAACCTTGGCTAGAGGAAAATAAATCCCCTTTGCCCCTTGCTAGCTATTTGGTTCATCCTGACCTGCATCACAAACCCTTGAGATCCTTGAAATGGTTAAGGAAATGCTATGGTATGATGTTATGATGTGTATGCTATGCGTTTAAGCAAAAGTGTGAGGTGATGTAAGTAAGCCCTGCAATAAATCCAAATTGTTGGATAAGAACTGTAAACAAAACCTGCAAGGAACTCATGCTGTCAGATAACAAGAATGTGCAAGTAGTTCAAGTTTGAAGGCACATAAGTCACACATATAGCCTTAAGTTTAGGTTGGCATGGAGTTTAGGCATTACCCTCTTTCAGTTGCAGTCGGTTAAGACCTGTCCTAAAAAATAGTAACCGGGTTCTAGAGGATCTCAATATCACTGACTACCCTCAATCAGTCATAATTCCAGTTTAGCAACCTTTTCTTGCGGTGGGAACCATCGCGAGAGTTTAGTCTCAATGAGCGTAGCATACTGCTACTGTTCTATGGCCAAGTTGGCCAATTTAAGGTTCTAAGGTCAGTTGGTGCTTAATGACTCCTCAGAAGACCCATATTCTCCTCGTTCCAACACAATGAAAAGAAAATAGAGTAAACCAAGGTGTATTGGGCCCAAAGAGGGGGTCTGAATGGCAATTGTCCGGGCCCAACATAGGCAGCCTTGTTGACTTTCAGAATCCAGCGCGTGCTGGTTGACCAGGGACCATGATAGTCTTTCCATCTAGACCATTGGATTAGATCTGAAGCCACTTGGACAAAATCTGGATGAGGGCGTATGATGGGCCCTGCTTTGAGTGCTACATAGAATTACCTGAAACAAAATAACATAAATGTTTTGGGGGACCTTGGATTCGAACCCAGGTCCCAATACTCATTGGCCAGCGTCCCAACCACTCAACCACCTGCATCTTTTTGTTATTGGAATAACAACTAAATATAATATATGCAAACCATTTAATATGCTGAAAAAAATAAAAAAAAACGCGCTATGATTTCAAACTGGCCAATCACGTTGTGACACCTCTCCATCTTCCTCACACGACCTGGTTCGATTACCTTCGGATTTTTATCCGCAGGAAGTTTCGTAGGACGTTTCAAAAATTGTCTTTAGGCCATGTAAACGCCACCCAAGAGCATAGGCGTGTTCGTCTTTGCCTCCTGATCACTCCTATACCAATTATTGGATCCAATTTTCCCTGTATCAAAAACACCTAAAAAGAAAGAACAAGAACCCTAGAATCGGGCATCACGATACAGGTTCCAAAAACAAAATTGAATAATGCCAAATCATTCTAAATTGAATGATAAACACAAATATGCCAAGATTTTAAAGAAAAGGCGCAAGAATTGGAGATTGAGATTCCATGTTCAGAGCAAAGTTCGAGACGACTTACAGCGCGTTGTAAGGGGTCTTGAGGTCTGGTTTTGATTGCTTTTGCTTCAGAGGATATCAGGCTAGAGAGCTACATGAAGATTTTTGATTGAATCGTCCCTTAACCAAGATATTGATCTCCCACTTTTTCACACTTTTTGCAATTCTGGTTTGGCCGTCTCTTGCAGTTTTTGCGCGTGAATTAGGTTTGTGTGGCTTGTGTATGTATAAGGCAATGATTTTAGGTCAAGAGTTGGGCCAATATCCATGTACATTCAAAGTTTGGAGATTTGATCTTATCACCATTAACAAGCTTTCCAAATATGGCCAAATCTGAGATTTTGTGCACAAAAAGCCAAGACACAAATTTTATTAGGTGTCATATGATATATGAAAGCTGTACCAATCACAAAGATACCATTTCATTAATTTTTGGATTTTATTTGAATTAATATAGATTTAAATTGAATTAAATCAATAAAAATTAAATAAAATAGAAAAATAAATGTTTGGTCATGAAATTAAAGATGGGACACGCGTGTAGCATGGCAAGACCAAATCAAGTGGAAAAAAGTGGGCCCTTTTGTCAAAAATTGGAATTTTGAGGATAGTTGACTTTTGGCAATTTTGGAAAAATGCATAACTTCTTCAATTTTGAACTTTTGGAGGTGTTCTTGGACTTTTTAGAAACCTTGAGATGTTCTCTAATCAACCCTTTTGGTCTCATCTCATTTTGATCTTCCATTCTCAAGTTATAAGCTTTGGAAAAAAGGTGTTTTTTGTTGACTTTCAAAAATGACCTATAATGTCCAAATTTGTAACTTCTTGTGAGTGCATTTTCTGATCTTGGGGTGTGAATATGGATTGTAGGAAATTGAATCCTCTTCAAAATGATATTTTTATGGGTCATTTATCATAAATTATGAGAAAGTTATGCTTGGTCAAAGTTGAGTTGACTTTTCCTACAAAACCCTAATTTAGCAACTTTTGAATCTTGATGAATTTTGAGAAATCCTTGATGAATCATGATCAAACCTTGATCAAATGATGAATTATCCTTCAAAATGAGAATGTTGATAAAAAATCTTGAGGTTTGACTGTATTTAGGTCACAGTTGACTTTTGACCCAGCACAGTCGATTTTTGGGCCTCTTGAGCAATTGACTGACCAAAGTTTCTCTGCAAGGCTTGAAATTTGCCATGGATGGACTTAAGAACATATTAAGACATTGGGAAGCACTTGATGCCATTTGGATGTAAGGACCTTGATGCAACACAAAACCCTAATTTTGAATTGACTGCCTTATGAGGTGATTTGACTGTACAACCCTTGAGCCATTTTGAGCAATATGAAGATCATTCTTGACAAATCTTGAGGAATATGGGAGGGCAAATTTTGGGGTACAACACATCCCATTTGGCCTTGTTTTGTAATTCAGTTTGGTCACTTTGTAATGTACAGTTTGCTTGATAGTTTGGCATTGTGCTTTGCATTTGAATAATTTTTTGCTTTTGCATTCTTCTTTTGCATTTTTTTATTTTTCTCTTTGTGAACCAAGAAGAGAAATCTTCTTGTGATTTGCAAATAGGAAAATAAAAACGTGAGGAAAAATAGCACTCTGATTCCAAACTGCAAACTTTAATGATGAAAATTTTCATTCTCTTTGTTTTGAAAATTCTAATTAATTAACTGTACTAATCCCTTTTTCCTTTGTCTTTCTTTCATGTGAGCACAAATTGGATGGTGACAAAGCAGAGGAAGCCGAAGACTTTGTGGCGAGCACGGGAGCAATGGAAGCTTAGGCTTAGACTTTTTCTTTGTAACTTAGGGATAAATATTCAAACAAATGTACTAATTTACTTTTAAAATACAATAAGTTGCACAACTTAAAGCATTTAAATAATAAACTGTATTGTAACATTTTTTGAAATTAATGAAAAAGTCTTTGTGAGATAATCTGATATCCAATAAAACTCTTCTACTGTAAATAACTTGCAATTCTTTCTTTGCATCTTCACTTAATCCTTTAAGATTCTCAGATCAAAATAATTGAAATTGCATTCCAATAATTATAATACAGATAACTTAAACTTTAAGTAATCCAATAACTCAGTAGTCTCGTAACCTTGCAACAGCATTCCAATTAAAATACGCACTGTGTATTCCAAGAAACAAGCAAACATTTCATTCCATTAACAAGAAAACGTCTTAACAGACGCACATTATCTGGTCAACCTGGATCAAACAAAAACTGAATCTTCCAAATGACAGTCTCAACTCCCATTTCTTGTCCCAGATAAACAGGCCTTGAGAAAAACCAGTAATCTTTCAGTAAGCTTGAAAAAAGCGTGAAAACATGTGACAGTTAATTGAGTTTATGAGAATTCAGTTTCTTCTGAGAAATGCGAGAAAAACCCTAATTCCAGATTTAATGCCAAAGAAAAGTATGTCTGATTGATTCCTGAGCCAATCTTGAGAATCTGAGAAAACCTTAGGGTTGTGATTTCTTGTGAATAATGGGAGGGCAAATTTTGGGGTACAACAACTGCCCCTGTTCAATCTTCTTGAACCTGAAGAGTTAGATCGGCGAGTTTGCCGTTCGCGACTCAAAGGTAAAAGATGATTGGACACTAGAGTGCCCACAAATTTTCACTCGTCAAAGCATGATTGAGGGAATGGGCTTAAAAATGCCATTTGGAGATGTGACCGAATCTCGTCAGAGATGGGCTTAAAGATGCCATCCAATAATGTTTATTGAATTGTATGTTGTAGGTGAAAGAATGAGTATCAGAAAGGTATCCATGTCTGGAAAGTCTCTAAGCTGGGGGGTCTGAATAAGCAATAGAATAACATCCGTGTCTAGAGTATCTATAAACTGTTTTCATGAGTTGAATCTTAATAAGCGATAGATTAGCATCCGTGCTTGGAGCATCCGTAAACTGTTTTCATGAGCTGAATCTGAACAAGCGACAGATTAGCATCCGTGTTTGGAGCCATCCATAAACTGTTTTCATGATCCTCTACTTGTAGCTTGTTAATCTTATCCTGAAAAGGGTAAAATATTAGTTGAAACACAAAGTTATGTTGCATGAAATGTATGATGTAATATATGTGTTTTATCAATGTTCATGATATATGAATGTAATGTATGCGCATGTAAGCTGATAAGCTGTCTTCCTGAGGAAAATAAATCCTGGATAGCTGGAGATAATAAAATCTTTGACTGCTGCCGGGGAAGATAAATCCTGGATAGCTGGAGATAATAAAATCTTTGACTGCTGTCGGGGAAGATAAATCCTGGACCACTACTGAAGAGTACGTGTGTCTTCAAGCTTTTCTTAGAATATTTCTACCGTGGATTCATGTTTTGTTGTTTGAGGAGAACTCCGCTGGGGAATATTTGAAAACTCTGTGGGGAATTTAGAATGAGAATCTTCATTCTTCTAGGGGAATTTGTATTGAGGAGTCAAGAACGAGAATCTTTAATCTGCAGAGGATTAAAAACTATGAAATATTTATGCTGAGAGTAAAGAAGGCTCTGGTAACTTCACCGGAGAATCAAGGATGAGAATCTTGTTTCTGTTGGGGAGTAAAAACACTGTGGGGAATAACTATGTTGTTGCGGAGTAGCTATCCTGCTGGAGAGTGAGCTCATGACTCTGGGGAAAAGCTTATTCCTGTTTGGAAAAAGTTTAGGAGTTTAGGTTGTATGCCACTTTGAGAGTGAGAATCTTCATTCTGTCGGGAATATCAGGAATTCGGGTTGTATGCCAATCTACTGGGGAAGCAAGAATGAGAATCTTCATTCAGGCGTTTGGGTCAGGAGGTTGGGTGTATGCCAATCTTATGAGGTTTCAATAATGAGAATCTTCAATCTGTTAAAGGTATCAGGAGCTTGGGAGTATGCCAATCTTCTGAGGTTTCAAGAATGATAATCTTTATTCTGTTAACGGTATCAGGAGCTTGGGAGTATGCCAATCTTCTGGGGTTTCAAGAATGAGAATCTTCATTCTGTTAATGGTATCAGGAGCTTGGGTGTATGCCAATCTTCTGAGGTTTCAAGGATGAAAATCTTCATTCTGATAACGGTATCAGGAGCTTGGGTGTATGCCAATCTTCTGGAGTTTCAAGGATGAAAATCTTCATTCTATTAACAGTATCAGGAGCTTGGGTGTATGCCAATCTTCTGGAGTTTCAAGAATGAGAATCTTCATTCTGTTAAACGGTATCAGGAGCTTGGGTGTATGCCAATCTTCTGGAGTTTCAAGGATGAAAATCTTCATTCTGTTAACGGCATCAGGAGCTTGGGTGTATGCCAATCTTCTGGAGTTTCAAGAATGAGAATCTTCATTTTGTTAAATGGTATCAGGAACTTGGGTGTATGCCAATCTTCTGGAGTTTCAAGAATGAGAATCTTCATTCTGTTAAAGGTATGAGGAGCTTGGGAGTATGCCAATCTTCTGAGGTTTCAAGGATGAAAATCTTCATTCTGTTAAGGGATAACTGTTATCTGGTTGATCTCCAGGCTTCAGAGTTCCTTGTATTTCTATCTGGTCAATGTCCAGGTTTCATAATACTTTACTTCCTATCTGGTCAACGTCCAGTCTTCAGAAGAAAATCAAATGGTTATCCGGTCGCCTCCAGTTTTCCTTTTGATTTCGGGGCCTACTAATATCCCGTTGAATCTGGGCTTCAAAGTTATTGTCCGAGTAAACTATTATTTAGTCAACGTCCAAGCTTCACAGTATACTTTACTGTTATCTGGTCAACGTCCAGGTTTCACAGTGTTGATTTTGTGAGAAATTGATTGCATCTTTTCTGAAAGGTAAAGGCTAGTGGCATGACATATATCAAACAATGACGTTCTCAAAATAAATGAGACTGCATTGTATGATGTCCTGTTGTACAGATGTGTAATATTTTTTCAAGACGACCTCTCGCTGGGGAAAATAAATCCCGAACTGGTGATGGGGAAAATAGTTGAATTCTTCGTTTCCGATAGTTAAAAATCTGACGATTTTAATGGGAAAATTTTTCAGGAATTCTTGAGGTCGACTTAGCTGAGAAGAGGTTATCAAAGATCGAAACTCTGGCTGGGAGCCATCTTATGAGAAGGATTTCAGAGAGATTTGTCAATGCCCCAAGTAACAAGTGTTTATGGCTTTGCCCGGAAATGTTCGACTGTATGTAACCCTTTGTTGGGATTGACGTTCAATGCCCCAAGTGATGGTGACGGAGACTTGCTCCTGGTTACTCTGCACTTTGAGAGATTTCTTGAAATCTTGACTAGACTGCCCCAGGTTAACTGGACTTTGAGAGATTTCTTGAAATGTTGACTGGACTGCCCCAGGTTTACTGGACTTTGAGAGATTTCTTGAAATCTTGACTGGATTGCCCCAGGTTTATTGGACAATGCCATGCCAAGTCCCCTTTTTTTGATAGGAGATTTTTGCAATGGAAGTGTCATCCCACTTGAAGTGATTTTGTTCATTGAGAGAGCTTTCGTTCATCGGAACATTCACTGTATGAATTACTTCGCTATCAAACAAATAGCCATATGCAAACAATGATATTCAAATAATGAAAAGTTTATGCTTGTCTTGAAATTTTAAAAAATGTGGTTTTTAGCAGAAAACTTTTTATAAGAAAAATTTAACTCAAGATTTAGAGCAAAACCTTACAATAGTCAGGATGCCTTTTGTAGCAGTATGCTTTCGAACTAACCCATGCTTCAAACTAATAGAGAGGAAACAGTATCAGAGCTAATCAGATAATGAGAAAAAGTTATCAGAGCTGAGAGGGTAAGAAATAAAAAGTATCAGAGTAAAGATGAGAAAAGCTCCCCCTGAGTTGATTATTCCCTTTGATTCCTTGAGCGTCAAAACTTTATTGAACCTTTCTTTAAGTATCAGAATTTCGCTTTTATCAGAGTTCTTCAGATTCTTGTACCTGTAAGCTTTTCAGAACAAAGAACTTCAAATATTTAAGAATGTTAGAATGTTTGAGACTTTTGTCTCAGTAAGCCGTTATTGAAAAATATCGTTCTTTCACCCCCTTTTTGTCAGCTATCAAAAATCATATATAAACAGAGTTTAAAATGATCAGAGTAAAAACACGTTTGTATTAAAACAGGAGCAATGATAGTTTAGAACAAGTAGAAATATTACAGACAAACATAATAAAACAGGGAAAACATAAGAAAAATCTAAGAAGAAGATGGAAGTCGTGTGAACAGCGCTTCCAACATGCTCTTGATTTGTTCACTGGTTTCGTTCTGCTTGGCTACCATGCTTGCTATAGAATCAATCTTGATATCCTGTTTGTCCATCCGTTCATTCATCAGCATATCTGATCTCTTCAAATCCTCCAAAGCTTGTCTGTCAACAGAGGAAGCTTGAGGATCTTCAGATACAGACTGCTTCTCAAGGCTTTCTGTAGCTTCTTCTGCTTGACCCAAGTCTTCATCTTGAATAACCTGTTCTTCTGCAGCTTGAACTGTAGATGCTGGACGCTTTTCAGACCAAGGCTCACTATCCAGATGGAGAACTTCTTCCTTCAGCGCCTTGCTCAGAACTGGACCTTCCATTTCCTTCAGCAGATTGCTGAAGTTCTGTTGAACCTGTCCATAGCTCTGGTCTTGTAGCTTGAAAGTTTCAGCGCATACCCATCTTCTAAATTGAGTCCAGAGATGATCTGATACAGCAGGATCAACAACTTCCAGAGTTGCTTGTTTCAAAGAAGATATCCATTTCTGCATATCTGATTCAAAATTCAAAATGCTGGAACCAACATCTGGTTGTTTCGGTTTGGGGATGGCAGTTTTCTGGTTTATTGCAGCAAGGCGTTCAAGGATTGTTAGATCAATGATTGTCTTGCTGTGGTTTTCTATATTTTTCTTGGGTGAGGGAGTAGGAGAGTCAGAAATAATGATTGGACTATGTGGAGAGTTTGGAGGAGTTGTTTCTGGTGAGGATGGTAGTTGAGGTATGTTAACAGTTGTACCACAAGGAAGTTGAATGGCCAAGGGTTGTGGTTCAGGGGACTCAGAGGTTTGAGCCTTAGAGTTTTGTGTCTCAGGTTATGGAGTTTGTGCGTGTGCAGGAGATGGTGGATTATTTTCTGGTTGGGGAGAGGAAGGTTGTGGAATTTCTGGTTCTGGTATTGGAGTGAGGGGAGTTTAGGGAATGGGTGAGAGTTGAATGTTAGGTTGATGAGAAGTGGGAATTTCTGGTATTGAATTTGGATTTTCTGTATGGGGAGCGGAAGAATGTTGTTCAATATCAGACAAAACTTGTGCAAGTTCTGGTTCTGGTATGGTTGTAGTGTTTGGATTTTGTGGTTTGGAGCGAGATCTTCTGAGAGTTAATGACTCAGAAGGGTCAAAGTCTTCAAAATCTTCAAAGGTTTGGGGTGTTGGGATATCAGATAGAATTGGAGTAGGAATGGGTGTGGAAACAACACTGGAACTTAAAACAGATACAGAAACAGGATTACCTCTTTTCTTTGGAGTCTGTTGTGATGATCCTTCTGGAGCAGCTTTTCTCTTCTTAGTCTTCTTCAGAGCAACCTCTGGTGCCTTCTGCTGAAGATCTTGAATGTTCAGATTGGGTGCTGTTCCATCAGCTTTGCATGCATCCAAGTATCTCAGAACTATTTGAGGCTTGGAGTCAATCTCTGAGAACAAAGGGAAGTCGTCCAGAGGAATTCTTCTGCTGGAGATTTCAGCAAAAGGAGTAACGTTGGGCTCCTTCTTAATGTTCTCTATCAGCTTCATCTTCTTTAGATTCTTGGCATTCATTTGCTTGCCAACAGAAGGTTCCAAGGTGTTGATCTCTTGTGCTTCTGTCAAGTGCTCAATCAGCCTATTCTCAGTCAGAATATCTGATATCAATCTGCCCAGGGGTATCCAATCCCTTTTAGTGCGTTCTTCTCCTCTAGTCTCCTTGACGCTGGTTCTCAGATGGTTGAACAGAAGATGAGCTAGATTAATCTTTACCTTCTGATTGATAAAATAGATCAGAAAATGTTGATCTATGTTTATGTAGTCAGTTGAACTTGTGGGCTTCCTGTGATTGAAACAGCCCAGAATAATCTTTGCCCAAATTTTGTGCTTATCTTTCAGATCCCTTATCTTGCTGGAGGGAAGCCCCAACGTGAAAATCTGCCTGGCAATAACAGCAACATCTGAGGACCTTTCAGCCATGTCTATACAGTGAATGCCTCCACCATTGTATCCAATCAGTTTTGCAATCAGCTCTTCAGTAATCACTATCTTGTTCCCCATTATGTAAGAAGTGACTTGGTGATTTGAGGAAGAGGCGTGAATCCAGAATTCCTTAACCAAGATAGGAAAAGTTGGACCCACCAACCTGTCAAAATACCTTTCCCATCCTTGAGCTTGAATCTCTTCTGATAAATCAAATCCATTTTCCTTCAATATGTTGAAATCCACTATAATCTCTGACAGAACTTCAAGATTCTTGACTGGAGTGAGTAGAGTTCTGAGAGGAACCTCGTGTTGCTCAGTTGATGTGTCTTTCTGGGAACCAGATGAAGGATTGCTACTAGAAGCCATGTTCACACGAGTTCTTGAGAAAAAAAATTGA
The DNA here is from genome assembly GCA_948472305.1 of Vicia faba. NCBI lineage: Eukaryota > Viridiplantae > Streptophyta > Magnoliopsida > Fabales > Fabaceae > Vicia > Vicia faba. The sequence continues at coordinate 1,183,850,084 of OX451740.1, forward strand.
AAGGGTTTTCTTGATAGAGAAGAACACAAACACAGATTATCAGAAATATTGCTTGAAAACTAAAGTTAGGGTAAACGTTGTGAAAGGTGTGAATGGTGTTTAAATAGGTTTTGAAAAAGTTTTTGAAAACATAAACGGTTAAGAGAGAGAAAATAAATCATGATTAATAGCATTAATTGATTGCTAATTTTAGGGGATTTAGGAAAGATACTTAAACGGTTACCAGTGACATGTGTCTCAATGCAACCAATCAGCGCTTTGCCTTTTCAGAAGCGTGAACGCGTGTTCTGCCTCAGGAACCAACTGATGACTAGATGACACTTGTTTGCTTTGAGTGAACATCACTTCTATCCTTGAACTGAAGAGCTCAGAGCTTCATGGATAGATCTGATACAATCTGCATTTCTAAATACTCTGAAAGGAGATTGATCAGAAGTTCACAGAGTAATAAACATAATTCTGAAGGTTAATATATAAAATTAAAACAGTTTTATTCTGGACAGAGCTTCATGCTGAGATGATTCAGAATGAAGTTGAACCTATCTTCAGAAAGTGGTTTTGTAAATATATCATCCCATTGATGGTCTGTATCAATAAATTTTAAGTTTAAGATTCCTTTCTGAATATAGTCCCTAATAAAATGATGTTTTATTTCTATATGCTTAGCCCTAGAATGAAAAATTAGATTTCTACTTAAGCAAATGGCAGAAGTATTATCACATAGTATATGAATGTTACTCTCATAAATCTGGAAGTCCTCAAGTTGACTTTTCATCCAGAGCATTTCTGTGCTGCATCCAGCTGCTGCTATGTATTCAGCTTCTACTGTTGATAGAGAAATGGTGGATTGTCTTTTGTTGGACCACGAGATCAAATTTTCTCCCAGAAACTGGCAGCTTCCAGAAGTGCTTTTGCGTTCAACTTTGTCTCCAGCAAAGTCAGCATCACAGTAACCTACTAAGCTGTAATCACTAGATTTTCTATAAAACAAACCCAGATTAGTAGTACCTTTCAGATACTTGAAAATTCGCTTAACAACTGTTAAGTGAGATTCTCTAGGATCTGATTGGAATCTTGCACAAATGCATACACTGAATAAGATATCAGGCCTTGAGGCTGTCAGATAAAGAAGAGAACCAATCATACCTCTGTAGACTTTCTGTTCTACCTTTTTGCTTACCTCTTCTCTTTCCAGAATGCACGTGGGGTGCATTGGAATCTTTGATGGCTTACATTCTGAGAGATCAATTTTCTTCAGAAGTTCTCTGACATATTTGCTCTGATGAATGTAAGTTCCTTTTGGGGTTTGATTGATCCGGATGCCCAGAAATAATTTTAGTTCCCCCATCAGGCTCATCTCAAATTCTGCCTGCATACACTTAGAAAATTCTCTTCCCAGAGAGGGTTTAGTAGATCCAAATATTATATCATCAACATAAATCTGACAGACTAGAATGTCATTCTTAATTGTCTTACAGAATAAGGTTGTGTCCACCTTCCCTCTGGTGAATTCCTTTTCTAACAGGAAGTTACTTAGTCTTTCATACCAAGCTCTGGGATCTTGTTTCAGACCATATAGTCACTTCTTTAGCTTGAAAACATATTCTGGATTTTTTGAGCTTTCAAAACTGGGGGGTTGGTGCACATATACCTCTTCTTCTATATAGCCATTTAAGAATGCACTTTTGACATCCATCTGATACAGAGTGATGCCTTTATTAACAACAAAAGAAATTAAAAGTCTGATAGATTCTAACCTGGCGACTGGAGCAAAGGTTTCTGTATAGTCTATCCCCTCTTGCTGACTATAACCTTGTGCTACCAATCGTGCCTTGTTTCTGACAACTTCACCTTGTTCATTCAGCTTGTTTCTGAACACCCATTTTGTTCCAATGACGTTAAATCCTTTTGGTTTAGGAACCAGATCCCGTACGTCAATCCTGGTGAATTGATTCAGCTCCTCTTGCATTTCTAGAATCCAGTCATTGTCCAGAAGTGCTTCATCAATAGAGGATGGTTCAATCAGAGAGACAAGTCCCATGAGGGATTCTTCATAGTTTATGAAGCTGGCTCTTGTTCTGATTGGATCTTCCTTTCTTCCCAAGATTGTTTCTTCTGGGTGATCCATGCTGCTTCTGGATGGTCTTTTCTGAGGTTGATCAACAGAAGATGCTGGATTGCTTGCAGTGCCTCTTTCTGATGTTGAGGGAGTGTCTCTGTTAAAAGCTTCTGATGACTTATCTTCAGTACCTGTGAATTCAACTTCCATACCTGCAAGTAATTCATTCTGCTTTGACTTTTCAGAGTCAAGCTTATCATCAAAACGAACACTGATTGATTCTTCCACAATCTGTGTTTCTGTATTGTATACTCTGTACCCTCTTGAGCGTTCAGAGTATCCTAACATAATACACTTCTGTTCTTTAGAGTCAAACTTTTTCAAATAATTTTTAGTATTCAAAATAAAACAAGTACATCCAAAAGGATGAAAATATGAAATGTTGGGCTTTCTGTTCTTCCACAATTCATATGGAGTCTTTTCCAGAATAGGTCTTATGGAGATTCTATTCTGAATGTAGCACGCTGTGCTTATTGCCTCTACCCAGAAGATCTTAGCAACGTTAGTCTCGTTGATCATGGTTCTGGCCATTTCTTGCAATGTTCTGTTCTTTCGTTCTACAACTCCATTTTGTTGGGGAGTTCTAGGACAAGAGAATTCATGCAGAATGCCTTTGTCATTAAAAAATGATTCAAAATCTTTGTTTTCAAACTCTCCACCATGATCACTTCTGACTTTGACGATTCTAAGATCCTTTTCATTCTGAACTTGGTTACAGAAGGTGACAAACACAGAGTGTGACTCGTCCTTGTGTCTTAAGAACTTTACCCATGTCCATCTGCTATAGTTATCTACGATTACTAACCCATACTTCTTGCCACTGACTGAAGCAGTTTTAACTGGTCCAAATAAGTCAATGTGCAGAAGTTCTAATGGTTTAGAGGTAGAAACAATGTTTTTTGATTTGAAAGCAGGTTTTGCAAACTTGCCTTTCTGACATGCTTCACACAGAGCATCTAAATTGAACTTCAGGTTAGGAAGTCCTCTGACCAGATTGAGTTTGTTAATCTGAGATATTCTTCTCATACTAACATGCCCCAATCTTCTGTGCCAGATCCATTGCTCGTTATTAACAGACAGAAGACATTTTACATTCTGACTTTTCAGTTAAGAAAGTTTGATTTTATAAATGTTGTTTCTCCTCTTTCCATTAAACAGGATGGTCCCATCTTTCTGACTAACAGCTTTACATGAATTTTGATTAAAGATTATATCATAACCGTTATCACTTAATTGACTTATGGATAACAGGTTATGCATTAATCCATCTACTAATAATACATTACTGATAGAGGGAAGATTTCCATTACCTACGGTTCTAGAGCCAATGATCTTTCCCCTCTGATTGCCTCCAAAACCTACGTGGCCTCCAGGCTTAAGTTCCAGACTTTGGAACATATGCCTTCTTCCTGTCATGTGTCACGAGCAGCCAGAGTACAGGTACCATGACTGGTGTTTCTGCTTTGTTGCTAAAGATATCTGCAACATGTATTATTTTATCCTTAGGTACCCATATTTTCTTGGGTCCTGATTTGTTAGTTTTACCAAAACTCTGGTTGAATTTTGGTTTGACAGAATAGTTGCTACTAGTATATTTGATGTCGTGTGTGTGCCCATATACAAAGTGTGACTTAAGAGGAGTTCGTTTAATAACTAAATCCATGGCATTCTTTGGTGTAGGTACCTTACCTTGGTATCCTATTCCCTTTCTGCCATTTCTGCTAACTCCATAGATCATTGAAGCCATCTTGCTTCTATCTATGATTTTAGCAAGAAACTTCTGAAAGCTGTGATCATACTCCTTGATGATCTCATCAGCGCTACTGGGAGTTTCAAGAATTGTTTCCTTCTGAGAGTTTTGTAAAAGATTTTCTAATTTTGAAAATTTATTTTTCAACTCAGAATTTTCCAACTTGAGACTCTCAGTTTTATTAGAGTCAGAAGCAAGATCCCTTTTCAGGTTTCTGAACTTGACTCTGATCTGCTGATATCGTTCCAGAATCTCATTAAGGCTTTCAGCAAGTTCAGCCTTAGTAAAATTAATACCAAAGTCAGGAAATACCTCTTATGTGTCTGATTTAGAGTCTGATTCAGAAGCTTCACTGTCTTCTGATATGTTCGCCATGAGAGCTATGTTTGCTCTCTCATCATCTGATTATGGGTTAGCTTCAGATGTGTCAGAGTCATCCCATGTGGCCATGAGACTTTTCTTCTTTTCCTTGCCAAAATTTCTTCTAGGCCTTTCCTTCTGAAGCTTTAGACAATCACTCTTGTAGTGTCCTTGCTCGTTGCATTCATAGCAGATGATGTCCTTGTTGTTTAGCTTTCTGCTTCCTGACGAGCCTTCAGATCTTCTGTATCCAGAGGTGGGTTCTGACTTTCTGTATTTGGAGGAGGATTCGTTCTGGTTCTCAGATCTTCTGGGAGTCCTGAACTTTCTTTGCCTCTGCTTCCACAGTTGGTTCACCCTTCTGGAGAGGAGGGACAGTTCTTCTTCTTCTGATGAGGACCCATCAGAGGTTTCTTCAACAGCCTGCAAAACTTTAGAATCAGATTTTCTTAGATTTTAGAGCTAAAGGCTTACCTTGCTTCAGAGGTTCATCAGCTTCTAGCTCTATCTCGTGACTTCTGAGGGAGCTGACAAGTTCCTCCAGAGAGATTGTATTGAGATCCTTAGCTAGCTTCAGCGTTGTGACCATAGGCCTCCACTATTTTGGCAAGCTTCTGATGATCTTCTTGACATGATCAGCAGTAGAATACCCTTTGTCCAGAACTTTGAGACCAGCAACCAGAATCTGAAATCTTGAGAACATTGTTTCAATAGATTCACTTTCTTCCATCTTGAAGGCCTCATACTTCTGGATGAGCGCAAGAGCTTTAGTTTCTTTAACTTGAAGGTTGCCTTCATGCGTCATTCTGAGGTAATCAAACATGTTCTTAGCAGTGTCTCTATTTGATATTTTTTCATATTCAGAGTAAGAGATAGCACTGAGAAGAATAGTTTTGGCCTTGTGATGATTCTTGAAATCACGCTTCTGTTGATCAGACATTGCTTTCCTGTCAATCTTCTGGCCATTTGCATTTACTGGGTGCGTGTATCCATCTATCACCATATCCTACAGATCAGTATCATGGGCTAGAAAGAAGCTTTCAATTCTGTCATTCCAGTAATCAAAATTCTCTCCATCAAAGACTGGAGGTTTGCCACTGAATCTGTCTCTTTCTTCGTTGTTGTCATTGCTGATGTTGTGATGTGTTACTGCCATAGTGTTTTTCAATGCTGGATCTTGTACTGACACGGTTAAGTGTTATGAACTCAGAACCAGGCACTCTGATGCCAATTGAAGAAGTGAAAAACACAAGAAGGGGGGTTGAATTGTTGAAACTTGAAATCAAATGCAGACAACACGATATTTTTATCCTGGTTCGTTTGATCTCAAACTACTCCAGTCCACCCGTCAAGGTGATTTTTCCTCTCTCCAACGAGGTCTTAGTCCACTATATTCAACTGAATACAAATCTTCTTTAACAACTGATAAAGCCTTCTTGAGTCTAAACCATAGACCGGTTTCTCAAGGAAATTCTTTCTTACAGATAAATGAACAATATGTGTGTTGAATGTTTTCTGGAAAAACTATATATCACAACTGTGATAATACATAAAATGAAGCTTATGTAAAACTAGCTTGCTAGAACTATAGAGTAAGTAATTTGAGAGCTTTAGCAAACTGTATGAGTGAGGATGAAGATGATTGACTTTAGGCGTGTAGAGTATTGTAGAGCATTAGCCAATTCACTTCTCACTGATTTGTTTAAATACTTCTTGGAATAGATACGTTGATGCCAATAATTCCATTTCAATGCCCATTACGTTCTTTTCATATTGAGAAGATCTTTGTCTTGGAATAAAGTTGTTGGTAATTAATCCGCCTTGAATGCAGTACCGTTGACACTTCAGAATGTTTTGCTTGATTAAGATCAGAGCGTTCTTGGCTTTAGGCTTATTCTGATTGCTTCTGAGTGCTGATGACATTGATGAGATCGTGATCAGAGTCAGAGTGTGATGAGCGCAGATTCTGTTCATCAGACTTCAGCGTAAGCATATGTAATATCTTCTGGTTGACATCTTTTGAGGCTGATGTTGATATTCTAATGTTGATTCCATCAGAGTTTTCTGTAAATAAACAGCATAATTTTAAGTAGCATCTATGTCAAATATAAAACTCATAATTCATTTAATCTTGTATTTTGTTATCATCAAAACTCTAAATGAGGGTTGTAGAATCAAACTATGTTCTAACATGGTTCACAGTTTTAAGAAATAAAGGATAAAGGCTCAAAGTATATTTGTACCCACCCGCTCTTCGTGATGTTCTTCAATCCTAAACTCAATTAATTGTGCGTCGAACTCTAATCGAGTTTGAAATAACATTTTGATGATGGTTCACACAAGTTGAATTTGTTGGAAGGCAATCTTTTTTTTTTGCAACATTTTTCATGTTGTTGAGGATTTGTAGTGACCTCTTTCTTTATTATCTCTAATTTTGGCCTGACTGTTCCTGTTTTTGAGATTTACAGTCAGCGGGATGCCCCAACTTTCTTAAGCGTCCTTTGTAGGTTTTGGCTTAGTGGGCTTTTATCTTCTTTTTTTATAGAGATAATGACTGCCTATGAGATAAGGAACCATCACTGTCTTTTGGTTCCAAAGGAATGTTTTTTGACATTGTATTACAAGATGAGAGTTTGCGACTTCACGCACATTTTGAATTAACTGAGAGACTACCCTGCCCCAGGTTTGATTAAAGGTTTCATTTGTGTTTAAAACAGAAAACTTATACTTCTTTGGCTCGAAGGGGTTGACTAGGGATTATCTTCCTTATAACTCCAGTGTTTAGGATTTGAAAGAAACGCTTGTACATCGTCAGCAAGGTCTGTCCAAAAGCATACTGTATGAGATTATGGCATTGTTTTCGTCATCCTCCCTCTAAAGGCTTATAACTTTTAGAAAGAGTTAAATGTCATAAAGAAATTAGAAAGCATAGTTCTAGTATAGTGAAAACGAATGGATGAATTCAAGACAAACATATGCAATGCATTAATGAAACAGAGTTTGACATTAACAGATAATTGTTTGAATAACAAAAGAAATTACAACTTGAAGATTCAAATGAAACGAAAGCCTCTTAGTTCGAACTTGTCATTTCAGGTGGAGAACCCTCAGCGGAAGATTTTCATCTGGCCATCCTGTGTGAATTCCAGCACTCCTCTGTCAATCAAGTCTTGGGTCTTGTTTTTCAAAGCCCAACAGTCATTTGTATCATGCCCATTACTATTGGAGTGGTATGCACATTATGCATTGGGATGATAGCTAGGAGCAGAGGTATTAAGATTCTGAAGAGGATCCCTTAATACAGTCAGCTTGACCTCCAACAAGCGTTGCAGTACTTGTGATAATGGCATGTTAATCTCAGTGAAGTGCCTTCCAGAAGTATTTTGCTTACGCCGATTACCCTGTTGATGTTGGTGAGGTTGTTGTTGGGCTCGTGACCCTGAAGAAAATTGGGGAGACTTTCCCTTGACTTCTTGTCTCAAGGGAGGCTGAATGATGACTTGATCCTCAACCCTAGTTATTTGCCCCATTTGGTTACATCCACCATGATGCAGTTTGTTGATGAGGACCTTTAGCTCCTCTTGTCCTTGAGCCAGGTTTTGAATGAGAGCCATCTGGCCCACCAGTTGTCCCATCATCTGGATTTTCATTGTTTCCATCTCAATCTGTAGTCCTTCCATCTGATCATTCCTGATGCCCCATAGATTCCCTAGGACCATGCCCCTTGTGAGGAGAGCTTTCACTTCTTCCTGCCCCTTGGATAGTGTGATACGGTGGGAGAACTGACTTGAGGTTTTGCGTTTGTTTTCGCAAATGTTTCGGTTGAGCAAGAGTCGCCACTGACTTTTTATTTTATCCTAAGGAAAGGTTAAAAAGCACAGCAAAAACCTTTGAGATGTTTTCTTGGGTTCGGGGAGTAGATTATAGAAAGGGAAGGTATTAGCACCCTTTCTATCCATGGTTATCCATGGGCTCTTAGTTACTTGCTTAGATCAACTTGCCTTGATTTTCAATTGTTTGAAATGGTGCTTTGTGTGTGGGTTTTGAAAAGGTTTTGAAAAAGATGCCTTGTCTAGGCGACCCTTGTAACAATTATTTACTCGAATGTTTTACAAAAGGTGTTTGTCTTTTTGAAAAGATGTTTCAAGGTTTTGAAAGTTGTTTTGGAAGTTTGTGTTTGTGAAATGTGCTTTGAAAAATGGCAAGGATTGTTTTGCAAGATTGGGCAAGTAACCAAGAGCTATCTACCCTAAATTTCTCAAAGATCTTTGCTATGTTTTAACCCTTTTAACAATTTTGTTCCACCATTGTATTTGGTGGACAATCTTGTGTTAGGATGTTAACGGGACAGGCGCGAGTCATCGTTTAGACCATGATTGCAATGGTGTCAAGTGTCTTTGGCAACTTTTCCTTTAAGGGACTTGATCATTTTTAGGCAACTTTCGAAAGCGTCATCGAGGGACTATGATCATTTGAATTTGTTTTGTTTTGCCAAAGATACCTAACATGCAACATGGCCCATTATTGAAGGCAACAAGTGGAATACCCTAAGGGTGCTAGTGTGATTGGTGTTGTCCATTTTCATGCTTGTTTATCTTGAATTTAGGTCAAACTATTTTGTTGTTTTTGATTTGCATACAAAACCCTAATTCTATCATGGCATAATTAGAAAGCTTTTAAATGCGAGAAATAAAAGGTCCTAAGTTATTACAACACAAATATGGGATGGGGGGTACAAATGTTCAAATGGGGATATTTTAGCAAGAAATTAAACCTAAACTATTACATCCAAATTGAAATTTTACAAGGTATTTAATTGCACAATACTTAAATAAAATGAAATAAATATGAAAGATGAAAAAATGATTTTCATATGCATGTAAAAAAAGTATTTTTCATGTGTCAAATAAACAAAAATAAAATGAATTAATTTTTGGTATTTTTATGTATTTAGGACAAAACCCTAATTTTGCTAAATAAAATGTATTAATTATATAATATATGCAATATTTATTAATTATGTACAAAAAATAAATAAAAAGAAAGTATATTGTCAAAAAGTGATTTTTTAAGTTGAATATTAATAAAAATAAAATGTATTATTTTTTATGTTTTTAACCTAAATATACTAATAAATATATAAGTATTTACATTATTTATTAAATATATATTATATGTACAAAAATAAAATATTTAATATTATAAAAAAAAAAGTATATTTTTTATAAAATGTTTTCAAAGGTAAAATAAAATAAAAATCAGAAAATAAAAAGTGTTTGTATTATTTTTAGCTATTTTTAAATAAAAGTATATTTATGATTATTTATGTACAAAACTATATAAAACGAAATAAATATCAAATAAAATGCAAAAATCGTGGGAAAAATCATTTTAATATTTTTTCATGCTTAAATAAAAATATAGAAACAAAATCAAAAGGAAAAAGTAAAAAATGACAAGTATATCTCAAAATGGGCCAGGGGGGTGCATGTGAAAAATGAAAGTGCAAAAAGGAAAAACATCTCAGGCCCAGCCCAAGAGAGGTTGTCTTCAACCTCCAGACAATTCAAACAACAAAAACGCGCGTTTTGTCTTATCCCTGCTATCTCCTGATTCCTTGATTTTCAGCACAAACTCATAACATGAAAAATGTCAAGCATCAAACCACGAATCCATACATATAAAAAACTTAACTTAACTCTCAGAAATGAGAGAGAATTTCTCCATCCCTAATTCTTAACCTAAGTTTTTGTCAATATTCAGGTCTTAAATTCTCTCAGCATATGCAATATAAATGGAAAGTAAGGATATGTATAGCTTCAGAGCCATGAGTAGAACATTTTTCATTCATAAACTTAAAGCTAACTCTTTCTATATTGAGAGATAGAAGTCCATGAACTTACCTGTTCAGCTTGGATCGTGTCTGGCAATGGAGGCAGTTTCAAGGCAAGGTGAGGATTGGTACAGCTTGCTTGAAGTCCAGGGATGTTATTCCAACCTTTAGCTTGCTTTGAAACCAAGTGAATCAAGCTATGGCAATCAACCTGCAAAACAGAAAAAGTGAAAATGGTGAAGTTGGTTAGAGGTGTTACAGGTCGTGTCCAATGCTTGGGATAGCTTGTATATGTGGTATGGAGTGTGTATGAACTGGTTTTAGCAAGAATGCACGAGTGGATTGAGTTATGGAAGTCCAACTGCAGAGGTGTTGGCTCCTAAATTCGACACCCTTGTTTTATTGATGTCAGCCATTAAAGCTGAAGGATGTTTTCGACTGGCTAAGTCTGTCGAAATGCCCGTCGAAAGATGGCAAAGTACTTAGAAGATTTCTTCCAAGGGAGAAGTTGGTTGCCTTCGACGTCGAAGGAGTTTCTCGTCGAAGATGTCTCTCGACGAAAGTGTTCGATGGTTCAGAGTGGAGCAGTTTGAAATTCAAGCGTTTGGAGGGAAAACGGTTTCCAGCAGTTACCACGTGCAACGTGCAAAGATCTGGAGCGTCGAACGTTGAGAACGTGCCAAGTGGAATCATCTCGAAGCAGTACAACTGCCCGACGGTTACTTGGGATGTTTTAGTATAAATAGTGGTAGTCATGTAAGTTCTCGGGTGTGTTCACAATTCTATATAAAGTCACTCATATAGATTCGAGTACCCAGCGTGTGAGAAAGAATTGTTGAGAAATGTATGTGTGAAACACCAACTTTATTAATCAAAGTCATTTACTTTTCCAGAAATTTACTTGCTTTCCTCTTTACATTCCTGTCGAAGCTTTTTACTTTAAGCCTTGTTTATTTTACCAAGTCTTTCCTTCATGCAATTTACTTGAAACCTCTTTATTTTATTTAAAGCCTCTTTATTTAAAGCCTTATCCAATTTAATCAAACTTCAAAATCAACCTATGTCCTAGGATCAATCTGATCGATCCTGCGAGTAACCAAATAAGTAACCATTTGGAAGATCAGCGGTTGTTTACCAAAACCCAAGGTAAACAAATTGGCACACCTGGTGGGACTGTGTGTTGATTGTTGAAAATAATCTCATCTTTTCGAGGAGTGTTGTATGTTATTGAGAAGTGGTAGAATATACACTAACGATAACAATACTGCCAAAGGAAGGGAAGAGATGGCGAATCCGCCAAACAATAACGAAATCCCACAAACGAGTGTGGGAGCGACGGTTAGTACGACCGTAAGTGAAGCGACAACTGTTGGTTCGACACCAGCAATAACAGTCACAACAACGGGGCCAATACCTTCGTTCACAGGCCCCGGGATGCCTTTGGGAACTCCCCCACCAAGGGGAAATTTAGGCACAAGGCCTTTGGTTCCCCCAGGATTTATTCCATTCTATGGTATGCCAACTTCTGAAGTGGCAAGCCTGACGAATGCTGCATCCACTTTTTCAGACCCTTTAGTGAGCGCCTCTTCGCCACTCCAAGGCTCTGGAGTAGGCATGGCGAATAGAAACAGGACCCAACTCTTAGGAGGAACGTCCCAAGTAGCCCATGGCCTTACAAATGCCTCGACAGCAGTCTTGAGGCAACAAATGGACGAAAGCAACCATGATATGGTGCAAATGTTGGCATAGACTTTGAGTACTGTGCTAAACCCTCTAATACAAAACACTACTCAATCGAATCAGCAAGTGACAGCGCAAATGACGCGTTTGGCTGATTTCTTTGGAGTACCCCAACCTGTTCGACAGCCCCAAAGGGCACAAATAAGGGGAAACCAGGGGATATTTTTAGAGGAAGAAACCACCATTAACCAGGCTCAACAGCCTGTCGAGGAAAACCTTAGGGCACGATTGGAACAACCTGTCGAGGAACCTAGGGTAATAACCCCAGAGGTAAGGTTAGTTAACAGAAATCAAAATGCTGACGAAGTAGTTCAGCATATCCAATACCAAAACATGGGTTTGGAAAACAATCTGGCAACCATGATCGAAAGGATCATGACTCAGAATGGGATGAACATGGGCTTTCGAAGGCCCAACTTTACATCCCCATTGTCAGAGTACGTGTTACAAACGGACTTACCTCCTAGATGCAAAGTCCCCAAATTTACTAAGTTCTCAGGGGATACGACAGAATCTACTGTCGAGCATGTGGCGAGATACTTGATCGAAGCAGGTGACATTTCGAATAACGAAAACCTAAGAATCAAGTACTTCCCAAGTTCTTTAACAAAGAACGCTTTTACTTGGTTTACAACTCTTCCCCCCAATTCGATCCATCATTGGACCCAGTTGGAAAGATTGTTCCATGAACAATTCTACATGGGGCAAACCAAGATAAGCCTGAAAGAATTGGCCAGTGTAAAGAGACGTTTCACTGAACCTATAGACGAATATCTAAATAGGTTTAGGTTGCTCAAGGCGAGATGTTTTACACAAGTGCCAGAACATGAGTTGGTCGAAATAGCCGCAGGCGGTTTAGATTATTCCATTAGGAAGAAGCTAGACACCCAGTACCTGAGGGACATGGCCCAACTGGCTGATAGAGTTCGACAGGTAGAACGCCTCAAAGCTGAAAAAGCAAAGGCAACGAAAACTCACAAGAGAGAGAGGATAGCGTACGTTGAGATGGATGACGAAGATCCAGAATCCTTCCACGATACTTTAACTGTCGAAGAAGGAGAAGTCGATTTAGCAGAACTGAAACAAGGGCCACCATACTCTTGTAAACTGTTAGTCCCCTCAAATGGGAAAAATCCCATTGGTCCAGAAATGACCAACGATAGGTTCCCAAAAAAGACTTATAGTTTCGACATCACAAAATGTGATGAAATATTCGACTTGCTGGTTAAAGATGGCCAAATGATAGTACCCCCAGGGGTAAAAGTGCCTACTCTTGATCAAAGAAAGAAGAGAGGTTTTTGCAAATATCATAATTTTTTGGGCCATAAAACTTCTCAATGTTTTCTTTTCAGGAATCTTGTGCAAGACGCTATCGAAGAAGGGAGATTGAAGTTTGCTGACAAATCCCCCATGGCTGTCGACACAAATCCATTGCAGGCTGAAGCCCACTATGCTGAACCCTCTGAGGTGAACGTGATAGAGGCAACCAGGATCCAGTCGAAGAAGCCAGGAATTACCATGGTCGAAGTCTCAAAGGACCACATCAACATGCCAATCTTTGGCAGTTTATCTGGAAATTTATCCAGGAAGATAATTGAAGCTGTTCAGAAAGCGGTAGAAAGCCCGAAGTTGGAGACCGCTGAAGCACAAAAAACTGGACCAAAATCCAGTTCCCACTTGGCCACAGCTCAAGGCCAGACGGAGAATCTGGAGATACAAATGAAGCAGTTAACTCTTGCTAACAAAGATACAATGAATATCAACATGGTTGAACTTTCTGACCCAAAAGCATCAGAAGAGGCCATGAGGCAAGAACAAGCTAATAAGACTGCTTTCCCTCGGGAAAATGAAAACTTGGCAGATTTTCTACAAAGATGCCAGAAAAAGAAATCAGAGGTGATGCTGTGTCCAAGATGCAGTTCGATCTTTGACAAAAAGGCTGCTGAGCACATTCAAGGCGTAAGAGCAGCGAATAAGAGAAGGGAAAATGTTAACCTTCGACATGATCCCAGAAGAACTTCCCAAAGAGGTTCAAACCAAGAAAGGAGGCCATTGACTTTTAGGCCTCCCACAAATGTGCCAGTAGACACTTGGTACAAAACCTCTGGTCGAAAAAGGCCAAGTGAGGAGAAATGGCACTCTTTCGACGTGCCAAGGGGTTCCTCTTTGACTCAAAAGAAAGAGCCTCAGGTTGCTGCACCTAAGGTTGCACAAGTGTCCAGCAACTACAAAGGAAAAAATCCCATGTCTCGATCTCAATGGAGGAGATATCAAAGGAGACGAAAAGCTGAAAGGGAGGCTGCCAATGAACCAAAGGCAGAAACGAGTTCGAACGTTCCTCAAAGGAAGCAAAGGAAACCTCTAGAAAGAGAGCCAGTAACCAACAGGCTAGTTTGGCCTAACCAAAGTGAAGTCGAAGACGAAGACGATGCTGAGTCTGATGATACTTTGGACATAATGGTGAATATAGTTTCAGTGCTGCCTAGAGAATTCAATCGACAGGTAGAAGTCGAAGCAAGTGACTGGGAAGTGGAGCAAGAAATGGCCAAACATAGGCCAGTGTGCTATTTTATCATGGACAATGGCACCACTGAGGAACAAAATGGGTTCTTCGAGCCACCTACAGAGGCGATGAAAAATCACCTCAAGCCTTTATTCATAAGGGCTAAACTCGAAGAAACTACTGTGAATAAAATATTGGTGGATTGTGGGGCAACCATCAAAATTATTCCTCACTCTATGCTAAGGAAAATTGGCAAAAGGGATGAGGACATTAAGCCTCACAACATGGTCTTGTCGAACTATGAGGGCGGCATAGGGACCACTATAGGAGTGATCCAGCTAGATATCAAAGTGGGGTCTATCCTTCGACCAACGATGTTTATGGTCATATCGGCCAAACCTAACTACAATCTTTTGTTGGGCCGTGAATGGATTCATGGTGTTGGAGCTGTGCCATCATCAATGCACCAAAGGCTGCTCCTATGGCGTCCAGATGGGATGGTCGAAAACATAGAGGCAGATCAAAGCTACTACCTAGGCGAAGTGAATCACCTGGGGTTGGCAGATTTCGACAAGAACTTGGCTCACATAGGGCCATGTCCAACACCTGACTTCGACATGGCGCCAGCGCCAAACACTTTTTGTTCCCTATACCTGCATCCTGAGCATGGTTTCCAATGGGACAGAGAAGACTTGTCCCATATAGACTTCAGTGGGCTAACTGATATCCAACCAACTGGTTGGGGAAGTGAATTCAGTGATAATGACTGAGTCACAATCTTTGAAGCGAATTTCGGCTTATGTAGCCGAAACCAAGATGATAACGGCTCTCGAAGCCGAAGTAAAGTACATGGCCACACAGGCCAATGATCAACAATTATCTGCTGTAGTTCTAGGAAAGGATTTCGATCCAAAACCTCCTGATATCATGCCAGAAGAGATGCAGGAACAGAGGCTCGACGCCATCTATGACGATGAGCCTTTGGGCTTCGAAAAGGACCCCTTGGCGAACAACATTAAAATGTTAGCGCAAGACCCTTTAGAAGAAATCAACTTAGGCGAAGGATCAGAGAAAAGGCCAACTTACATTAGCGCCAAAATCGATCCAGAACTTAGGTTGGAAGTAATCCAATTGCTGAAAGAGTTTAAAGATTGTTTTGCATGGGATTATGACGAAATGCCTGGTCTCGACAGAGGATTGGTAGAACTTCAGTTGCCAATCAAACCTGGGAAGAAGCCAATCAAGCAAAATCCAAGGCGCTTCGCTCCAGAAATTCTGTCGAAGATCAAAAGGAAGTCGAAAGACTGCTGAAATGCAAATTCATACGTGTTACAAGGTATGTCGAATGGATTGCAAACATTGTGCCAGTAATTAAGAAAAATGGTACGCTAAGGGTGTGCATAGATTTCAGAGATTTGAATGCTGCTACACCCAAAGATGAATATCCTATGCCTGTGGCGGAAATGCTAGTCGATTCTGCCGCTGGCTATGAATACCTGAGTATGCTCGATGGTTATTCAGGATATAATCAAATATTCATTGCTGAAGAGGATGTGTCGAAAACAGCTTTTCGATGCCCTGGGGCCTTAGGCACTTACGAATGGGTAGTGATGCCTTTTGGCCTAAAGAATGCTGGGGCAACGTACTAGCGAGCAATGAATACTATCTTCCATGATTTTATTAACACTTTTATGCAAGTATATATTGATGACATTGTTATAAAATCTGTTTCCAGGAAGAATCATATTGACCACCTTCGACAATCATTCGAAAGAATGAGAGAACATGGTCTGAAGATGAACCCTTTGAAGTGTGCGTTCTGTGTGAAAGCTGGAGATTTCTTGGGCTTCGTTGTCCACAAGAAAGGAATCGAAATCAACCAGAACAAGACGAAAGCAATTTTGGAAGCGAAAGCGCCGTCGAATAAGAAGGAATTGCAATCCCTCTTAGGCAAGATAAATTTCTTAAGGAGGTTTATATCTAATCTAAGTGGGAAAGCTCATGCCTTTTCACCCTTACTTCGACTGAATAAAGAGGGGTTCGAATGGGGGCAAGAGCAACAAGAAGCCTTCGAAAAAATCAAAGGGTACCTCACTAAGCCACCTATTTTGGTGCCTCCTTGTAGCAATAGGAGTATGAGATTGTACATAGCTGCATCCGACAAAACTCTGGGAAGCATGTTAGCCCAAGAGGATGAGAATGGAGTCGAAAGACCCATTTATTATCTCAGTAGAGTTTTGAACGATGCAGAAACTAGATATAGTGAAGTTGAAAGATTGTGTCTATGTCTGTATTTCTCTTGTACAAAACTCAAGCAATATATAAAACCAGTTGATGTGTATGTTTCGTCTCATTTTGATGTTTTCAAATATATGTTGTCGAAACCTATCTTGCACAGTCGAATTGGCAAGTGGGCATTGGCATTAACTGAATACTCCTTGACCTTTATGCCTCTTAAGGCAGTAAAAGGATAAGTGGTTGCAGACTTCATAGTCGACCACTCAATTCAAGTCGAGGATATTAATTATGTGGAGATAGAACCTTTGAAATTCTACTTCGATGGTTCCAGCCATAAAGATGGAACAGGGGTAGGAGTCTTGATTATTTCTCCAGATAAAATTCCAACAACATTCAAGTACAAAATATCAGGTTCTTGTTCGAACAATGAGGCTGAGTATGAAGCTCTAATTACTGGCCTTGAAATATTGTTGGAATTGGGGGCAACTCGAGTCGAAATAATGGGAGACTCAGAGTTAGTCATTAAGCAGGTCACAAAGGAGTACAAATGCATAAGAGAGAATCTCATTATGTACTTTGTGATAGCAAATCGTTTATTGAAAAAATTTGAATCGGTTAATATTCGACACATACCCAGAGTCGAAAATCAAATAGCCAATGACTTGGCACAAATTGCATCTGGGTATAAGATTTCAAAAACGAGATTACAAAGAGCAATCGAAGTTCGAGAAAAGATAAAAGCAACTTGTCTATCACCATCAGACTTGGAATCGACGAGACTAGGCTATGCTGATCAAAGTAACTTCGAAATTTCGTTCATAGATAATTTGTCAGAGCAAGATTGGAGAAAACCCATTGTGGACTATCTTCAAAATCCAGGAGCTTCGACAGAATGAAAAACAAAGTACAGGGCGTTGAGTTATGTACTCATGGGTAATGAGTTATTCAAGAAAACGCCTGAAGGGGTTTTGCTAAAGTGCTTAAGTGAAACAGAGGCATACATAGCCCTTTCGACTACGCACGCTGGAGCATGTGGGGCTCACCAAGCAGGCCATAAGATGAAATGGTTGTTGTTTCGACAAGGACTATACTGGCCCACTATGCTAAAAGATTGTGTTGAGTTCGCCAAAGGTTGTCAAGAGTGTCAAGTTCATACAGGCATCCAACATGTACCAGCAAGCGAACTTCACTCGATAGTGAAGCCTTGGCCCTTTAGAGGATGGGCGTTGGACCTCATTGGAGAGATTCGACCAGCATCATCAAAGAGTCAGAAATACATACTGGTAGGCATTGATTACTTTACTAAGTGGATCGAAGATATCCCTTTAGTCAATGTAGACCAGGAAAATGTCATTGAATTTATTCAAAAGAACATTATCTTTAGGTATGGAATCCCTGAGACAATAACAACTGATCAAGGATCAGTTTTCACTGGTCGAAAGATGCAGGAATTTGCTCAGGAAACAGGGTTCAAACTCCTAACATCCACGCCTTATTATGCACAGGCGAATGGCCAAGTCGAAGCAGCTAACAAAGTAGTGATTGGTTTGATAAAAAAGCATGTTGGGAGGAAACCAAAGAATTGGCACAAGACGTTGGACCAGATTCTGTGGGCTTGTCGAACGTCCCCAAAAGAAGCCACAGGTACAACACCATATAGGCTAACTTTTGGCCATGATGCAGTGTTGCCAGCAGAAATTTGTCTTCAATCTGCAAGGGTTCAGAGGCATTATGATATTCCCTCTGAAATTTATTGGAACATGATGTTAGACGAACTGGTGGATTTAGACGAAGAAAGACTGCGCGCTCTCGACCTACTCAGGCTTCAGAAGAAAAGAGTAGAAGACTCTTATAATAAAAAGGTAAAACCTAAGGTATTTTTTCCTGAAGAGCTAGTTTGGAAAGTAATTCTTCCTATGGATCGAAGGGATCGAAGCATGGGGAAATGGTCACCCAAATGGGAAGGACCATTCAGAGTTATCCAAACTTTTTCTGGTGGAGCCTATGAAGTCGAAGAGTTAGGTGAAGATAAAAGACTCTTGAGAGTAAATGGTAAATATTTGAAAAAATACAAACCTACACTCCAAGAGATAAAAATAAAATAATAAAATAACAAACCATAAAAATGCCAAAATGGAAATTTTATAAATTTCAACCAAGATGGCAATGTTGTCGAATATAAATTACAAAGTATGGTTACAAAAGCAATCAAAAGGGAATAGAGTCCTTGAGTCGAAGATACTTGGCTTGCTGCAGCTCCAACCTTTTCTTGCACCAGGCGTTCTCCTGTACCAGTTTGGCAATCTGAGCGTCGAAGCCCTGGGCCCTCTCAGCAAATTCCAGGCCTTGTTTGATTTCAGTTTGACTCTCGGTGTCTGGGATGGTCGAAAGAAGTTCCTCCTTGCGTTTAGTGTTGGCATTTATCTTAGCCTCTATTTCTTCGATTTGTGCCCTGAAGGAAGCATTCTCTCGATCAATGGCATCGACTTCTTCCTGCGTAGATGCTTTTTGCTTCGACAACTCCGCAATTCGAGAAGTCGTATCCGAAACAGCAGTCCACGCAGAGGAGCTTTTGCCATACAACACCTCAAGCTGACTGTTAAACCCCCTTTGGCGCCTGTAATCTGCTGAGACTTGATCAATCATAGAGTGTAACTCCATGATCAAGCCTGAAACTTCTGGAGCTACAGCTAACAAGTCGACAGCATTCAGAACATCCTTCAAGTATGACGGAGCAGTGGGGTCCCCCTCTAAAGCCTTCATCAAATCCTTCTTGAAAAACTGGGTACGGATAAATGATGGTTTTCTTGGGATTGCCAATGGTTGGTAGAAAACAACAAAAAGTGCACAAGTTAATTTGTGACTAAGCGTGAAAAGACAGGTGTCGAATGGCGTTTCAAAGAATGCCTTTTTCTGTCGGAGTCGAAATAAGGCATTCTTGGGGGGCAATTTATTGGCTCCTAAATTCGACACCCTTGTTTTATTGATGTCAGCCATTAAAGCTGAAGGATGTTTTCGACTGGCTAAGTCTGTCGAAATGCCCGTCGAAAGATGGCAAAGTACTTAGAAGATTTCTTCCAAGGGAGAAGTTGGTTGCCTTCGACGTCGAAGGAGTTTCTCGTCGAAGATGTCTCTCGACGAAAGTGTTCGATGGTTCAGAGTGGAGCAGTTTGAAATTCAAGCGTTTGGAGGGAAAACGGTTTCCAGCAGTTACCACGTGCAACGTGCAAAGATCTGGAGCGTCGAACGTTGAGAACGTGCCAAGTGGAATCATCTCGAAGCAGTACAACTTCCCGACGGTTACTTGGGATGTTTTAGTATAAATAGTGGTAGTCATGTAAGTTCTCGGGTGTGTTCACAATTCTATACAAAGTCACTCATATAGATTCGAGTACCCAGCGTGTGAGAAAGAATTGTTGAGAAATGTATGTGTGAAACACCAACTTTATTAATCAAAGTCATTTACTTTTCCAGAAATTTACTTGCTTTCCTCTTTACATTCCTGTCGAAGCTTTTTACTTTAAGCCTTGTTTATTTTACCAAGTCTTTCCTTCATGCAATTTACATGAAACCTCTTTATTTTATTTAAAGCCTCTTTATTTAAAGCCTTATCCAATTTAATCAAACTTCAAAATCAACCTATGTCCTAGGATCAATCTGATCGATCCTGCGAGTAACCAAATAAGTAACCATTTGGAAGATCAGCGGTTGTTTACCAAAACCCAAGGTAAACAAGAGGTGACTCTGTTTTCTGCAGTAGGATGGTGTTTTGATGAATGATGAGATTTGGAAGGTGTTTTGGTCGTGCCTTAGCTCAGTTATGTTGTTTGGAATGTGTATAACAAGTTTGTCTAAGCTAGTTCTTGCAGCAATGAGAGTTGTGTTTTAAAATACAAGGTTTCTTCTCACTTAAGCAAAAAATGTTAACTTGGTTTCTAGGCCAGTACAATGCCTCAATCTATGCTGCACACTTGAGTCTTGATCAGTGGGATATGTCTCTGAACTTGTGCCAAAAGGATTTGCATTGTACTTCAAAGATTGCAATCTTGACATAAAGTTCAACTTTTCAAAAATGGATAAATTGCTTTTTCCATTTATGGCTCAATCTTGTATGCAATGGTTAAACACACAAGATAAGGCTTAAACACAAAGGATTGACATTAAATTTATGAGTGTAAATGAGATTAGAGGCCTGTAATGTAGCTTGCATATGCTGAGTTTGAAAATGCACAAGTTATGAACATGCCTTTGGCCATGAATCAAAGTGACTTTTGCTCATATTGCCAAATTCTATTCTCCCTAACCACAAGGTTGTTTGATGAGTTCTTGGACATTTTGGAAATCTTGGAATGTGTACTACAATCCATATTTGTAATGCAAATTTAAATTCCAAGTGGAAGAATGTGAAAAGTAGCCATGAAGTTAGGCAAAAATCCTGCCTATAATAGGTCAAAAATTTTCTAAGTTAAGAATGTTTTGCACCCCTATTCCAAAACTTTTAACTTGAGCTACAAGCTTCTTTTGAGGAAACTTTGTGAATAAAAGTTGTAGATTTTGCAATTGACTACAACTTTCATGTTTTGACTATTGTTTGAATCCAAATGCATCTTGGTGAAAAGATGGGACAAAGTTAGGAAAAAATTAGGGATTTTCATAACTTAGAAAAATTTTAAGTTATGAAAATTCTTCATTTCAAACCCTAATTTGTGATTTTTTATTTCTTGATGAACAAGTTTCATAATTTGACATGTTTTGATGAATAATGAATCTTGATACTTGATTTTGACCAAAAAGTCAAAGTTTGACTTTTCAGTATACAGTCAATTTTGGCTCAGTTGACTGGAAAATTCATCTGTCAATCTTGTGCATTTGGGATCTTTTGAACTTGTTGAACATGTCAAGACAATTCCGTGGGGTCCTTGAGTCCATATATGAGCTTGGTTTGCCATTGGTTAGGTCAAACAGTCAAAAATTGCCTTTGTGCAGTCAAAACCCTAAAAATGACCATTTTGCCCTTTTGGTGATCTGATCAAATTTCTTGTGGAATTGTGATCCAAACTTGATCAAATGGTTCAAATGAGTTCATAATGTTGATGTGGGTCAAAAATCACGAGGTTTGACTGTCAATTGACCACAATTGACTTTTTCCCCAATACAACTGATTTCTAGGTCAACTGTCCCATTGACTGGACAAAGATTGGAATCAAGGCTTGAAACTTGGTATGGGTAAACTTGAGAGTCCAACATGAAGCATGAAAGTCATTTTGGGCACTTTAGGTCAAAACATCTTTGTGCAAACTCAAACCCTAATTTGGGTCAACAGTGCAAGGAGGAGTCTTAAGCAGAGCAAAACCCTAACTAGATCTTGAGCTCCAAGAGTCTCGTGGTGAGAAAATACTGATGAAAATGGGAGGGAAAATTTTGGGGTACAACAGTTACCCCTGTTCAATCTTCTTGCACTTGAAGAGTTTGATTGGCAGGTTTGCCTTTCGCGTCTCGAAGGTAAAAGGAGATTGGACACTAGAGTGCCCTTAAATTTGCACTCGTCAGAACGATGGATGCGAGAATGGGCTTAGAGGTGCCATTTGGAGGTGGGCTTAAAGATGCCATCTATAGGGGTGACTGAATCTTGTCGGGGATGGGCTTAAAGATGCCATCTGGAATGAGTATCAGAAAGGTGTCCATGTTTTGGAACATCTCTGAACTGGGGGTTTTGAATAAGCAATGGATTGATATCCGCGTTTGGAGAATCCATAAACTATTTTCAAAAGTTGAGTCTGAGCAAGCGATAGATTAACATCCGTTGTTGGGAGGAATCTGTAAACTGTTTTTAGAAGTTGAAGAAGAACCTGAACAAGTGATAGGTTAACATCCGTTACTGGAGAACCCGTGAACTATTTTCAGAAGTCTTGAAGTGTAATAAGCAATAGAGCAGCATCCGTTGTTGGGAAGCGTCCGTAAACTGTTTTCAAAAGTTGAGAAGAATCTGAACAAGTGATAGGGTAACATCCGTTACTGGAGAACCCGTGAACTGTTTTCAGAAGTCTTGAAGTTGAATAAGCAATAGAGCAACATCTGTTGTTGGGAAGCGTCCGTAAACTGTTTTCAAAAGTTGAAGAAGAATCCGAACAAGTGATAGGTTAACATCCGTTACTGGAGAACCCGTGAACTGTTTTCAGAAGTCTTGAAGTTGAATAAGCAATAGAGCAGCATCAGTTGTTGGGAAGCGTCCGTAAACTGTTTTCAAAAGTTGAGAAGAATCTGAACAAGTGATAGGTTAACATCCGTTACTGGAGAACCCATGAACTGTTTTCAGAAGTCTTGAAGAAGAAACCGGTGTAAGGTTTCCTGATGATGAGTCAGTGTAAAACTGCATCTTGAATAATTGTTAATGATAGCCTTTCATTCTTATCCTGAAAATGACAAAATGTTTAGCTAAACACAAAACTATGTTGCATGAAATGTATGATGCAATATATGTTATATCAATGTTTATGATATGAATGTAAATGCATGTGCATGTAAGCTGAAGAGCTGTCTTGCTGAGAATAAATGAATCCTGGAAGGCTGGAGACAAAAGAATCTTGACTGCTGCCGGGGAAAATAATTCCTGACTGTTGCAGGAGAAGGCAAGAATCTTTGATTGCTGAAGAGGAGACATCTCTTTGGACTACTGCTGGAGAAATAGGAGTTTGGGTTATATACCAATCTTCTGGGGATTCTTGTCTTGAGGAGATCTTCACTGGGGGAGTATCTGATTATCCCGTAAGGAACTGAGAATGAGCCTTCACTTTGCTTGGGGAAATGCAGAATCTTCAATTGTTGAATGATCTTAGAACCACTGCTGGGGAACAAGCATTCCTTGGTGACTTGCGGGAAATAAGAATTTCTGAAGATCTTTATTGGGGAGTTCAGAACTTAATAGACTCATGCTGGAGAGGTATGACTGAGAATCTTCAGTTTGGTGGCAAGTATATCTGTGGGGAGAAGTTTCACTAGCCTGGTTCAGCTGGGGATTGGATTTTCAGATTTTTAAGGCTCCACTGGGGATTCTGAAACTTAACTCTGAGGGGAATTGAATTCTGGAAGGTTCCATGGCTGGGGAAATCAGTGTTGGGAAAACCTTCTCCGTTGGGGATCCTGAAGTCTAATTCTGTTTAAGGAATTAAGTTCTGACTGAGGAATTTGGATTTTAAATCTGCTGGTGATTTCTCCTGAAAGGGCATCAAGATATCTATCCGTACCTTTAACCTATCAGTAATCAACTTTCTTGATTCATAAGGAAATGATTATGTTCAAATGCATATGCCTATTTAACAAAACATTGGACGTTTCTCAAAATAAGACATAAATGTAGAAAAGCAAGAGAAGACAAAGCAAATTCCTGTATTTAGAAAAGTATTTGTATTAACTTTCTATGAATATATTTGTACAAAGGAGACAGTCATCCTAGTAAGAGGATGCCGTCGTAAAAATTGAAAAATTTATACAAAAGAAAGATGGCTATGTGAAACAATTCCATGGGATTCCATTCTGCCATAGCCTTCACAACTCTGAATATCTGTCCATTCAATGCTTCGTCTGCCGATGACTGGATTGATTAGAAGCTTGGAGCTGGTTGATGAAGAGATTGTCCTTAAGGTGATCCGACGAGACATAGTCATACGCTTTAATTCCCTAACTTTTGCCTGAATCACCCTTTCGGGTTTTCGATCCACCGGGAAACCCCTTTTTGCCCAAGTCTCCCTTTCGGGTTTTCAACTTGTCGGGTGTACATTTTTTTTGGTTTTATCCCTAATTTTTGCCTGGACCGCCCTTTCGGGTTTTCGGTCCACCGGGATGCCCATTTTTGCCCAAGCCGCCCTTTCGGGTTTTCGACTTGTCGGGTTATTTATGCGTAGTATCTTTTGACTATGTCTGCATTCGCAGGGTGCGACAAATCGTCGCCGGTCATGGTGGTCAGAATCATTGCACCACCAGAAAATACGCTCTTGATCACAAATGGTCCTTCGTATGTAGGAGTCCATTTTCCCCTGGGATCACTTTGCGGCAAGATAATCCGCTTGATTACGAGATCTCTGACTTGATATACTTGACGTCTGACTTTCTTGTTGAAGGCCTTGATCATCTGTTTTTGATACGTTTGACCATGGCAGACAGCAGCGAGTCGCTTCTCGTCGATCAAATTGAGTTGATCAAGTCGGGTCTGAATCCAATCATCTTCACTCACACCAGAGTCCTTCATAATCCTTAAAGAGGGAATCTGAACTTCCATGGGCAAGACAGCTTCCATGCCATATACTAAAGAATACGGGGTTGCCCCGGTTGAAGTACGTGCCGTCGTACGGTATCCATGCAGAGCAAACGGTAACATCTCATGCCAGTCCTTGTAAGTGACTGTCATTTTCTGAATGATCTTCTTAATGTTTTTGTTCGCAGCTTCAACAGCATCGTTTATCTTCGGCCGATAAGGAGATGAATTGTGATGATAAATCTTGAATTGTTCGCACAATGCGGTGATCATAGTATTATTCAGATTTGTACCGTTGTCTGTGATGATCCTGTCTGGAACACCATACCGACATATAAGGTTTTGCTTGATGAAGTGGGAAACCACATTTTTAGTGACAGAGGCGAAAGAAGTTGCTTCGACCCATTTGGTGAAGTAGTTAATGGCAACCAGGATGAAGTGATGTCCGTTGGAAGCCGTGGGCTTGATCTCTCCAATCATGTCAATGCCCCACATTGCGAATGGCCAAGGAGCTGTCAGCACGTTGAGAGGAACCGGAGGAATATGAATCTTGTCAGCGTAGACTTGACACTTGTGGCAAGTACGGGAGTGCTGATGGCAATCTGCTTCCATGGTGGACCAGTAATAGCCTGCCCTTAGGATTTTCTTAGCCATAGTGTGCCCGCTCAAGTGGGTGCCAAATGTACCGCTGTGCATCTCTGTCATGATTAACTCCGCTTCAGCTTTGTCAACACATCGGAGTAAAACACAATCATGGTTGCGCTTATAGAGGATGCCATTGCTCAGGAAGAACTTGGCAACAAATTTCCTTAGGAACTTCTTGTCATTTACGGAAGCTCCTTCAGGATATTCTCTAGTTTGGAGATACCTTTTGATTTCGTGAAACCAGGGTTGTTCCACTACTTCTTCGGTATTAATCTCGTGACAATGTGCATGATCATCCATTCGCTCGATGGTGATTTGGGGAGCCTCGTTATCCCAGTTGAGTTTAAACATAGAAGACATTGTTGCCAGAGCATCTGCTAGCTGATTCTCTTCTCGCGGGAAATGCTCGAAGGTAATTTGCTCGAAATGAGGCAACAATATTAGGACATGTTCTTTGTATGGGATAAGATTAGGATGTTTGGTATCCCACTCTCCTTTTATTTGACTGATAACCAAAGCCGAGTCCCCAAATACGATCAAAGATTTGATCCCCAAGTCTATAGCAGCCTTGAGACCAAAAATGCAAGCTTCATATTCCGCCATGTTGTTTGTGCAGCTGAAGCAAAGCCGGGCCGTGAAAGGTGTGTGACAACCTTCCGGGGAAATGAGTACCGCACCGATACCGTTTCCAAGTGCATTTGAAGCACCATCAAAGTACAGGGTCCATCGGGATCCCTTTTCGGGTCCGTCATACGGTCCGTTTCCTTCAATGTTGTCCAAATTCATGATGTCCTCGTCCGGGAAGTCGAATCTCATGGACTGATAATCTTCGATATCTTGATGAGCTAGATGGTCAGCTATTACACTCCCCTTTATAACTTTTGAGTGGTGTACTTGATGTCATACTCAGTTAGGATCATTTGCCATCTAGCTATTCTTCCAGATAAAGCAGGCTTCTCGAAGATATACTTGATAGGATCCATTTTGGAAATCAACAAGGTGGTATGAGTCAGCATATACTGCCTTAGTCGGCGAGCAGCCCATACCAAAGCGCAGCAAGTTTTCTCGAGCAGTGAGTAGTGAGTCTCACAGTCGGTAAACTTTTTGCTAAGGTAATAAATAGCATGCTCTTTTCGACCAGACTCGTCATGCTGGCCCAAAACACACCCCATTGAGTTATCCAAGACGGTCAGATACATGATCAGTGGTCTTCCTTCGACGGGAGGCATCAGAATAGGAGGTTCTAGCAAATACTCCTTGATCTTATCAAAAGCAGCTTGACAATCGTCGTTCCATTCGACTACCTGATCTTTCTTTAATAATTTGAAAATTGGCTCACAGGTAGAAGTCAGATGAGAGATGAATCTGGCAATATAGTTCAAGCGCCCCAAGAACCCTCTAACTTCCTTTTCAGTACGAGGAGCAGGCATCTCTTGTATTTCTTTTACTTTTTCCGGATCGACCTCAATGCCTTTGTTGCTGACAATAAACCCTAGAAGTTTACCAGACCTAACTCCAAAAGTACACTTACTTGGATTCAGCCTGAGTTTGTACTCTTTCAACCTGGCAAACAGCTTTTCCAGGTGTTCAAGGTGTTCCTCCTTTGTTTGTGACCGAGCTAGCATATCATCTACGTAAACTTCGATCTCATGATGTATCATATCATGAAACAAAGCTACCATGGCGCGTTGATAAGTTGCCCCTGCGTTCTTCAGTCCGAACGGCATCACCTTGTAACAGAAAGTACCCCATTGTGTAACAAAGGTTGTTTTCTCCATGTCCTCGGGGGCCATTTTAATCTGGTTGTAGCCCGAGAATCCATCCATGAAGGAAAACACTTTGTGCTGAGCTGTGTTGTCAATCAGAATGTCAATGTGCAGTAGCGGAAAATCATCTTTGGGGCTGGCCCTATTCAAATCCCGGTAGTCTACACACATCCTGACTTTTCCATCTTTTTTAGGAACTGGCACGATGTTAGAAACCCATTGTGGATAGGATGTAATAGCCAGAAAGCCAACGTTGAATTGTTTCATCACTTCTGCCTTAATCTTCTCAGACATGTCGGGCCTCATTCGGCGGACCTTTTGCTTGATCGGTGGACAATCCTCTCTTGTAGGGAGACGGTGAACCACGATGTCTGTGTCTAAACCCGGCATGTCTTTGTAAGACGAGGCGAAGATTTCAACGTACTCATTTAACAGCTGTATCAGGCGCTCCTTGACACTTGGTTCCAGATTAGCACCCACTTGCACTTCCTTCCGGTCTTCCTCTGTTCCTAAATTGACAGTTTCCAACGACTCTTCGTGAGGCAAGATGGCCCTTTCCTCTTGCTGTAGAAGTATGGCTAATTCCCCTGGTACTTCACAACCTTCGTCATCTTCATACTCAGCCTGATTGACCAGATCTTCAGAGTTATTGAAGGACATAGCAGAATAGTCACCCGTAGAATCTAGAGTGGATGGGTACCTGCATTTGTGAGCGTGGGTGTGTGTAAGGGATATCCATCTTTAAACAAAACTGCAAAAAGGAAATAAAATGAACACAGCAGTTTATCGATGAAAAACGTCCAATGAATCATTAAACATGGCATATGGATATGAAGATAATCAAAACCCTTACAAATAGACCTACATGCCCCGGGAAAGGCAAGAGGTGAAAAAGTAGTGCACAAATTGTTCAAAAGTAATTATTACAGATCATAGGAAATGTTTGACAGATAATTACTGATTAATAAAAGTAATGGGGACAAAGTCCTTTGCCTCCCAGTTGCGTAGTCCCCCTTCGATGGTTGGGTAGATCCAATCTTCAATGTTGACCTCCTTGTCTTCACCTTCCAAAGCATTGATCCCAAAAGGAGAGATCTTGATGGGTGCTCTTTCAACCTTTGAGCGGCGCATAGCTTTCTGCCCCGCATCAGTGAATCCTAAACCAAACTTGTCTGTTTTGTGAGGAATGTCCGGCAACTGCCCCCATATTGAGCTCTTCCCTTCCTTCATTGCGGCCTTCGCGTCTTTTAGAGATGCCATCCTGGCCATCTACTTTGGTACCTCAGCTACCACTTTTGCTACTTCTACTTCAGGAGAGACTTCCTCGAAGTGCTGGAATGGTGTCTCAATGAATTCACCCTCTACCTCCACATACCGAAAGGAGTTCAGGTGGCTGATCATATACTCCTCTTCACCGTGGACGGTTATGATCTTTCCCTTGACAGGGTACTTCAACATTTGATGTAGGGAAGAAGTGACTGCCCCGACATTGTGTATCCATGGCCTCCCCAATAAGCAAGAGTATGACGGACGAATGTCCATCACATAGAAAGTTGAGGGGAACACCTCTGTGCCAACCTTAATGGGAATGTCTACCTCCCCATGTACCATTCTCTTCGACCCGTCAAATTCCCTAACAATCATATTACTTGGCCTTAACTCCAAGCCTTCGCAATCCAATCGGTCGAGGGCCTTCTTAGGCAACACGTTCAGGGTAGAACCAGTGTCGACTAGAACATGGGCCAGGGTAGTTCCTTTGCATTCTACTGACACATGTAAGGCGTCGTTGTGCTTTCTTCCTTTTGAGGTTAGGTCAGCATCAGAGAAACCTAAACCGTTGTTTGCTGTAAGACTGGCTACACAGTTTTGGAATTGGTCGGCAGAGGTTTCCTGGGGCACATGGGCTGTCTTCAGGAATTTTATCAATGCCTTGGCGTGCGCCTCCGAACAAAGTAGCAATGCTAACATGGAGATTTTCGAGGGGGTTTGCCCCAGTTGCTCTACCACGTCATAATCACTCTTTTTAATTATCTTCAAGATCTCCTCCATCTCTTTCTTAGAGGTTTCCGGGATGACCAAAGGTTGACCCCTCGTCTTGACGAGCTCATCTTGGATCCCTTTACCCTTATCAGCAGAAGTTGGAGGGACAACAACAGGAACAGCAGCATCTTCAATCAACGGGGTTCTAGCGGAAAGTTTTATTGGTGCAGGAATAACTTTGGCGGCAGATGAGGGTCCAAAGATTGCCTTTGGGGGGGCAATCTCTGGAGAAAATATTCTCCCACTTCGGGTGATCTTGCTTGTGCCGGCGATGTTTCCAATGCTGGCATTTTCTTCATCAGAGCTTCCTTCGGTTATTTCCACTTGTTTAATACCATGGTAGTAGATTTCTCCACCGTAATTCCATGTATCAATTTTTCAGAACTGTAGGGGACAGGCCCTGGCATAGTTATCTTCAGAGGAACAGACTTTGTAACTGATGTAATCTTAACAGGCTTTTTGACGGCCTTGGAAAGATTGGCGTGAATGGTGATAATTGAAACATCTTCAGTAGGGGTTTGAATAGCAGGAACTTTTTCAAACAGAATTTGTTGACTGTCCATCAGGCCTTGGATGCCTTTCTTCAGTGACGGGCAGTCAATTGGTAGAGAGTAACAACAGTAACAATCTTCTTTGCATCCCGGGAAAATCCCGGCCCTTAGCAGATTTAACTTGATGGTTAACAGCGGAGTTATCAGGTCATTGACATCAAAAACATACAAATCTTCCTCAATAGCATGGACATTTCGGCCATGCTTCGGCATCGGAGCCGATATCACGTTTGGCTTCTCTGGAGCATCGAACTCAACCTCCTTCGCCTCTATCAAGTCTTGGATTTTATGCTTAAGTGCCCAGCAATCGTTGGTGTCGTGCCCGACACTGTCAGAATGGTAGGCGCATTTAGCATTGGGATGATAATGCGGAGAGGATGTGTTCACATTTTTTGGTGCCTCCTTGATAGTGGCGAGATTCAACTTCAACAGATGGGGAAGCACTTGCGCCGGTGTCATATTGATGCGGGTGAACTTTCGTTGCGGCCGTTCCACCCGTTGTTGATTTGGTCTGGACTAGTTATAACGAGGCTGATCATTTGATGGATTTTGGATCATCACGGCCCCCACAGTCGACCGGCGCTCAATCTTCCCCGCTCCTCTCTGAGAATACACAGCAGCAGTTTCTTTCTTCGCTGGAAATGATTTCTTAGCAATTGTAGATGCAGAGGCATCCTTCTGAATCTTCCCATTCTTGATACCGGCTTCTACCCTCTCGCCAGTCAGAATTAATTTAGTAAACCCAGAGGAAGAGCTATCGATCAGATGATTAAAGAATGGACCAGACAGGGTCCCTAGGAACATATCAACATGTTCTCTATCGGAAAGAGGTGGCTGCACTCTCCCAGCCAGATCGCGCCACTTCTGGGCGTATTCCTTAAATCCCTCACCTGAGGCCATTCCCATACTCTGTAGCTGAGTGTGGGTTGGTGCCAGGTCAGAGTTATACTGATATTGGCGATAAAAAGCAACTGCCAGATCCTCCCAACTACGTATCTCCGACCTTTCCAGCTTATAAAACAAGTCTAGCTGAGTGCCAGATAGGCTATCTTGAAAGAAATGTACCCAAAGGTTTCTGTCAGATGTGTGAGGTTGGATTCTTCGGACATACGACCTTAGATGCATCTTCGGGCAAGACAGCCCGTCATATCTTGCAAAAATTGGCACTTTGAACTTCGGGGGGATCACAATTCCAGCAATTAATCCCAAATCTTCGAAATCCAAACCGGGAACTCTCTGCAGATTCATAGCTGCCAACCTGTCTTCCAAGTTTTTGTACTTATCATCGGCGGGCGGGTATTGTTGCTCTGAGTAGTCTTCGTCTTCTTCAGCCTCTTCTTCTTGAGCTTCGGATTCGGAAGGTACCGCAACCCCTTTCCCTTTACTGGCTTCTTCTTCGGATGCGGAAGGAAATTCAAGAACCCTTCTGGCTTCAACCTCAAACCTTCTCCCCAAGGTAGCCACCCCGAATCTCTTCTTCTTCTTTTTCACTTGGTCTTTGTTCCCCAGCAGGGCTTTCAGATCCTTCTGACCCTTTGCCAAGGTCATCAGGAGTTGTTGAAACTGTGCGTTCTGAGACTGCAAGTCCTTGACCGTCTGTTCGAGATCCATCTTACTGAAATAAACAGCAGAAAGATAAGGAAACCTGGTGTGGAGACCTGCTTATGCACATGATGAATGGTATGCTTATTTATGCAATGTATTCAAGGATTTAGAAAGTTCAAAATTGTTGCAAACAAAAAGAATGCACGTCATATTAATAAGAAGAAATTTGTCAGTACATAAATGCCCCATGGGCCAAATATTACAAAAACTTCTCAAGGTAAAAAGACGTTGCGCATCCTCTTTGGTGCGATGTAGGTGTTGAGGGTCTCTTCCTCATGGAGTCGGCGGGTAAGCTCCAAAACCTTCTTCTCACTGGCGTAGAAGCTGGCTTCAAAAGTATTCCGTTCCTCCTTGAGTTGGATCCAACTCTTCTGCATCTCCTCCCATGATGTTGGCATGTCAGGATATAGGATGGTGTAGGGAACCTCTCCTTCCTTAACGGGCTCTTTAATTATAGGCAGAACATGAGGGTAAGGCATCATTAGACTCTGGGCTCGAGTTCGTACCCACTTGAGATAAGGCTCAAGAGGGATGGAGTTCTTGTGCCCCAGTGTCTTGCTGTCTACCTTGTTAGGCATCCTCCAAGCTCTGATGAATCTTTGGCGACGTCCTTGTGCATCGTTGTCGAAGTCAAAAACTAGGTCAGGAATCAACATGTCATGAGGGCCATCCCTCCGTGCATATCCAAATTGTCTCAAAGCTAGACAAGGGTTGTAGGTAATGCCTCCCCTAATGCCAAGCAATGGAACATTAGGGAACTCTCCACAATGATCGACGATGATGACATTTTCTCTGGACCGAGAACACCAATGTACATCAGAGTGAGTGAGGGTTATCAACCGTTGTGACCACCTTAAGCCTTGGTCATTTTTCAAGACAGATTGTGGAAGGTGCGAAATAAACCACCTTGCAAGGAGAGGAGTACAACACATGAGAACACCCCTCTTTCTCATTGTTCGTGTGTAAAATGAGTGAAGAATGTCCCCAAGCAATGTTGGTATTGGATTCCTGGATAAGAAGATTTTGACGGCGTTGACATCTACAAGCTAGTCAGGATTTGGGAACAGGACCAACCCGTAAATGAGGAGTGCCACAATTTCTTCAAAGGCTTGTAGGTCCAATGAATTCCAACACTCTTGTGCCTTCTCAAACAAGAATTTTTCTAAGAAGCCTTTGACACCGCTTCTAGTTTCCCAATGCCCCTTGATGTCAGATGGTTGCAAGTGTAGTGCTTGAGCAACATCTTTAGGCTTTGGTTCCTTTTCCGTACCGTTATAGGGTAGTTGATTAAGGATAGGAATTCTCAGGAGTTGAGAAAACTCCTCCAAAGTGGGCACCAATTGGTAGTCGGGGAAAGTAAAACAGTGGTAAAGGGGGTCAAAGAACTGAAACATCACCTTTACCACGTCCTCTTCAATGCTAGTGTTGACTAGGCTGAGCAATCTACCATGTCTTTCACTGAAGGGAGAGCTTTCCGGAATCCTGGATGTGAGCTCTTTGAGTTGAGGAGGGATTCTCACAAGGTTGACTTGGATAGTTTTCCTGCGAAGAATTTCCATGACCTACAAAACAAGAACAAAGATGAAGATCTAAACCCTTGAAATGGTTAGTGTATGCATATGATGCTTTATGATGTTTATGATGTATGCACAAACATATGTACAAGCAAATCACACAAAACCCTAGTTTCAGGCTTGCATGGGGTTTCATAGGTAAGTACCCTCTTGAGTGTAGTTGGCTTAAAAACCTGTCCTATAAATAGTAACCGGGTTCTAAGGAGCTCAATATCACTGGATTGTTTTCATTGTTCATTGTTTTGGTTTAGCCACTTAACTAGCGACCAAAATATTCCAAGAAAACAACCCTCAATGAGTGTAGTATCGAGTATCTACCAACTTCGGACTGCACCAAAGCCGGTCATCTCACTACCCCTAATGAAAGGCCAAGATGGTCAAGTAAGGTTCTAGGTCATTAGTGCTTAGTGACATCACTCAGCGGCCCCGTACTCTCCTTGATTGAACTCAAGGGTTACCGGTACTCACAAATATGTCGCACTAATATAGCTATTGCTTCAACTGTGTCGGTATACCCCACACAGTTTCCACAACGTATTGCTATCTATGAATGTTTCCCCAAATCCGGGTGTAAGATTTTAAGCCCAAACAAGAGAACCAAGATATAAAGCAATCAAAGCAAACAATTAGTCATGCAAGAGGGTGATCTAAGCCCTAAGGTTACACCACTTTAAAGTTTTCCCCAGCAGGGTCGCCAGTTCTGTGATACGGTGGGAGAACTGACTTGAGGTTTTGCGTTTGTTTTCGCAAATGTTTCGGTTGAGCAAGAGTCGCCACCGACTTTTTATTTTATCCTAAGGAAAGGTTAAAAAGCACAGCAAAAACCTTTGAGATGTTTTCTTGGGTTCGGGGAGTAGATTATAGAAAGGGAAGGTATTAGCACCCTTTCTATCCATGTTTATCCATGGGCTCTTAGTTACTTGCTTAGATCAACTTGCCTTGATTTTCAATTGTTTGAAATGGTGCTTTGTGTGTGGGTTTTGAAAAGGTTTTGAAAAAGATGCCTTGTCTAGGCGACCCTTGTAACAATTCTTTACTCGAATGTTTTACAAAAGGTGTTTGTCTTTTTGAAAAGATGTTTCAAGGTTTTGAAAGTTGTTTTGGAAGTTTGTGTTTGTGAAATGTGCTTTGAAAAATGGCAAGGATTGTTTTGCAAGATTGGGCAAGTAACCAAGAGCTATCTACCCTAAATTTCTCAAAGATCGTTGCTATGTTTTAACCCTTTTAACAATTTTGTTCCACCATTGTATTTGGTGGATAATCTTGTGTTAGGATGTTAACGGGACAGGCGCGGATCATCGTTTAGACCATGATTGCAATGGTGTCAAGTGTCTTTGGCAACTTTTCCTTTAAGGGACTTGATCATTTTTAGGCAACTTTCGAAAGCGTCATCGAGGGACTATGATCATTTGAATTTGTTTTGTTTTGCCAAAGATACCTAACATGCAACATGGCCCATTATTGAAGGCAACAAGTGGAATACCCTAGGGGTGCTAGTGTGATTGGTGTTGTCCATTTTCATGCTTGTTTATCTTGAATTTAGGTCAAACTATTTTGTTGTTTTTGATTTGCATACAAAACCCTAATTCTATCATGGCATATTTAGAAAGCTTTTAAATGCGAGAAATAAAAGGTCCTAAGTTATTACAACACAAATATGGGATGGGGGGTACAAATGTTCAAATGGGGATATTTTAGCAAGAAATTAAACCTAAACTATTACATCCAAAAAATTTTACAAGGTATTTAATTGCACAATACTTAAATAAAATGAAATAAATATGCAAGATGCAAAAATGATTTTCATATGCATGTAAAAAAAGTATTTTTCATGTGTCAAATAAACAAAAATAAAATGAATTAATTTTTGGTATTTTTATGTATTTAGGGCAAAACCCTAATTTTGCTAAATAAAATGTATTAATTATATAATATATGCAATATTTATTAATTATGTACAAAAAATAAATAAAAAGAAAGTATATTGTCAAAAAGTGATTTTTTAAGTTGAATATTAATAAAAATAAAATGTATTATTTTTTATGTTTTTAACCTAAATATACTAATAAATATATAAGTATTTACATTATTTATTAAATATATATTATATGTACAAAAATAAAATATTTAATATTATAAAAAAAAGTATATTTTTTATAAAATGTTTTCAAAGGTAAAATAAAATAAAAATCATAAAATAAAAAGTGTTTGTATTATTTTTATCTATTTTTAAATAAAAGTATATTTATGATTATTTATGTACAAAACTAAATAAAACCAAATAAATATCAAATAAAATGCAAAAAAATGTGGGAAAATAATTTTAATATTTTTTCATGCTTAAATAAAAATATAGAAACAAAATCAAAAGGAAAAAATAAAAAATGACAAGTATATCTCAAAATGGGTCAGGGGGGTGCATGTGAAAAATGAAAGTGAAAAAAGGAAAAATATCTCAGGCCCAGCCCAAGAGAGGTTGTCTTCAACCTCTAGACAATTCAAACAACAAAAACGCGTGTTTTGCCTTATCCCTGCTATCTCCTGATTCCTTGATTTTCAGCACAAACTCATAACATGAAAAATGTCAAGCATCAAACCACGAATCCATACATATAAAAAATTAACTTAACTCTCAGAAATGAGAGAGAATTTCTCCATCCCTAATTCTTAACCTAAGTTTTTGTCAATATTCAGGTCTTAAATTCTCTCAGCATATGCAATATAAATGGAAAGTGAGGATATGTATAGCTTCAGGGCCATGAGTAGAACATTTTTCATTCATAAACTTAAAGCTAACTCTTCCTATATTGAGAGATATAAGTCCATGAACTTACCTGTTCATCTTGGATCGTGTCTGGCAATGGAGGCACTTTCAAGGCAAGGTGAGGATTGGTACAGCTTGCTTGAAGTCCAGGGATGTTATTCCAACCTTTAGCTTGCTTTGAAACCAAGTGAATCAAGCTATGGCAATCAACCTGCAAAACAGAAAAAGTGAAAATGGTGAAGTTGGTTAGAGGTGTTACAGGTCATGTCCAATGCTTAGGATAGCTTGTATATGTGGTATGGAGTGTGTATGAACTGGTTTTAGCAAGAATGCACGAGTGGATTGAGTTATGGAAGTCCAACTGCAGAGGTGACTCTGTTTTCTGCAGTAGGATGATGTTTTGATGAATGATGAGGTTTGGAAGGTGTTTTGGTCGTGCCTTAGCTCAGTTATGTTGTTTGGAATGTGTATAACAAGTTTGTCTAAGCTAGTTCTTGCAACAATGAGAGTTGTGTTTTAAAATGCAAGGTTTCTTCTCACTTAGGCAAAAAATGTCAACTTGGTTTCTAGGCTAGTACAATGCCTCAATCTATGCTGCACACTTGAGTCTTGATCAGTGGGATATGTCTCTGAACTTGTGCCATAAGGATTTACATTGTACTTCAAAGATTGCAATCTTGACATAAAGTTCAACTTTTCAAAAATGGATAAATTGCTTTTTCCATTTATGGCTCAATCTTGTATGCAATGGTTAAACACACAAGATAAGGCTTAAACACAAAGGATTGAAATTAAATTTATGAGTGTAAATGAGATTAGAGGCCTGTAATGTAGCTTGCATATGCTGAGTTTGAAAATGCACAAGTTATGAACATGCCTTTGGCCATGAATCAAAGTGACTTTTGCTCATATTGCCAAATTCGATTCTCCCTAACCAAAAGGTTGTTTGATGAGTTCTTGGACATTTTGGAAAGCTTGGAATGTGTACTACAATCCATCTTTGTAATGCAAATTGAAATTACAAGTGGAAGCATGTGAAAAGTAGCCATGAAGTTAGGCAAAAATCCTGCCTAGAATAGGTCAAAAATTTTCTAAGTTAAGAATGTTTTGCACCCCTATTCCAAAAATTGTAACTTGAGCTACAAGCTTCTTTTGAGGAAACTTTGTGAATCAAAGTTGTAGATTTTGCAATGGACTACAACTTTCATGTTTTGACTTTTGTTTGAATCCAAATGCATCTTGGTGAAAAGATGGGACAAAGTTAGGAAAAAATTAGGGATTTTCATAACTTAGAAAAATTCTAAGTTATGAAAATTCTTCATTTCAAACCCTAATTTGTGATTTTTGATTTCTTGATGAACAAGTTTCATAATTTGACATGTTTTGATGAAAAATGAATATTGATACTTGATTTTGACCAAAAAGTCAAAGTTTGACTTTTCAGTATACAGTCAATTTTGGCTCAGTTGACTGGAAAATTCATCTGTCAATCTTGTGCATTTGGGATCTTTTGAATTTGTTGAACATGTCAAGACAATTCCATGGGGTCCTTGAGTCCATATATGAGCTTGGTTTGCCATTGGTTAGGTCAAACAGTCAAAAATTGCCTTTGTGTAGTCAAAACCCTAAAAATGACCATTTTGCCCTTTTGGTGATCTGATCAAATTTCTTGTGGAATTGTGATCCAAACTTGATCAAATGGTTCAAATGAGTTCATAATGTTGATGTGGGTCAAAAATCATGAGGTTTGACTGTCAATTGACCACAGTTGACTTTTTCCCCAATACAGCTGATTTCTAGGTCAACTGTCCCATTGACTGGGCAAAGATTGGAATCAAGGCTTGAAACTTGGTATGGGTAAACTTGAGAGTCCAACATGAAGCATGAAAGTCATTTTTGGAACTTTAGGTCAAAACATCTTTGTGCAAACTCAAAACCTAATTTGGGTCAACAATGCAAGGAGGAGTCTTGAGCAGAGCAAAACCCTAACTTGATCTTGAGCTCCAAGAGTCTTGTGGTGAGAAAATACTGATGAAAATGGGAGGGCAAATTTTGGGGTACAACAGATAGGTTCAAGAACATTTCTTGAAGTTGAGCGTTTTGAGCCTGGATATCTTTGATAGTCTTCTCTAGAGTTATCTCTACTGAAATAAACAGTAGGAAAATAAGGAGATCTGAAAGGGGGAAACCTGTCATGATACGATGCATGATATACAAATGCATGTTTTCAAGGATCTCGCGGAGTAAACACAAGAAAATGTTAGAGGTTGGACTTCGATCAACATCTTTGATTGGATAACTTTGTATTAGTGGATGTCTTTCCACGAGAATCAAGCTCACCATGTCAAGTGGGTCATAGCCCTTGACTCAAGTTGTTGTACTTGATTTTTGACGGTGTTTGTTTAGAGGAAAATGAATCTTCTTGCCCTTTGGTAGACGTCTGGTTCAACGTGACCCTGCATCAAAGACCCTCGAGATCCTTGAAATGGTTATTGAAAATGCTATGGTATAATGTTATGATGATATGTACAGATATGCGAAGTAAGCAAGTTATATACAAACAGTCATATTCACGCAAAGCAGACAAGTACTTAAGTTCAGGCTTGCATGGAGTTTGTAGGTAAGTACCCTCTTGAAGTCTAGTTGGCTCAACTTGTCCTAGAAATAATAACCGGGTTCTAAGGAGCTCAATATCACTGGATTATTTTCTGTGTTCATTGTTTCAGTTTAGCCACTTTACTGGCGACCGAAATATTCCAAGAAAACAACCTTCAATCAGTGTAGTATCGAGTATCTACCAACTTCGGACTGCACCAAAGCTGATCATTTCACTACATCCTAAAAGGCCAAGTTGATCAAGTAAGGTTCTAAAGTTAGTTGATGCTTCAAGACACCACGCGGCGGCCCCGTACTCTCCTTGATTCAACTAAAGGGTTACTGGTACCAACCAAAGTGCCACATCAACGTAGCTACTACTTCAACCATGTCGGTATACCCTGCACAGTTCCCTCACAATTTATTGCTACTTACCTAAAAGGTGCCCCCAAATCCGACTGTAGGATTTAAAACAAACCCAAACAAGGAACCAAAAAGTAAAGGATACAAGTTAAATAAGATAAGCATGTAAAGGTGATCTAAAACCCAAAGGTAACCCCACTTTTACTGATCTCCCTAGTAGAGTCGCCAGTTATGTGATGCAGTGGGAGAAATGACTTGAGGTTTTGCGTTTGGGTTCATAAATGTTTCGGTTTAGCAAGAGTCGCCACCGACTTTTTATTTTATCCAAAGGAAAGGTCAAAAAGCACAGGAAAGACCTTTGAGATGTTTTCTTGGGTTCGGGGGGTAGATTATGAAAAGGGAAGGTGCTAGCACCCTTTTCATCCATGGTTTTCCATGGGCTCTTAGTTACTTGTTTAGATCACTTGCTTTTGCTTTTCAATTGTTTGAAATGGTGCTTTGTGTGTGGTTTTTGAAAATTCTTTGAAAAGAGGCCATCATTGTGGAAACCTTTGTAATGATTCTTGTTTAAATATATACAAAGGTGTTTGTCTTTTGAAAAGAT
Organism: Vicia faba; assembly: GCA_948472305.1. Taxonomy (NCBI): domain Eukaryota; kingdom Viridiplantae; phylum Streptophyta; class Magnoliopsida; order Fabales; family Fabaceae; genus Vicia; species Vicia faba. The sequence continues at coordinate 1,183,889,385 of OX451740.1, forward strand.
ATTTCAATGTTTGAAAGTTTATTTTGAGAAATGTTTTGAAATTGTGTTGTGAGGTGTGTTTGAAAATAGCAAGGATGTTTTTGCAAGTTTTGATCAAGTAACTAAGAGTTGTCTACCCTATTTTACTCAAAGATCTTGCCTACACATTTTTAACCCTTTTGACAGTGTAGTTTTACCATTGCATTTGGTAAACAACCTTGTATTTGGATGTTAAACAGGATAGGCTCGGGTCATCGCATACAATCATTGAAAGTAACTTGTGAGACGCTCTAGCAATTTTTTTAAGGTACGAGATCGTTTTATCAAAGGCAACATCGAGGGTCATCGAGGGACTACGATCTTTGTTTATCGAAGGGTCATTTGCTAGAGTGTCGCATATTCGAGGGACATGATTGCATTTCTGAGGCAACAAGCGAGGTTACCCTAGAGGTGTACGTGTGAGAAGTGTGTTGATTTCAAGTTATTTATTCTTGGATTAGGTCATCTAGCGATTGATTTTTGAATCTTGCCATACACGCCTAATTACGATACAATATATAGAAAGCAATAAATTGCGGAAATTGAAATTCTAAGCTATTACAAAAGTATCCGGGAATGGGGGTACAATTATTACAAATGGGGATGAATCTCATAAGAATAGTAATGTCCAAATATTACAACCAAATCGAATTGCCGCGATTCAATACAAAGCTATAACAAATGAAGAAATCAATAAAGTATGAAATGCATGTATTTACTTGAAAATAAAATATATTCTAAAAAGAAAGATTAAATATTTTATTATTATTAATCTTGTATTTTATTAATTTTAAAAGGAAAATGTATTAAAGAAAGAAAATTTAATTAAACAAAATCTCTATTATTTTGTATTTTTATTAATTAATAGAAAAGGGTTTAAAGAAATAAAAATTAATTAAATCAATTTAAATGTTTTTTGGTATTTTATCAAATGAAACAAGATAAATTAATAAAAGAAGAAAATAAAACTAATTTAAGAAAATCAAAGTTTTAATATATTATTAGTGTTATTATTAACAAAAGAAATAAAAAGATAAGTTAAAAAAAGAAAATTAACTAAGCTAATTTTAATTTGATAATAAATAAATAAAAAGTATTGAGTTTTTATGAATTTATTAAAGAAAGAAGAAAATTAAAACAAGTTGAAAATGGGCTTTAAGGATTTAAAGTTTGAGGCCCAACTAAAAGGACAAAGCCAGGCATTGGGGGGGGGGGGTGCGTTAGCAACTAGTTATGGGCTTAGAGATTTGGGGGGCCAGATAGGCCCAATGCTCAAATTTGTAACATTTGGTTTTGGAAAATTTGGGTTTGTGCCTTGTATCTCACAGCGACACCGCTTCTTTCGTGCATCTCGTCCTCATTCTCTATCGCTTGTCCTCACTGATCTTCCTCACTCAATCGCTCCTCTCTGATCTTCCTCTCGCCGTCTGTCACCGGAGCATCTCACATTTCTCACTTCCTACGCTAATGGTTATGTTTATTTTGAAGGGGTAAGATTCTAATTTTTATTACGATTTTGATGGTTGAACGAGCTTTTGATTATTGTCTTGCCTTTATTCACGTTATCTCTATTAATCCTATTGTGGCGTATGTTTGAGATGCAGTAGATGGTTCGCCAAAGAAGTATACCTTTTGGAGTTTTTCTGTGGCGATGTGAGATTTTGAGATGGGAGGCTCCCCGGCGATGGGATAGGCAAGGAGGAAGAGATGATGACGAAGGATGCGCACTTTTGGTACTTTTTCTTTGTCCCTTGAACTTGAATGATGATGCTTACTGCTTCTGAATTTATTTCCTCTCTCTTGAACTTGAATGTTGATGATGATTGTAGTTCTGAAACTGATTGTTGGTAGTTTTTGTTGAAACTTTGTTTCTTGGTTAATGATTGACAATGATGATGATTGTTTGTTCTGAAACTTTTGGTATGTAAGTGGTTGAGTTGAAGATTTGTTTGAAAACTCTTCTGACTTTGATTTGTTAGCTTGGATTGTATGCTAGCTTTGGTTTCACAGTTGAAGATTTTTTTGATTGATGATGAAAGTTCTGAAACTGTTATTTCTAGTAAGTTTGTTGGATATTGATTGTTGGTTTTGATGAGGCTTCTGTTGAAGGTTTTTGATTGATTGTGCAGTTTGGTAATGCAGTTTGGTTCTGCAGGTTGGGTTGTTAACAGGTTTTTGGATGTTGGTAGTTTTGGCCTGTTTCTTGAAACTGTTATGCAGTTTTTTTACAGTTTGTTTGAACTGCTATGCAGGTTTGGAGTTTGTGGTTTGAAACTGTTACACAAGTTTTGTGGTTTTTGTGAATGTTTATGTTGTTGGCCTGTTTATTTGGTTTGGGAACTGTTAGGCAGTGAGTTTTGTGCAGGTTGTGCTGTTTGAAACAGTTATACAGTTTTGGTTACTGGGTCTTTGTTTGTACAGGTTTTTTATGATGTTTGAGTTTGATAACAAGTTTTGGGTTGTTGAAACTTGTTATGCCATTTTGAAAATATTGGACAGGTTTGGATACTTGTTGCCTTTTTGACCAAAAATGTTCTCTCCCTTTTTCTTCTTGCTGTTTGATGGTATTATAACTTGTGACAGATTTTAGCCAAACTGTACCATTCCCATAAGATAGGTGATATCTTTTCTCTCTTTCCCTCTCAATGATAAAGCAGTTTTGCTTTTCTACCTTTTTCTGAAAAGTTTATCTTATTTCTTGGAAAATGATGATAAAGCTGTGACAAGCCTTTTGCTTGTTATTTGGTTTACCCTCTTTGTACTTTTGGCCTGCTGCATTGTACTTTCTAGCTTTGCTTGGTGTACTTTTTGCCTGCTGCATTGTTTGAACTGCATTCAGTTTGGTTTGCTTGCATCCAGTTTGGTCTTGTTTTGTAATGCAGTTTTGGTGCCTTGTTGCAATGTTTAGTTTGTTGCAATGTTTAGTTTGCTGCAATTTTTAATTTGCCATGCTGTTTGGTTGCTTTCCATGCTGTTACTGCATTGTTCAGTTTGCATCCCATTTGGCCTTGTTTTGTAATGCAGTTTGGTCACTTTGGAATGTACAATTTGCTTGACAGTTTGGCCTTGTGCTTTGCATTTGAATAATTTTTTTCTTTTGCATTCTTCTTTTGCATTTTTTTATTTTTCTCTTTGTGAACCAAGAAGAACAATCTTCTTGTGATTTGCAAAGAGGAAAATAAAAACGTGGTGAAAAATACCACTCTGATTCCAAACGGAAAACTTTAATGATGAAAATTTTCTTTCTCTTTGTTTTGAAAATTCTAATTAATTACATGTACTAATCCCTTTTTCCTTTGTCTTTCTTTCACGTGAGCACAAATTGGTTGGTGACAAAGCAGAGGAAGCCAGAGACTTTGTGGCGAGCACGAGAGCAATGGAAGCTTAGGCTTAGAATTTTTCTTTATAAAGTAGGGATAAATATTCAAACAAATGTACTAAGTTACTTTTAAAATACAATAAGTTGCACAAATTAAAGCATTTAAATAATAAACTGTACTGTAACATTTTTTGAAATAAATGAAAAAGTCTTTGTGAGATAATCTGATATCCAATAAAACTCTTCTACTGTCAATAACTTGCAATTCTTTCTTTGCATCTTCACTTAATCCTTTAAGATTCTCAGATCAAAATAATTGAAATTACATTCCAATAATTCCAATACAGATAACTAAAACTTTAAGTAATCCAATAACTCAGTAGTCTCGTAACCTTGCAACAACATTCCAATCAAAATACGCATTGTGTATTCCAATAAACAAGCAAACATTTCATTCCATTAACAAGAAAACGTCTTAACAGACGCACATTATCTGGTTAACCTGGATCAGACAAAAACTGAATATTCCAAATGACAGTCTCAACTCCCATTTCTTGTCCCGGATAAATAGGCCTTGAGAACAACCAGTAATCTTTCAGTAAGCTTGAAAAAAGCGTGAAAACATGTGACAGTTAATTGAATTTCTGAGAATTCAGTTTCTTCTGAGAAATGCGAGAAAAACCCTAATTCCAGATTTACTGCCAAAGAAAAGTCTGTCTGATTGATTCCTGAGCCAATCTTGAGAATCTGAGAAAACCTTAGGGTTGTGATTTCTTGTGAAAAATGGGAGGGCAAATTTTGGGGTACAACAGCCATGCTCGGACATTAATCAAGTTCCTAAAAAAAGCTCATGTCCCCCATGAGACAACAACAGACCAATTTGAGAATTGCATGGCTAGCCTGATATCTGATAATGGCTTGGGGTTTTCAGATGTTGACTTAACACCTCTCGGGAAGAATCACAACAAAGCTTTACATGTTTCTATCGAGTGCAAAGGGACTACCTTAGAAAATGTGCTAGTCGACATTGGTTCTTCTCTGAATGTATTACCCAAGGGGGCATTGGACCGTCTTGACTGTGAAGATTTAATCTTGAAGCCAAGTGATATCATTGTAAGGGCGTTTGACGGATCAAAGAGGACTGTTCATGGGGAAGTAGATCTTCCAATCAAAGTGGGCTCCCAAATCTTCAACTCCACCTTCTATATTATGGATATTCGCCCTGCATATTCTTATCTGTTAGGTCGCCCGTGGATTCATAAAGCTGGGGCAGTGACCTCAACCCTCCATCAGAAACTCAAATATCCAGTCAAGGGCAGAATAGTCATCGTCTGTGGGGAAGAGGAGTTTATGGTGAGCCATCTTAACTCTTTCAAGTACGTAGAGATGGACGGAGAATTCATGGAAACCCCGTGTCAAGCCTTTGAGGTTGTACAACTGATGATTGCTGCTACTAAATATTCTTCTGATGAGTCTAAAACTGTTAAGGCCACGCCAAAGATGGTTTCAGTCAAGGATGCCCTTGCGGCAATTGAAGAAGGAAAATGTGATACATGGGGGCAACTCCTCGATATCCCTTTTAAAGCAGACATATTTGGTTTGGGCTTCACCGTCAAAGCTCAGAGGGAAGTGAGGCGTGCTCGTGCTTGAAAGCCACCTCTCCGTATTGGAAGCCATACAGTCAACGCCCTGGGTGATTCTGATGAAGAAGCTGCATTTGAAAAATGGGTGTATCCAACGACTACAGAGCTGAAGAATTAACATATAAAGGACTTTGTACCAGTCTCCTTCATTGAGGAGTAATCTACTTGTTATTGCTTTTCTTTCAATTCAAGAACTTGTTGTCTGTAATATTCAAAACAATGACGTTTAAGCCATGTGCCTGGCCCGGGGCACTTTGGTCTATTTGTCAAGGGTTTTATTTATATTCATCTAATCATATGATCATTCAGTATGTTGGACTATTTTGCGTTCAAATATTTGTGTTCATTGTATTTCCTTTCTTTCAAATACATTTTCGAAAATAGCCATGTATCTTACATGCACACACACACTCTTGCAGGTCCACATCCACTCTGGATCCTATTGCCAATGACTCTACTATTTCCGACTATGACTTTGAATTTCCTATCAACCAAGCCCAAGACGAAGGCGAGGAATATTGTGACATACCGGGAGAGCTAGCCAGACTTCTATTACAAGAGGAAAAAGCTATTCAGCTGCACGAGGAGTTAGTTGAAGTTATCAACCTGGGTACTGAGGCAGATAAGAAGGAAATCAAGATCGGCTCTAACTTGGAAAGTGGTGTCAAGAGAAAGTTGGTTCAGATGTTGTATGATTACGTAGACGTATTTGCTTGGTCTTATGAAGATATGCCTGGGTTGGATACCGACATTGTAGTTCATCGTCTGCGGACAAGAGAGAACTGTCCTCCTGTTAAACAAAAGGTTCATCGCATGAGGCTTGATATGTCTGAAAAGATCAAAGCTGAAGTATTGAAACAGTTTGATGCAGGGTTCCTAGTTGTGACATCCTATCCTCAATGGGTTAACAATGTGGTGCCAGTGCCAAAGAAAGACGGGAAAGTTCGCATGTGCGTAGACTACAGGGATCTGAATAGGGCAAGCCCCAAGGACGACTTCCCTCTACTACACATTGTCGTCTTAGTTGATAATAATGCTCAGCATAAAGTCTTCTCTTTCATGGATGGATTTTCATGCTCTAATCAAATAAGGATGGCTCCTGAAGACATGGAGAAGACTACTTTTATTATGAAATGGGGCACCTTCTGCTACAAGGTCATGTCGTTCGGACTAAAGAATGCATGGGCAACATATCAAAGGGCTATGGTATCTTTATTTCATGATATGATTCATCATGAGATAGAGGTATATGTGTATGATATGATTTCCATATCACAAACTGAAGAAGAACATCTCGATCACCTGCACAAATTATTCGAGAGACTGAAGAAATACAAGCTGAGGTTAAACCCAAAAAAGTGCATGTTTGGAGTACGATCTGGAAAGCTTCTAGGTTTTGTCGTTAGCAATAAAGGCATTAAAGTTGATCCTGCCAAGGCAAAAGCCATCCAAGAAATTCCAGTCCCTCATTCTGAAAAAGAAGCCAGAGGATTCTTGGGTCGTCTCAATTACATTTCCCGTTTCATATCCCACTTAACTGCTACTTGTGAGCCACTCTTCAAACTCTTAAAGAAAGATCAGGTAGTCAGATGGAATGATGAATGCCAGATTTCTTTTGAAAAAATCAAAGAATACCTACAAGAACCTCATATTCTCATGCCTCCAGTTGCAGAAAGAGCCTTGATCAAGTACTTGACAGTACTAGAGAATTCCATGGGGTGTGTTTTGGGCCAACATGACGAGTCTGGACGAAAAAAGCATGCTATTTATTACCTGAGGAAAAAAGTTTATCGACTGTGAAACCAGATATTCACTGCTCGAGAAAACTTGTTGCGCTCTGGCATGGGCTGCTCGCCTGCTAAGACAATATATGTTAACTCATACTACTTTGTTGATTTCTAAGATGGACCCAATCAAGTACATCTTCGAGAAACCTGCCCTTTTCAGATGGATAGCCAGATGGAAAAATGATCTTGACTGAGTACGTCATTCAATACACGACCCAAAAGGCCATCAAAGGAAGTGAAATAGCAGATCATTTGGACCATCAAGCTGTGGATAATTATCAGTCAATGAACTTCGACTTCCCTGATGAAAACATCATGCTGGTAACCGACTGTGCAAAACCTGGACCATATGACGGACCTGAACAAGGATCCCGATGGACTATGGTATTCGATGGGGGTTCCAATGCTTTAGGTAACGAAATTGGTGTAGTGATCATCTCTCCTGAAGGTTTCCACACTCCTTTCACTGCTAGACTATACTTCGATTGCACAAACAATATGGCCGAGTATGAAGCATGCATCTTAGGTCTGAAAGCTGCTATTGACTTAAGGATCAAGCATTTGGATGTGTTTGGGGATTCAGCTTTAGTGATCAGCTAAGTAAAAGGATATTGGGACACTAAACACCCTAATATTAATCCTTACAAGGAACTTGTTCTATCCCTAATTCCTTACTTCGAAGAGATCACTTTCGAGCACTTCCCTAGGGAAGAAAACCAATTGGCTGACGCTTTGGCAACCATGTCTTCAATGTTCAAAGTCAGGTGGGACAACGAAGCCCCTATGATTAAAATTGAAATATTCGATGAACCTGCACATTTTTATGAGCTTAACACTAATGCAGAAGAGCCATGGTACCATGAGGTGATGAGATATCTTGAAGCACAAGAGTATCCCGAGGGAGCATCCATCAATGACAGAAAGTTATTGCGAAGATTTGAGCCAAATTCTTCCTAAGTAACGAGATATTGTACAAGTGCAACCATAATTCAACTCTACTCCGATGTGTGGACAAGAAGGAGGCAGAGGAAATTATGGAAGACATGCACGATGGTCTCTTCGGTACTCACTCAAATGGACATACGATGGATAAGAAAATCTTAAGATTCGGTTACTATTGGTCAACAATGGAGACCGATTGCCATCAGCATTTAAGAACTTATCACAAATGCCAAATCTATGCTGACAAGGTCCATGTGCCTCCTATTCTTCTTAATGTCATGAACGCTCTGTGGCCATTTGCAATATGGGGAATTGACATGATTGGAGAGATCAAGCCCATAGCTTCCAACAGACATTGCTTCATTCTTGTTGCTATCGACTATTTTACCAAATGGGTCGAAGCCGCCTCATTTGCCTCAGTCACCAAGAATGTGGTAGCCAGATTCATCAGACACAACCTCATCTACCGTTATGGTATCCCCGAAAGGATCATCACCGACAACAGGACTAACCTCAACAATGCTATGATTACTGAGCTTTACACTCAGTTTAAGATCAAACATCACAATTCTTCTCCATATAGACCAAAAAGGAATGGCGCAGTCGAAGCGGCCAACAAAAATATCAAGAAGATTATGCAGAAGCTGGAAGTAACCTATAAGGATTGGCATGAGATGTTGCCGTTTACTCTACATGGCTACCGTACGTCAGCTAGAACATCAACTGGGGAAACCCCTTTTTCCTTAGTCTATGGCATGGAAGCTGTTTTTCCAGTAGAAGTTCAGATCCCCTCGCTGAGGATTATGAATGAGGCAGGCCTAAGCGAAGACGAGTGGATTCAAACGAGATTGGATCAGCTGAACTTGATTGACGAAAAACATTTAGCTATTGTTTGCCATGGTCAGACGTACCAAAAATGAATGATCAAGGCTTTCAACAAAAAGGTCAAGCCTCGAGTATATCTAGTTGGTGACTTGGTGATAAAGCGCATCATTTTACCACAAGGAGACCCCAGAGGCAAATGGAATCCCACCTATGAAGGGCCATTTGTTGTCAAGAGAGTTTTCTCTGGTGGTGCCATGATGCTGACTACCATGGATGGTGAAGATTTTCCACATCCTATAAACGCGGACATAGTTAAAAAATACTACGAATAAGAGACCTGTTAGGTTGACACACCTAAGAAAAATAAGGGCATCTCGACAAACCAAAAGGTTTAGGAAAAAATTAGGGATATATGCAAAATATTGTACACCCGGCAAGTTGAAAACCCGAAATGGTGACTTGGGCAAAAAAAGGGTATCCCGGTGGGCTGAAATCCCGAAGGGCGGTTCAGGAAAAAGTTAAGGATTAAAAGCGTATGACCATGTCCCGTGAAATCAACACAGTCACTTTTATCACCAAGGTCCAAGTTCAAACGGTCCAAGATCAATCTAATCAGCTTCTGTCAACGACAAGGGATATTCGAAGACATTGGGGAAATAGTAGAGTTGGAAGGAAATGAGATCATTTAACATGGCTATTTGTTTTCATTCTCAATTTTTTTTCCTTTCGATGATTTCCTCTTACTAGGATCTTCGTCTCTTTGTACAAAAAACGCCTATTCATGGGCAAAGTATCAATACAAACTTACTTTGAAGTGAAAATTTTTTGTCTTTATTTTTAATGCAAATTTTTCCAATAACTAAAATTGAATGAACATATGCATATGAACATAATTAAAACTACTTGGTACATGTGTCCTGCTAAGCAGCAGAAAACATCTATTTATTGTATATGAAATATCCCCACAGAGTTATCTCATCATCATTATCACCACAAAGACGGCTGCAATAAACCTTTCCCCAGCTGATCCTATCTTCCCCAGCTGAGTAACTTCCCCAGCCAAGGTTGTTATCCCCAAAAAGATTCTATCCTCCCCAAGCTAAGTCTATCCTACTCGACTGAGTCTACGCTCTCTAGTTTAGAATTTCCCTTTCAGATTATTGCAAATCGCAGGGCTACAACCCCTGATACCCAGTAAAGCCATCAACAAAGCCTTTATTATTTCCAAATGGCATCTATAAGCCTGGACCCGACCAAATATTAGCACAATTTTCAAGTAATTACTGAAACCTAGACCCGACCAGATAACAGTTTAAATACATGAAACCTGGATCCGACCAGATAATAGTTGATCTCAATTTCAAGGTACTATGAAACTTGGACCCGACCAAATAATAGTATAACTATTTAAAGATATAGAAGAACCTGGACGCAATCCAACCAAGCTTTAACTTCTTTTCCCCAGTAGAGTTTTCCTCTGCCCCAATAAATTACTAAGAAACCTGGACCCGACCAGATATCAGTTTTCAATTCCCTCTTTTCTAGCAAGTCGTTGTAAATCCTAGATCCAACCAGATATCAATCTCCCTTAGAGATTCATTGTGAAACCTGGTAACCGACCAGATAACTATATCCCCAAATAGTTTATTGTGAAGCCTGGACCCGACCAGATAACAATTGACCTCGTCAACCTCAGAAATCTGCAAAACCTAGACCCGACCAGATGACAGTTTTTCAAACAATTTATTGTGAGACCTAGAGCCCGACCAAATAACAATTAATTATGATCCCCAGAGAGACACTATGAAGCATGGACTCGACCAGATAATAGTATGACTTTCCAGAAATCCGTGAAACCTAGACCCGACCAGATAGTAGTTACCGCTTCAAGTTGCTGTGAAGCCTGGATCAGACCAGATAACAGTTAACTTCCATATCCCCAGCAAGTTGTTGTGAAGCCTGGATCTGACCAGATTACTATTCAATCTCAAGAAAATTTTCTGCGAAGCCTGGAATCCGACCAGATAATATTTAATTCATCTCTTTCCCCAGTAAGTTACCGTGAAGCCTGGATCCGACCAGATAGCAGTTGACTACTCCCTCCTCAGCAAATTGTGAAGCCTGGATCCGACCAAATAACAACTGACATTCAAGAGATAATCTCCAGTGAGAGCATCTTTTCAACAAAGTTTGAAGATATGCATTTTCTTCATCACCAACGACAATCAAGGATTCAACTCCCCAGATTTTCCTCAGTAGAAGTTATGGATTTATTTTCCCGGACAAAAACATACATCTCACATTCATACATCATAGCATGTACATACCATACACATTTAACATAATACCACATTTGTTGAACATCATGCAGGCATCTGCATTTTACTAACTCTTTTCCCCACAGGTAAAACATCAAGTTTTTGTATGAATCAACAAGATATTTGTGCTGATACTTCTTCCAGTACTTACCAACATTTCTCCAAATGGCATCTATAATCCCACTCACCATCCATATTCGAGTGCAAATTTCTGGGCACTCTAGTGTTCAATCATCTTTCACCTTCATGTCACGAATGGCGGATCCACCAATCTAACTCTTCAGGTTTAAGAATATTGAACAGGGGAAGCTGTTGTACCCCTAAATTTTCCCTCTAATTTATCAAATGTTTTCTCACAAAGATCTCTCTTGATTCAAGACTACACTAGGGTTGATTAGCTCAAGACACCTCCTCATACACTGATGGCCAAAATTAGGGTTTGAGATTGCACAAGGATATTTGAACTTTCATTGCTTCATATGACTTTCATGGATCATTATGGACTCCAAGATTTCTCATGTCAAGTTTCAAGCCTTGGATCACACTTTTGCTCAGTCAATTGAGCAGTTGACCTAAAAATCTACTATATTGGGGAAAAATTCAACTATGATCAAGTTTGGACCATAATTTCTCAAGAAATTTGATCAAATCATCAAAAGGGCAAAATGGTCAAAATTAGGGTTTTCATTGAGAAAGGGCAATTTCTGATTTTTGACCTAGCAAATGGTAAATTGGTTTGAAGCATGATTTCAAGAGTTCAATTGCATCATTTTGAACTAATGGAATAACCAAAAACATTGCTCAAGATCAATTGGATTGATAGTGAATTTCCAGTCAACTGATCAAAAGTCAATTATACACTGAAAAGTCAAACTTTGACTTTTTGGTCAAAATTCAATGTCAAAGATCACAATTCATAAAAACATGTTAAAATATGAAACTCATTCATCAAGAAATCAAAAAGTCAAGATTTCATTTTGAAAAGTCAAAGTTTTCTAAGGTAGAAATTTTTCTAAGTGTTTAAACTTCATGTTTTTTCTTAACTTTGGGCCAATTTTTCACCATGATGCAAGAGGATTCAGAAGAAACTTTCAACATGAAAGTTGTATATCTCCATGATATCTACAACATTTCTTTACACAAATTCTCCTAAAAACTCTTGGATCTTATGTTATTAATTCATAAAGTCATGGTCTTGAAATTGGACACTTAGTGAAATTTTGCCCTAGTTTTGGTCAGGATTTTGACCTAACTTCATGACACTTTTTCATATAGTTAGAAGGGGAACTTTCAAAAGTGATTCAAATAGGGGTTATAGATCACATTACAAGATTTCTAAAATGTCCAAGAACTCCTTGAGATCATTCTTGAGTAGTGAGAATCGAAGAGATGAAGTTAGGGTTTTCACACTTGAAATACAAGTCATTTTGTGATGAACAAGGTTCAAATTTCAAACCTATGCTGCATAACCTCTACTTTACAGGCATCAAACTTGTTATGTACTCCATAATTAATTTCTTGCACAACTGTTAGAGCTCTCATTTCAAGCATTTAATGCAAATCCATGCTTTATATCCATTTTGGTAAGAAAGTGCACAATGCCATTTTGATAAAGTAACTTTTTACACAAAACTTGTTCTTGAGCCTTGCAATTGCTTTCTTATGATCATACAACTCCCATAACTCAAGAGAAGCTTGTCTATATACTTACAATCACTCAGCCCATGCTTGTACTTCCTCTTGAAACTTGTTTTCCCACTTTTCTTGAAAATCAAGTAACATAACAATTAGCTTGTAGCTTGTACTTCTGACTCTCCAAAGCACTCAAGCTTTTTGCATATACATACACAAGTATTTTGTCACAAATCCCACGCATGCTTAACCCCTTAAAACACCATGAACACAAATTGGCATCTCACACTTCCATTGTTTCAGATTCTTGCCAAAAATCCCAAAATAAAAAACTACTCGTGCGTTTCTAGGCTTCTTGCTTCCAAAAGCTTCTAAACATCATTTAGAAGTCATCTCTTACCTTGTTATAGTTCTGTAACACCATCTTCCTCCATTTCCAATTTCAAAAATAGAGCACTGCAAGTGGATTTCTCCAGACCATTTCAGCCACTCTCCAACCAAGCTAATCATTGCATTAGCTTCCCGGGACTTCAATGGGAGCTATACTGATCATCACAACACCTTGAGGAGTGCTCATTTGCAGAACACAATTTCCAGTTTTGAGGTAGGTTATATCAACTTTAAACTCTTCATACAAGCATCATTAATGGTTTATTTGTGAATGAAAAATGTAGATATCATTGCTCTAAAGCTAACCATGTCAATAGTTTTCATTTATGTTGCTTGAGCTTAGAGAATTTTAAGTTTGAAGTTTCTGAAATTTTTAGGGTTTAGATTAGGGCCATTAAAATTCATGTTTGTCTTTGATCTATAATTTTATTGCTTTGCATTTCTGAAATCGTGAGGAAATTTGCCACAAGTTTCCTGTTTACATTTTTCATTTTGGTTTAGAATTGAATAGGATACAGAGGTTCAGGTTGGGCGTCAGGTTGAAGATGAAGTTGTCTTCAGGAACGTGTTTGCCATATATATTTATGGTTTGATATTAATAAACGGATGTATAGTCACCGCAGTGGTAGAAGCGCGCGCCTGTGACTATAGGGACCTGGGTTTGAGCCCCAGTGGTACCCTTTTGCATTTTTTCAACATTATCCTTCTTTTTTTTTGTCACAAACAGACGCATGGGTCTAACAGCTTTGGGCCTGACATTTTGTTCCTTCTAACTCCCTGCCTTGCTTCAGCACCCCCTTGGCCCATTATTTCTTTATTTCATTTTTTTTAGTTTACTTTTACTTTTATATTTTCTTTTTATTATTATTATTAATATTATTTTTATTTTCTTATTAATAAAAAAAATCCAAAAATATTTATTTTATTACTTTTTATACTCATATTTTATTTCTCTTTATAAAAACTAAAAAGAACAAAAAACAATTTTTCTTAATAAATTAATTTCCTTTTCTTAATTAATATTTAGATAATTATTATATTATATTATTTTCTTGAATTTTTTTAGAAACCTTTTCATAAAAAACCCTAAAAAATCTATTTTTAGTTAATTTCTTTTCTTAATTAGTTTAAGTTAATTTTATTTAATTTTCACTAATCTTTTTTTTTAATTAGGTTAAGACCCTTTCTTAAAAATCCAAACAAAGATCTATTCCCTTTCCATTTACATGATTGTATATTTATTCATTTTATACATTATTTATTCAATTCTCGTACAAATTCAATATGGTTGTAATAGATAATTAGGTTTATTTTCTAGCAATCCCCATTTGTAATTTGTACACCCCCTTCCGACAAGTGTTGTAATAGCGTAGTAATTTTAAATTCCGCAATTTATCGCTTTAGATATAAATGCTAGTAATTAGGGTTTTGAGTGGAAAGACTAAAACCAATTAATTATAAAACCCTAATCAAAGATAAATCAAGCATGAAAATCAAAACACTTGCACATAAGCCCCCTAGGGTAAAATCCACTTGGTTGCCTTACAAAATGGCCATATTATGCATGTGAGGTATCTTAGCAAAAACAAGAAAAAATACAAGATCATAGTCCCTCGATGACGCTATCAAAAGTTGCCTTTCGAAATGATCTTAATCCCTAAAGAAAAGTGCTAAGATACCTTGCAACATTGCTAATCATGGTTATACGATGACCCATGCCCGTCCCGTTTACATCCAAAGATAGGGTTACTTACCAAATCAATGGTAAGATAATAATGTCAAAGGAGAAAGGAAATGAACATGAAAGACTTTTGAATAGGTAGAATGTTCCTAGTTACTTGTTCACTTTCAAAACAAAGCATCCTTGCTATTTTCAAAACAAACACTAACACTTTCAAAAAGAACCTTTCAAACTTGAAGACATTTTCAAAAGACCAACACTTTGTATACATTCTTACGAACGAGAATCATTACAAAGTTTTCCTAAACGATGACGCCTTTTCAAAATACTTTCAAAAAACCACACCAAGCATATTTTTCAAACAAAAACAAGTGATCTAGCAAGTAACTAAGAGCCCATGGAAAACCATGGATGAAAAGGGTGCTAATACCTTCCATTTTCATAATCTACCCCACGAACTCAAGAAACAATCTCAAAGGTCTTTCCTTTGCTTTTTCACCTTTCCTTTTGGATAAAAGAAAATTCGGTGGCGACTCTTACTAAACGCAACATTTGCGATAAAACACAAAATAACCAAGTCAGTTCTCCCACCGTATCACAATAACCAAATATTCCAAGTAACATTAAAGTTTTTTTATTGTTCAAGTTGGTTATTAGGTATCTTCAAAAAGAAAATGAAAAGCTCAAGTGAGCAAAACAAAATGACATAAAGATAAATACTCAAGTGAGCAAAGATGATAATAACATGAAATGAAAATGCTAAAATAAATGTGCTTAAAGTAAAAAGCATAAAGTAAAAGAATAAAATAAAGTCAATTGTTAAAAATTAGAGGTTAATTGAATGACCATCTTGAAACTTTCATTTGAAAACTCACTAGAAGATTGATAAAATCAAAGCCTCTCAACAACAAGTTTCATTTACTTTTTGTCAAGTATATCATTCATTTCAAATTCTCAAGGCAACAATAAATGATTAACGATGTTTAAATGATTCACTTAATCCAAAGTTTATGAAAGTTCATTAGAGGATTGATAAGACCAAAGCCTTCTAACAATGAACCTTAAGGTTATTGGATCAAAGGTTTCAAATAAAAAAATTGGGCTTGCAAACATAGGTTTGGGCCACAAATGATCATTTGTCGAATCGGGACAAAATTTAACGCAATGTTAAGCAATCGTAAGTTGACTTATATAGAAGTCGCACCTTTTTTGATGTTGGTCAATAGCAATCTATGTGCCATATGTTTAGAGTGATGATATGTAGATAATCATCTAACAACATGTAGCACATAGGAGAAGAGGGAGGGGATACATTTGAATCAAAAATTTAATAAAACTATCATTAAAATCATCCATCCATTTTAGTGGAGTTAAACTCAACACCTAAGATCCAATGATTTTAATGAATTTTATGATCAACAATCACATATCTAAAATGTATAAAAAAAATGCATTTAATGAATAAAGTAAAAAAGGAAAAATGATTTTTTAAATTGTTTTTAAAATGAAAATAAAAGGTTAAATAGTAAACTATGTTCAAAATATCAAATAAATTTTTAAAAAGAGCACGAAAAAATCAGAGCTGACCTCAAATATTTTAATAATTTTTTTGGTAATTTTTTAAAATAGGAAAGTATTTTTAAACTAATTAAAATCACTCAATTAAGTGAAAAAAAATCAAAAATAGTAGAAGTCAAGATGAAATTCAAGAAAATTTTCAATAAAGTCAGAAATGAGTAAAATGATTTTTATAATTTTTTTTAGAATTTAAAAACATCAAAAAATATTTTTAAATAATCAAAAACAAGTTAAAATAAGGGAGAAATTATATAAAATATCAAATCTGAAAATAAAATCATGAAAAAATATAAATCAGGAAGAGAATATTTGAAAATAATTTTTTATATTTTTTCATAATTTTCGAGTAAAAAAAGAACTTTCTATGAATTTTTGAAGTTTAAATCAATTAAAATAAAAAATCAGAAGAAAAAAAAAATGTGGACCATCTGATCATTATCAAAACGCATTAGTAAACATATCTAGTGGATCTGGCATGCTGTGCATGTCATGGACTTTATTGAATATCACACCTAATCATTTTTTATAAAATAAAAATAACATAAAATGTGGCACGTTGGATGGAGTCTGACACACTAAAGTAATCAGATCCCAGGGCTCACAACACGTGTGCATGGTAAAGTGAAATACCAAATCTATTTTAAAAAAATGTGGCTAAACGTCATTGGTTGAAGATGGACATGTCATCATCTTCAACCTCCAGCCAACCTCAAATTTAATTCCACAAACTGTAAAATTAGCAATCCAGTCCGATTCCATTAGATTCGTCTCTTCAAGAAGGTTCTAATGGTACCATCGCATCAAATTTATATAAACTGAGCTAGGCTTAAATTGAAAAAATGTAGAAATAATAACGAGCACGAAATTCTGGAATATGTCACTCAAATCTTAATGAAATTGTAAATTATAAAAAATACGATGTGATACGGTGACAGAAATGACTGTTATATTGGTTTTGTGTTTTGTATTCGCAAATGTTGCGGTAAGCAAGAGTCTCCACCAACTTTTCTTTTATCCAACAAAGGAAAGGGTGAAAAGAATAAAAAAAGACCTTTTTCGAGAGTTTCTGAGTAAGGGGGGCAGATTATGGAAAGGGAAGGTGTTAACACCTTTTATATCTGTGGTTTTCCACGGGCTTTTAGGTACTTGCTCATTTTTGAAAATTTCTTTCGTGTTTGTGTGTTTTGAAAAGCTTTTTTTCTTTATGATAACTCTTGTATCAGTCCTCAAGAGTGTTGATAAAGCGTTTTTGAAAAATGTTTTGAATGTGTGGTGTGAAAAAAGTTATTTTTAAGCAAGTACCTAACAATTATCTACCTACTCGAATAAGGTGTTATTTTCCTCCTTTCCTTTAGATAGTGTTATCCTACTATTAGTCAGTAGGTAGCCTTATCGTTTGGATGTTGAGGGACTATCGAAGGGACATTTACGGTCACTAAGGCAACTGGGCAAGAACTTTTAGTAATTGTCCTAAAGTTCTAAGATCACTTTTTAACATAGGCAGCATCGAAAGGGTCATCGAGGGACTTGTGATCTCTTGAACTAAAGGACAACCACTAAAAATTCTCACATTTCGAGAATTGTGACCGTTTTCAAAGGCAACCGAAGTGGGGGTACCCTAGAGGTGCGCATGTGCGAGTGTGTTGAGATTCAATTATTTTTTTGTCTTTTTGTTAGGTTAGCTAACGTTTAATTTTAGTCTTTCCATACAAGCCTATTTACTAACAGTAATATAGTAAAATAATAAAGCAATAAATGTGCGGAAAATAAAATGCAGAAAAATAAATCCTAAGTTATAACACGGCTTTGGGAGAGATACATTATAAAAATGCGGAAAGTAAAATCCTAATTATTATTACAAATCAGTAGGCAGTTACAATAATAAAAAAAATTTGAAAGTAAACAAACGCGCATGAATTGAAAATACGTCTAAAATCTTAAGTGAAAGGAATTTTTTTGTTTGTTTATGTTATGAAAAGAAATTGAATTAAAAATCCTAAGTCTATTCAATTTTATTTTTTTAAGAAAATATTAAAATAATTAATTAATTAATTGACAAAATTAATATTAATAGTAAAAACTAAAACCTAATCTTTTTTTGTGATTTTTGATTTTTAATGTTTATTAAAAACTAGAAGAAACAAAGTAATGAAAAAGATAATGTAAATGGGACACGAAGCAAAGAGAAGAGGGGTAATCTGCAGGATGCAGGCCTAGATCGAAAGGCCTAAGGCTGCATTTCAATCTAAGTGAAAAGGCTGATCGAAGGTGCCTAATGTTGGTACAAGGTATAATCCTCCGATCTGGAACATTGGATCTGCAAGCAAGTTTGTTAGAAAAAACACAAAATGTATGATCTGGGTGTCGAACCCAGGTCCTTCGATTCCCTATCTAATTCGAATATGAAGTTATTTCGTCCTGCAATACCAATAATCCTGAGATTCGAATCTGGGTTTAAAAATGGCAGACGGTTCCTGTGTCACCCAGTTCAAAGCTTGTTGCTTCGAAGCCCTAAACAATATTCCTGCAAAATGAACAAAAGTTAGAGATCCAGGGAGAGACCTTACCCCCCTAGTTCGAACCTCACCTAAATTCGAAACTATCCTTAATTCGAATCTGGGTTCGTCTTGTCCTGAAACACCAAGAATCCTGATATTCAAAGGAACCAAATTCACGTTCCCTAAAAATGGTAGGTCTTTGAGGATTGTAACCTGTCTAATGATTCATTACAAACGCACAAACACATTAGAACTAATGAATGCGCTTAGATTAAGAAATTGAATTTCATAATTATACTTATGGCTGGTATGCTTCGATCTGCAGCTTTGGGTGTGGATATGTTTGCTTAGGAGTTGGTTTGGACTCCTGGATGGCTCAGGAACACGAATCTGGTATTCGTTTGGGCTAAGGGTGCTTGCAAAAGGTGTTTCGATAGAGACACTTTTGGGATTTTTTTTAGCAATGTGGTGTGGCAACGTGATCTGTGTAAGTCCCCCCTGGAATTTTGTTTGACATCTTGTATTTATAGATGGTGGAGGAGATAAGGAAACATGGAATTAAATACCAGCCATTAACAGGGCTTTGAAAACATAATCAAACAACTTAAAATATTTCCATTTTGATATATTTCATGCCATTCTGGGATTCTGAATGAACTTGGACATTCAATTTGGCGCCTTGTTCGAATTTGAAAATATTCAGAGTTTCCCTCTTCATAGCCCCTTCGATTAACCATTGTTCTTATGATGATTCTAAGTCCTGATTCAAATTTCCCAGAACTTCCCTTATCAGAACTTCTTCGATCATCCCTTTTCTCTTTGATGGTTCTGAGTTCTGATTAGAAGTGTTCAGAACTTCCCTCATCAAAACATTTTAGATTAAGACACCTCTGCACTAATATGCCATTCGAAGGATACTTTGCTCTGATATGCCAATCGAAGGACACTTTGTTCTGATGTTCCGATCGATGGAAACTATGATGTTCCAAATGAATGACACTTCGTTCTGATGTTCCAATCGAAGGACAACCTGATGTTTCAATTGAAGGAAACTTTATTCTGATGTTCCAATCGAAGGACACCCTGATGTTCTAATCGAAGGAAACTCTGATGTTCCAATCGAAAGAAACTCTGATGTTCCAATCGAAGGAAACTCTGATGTTTCAATTGAAGGAAGCTAAGATGTCCCAATCGAAGGAAAATCTAATGTTCCAATCGAAGGAAGCTCTGATGTTCCAATCGAAAGAAGCTCTAATGTTCCAATCGAAGGAAACTGATGTTTCAATCGAAGGAAGCTCTGATGTCCCAATCAAAGGAAACTCTGATGTTCCAATCGAGGAAGCTCTGATGTTCCAATCGAAGGAAGCTCTGATGTTCCAATCGAAGGAAATTTCATTCATCTTCAAATTTTACTTTCCTCAAGAAAATGTTTGCAACCACCCATGTGAGAGAAGATCTTGAAAATAAGAGAGGGAAAGTTTTGGGGTACAACAACTGCCCCTATTCAATCTTCATAGACCTGAGGATGTAGGTTGGCTTGTCTGCCTTTTGTGATCTTAAGGTGGAAGGTTATTGAACACTAGAGTGCCCATAAATTTTCACTCGTTTGAAGTGATACTGCTGGTTGATAATATCTGGAATGGGCTTACAGATGCCATTTAGAAAGGATGACGGAGAGTCATCGGAGATGGGCTTAAAGATGCCATCTAGAGAACATGCTGATTTCATGGGAGATTCCTTTGTGGGGATTCTTGTTCCTGTCGTTTGAGCAAGACTCCGCTGAGGAATGTTGGTATCTATCTTGGGAAATAGAGTCTAGGAGCTTCAGTTGTCCATTACTATATTGGGGAGTTATCTCTTGACTGAAGAGACAAAAGTGAGTTGTTATCTGGTCGGGATCTAGGATTCACAACGGCTTGTTGAGGATAATAAGGCCGAATGATATCTGGTCGTATTCCAGGCTTCACAGCGACCTATTAGGGAATATGAAATTAACTTCTATCTGGTCGGTTCCAGGCTTCGCAATAATTGTAGACATTGAATTGTTATCTGGTCGTATCCAGGGTTCAGTTATTTAAAGAAATTAAGCTGTTACTTGGTTGGGTCTAGGCTTCAACCTTAATCTGAGGTATACCGTTATCCGGTCGGGTCTAGAATTTGGTGTCATAGGTTATACTATCATCTAGTCGGGTCCAGGCTTCATAGTAATTAATAAACTGCTATCTGGTCGGACTCCAGGCTTTACATTATCTTTAACTGGATAAGAATCAAAAAATCTTAGTGTCGATTTAACTGAACCAGAGAAAGGTCTTGAATTATCTTTAATAGGATAAAGAATCAGAAAAGTCTTAGGGTCGATTTAACTGAACCAGAGAAAGTATCCACCAGAAATGAATCAGAATAAATCATTGGTCGATTTAAACTGAACCAGCAAAGGTCTTGAATATGATCTTCTAAAGAAAATGCTGGAATAGCCTTTCCTCAAAGGTAACCTTTGAAAAGACTGTCATGTCATATAAGTAGTTAATGATATTTGTTGATTGATCTTACTTTAGAAGATAAAGAGTTAGTCGTATGCAATGTCATGATGTATGAAATGCATTGTGTAATGATGTTCTCATAATAAATGAGATTGTGCTGTATCCAATATGTATGTGCATGCCATGATGTATGAACATGGAATGCTGTTGCGGATTTTCCTAGTCTGGGAGAATAAATCCATGATTGATGCTTGGTAGAAAGTGATTCTTTCATTTCCGCTGGGAATGATGAATGGAGATGATTCGCCGGGGATTTCCTCTTTCCGTTTGAGGATACTCTTCCGGGGATCTTTGACTTCTGCTTGAGAATGTTCCACCGGGGAGATGATGCTCTGTTAGAAGATCTCACCAATGTAGAGAAATAAACTCTATTGGGGGATGAACTTCCGCAGATAGAGAAATAAACTCTATCGGGGATGAACTTGCGCAGCTGGAGAAATAAACTTTACCAGGGATGTGGATTTATAAATTGTTTGAGATTTGTAAAACTCAGCTGAGGATCTTTGATTTATCCTATGAGGGAACTTTGCTGGAGAAGGCAATTCCTGCTTGGGAAGAAAAAGAGGTCAAAACTTCGGTTGTTTTCAATCTGCAGGGATATAGACATTACCAGGACATATGCTGAGGTTGCGGCGGTGACTTTGCATCAGGACATTTCTGCCCCTGTACCTACTGGAGAATGTAGCTGCGAAGATTTTGTGGATGGATCTATGTCATGATTGTACTTGAAGATATGTTGAAATAAGTGTCAGAATGACATCTGTCTCTGGATCATATCTGAATTGTATTTGGAACATGTATTGAATGAGTTTCAGAATGACATTCGTCTCTGGATCATATATGAATTGTACCTGAAACATGTGTTGAATGAGTTTCAGAATGACATCCGTCTCTGGATCGTATCTGAACTATACTTGAAACATATGAAGAATGAGTGTCAGAATGACACCCGTCTCTGGATCGTATCTGAACTATTTCTAGAAGAGGATCTGAATAAGTATCAGGATAACATTTGTCTCTGGATCGTAACAGAACTGTTTCTATAAGAGAAATCTGGAATAAGTATCAGGATGACATCTGTCTCTGGATCGTACCCGAATTGTTTCTAGGGCATAATATGGAGTAAGTACCAGGATGATATCCGTTTTGGATCTTACCTGAACTGTTTCTGGAGGAGAATCTGAATAAGTATCAGGATAACATCCGTCTCTGGATTGTACCTGAATTGTTTATAAAATAGAATCTGAATAAGTATTAGGATAACATCTGTCTCTGGATCGTACCTAAAGTATTTATGGAAGATAATCTGAATAAGTATCAAGATAACATCCATCTCTGGATTGTACCTAAACTGTTTCTAGAAGAGAATCTGAATAAGTATCAGGATAACAACTGTCTCTTAATCGTACCTGAATTGTTTCTAGAAGAGAAATCTGGAATAAGTATCAGGATAACATCCGTCTCTGGATCGTACCTAAACTGTTTCTAGGGGATAATCTGGAGTAAGTACCAGGATGATATCCGTCTCTAGATCATACCTTAACTATTTCTAGAAGAGAAATCTGGAATAAGTATCAGGATAACATCCGTCTCTGGATCGTACTTGAACTGTTTCTATAAGAGAAGTCTAGAATAAGTACTAGGTTAACATTCGTCTATGGGTCGTACCTGAACCATTTCTAGAAGAGGACTTGGTTTATTTAGAATGTTTCCGTTGGGAATTCCTGTTTAATTGGTTTTTAGAAGAAATCCACTGGGGAACATTGATTTTTCTTGATTGTACGTGATTCGTTGATGGAATTCATATCTAATGCCCCAAGTGATTCAGATGGAGATCTGCCCCTGACTATTTTGCATTTTTGAGAGATTCCTTGAATCTTGAATTGACTTCCCCAGATGATGAACAATGATCGTGCCGTGCCCCTTGGTTGGAAGTGTTTTTCCACTTGAGGTGAACCTTTTTATGATACGGTGGCAGAACTGACTGTTTTGAAAATGCTGGTTTGTGTTTTGCATTTTTTATTTGCAAAATGTCGCGGTAAGCAAGAGTTGCCACCGACTTTTATTTCATCCAACTGGAACGAAAAAAAGCACAAAAAATATCCTTTTTCGAGATATTTTGAGTACAGGGGGTAGATTATAGAAAGTGAAGGTGTTAGCATCCTTTCTATCCATGGTTTTCCATGGGCTCTTAGGTACTTGATCATCTTTTAAAATTGCTTGTGTGCGTTTGTTTTGAAAAGTTTTGTTTTACTTCGTTTTAACCCTTGTTTCTGTCCTCAAGAGTGTTACGAAGTTTTTTTTGAAAACTTTGTTTGAAAAAAGTGTTTGGTGTGAAGAAGTTTGATTTGAGCAAGTACCTACTGGCATCTACCTACTCGAACAAAAAGATTGTTTCTATTCCCGTTTCCTTTAGACAATGCTATCCTACTATTGAGGATTAGGAAGCATCATCATCGGAGTTGTAAGGGTCAATTCGAAAGGGACGTACGATCACTAAAGCAATGTTAGGACATCTTAGTAATAACCCTAGAGTCATAAGATCATATTCGAGGCATCATTTCTGAGGCGATGTTTCTGAGGCAACATTTCCGAACGGGACTTTTGATCTTTGTTAGACAGAAGGGCAACCACTAAGACACCCTATACTTAATGACCGTTTACCGAAGGCAACCGAAGTGAGAGTATACCATAGGAGTGCGCATGTGCGAGTGATTTGATTTCAGTTATTATCTTTGCACATTAGGGTTTTCTAGCCGTTTTAAAGTATCATGCAGTCTTGTCATACAATCCTATTAACATACATCTAAACAATTAATATTTGCGAGAATTAAAATGCGAGAAAATAAAACCTACGCTATTACAAGGCTTCGGGGTAGGGATTAATTACATAGCCAAAAAACCCGTAAAAGACGATAAATAAATAAAATCCTAGATTAAACTATTACATATTGTAGACAGTTACATCAATATTGCAAAAATCATAAAAACGCGCGCGATGAATCGAATGCAAAATAATTAGGGTTTTGACCCCAACTAAGCCTAATTGTAATTTAAAGAAAAGATCATTTTTTTGTCGTTTTTGTGTTATTTGAGAAAATAAAGTTCAATTGAATAAAAATAACCTAATCACTAATTAATTTTAGTTAAGAAAAATAATTAAATTAACTTATTTTTTGTATTTTTTTTTATTTTGAGAAAGAAATAAAAATTAAATCAAAAGCTTAACCCTAATTTTTTCTAATTAGTTTTAATTACACAAAAAGTTAGAATTTCCCTAAATAAAATAAAATTATATTAACAAAAATTAATTTTGATAAAATCAAAATCTAATTCTAATTTTTTATGAAACTCTAGATTTTATGATTTTGTGAAAAAAGAAATTAATTTTGTTAAAAATATAATTAAGCAAATTAAATTAAATAAAAGAAATAAAATAGAAAAGAAAAGGAATGAGCCTTGTTGCTTAGCAAAAGGGGGTGTTGTTTTCAATTTTCTTGGCCCAACAAGCTCAGGCCCCTTTGACTTTGTCCAATCCCCTGCACATGCTTGACTGGGGCGCATGGTGGTCCTTCAGGGAGAAGGCCTTGGATCTGAAGCCTTGGTGGATTGAACGATCAGATCTAGATGGTACACGATGAATCCCTTGCCATGTGATAAACTGGATTGCCCTGAAAATGTTGAGAAAATAAAATGCACACGCTTGGGATCGAACCCAGGACGTGTGCATCAAAGACCAACAACTTCACCATCTGCACTAGCGTGTTAGTTGTAATAATAATGAAACAAATAAAATATAATACAAATAACGTGCCACGCCTCCCAAAACGGGCGCAGATTCAAACAAGCCACTCTCATACTGCCACGCCATTGTCTTCTTTGTTGCTTCCGTCGTTTTAGATAAAAGACTTTTACCTACGGACATCAAGCATAGGTATAGCCCCTGTGTATTTCCAAAACCTTGTACACGCATGATAAATCAAAACCAATGGTACCAATCAACTCCTTTCAAGCCCATGAGCATCATGGTACCATTATCATTGTCCAATTTTCCATATACAAGAAATCCCTAAAAACGAAACACGAACCCTAGCCATGGCAAATTGATGCACAATTAATAAAAATGCAATTGAATACCACCATTAGCTTGCAAACATCTCAAGGATTATAAATATGTCTATTAATCGTGCTAAATATGCCAGAATTAATGTATTCGAATTCAAGAAAATATGCAAACTGTGTGACTCTTACAGGGCATTTCAAGGCACGGGGAAGCTTGCTAGCGATTGAAACACGATCCTGGGGAGTCCAATAATTGATTTGTATGATTAGAATGACTTGAGATGGCCTGAAACTTGGAAATCAGTTTGCACTTTTTTCTTGAACTTTTGCAATTTGTTCTTTGCCTTTGCACGCCTCTAGCCTCTGCTTTTTGATCTGCACTTGTTCCTTATGTATACTAGAGTGTATTAGGGTTGCAATTTTGTATCAAATCTCTTCCAATTATGAATATTGATTCATGATTCAATCCTTGCACCAAATCTTTCCAAATCAAGCAAATTCAATCTTTTTGTGTCCATGTGAAGCCTTGCACGATTTCATATTGTCTCCAGCTGTATAATGAACCTAATCACGCATAAAATCTCAAGATTTAATTAGTTTTTGATATTTTCATTATTTTATATTGATTTTATTTGATTTAAATGAAATAAATCAAAATAAACAACAAATATAAAAGAATGACAAGTGGAAGGGCTCATAGATCGTGGGTCACGTTACAAACTCAGTGCAAGCATAAAAAGTTGGGCCCATTTGACAAAAAATGCAATTTTGGACACTTTTGAATTTTGGTAATTTTGCAAAAAGGGTTAACTTGGCCAATGCATAACTCTCTCAATTTTGACCCTAGAGTGGTGTTATTGGACTTTTTAGAAAGCTTAAGATGTCCTCTAAACAACCCTTTTGGTCTCATCTCAATTTTGTCTTCCATGTTCATGTATGAGGCTTTGACCCAAAAGGTGTTTTTGTTGACTTTCCAAAATGACCTATAATGTCCAAATTCATATCTTCTTGTGAGTGCATATTTTGAACTTGGGAGCTGAATATGAATTATATGGAATTATATCCTATTTAAAATGAGCTTTGGATGGGTCATTTTTGATAAAGTATGAGAAAGTTATGCTTGGTCAAAGTTGAGTTGACTTTTCCTACAAAACCCTAATTTAGCAACTTTTGGATTTTGATGGATTGTGAGCAACCCTTGGGGAATAATGATCAACCCTTTATCAAATGATGAATAATACTTCAAAATTAGAATTTTGATGAAAAATCTTGAAGTTTGACTGTATGTGGGCCACAGTTGACTTTTGCCCTATCATAGTAGATTTTCAAGTCTTTGAGCTGTTGACTGAGTAAATTTTCTCTCCAAGGATTGAAAATTGACATAGATGGTCTTGAGAACATATTAGGACAATGGTGGGCATTTGGGGTCCTTTGGACTCAAGCATATTGATGCAAAATGAAACCCTAATTTGAGTTAGACTGCCTTAGGAGAGAGTTTGTCTGGTCAACCCTTGGACTTCCTTGAGCAATTTGAAGACCTTACTTGACATGACTGAGAAATATGGGAGGGAAAATTTTGGGGTACAACAGCTGCCCCTGTTCAATCTTCTTACACCTGAGGATGTAGATTGGCTTGTCTGCCATTCGTGATCTGAAGATGGAAGATGATTGAACACTAGAGTGCCCAGAAATTTGCACTCGCATGAAGTGGTGCTGGTCTTGCGATATCAGAAATGGGCTTATAGATTCCATTTGGAAGTCAATGACAGAAGATGGGCTTAAAGATGCCATCCGACGAAGTATTGATCGCATAAGAGATTCCTTTGCGAGAACCCGTATACCTGTTGTTGAGGAGGATTTCTCGGGGACACGCTGGTCTCTATCTTGGGAGAAGTAGAATTTTAGGAGCTTCAGTTGTCTGTTACTCTACTGGGGAATCATCTCTTAGTTGAGGAGGTGAAAATGCACTGCTATCTGGTCGTGCTCCAGGTTTTGCAGCGACTTACTGGGGAGGTGAGATTAAACTTGCTATCTGTTTCGTGCTCCAGGTTTTGCAATTTCTCCATTCTTATCTGGTCGTGCTCCAGGCTTCAGAAGGAATTAAGTGGTTATTTGGTCGCATCTGGGTTTCAACTTGAATTTAAGGCATACTAATATCCGGTCGATTTCCGGGCTTCATATTAATAGGCCGAGTAAACTGCTATTTGGTCGAATTCCAAGCTTCGCAATAACTTAAACTGTTATTTGGTCGTGTCCCAGGTTTCAGTGTCCTTTGCCGCTATGTGGTCGTGCTTCAGTCTTCACAGTGTCTTATACTGTTATCTGGTCGTGCGCAAGGCTTCACGGTGTCCTATACCACTATCTGGTTGATTCCAGGCTTCATGGTATCTTATACTACTATTTGGTAGATTTCCAGACTTCACAATAACTTGCTGAGGGTTAAGCTGTTTTGCCGCTGATTTCCGGGCTTCAAAGCTTGAACTGGAATAGAAATCTTAGTATCAATTTGACTGAACTAGGGGAAACTTATGGGAACTTTAACTGGGAGAGAAATCTTAGTGTCGATTTTACTGATCCCGGGAGAGGTCTCAAATTAACTTTGACTGGCATAGAAATCAGGGGAATCTTAGTGGCGATTCGGTTGACCCAAATGAAAGTCTTAAAATGTCTTCAACTAGAAAAGAAACCTTAGTGTCAGTTTGACCGAACTAGAGAAAACTTGTCAGAACTTGATTGCATCTTTCCCTGAAATGTAAAGAGTTAGCCTTATGTAATGTCATCTTATATGAAATGTATTGAGTAATGATGTTCTCAAAATAAATGAGATTATGCTGTATGATGCATATGCTCATGCCACGATGTATGGATATGCAATGTTCTTGTGATATTCCCCGGCTAGGGAGAATAAATACTGGACTGTTGTTGGAGAGTATAAGGAGGTGAGTTCTTCGTTCTCGCTGGGGACAGTGATCGAAGATGATTAGCTGGAGACTTGCGTCCGTTCTGCTTGAGAATATTCCGCCGGGAGAGACTCTGTTTGAGAATGACCCTGCGGGAGAATGACTTTGTGGGGAAGAGAGATACTCTGCTAGACAATATGCTGATTCAGAGAAATAAACTCAGCTGGTGGTGAATTTCTATTGCTGGTGATATATAAACTCTGATTGGGGAGAATTTTGCTGACTCATTCGCGATAATGAACCTCGACTGGGGAGAGCTAACACCACTGTCTTTGGATACTTCCTACTTTGCGGGGAATGTATGTACCTTTAGTCATATTCTCAAGCTGGCTCTATCCCTGTACCTGGTGGGTTGAGCAACTGTAAGGTTTGGACATTTCATGTTTGCCCCTGTTCCTAGAATTACGAGTAATTGCCTTTTATTTCTTATGTAGATATTTATGAGCAGAAATTATTTTCAAATGCATATATCAAAAGTGAATCATTGGACGTTCTTGCAAAACAAAACAGAAAAAGAAAAAACAAGTTGAAATTTCTTGTGAAGTTGAATTGTATTGATTTTTGAAGTTGGCCTGTAACAGGCGTTTTGTACAAAGAGGCTGACGTCCTAGTAAGAGAATTCCGCCGAAGGATAGAAATTATACAATTTATGAAAAAGAAATAAAAACAGCAAAATGAAACAATCCCACTGGGTTCCAACTCTGCTATTGCCCTTATATCTTCGAGCATTTCATCACTTTTCTACTTGGTTGAAGGTGGATCAAATTAATTGGCGCCGTCTGAGCTTGATAGTCGATACCGAAGTTTGTCGGGTGTACAGTTTCTTTTCATTTTCATCCCTTATTGAAGGGGTGAAAAACACAAGAAGGGGGGGTTGAATTGTAAAACTGGAAACTTAAAGCAAATGACAAGATATTTTTATCCTGGTTCGTTTGATCTCAAACTACTCCAGTCCACCCGTCAAGGTGATTTCGCCTCTCTCCAACGAGGTCTTAATTCACTATATTCAACTGAATACAAATCTGCTTTAACAACTGCTAAAGCCTTCTTGATTCAAACCACAATCCAGTTTGTCAAGGCAACACTTTCTTACAAAGGTATAAAATAATGTGTGTGAATGTTTTCTACAAAACTATATCACAACTGTGATGTTTACACAAATGAAGCTTAGAATACTAGGATGCTAAACGCTAATGGAGTATCAGAGTTTGTTGGTTTAGCAAAACTGGTAGATGAAGATTATTGATCAGCTTTGTGCGTGTAGAGAGTTTGGAAGCATTAGCCATGATAATCTTCGAAGCCTTGTTTATATAGCACTTGAGAAGATGAACGTTGAATGCAATATTCTTGATTCAATGCTATTAACAAGCTTTCCTTTTTGAGCAGATCTTGTCTGGAATGATGCCGTTGGAATTGATTAGCGTTCAATGCACAGTACCGTTGCTTCTTCAATGCACGTTCTGGCTTGGCTCATTCTGATTCTGCTTCGCTGCTGATGAACTAATGATTCTGTATCAGAGTGTTTTACGCGCAGTTCTGTTCATCAAGCTACAGCATGTACGTGAGTTGATCATCTGATCTTCACGTTCTGATTCAGCAACTTCTGATGTTTGTGTATCAAATCAAGTTCTGATGCTGAAGAAGTGATCTTGCTTATTTTAATCAGCATATCTGCAAGTCAGAGCATAGTAATTTTAGGCAGCATATAGTTCAAACATGAAACATATAAATACTATATCTTTTCACTTTGTTATCATCAAAACTTAAATATAGGGTACTAGATTCAAACATTGTTCTAACAATCTCCCCCTTTTTGATGATGACAAAAACTGGATATTTTAAATGAAAAAATAACGTGAAAAGGTATCTAGGAAATGTTTCAGAGTTAAGAAGTAAAGAGAAATCAAAGTTTAAGAGATACTCCCCCTGAGTTTGTTACTTCCCTTTGATATGCGTGTTCTTCAGGATCAGATCTTTTTCTATCTTTGAGCATCAGATTAAGAGTCTTTTGACTTATCAGAGAGCAGAGCTTCAGAGCTTTTCCTGTCAGAGCTTTGCTTCGGATCAGAGTGTTAGGTCGATCAGAACTTCATATTTGATCAGAGCAACATGAGCTTCTACATTTTGATCAGAGCTTCTAGCTTCTAGTCTTCATAGTGTTCAAGAGCTTCCTTGTGCCTGTAGACTTAAAAACAAAAGAGAAAAACATTTCAAGTAATAGAGTTAGAATGTTTGAGAATTTCTGTCTAGTTAGCCGTTATTGATTTTAAATATAATTCTTGTTCTCCCCCTTTTTGTCAGCAATCAAAAAGTGTTAGTGATGTGCTAAAACAATTTAGATCAGAAAAACAAATTATATTAAAATAGTTCATGATCAGAGGAAAATAGCATTACAAAACATAGTCAAAACAATACATCAGAAAAAGAAGAAAACATAGAGAATGTCATGCATGAAAAAAAATTTTAAGGTTGTGGGGGCATGCGTAAGAACAGGCTTTCCAGCATTGCTTGAATCTTTTCAGAAGTTTCATTCTGCTTCTGAACCATGGTGACAACAGTGTCAATCTTGCTGTCCTGTACATTCATTCTTGCTTCCATCTTCTGATCATTCTCTTCCATCCGCTGCTGTAGACGCAAGTCATTCAGCCTTAGTTCTTCCAGAGCCTGCCTGTCCAAGGCAGCTTGAGAACTTTCAGCAGGAGGAAGCTTCTCAGAACTTTCAGCTACATCTTCTGCTGGATTTTCTTCCTGAAGGGTCTTGTCTTCTTCTGATGGTTGCACCTGTGCAGCTTGCTCTTTCTCAGACCAGGATTCACTGTCCAGAGGGAGCACAACTTCTTGAGGCAGCTGACTCTCAACTTCCTTCAGCAGCTTGCTAAAGTTCTGTTGAGCCTGCTCGTAGTTGTCGTCCTGCAGCTTGAGTGCTTCAGCACGTACCCATACTCTGAACTGTGACCAGAGCTGATCAGAAGCAGCTGGGTCGATCATCCCCGGACAGACTTGCTTCAAAGAAGCAATCCATTGCAGCATACCTGTTTCAAAATTCAAAATACCAGAGCCAACATCTGGTTGCTTTGGTTTGGGTATGGCAATTTTGTGTCTTAGATCAGCAAGACGTTCAAGACTTGTTAAGTCAATGAAAGTTCTGCTGGGGTTTTCAGCGGTTTTCTGAGAGGTTGTTTGATTTGGAGGAGGGTTATCAGAATCAGAGGATATTTCTATTGGAGTGGTTGGAGTTTTTGGAGGTGTTGATTCCTCTGATGATGGCAACTGGGGCCTGACAATGGTGGTTCCACATGGCAACTGGATTGCCAGCGGTGAAGGTTGAGGTGAGTGGGGATCAGAATGATGTGGAGAAGGGGTTTCATAGCGGTGAAACTCTGTTTGTGGTGAAGGTGGATTATTTTCTGGTTGAGGAGGTGGAATCTCTGATTGCTCAGGGATCAGAGGTTCTTCTGTGATTGGTTGTTGTTGTTGTATTTCTGGTTCAGGTTGTGGTTCTGGTTCTGGTTGAATTTCTGGTTCAGGATTTGGTTGAGCAGCATGTTCACGCTCAATATCAGCTAGCACTCTATCAAGTGCTGGTGTTGTTGAAACAGTTGGTTGTTTGGTAATTTTGATTCTGGGTCTTCTGAGTAGTAAGGCCTCAGAAGGGTCTTCTGGTATGGTTTCATCAATAGTAGGGATTGGGATGGATATTCTGTGAGAGGTTTGAGGAGGGGCAGCAGATGTTGGAATAGTAGATGAAATTGAAATAGGGGCAGCAGATGAATTACCTCATTTCTTTGGAGTCTGATGAGATGATCCTTCTGCTTTCCTCTTCTTTGTCTTCTTCTGAGTCACTTCAGGTTGAACTTGACTCAGATCTTTGATCTTCAGCTTTGAACCTGCATCTTCTTCCTTGTATGAATCTGGATACCAATTGTTGGCTTCCTGTGATTGAAACAGCCCAGAACAATCTTGGCCCATACTCTGCAGTGATCCTTCAGATCCTTAATTTTGCTGCTGGGAAAACCAAGAGTGAAAATGCAGTTGGCTACCACACCTATATCAGGGCATCTATCAGCCATGTCCACACAACGGACTCCACCACCACTTTGACCAATTAACCTAGCAATGAGGTCTTCAGAAATTACTATCTTCTTTCCCATGACAGAAGAGATGACTAGATGTTTATGAATCTTGGCGTGAATCCAAAATTCCTTGACAAGCTCTGGGAAAGTTGGTCCAACCAACCTATCGAAATACCTCTCCCACTTTTGAGCCCTAATCTCTTCAGTTAGGTCAAATCCATTTTCCTTCAAACTCTCGAAGTCGATGATTAACTCAGATAGAACCTCAAGATTCTTTACCGGTGTGAGAAGAGTTCTGGTAGGCACCTGATATTGCTCAGAAGTTTCTTTCTTCTGATTCCCTGCAGAAATGCTGGAGGATGCCATTGTTCTCACACAACAAAGCTTTGAGAATGATTTGAGAAAAAGGTTTGAAGGAGATAAACTCAGAAATATGCAGAAAATATTTGAGAGATTATGAGAAAGCGTAAAGAATAAGAATGAAGAATAATGTGCTTAAATAAAGTTTTCAAAAATTATTTTGAAAAATTAAACGTTTTTAAGAGAGAGAAAAAAATAATGATTGCCATTAACAAGCGTGATTACTTTGCATTAAATGCTTGCTGATTTTGGGGGATTTGAGAAAGATACTTAAAAACGGTTACCAGACATGTGTCTCAATGCACCCAATCAGCGCTTTCCTTTCTCAGAAGCGTGCACGCGTTCTGCTTTAGGGATTTGCTGATGATTGGATGACACTTGTTTGATGTAGTGATCAGCACGTCTGTATTTGAGATCAGACTCTCAGATCTTTAGACTTGCATCTGATACAATCTGCATGTTCTATCTTTCTGAAAGAAGATTGATCAGAAGTTCACAGTAATATAATTACATTCTGAAGGTAAAAATATGGAATTAAAACATTTTCATTCTGGGCATACTTTCATGCTGAGATGTTTCAGAATGAAATTGAACCTATCTTCTGAAAGGGGTTTAGTGAAGATATCAGCCCATTGATGGTCTGTATCTATAAATTTCAAGTTTAAAATACCTTTCTGAATATAGTCCCTAATGAAATGATGTTTTATTTCTATATGCTTAGCTCTAGAATGTAAAATAGGATTCTTACTTAAGCAAATAGCAGAAGTATTATCACAAAGAATAGGAATGTTACTCTCAAAAATCTGGAAGTCTTCAAGCTGACTTTTCATCCAGAGCATCTGTGTGCTACATCCAGCTGCTGCTATGTACTCAGCTTCTGCTGTTGACAGAGCAATTGTTGATTGCCTTTTGCTGGACCACGAGATCAGATTTTCTCCCAGAAACTGGCAGCTTCCAGAAGTACTTTTACGTTCCACTCTGTCTCCAGCAAAATCAGCATCACAGTAGCCTACTAAGCTGTAATCACTAGATTTTCTATAAAACAAACCCAGATTAGTAGTACCTTTCAGATACTTGAAAATTCGCTTAACAGCTGTTAAGTGAGATTCTCTAGGATCTGATTGGAATCTAGCACAAAT
Source organism: Vicia faba (assembly GCA_948472305.1). Lineage (NCBI taxonomy): Eukaryota > Viridiplantae > Streptophyta > Magnoliopsida > Fabales > Fabaceae > Vicia > Vicia faba. The sequence continues at coordinate 1,183,923,150 of OX451740.1, forward strand.
ACATACGCTGAATAAGATATCAGGTCTTGAAGCTGTCAGATAAAGGAGAGAACCAATCATACCTCTGTAGACCTTCTGTTCTACACTTTTGCTTACCTCTTCTCTTTCCAGAATGCACGTGGGATGCATTGGAATCTTTGATGGCTTACATTCTGAGAGGTCAAATTTCTTCAGAAGATCTCTGATGTATTTGCTCTGATGAATGTAAGTTCCTTATGGAGTTTGATTGATTTGAATTCCTAGAAAGAATTTCAGTTCCCCCATGAGGCTCATCTCAAATTCTGCCTGCATACACTTAGCAAATTTTCTTCCGAGAGAAGGATTAGTAGAACCAAAAATAATATCATCAACATAAATTTGACAGACTAAAATGTCACTCTTAACTGTTTTACAGAATAGAGTAGTGTCCACTTTCCCTCTGGTGAATTCATTTTCAAGCAGAAAGTTACTTAGCCTTTCATACCAAGCTCTGGGAGCTTGTTTCAGACCATACAGTGACTTTTTCAGTTTGAAAACATGTTCTGGATGTTTTGTATTTTCAAAACCTGGGGGTTGGTGAACATAAACTTCTTCTTCTATATAACCATTTAAGAATGCACTTTTGACATCCATCTGATACAGAGTGATGCCTCTATTAACAGCAAATGAGATTAAAAGTCTGATAGATTCTAACCTGGCGACTGGGGCAAAGGTTTCTGTATAGTCTATCCCCTCTTGCTGACTATAACCTTGTGCAACCAGTCGTGCCTTGTTTCTGACGACTTCACCTTGTTCATTAAGCTTGTTTCTGAACACCCATCTTGTTCCAATGACGTTGAATCCTTTTGGTCTGGGAACGAGATCCCACACGTCGTTTCTGGTGAATTGATTCAGCTCTTCTTGCATTGCCAGAATCCAGTCATTGTCCAGAAGTGCTTCATCAATAGAAGAAGGTTCAATCAGAGACACGAGTCCCATAAGAGTTTCTTCAGAGTTTCTGAAGCTTGCTCTTGTTCTGATTGGATCTTCCTTCCTTCCTAGAATAGTCTCTTCTGGGTGATCCAAACTGCTTCTGGGTAATCTCTTCTGAGGTTGATCAGCAGCAGTTGTAGGATTTCTAGCATTGCTTCTTTCAGACGTTGAAGGTATGTCTGTGTTGAGAGCTTCTGATGACTTGTCTTCAGAACCTGCAAATTCAATTTCTATACCTGCAAGATTTTCATTCTGCTTTGACTTTTCAGAGTCAAGCTTGTCATCAAAACGAACACTGATTGATTCTTCCACAATCTGTGTTTCTGTATTGTATACTCTGTACCCTCTTGAGCGTTCAGAGTATCCTAACATAATACACTTCTGTGCCTTAGAATCAAACTTGTTCAAATAATTCTTAGTATTTAACATATAGCAAGTACATCCAAATGGATGAAAATATGAAATGTTGGGCTTTCTGTTCTTCCACAATTCATATGGAGTCTTTTCCAGAATAGGTCTTATTGAGATTCTATTCTGAATGTAGCACGCTGTGTTTATTGCCTCTGCCTAGAAAGTCTTAGCAACGTTTGTCTCATTGATCATGGTTCTGGCCATTTCTTGCAATGTTCTGTTCTTTCGTTCTACAACTCCATTTTGTTGGGGAGTTCTAGGACAAGAGAAATCATGCAGAATGCCTTTGTCATTAAAGAATGACTCAAAGTCTTTATTTTCAAATTCTCCACCATGATCACTTCTGACTTTAACGATTCTAAGATCTTTTTCATTCTGAACTTGGTTACAGAAGGTAACAAACACAGAGTGTGACTCGTCCTTGTGTCTTAAGAACTTTACCCATGTCCATCTGCTATAGTCATCTACGATTACTAACCCATACTTCTTGCCACTGACTGAAGCAGTTTTAACTGGTCCAAATAAGTCAATGTGCAGAAGTTCTAATGGCTTAGAGGTAGAAACAACATTTTTGGATTTAAAAGAAGGTTTTGCAAATTTGCCTTTCTGACATGCTTCACACAGAGCATCTGAATTGAACTTCAAATTTGGAAGTCCTCTGACCAGATTGAGTTTGTTAATCTGAGATATTCTTCTCATACTAACATGCCCCAATCTTCTGTGCCAGATCCACTGCTCGTTGTTAACAGACAGAAGACATTTTACGTTCTGACTCTTTAGTTCAGAAAGTTTGATTTTGTAAATGTTGTTTTTCCTCTTTCCATTAAACAGGATAGTCCCATCTTTCTGACTAACAGCTTTACATGATTTTTGATTAAAGATTATATCATAACCGTTATCACTTAATTGACTTATGGATAACAGATTATGCATCATTCCATCAACTAGCAGAACATTATTAATAGAGGGAAGATTTCCGTTACCTACAGTTCCAGAGCCAATTATTTTTCCCTTCTGATTGCCTCCAAAGCCAACGTGGCCTCCAGGCTTAAGTTCCAGGCTTTGGAACATATGCCTTCTTCCCGTCATGTGTCGTGAGCAGCCAGAGTCCAGGTACCATGACTGGTGTTTCTGACTTGCTGCTAAAGATATCTGCAACATGTATTATTTTATCCTTAGGTACCCAGATCTTCTTGGGTCCTGATTTGTTAGTTTTACCAAAACTCTGGTTGAATTTTGGTTTCACAGAGTGCTTACTACTAGTATATTTAATGTCATGTGTGTGACCATACACAAAGTGTGAATTTAAAGGAGTGTGTTTAATGGTTAAATCCATGAAATTTTTAGGTGTAGGAACCTTACCTAGGTATCCTATTCCTTTCCTGCCGTTTCTGCTAACTCCATAGATCATTGAAGCCATTCTGCTTCTATCTATGCTTTTAGCAAGAAACTTCTGGAAACTATGATCATACTCCTTGATGATCTCATCAGCGTTGCTGGGAGTTTCAGAAATTGGTTCATTCTGAGAGTTTTGTAAAAAGTTTTCTAATTTTAAAATTTTATCTCTCAGCTCAGAGTTTTCCAATTTGAGACTCTCAGACTTATTAGAGTCAGATTCAAGAGTCCTTTTCAGGTCTCTGAATTTAGCTCTAATCTGCTGATAGCGTTCCAGAATTTCATTGAGGCTTTCAGCAAGTTCAGCCTTTGTAAAATTAACAGTGAAGTTAGGGAATACCTCTTCTGTGTCTGATTCTGAGTCTGAGTCAGAAGCTTCACTGTCATCTGGAATGTTAGCCATGAGCGCTATGTTCGCCCTTTCATCATCTGATTCTGAGTCAGCTTCAGACGAGTCAGAGTCATCCCATGTGGCCATGAGACTTTTCTTCTTCTCTCTTCCAAACTTCTTTTTGGGCTTTTCCCTCTGAAGCTTTGGACAGTCACTCTTGTAGTGTCCTTGCTCATTGCACTCGTAGCAGATGATGTCTTTTGTATTTGGCTTCTTGCTACCAGAGGAGCCTTCAGATCTTCTGTATCCAGAGGAAGAATCTGTCCTTCTGTATCTGGAAGAAGACTCGTTCTGATCAGATCTTCTGGGATTCCTGAACTTCCTTTGTCTTTGCTTCCACAGTTGATTTACTCTTCTGGAGAGAAGGGAAAGTTCGTCTTCTTCTGATGAGGATCCATCAGATGTTTCTTCAATTGCCTGCAAAACTTTAGATTCAGATTTTCTGTTAGATTTTAAAGCTATAGGCTTACCTTGCTTCTGAGGCTCGTCAGCTTCTAGCTCTATCTCATGACTTCTGAGGGAGCTTATAAGTTCCTCCAGAGTGATTTTGTTGAGATCCTTCGCTAGCTTCAGAGCAGTAACCATAGGCCTCCACTGCTTGGGTAAACTTCTGATTATCTTCTTGACATGGTCAGCAGTAGAGTATCCTTTGTCCAGAACTTTGAGACTAGCTACCAGAATCTGGAATCTAGAGAACATAGTTTCAATGGATTCAGATTCTTCCATTTTGAACGCCTCATACTTCTGAATGAGCGCCAGAGATTTTGTTTCTTTGACTTGAACGTTGCCCTCATGCGTCATTCTGAGAGAATCAAAGATGTTCTTAGCTGTGTCTCTGTTGGAGATCTTCTCATACTCAGTATAGGAGATGGCACTGAGGAGGATGGTTCTGGCCTTATGGTGATTCTTGAAATCACGCTTTTGTTGATCAGTCATTGATTTTCTTTCAATCTTCTGATCAGTTGCATTCACAGGGTGCGTGTATCCATCTGTCACCATATCCCACAGATCAGCATCATGTGCTAGAAAGAAGCTTTCAATTCTGTCTTTCCAGTAATCAAAGTTTTCTCCATCAAAGACTGGAGGTTTTCCGCTGAATCTGTCTCTGTCCTCATTGGTGTCATTGCTGAAATGAGAGTTGTTTCCTGCCATTGTGTTTTTCTGACGCTGGATCTTGTACTGACACGGTTAAGTGTTTTAGCTCAGAACCAGGCGCTTTGATGCCAATTGAAGGGGTGAAAAACACAAGAAGGGGGGGTTGAATTGTAAAACTGGAAACTTAAAGCAAATGACAAGATATTTTTATCCTGGTTCGTTTGATCTCAAACTACTCCAGTCCACCCGTCAAGGTGATTTCGCCTCTCTCCAACGAGGTCTTAATTCACTATATTCAACTGAATACAAATCTGCTTTAACAACTGCTAAAGCCTTCTTGATTCAAACCACAATCCGGTTTGTCAAGGCAACACTTTCTTACAAAGGTATAAAATAATGTGTGTGAATGTTTTCTACAAAACTATATCACAACTGTGATGTTTACACAAATGAAGCTTAGAATACTAGGATGCTAAACGCTAATGGAGTATCAGAGTTTGTTGGTTTAGCAAAACTGGTAGATGAAGATTATTGATCAGCTTTATGCGTGTAGAGAGTTTGGAAGCATTAGCCATGATAATCTTCGAAGCCTTGTTTATATAGCACTTGAGAAGATGAACGTTGAATGCAATATTCTTGATTCAATGCTATTAACAAGCTTTCCTTTTTGAGCAGATCTTGTCTGGAATGATGCCGTTGGAATTGATTAGCGTTCAATGCACAGTACCGTTGCTTCTTCAATGCACGTTCTGGCTTGGCTCATTCTGATTCTGCTTCGCTGCTGATGAACTAATGATTCTGTATCAGAGTGTTTTACGCGCAGTTCTGTTCATCAAGCTACAGCATGTACGTGAGTTGATCATCTGATCTTCACGTTCTGATTCAGCAACTTCTGATGTTTGTGTATCAAATCAAGTTCTGATGCTGAAGAAGTGATCTTGTTTATTTTAATCAGCATATCTGCAAGTCAGAGCATAGTAATTTTAGGCAGCATATAGTTCAAACATGAAACATATAAATACTATATCTTTTCACTTTGTTATCATCAAAACTTAAATATAGGGTACTAGATTCAAACATTGTTCTAACACTTATTTTTGCCTGAACCCTTTTGGTTCGCCGGGAAGCCCTTATTTTTGCCTAGGCCAGTCAACCTAGCGGGTCTTTGATTAGGCGTAGTATTTTTTCACTATGTCTGCATTGACGGGGTGAGGAAGCTCGTCACCGTCCATGGTGGTTAGAATCATAGCTCCTCCCGAGAAAATGTTCTTAACCACAAATGGCCCTTCGTATGTGGGAGTCCATTTGCCCCTGGGATCACCTTGCGGCAGTATAATGCGTTTGATCACTAGATCACTGACCTGATATTCTTGTCGTCTGACTTTCTTGTTAAAAGACTTGATCATTTGCTTTTGATACGCCTGGCCATGACAAATAGAAGTAAGTCTCTTTTCATCGATTAGATTCAGCTGATAAAGCCAGGTTTGGATCTAGTCTTCTTCGTTCAAACCTGCATCCTTCATAATCCTGAGAGAGGGTATCTGGAATTCGATGGCTAGGACCGCCTCCATTCAATACACCAGAGAATAGGGTGTTTACCCTGTTGATGTCCTTGCCGAGGTACGGTACCCATAGAGAGCGAATGGTAACATCTCATGTCAATCTTTGTAAGTCATTGTCATCTTCTGCATATTTTTCTTGATGTTCTTGTTAGCCGCTTCAACAACCCCATTCACCTGCGGCCGGTAGGGAGAAGAGTTATGATGCTGTGTCTTGAACTGTTTGCAGAGCTCAGTGATCATCGTATTGTTGAGGTTTGTACCATTGTCTGTGATGATCCTCTCTGGAACTCCGTATCGACAGATCAGATTGTGTCAGATAAACCGCGCCACGACGTTCTTGGTTACTGTAGAAAAGGAAGCTGCCTCAACCCACTTCGTGAAATAATCAATAGCTACCAGAATGAAATGATGTCCGTTGGACGCAGTAGGTCTGATCTCACCTATCATATCGATGCCCCACATTGCGAAAGGCCAAGGAGCTGTCAAGACATTCAGAGGAACTGGAGGTACATGCACCTTATCAGCATAGACTTGGCACTTATGACAGGTTCGAGAATGCTGATAACAACCGGCTTCTAAAGTAGACCAGTAATATCCTTCCCGTAGGATCTTCTTCGACATGGTATGTCCACTGGAATGAGTTCTGAAGGTACCTTCATGTAACTTTTCCATGATACTTTCGGCCTCGCTCTTGTCCACACATCGCAGTAAGGTTGAATCATGGTTACACTTATAGAGGACACCATTACTGATGAAGAACTTCGCAGCGAACCTTCTCAGGAACTTCTTATCATTAACAGATGCACCCTCGGGGTACTCTTGAGCCTCAAGATACCTATTTACCTCGTGAAACCAGGGTTTATCTACTACTTCTTCTGTCTCAATGTCATAGCAATGTGCGGGTTCGATGGTAATCTGGGGAGCTTCATTGTCCCACCTGACTTTGAACATAGAAGACATGGTAGCTAGCGTGTCCCCTTGATTGCTTTTTTGGTTGTGTATTAGATGTCGTACTCAGTTAGGATCATCTGCCATCTTGCTATCCTTCCGGAGAGAGCAAGCTTCTCGAAAATATACTTGATTGGATCCATCTTTGATATCAACAAAGTGGTGTGAGTCAGCATATATTGTCTCAGCCAGCGAGCAACCCATGCCAAAGCCCATCATGTTTTCTCGAGCAATGAGTATCGGGTATCATAGTCGGTAAACTTTTTTCTAAGGTAGTAAATAGCATGCTCTTTTCGGCCAGACTTGTCAGGCTGCCCCAACACGCACCCCATTGAATTATTCAGTACTGTTAAGTATAAGATCAAAGGTCTTCCTTCAACTAGAGGCATCATAATTGGTGGTTCTTGAAGATATTCTTTTATTCTTTCAAAAGCGGGTTGGCATTCACCATTCCACTTTACCACTTGATCTTTCTTCAGTAGCTTGAAGACTGGCTCACAAGTAGCAGTCAGATGTGAAATGAACCTGACAATGTAATTTAGACGTCCCAAAAAGCCTCTAACTTCCTTTTCTGTGCGGGGAGCCGGCATCACCTGTATAGCCTTTACCTTGGCAGGGTCCACCTGAATACCTTTATCATTGGCGATGAAACCCAACAGCTTACCAGACCTTACCCCGAAGGTGCACTTGTTCGGGTTTAACCTCAGCTTGTACGTCTTCAACCTGTCGAACAGTTTCTGGAGATGGTCAAGGTGTTCTTCCTCAGTCTGGTACCTTGCTATCATGTCGTCAACATAAACCTCGATCTCATGGTGAATCATGTCGTGGAACAAAGCGACCATGGCGTGCTGATAAGTTTCCCTATCATTCTTCAACCCGAAAGGAATTACCTTGTAACATAAGGTTCCCCATTGTGTAACGAAGGTTGTCTTCTCCATGTCCTCGGGAACCATCTTGATCTGATTGTAACCAGAAAAACCATCCATGAAGGAGAAGATCTTATGCTGCGCGGTGTTGTCGACCAGAACATCGATATGAGGAAGTGGGAAATCATCCTTGGGGCTTGCCCTGTTCAGATCTCTATAGTCCGCACACATCCATACCTTACCATCTTTCTTAGGCACCGGAACAACGTTGGCAACCCACTGCGGATAAGAAGTGACAACTAAAAATCCCGCGTCGAACTGTTTCATGACCTCAACTTTGATTTTCTCAGACATCTCAAGACGCATATGGTGAACCTTCTGCTTTACCGGTGGACAGTCTTCTTTAGTCGGCAGGTGGTGTACCACAGTATCAGTGTCCAAACCAGGCATATATTCATAAGACCAAGTGAAGATATCGACATATTCGCGTAGCATCTGTATCAACCGTTGTTTGACATTGGACTCCAGATTTGCACCTATCTTAACCTCTTTCCTGTCTTCCTCTGTACCCAAATTCACTGATTCACCATATATTGCTCTTCACCCTGTACCATGACAATCTTCCCCTTTACTGGATATTTCAACATTTGATGGAGCGTGGAAGTCACTGCCCCAGCCTTATGAATCCAAGGGCGACCCAGCAAGCAAGAATATGATGTCCTGATATCCATCACATAAAAGGTGTATGCAAAAGTCTGAGAGCCAACTTTAACAGGGGTGTCCACCTCCCCGTGCACCATCCTTTTTGACCCGTCGAAATCCCTGACCACAATATTGCTCGAATTTAGAATCAAACATTCACAGTCCAGACGGTATAATGCCTTCTTTGGAAGAACATTCAATGAGGACCCGGTATCCACCAGTACATGGGCCATAGTGGTGCCCCTGCATTCGATCAAGACGTGCAGAGCATCATTATGATTCCTTCCTTTAGCAGTTAGATCTGCGTCTGAGAAACCCAACCCATTGTCGGCAGTCAAGCTAGCTATGCAGTCTTTGAATTGATCGGCTGAAGTTTCCTACGAAACATGCACAGTTTTGAGGAATGCAATTAGAGCCTTTGCATGGGCTTCAGAATACAAAACAAGGACAACATGGAGATTTTTGATAGGGTCTTCCCCAGCTACTTGACTACGTTGTTATCGATCTTCTTGATAATCCTCAAAATCTCTTCTATCTCTTATTTCGAGGTTTCTACAATGATCTTTTTAGGTGGCTCCGTCCGGGCAGGCTCACCTGTGAATTCTTTGCCCCGAGTCCCAGATGAATCGGCGACAGGGGTGATAACTGGAATAGGAACTGGGATGGTAGCTGATGTACCAGCAGATGGAATGACAACAGGTTTGTGGATATTCGGAGGGGAAATCTCGGGAGAAAAGAGTCTTCCACTTCTGGTGACCTTGCTAGCCCTGACAATATTGCTGACATCAACATCAGCTTCCTCAATTTTTAAGTCTTGTTTAACTCCATGGTAATACACATCAGCACCATAGTGCCAAGGGACAGCCTTATCTGAAGTGTATGGGATAGGACCAGGGACAATAATTATTAACGGGTCAATTCATGTGATGGGTGTAATCCTAACAGGTTTTCTCGAGGAAACCTTGGAAGGATTGGCGGAAATGGTTATGATGGCAACATCTTCAATTGGAACCAAAAGAATCATAGTCTTTTCCAACAGGATCTCTTTATTATCCATCATGCACTGAACACCTGATTTCAATAAGTGGCAACCAGTAGGCAGAATTGAACACATGTGGCAACTTTCATCATAGCCCGGGAATAAACCGGCCAACAACAAATTCTTCTTTACTGTCATCAAAGGAGTAGAAATTCCTTCCACGGAGGTCACAAATAAATCATCGTGTACAACATTTACTCCATGACCATGCTTGGGCATGGGAGCAGTTATGACGTTGGGCTTCTCCGGAGCGTCAAACTCAATCTATTTGGCTTCGATCAAGTCTTGCACTTTATTTTTTAAGGCCCAACAGTTGTTTGTATCTAGACCTGGACTTTCAGAGTCATAGGCGCAGCGGGCATTCAAGTTTTAGTGTGGAGATGTGGTGTTGGGGTTCTTCGGGGCCTCCCTCAGAGTTACCAAATTGGTCTTCAATAATTGTGGTAGAATTTGAGTCAGGTTCATATTGAGCTGGGTGAACTGGCTCTGTGGTCTTTCAACTCTTTTTTGATTGTTGCATTGTGGAGCAACTGTGGGTCTTGATATCACTACCGCATTTACTGCTTGACAGTGTTCAGGTCTATTTTGGCCCCTCGGGACGTATACCGCACTAGCTTCTTTTTTACCAGTGAAAGGCTTCTTTAATGCACTTGATGAAGTGTCCTTCTGTATCTTACCACTTTAGATACCAACTTCTACTCTCTCTCCAGTCAAGATCAACTCAGTAAACCCAGATGACGAACTGTCGATCAGATGATTGAAAAATGGACCAGATAGCGTCCCTAGAAACATGTCAACCAACTCCCTATCAGACAAAGGGGGTTGGAATCTTCCAGCCAAGTCTCTCCACTTTTGAGCATAGTCCTTAAAACCTTCACTTGCACCCATAGACATACCCTGAAGCTGAGTACAAGTGGGAGCATGGTCGGTGTTATACTGATACTTCCTGTAAAAAGCAGCAGCAAGGTCTTCCCAGTTTCGGACATTGGCTCCTTCCAATTGATAAAACCATTCAAGTTGAGTCACTGACAGACTATCTTGAAAGAAGTGTACCCGCAAATTTCTATCAGCAGTGTGAGGTTGGATTTTTTTGACGTATGAGCGGAGATGGAGTTTTGGACAGGATACTCCATCGTACTTGTTAAAAATTGGAGCTTTGAATTTATGAGGGATCACAACTCCCGATACCAGTCCCAGCTCTCGGAAATCCAAACCAGGAATCTTTTGAATCTCCATAGCACTCAGACGGTCTTCTAGCTTCTTGTACCTATCCTCAGCAGGAAGATATTGTTCATCATCGTAATACGTATCGTTATTAGAATCTGTCGGACTAGGGTCCTTTGTCCTTTCTTGGTTCTACCCATCCTTAGATGAGGAGGTTAGATCAGTTGATTGTCTTATTCGTTCTTCGAATCTTCTACCCATGTTCAGAATACCAACCTTCTTCTTCTTCTTCTTCTCTTTCAGAATCAGGGTCTTAAGATCCTCTTGCACTTAAGTCAAGCTTAAGAGCATCTGTTGGAATTGGGCGTTTTGTTCTTGAAGATCTTTGATGGCTTGATCAGAAGACATTTCTGCTGAAATAAACAACGAAGAAGATGAGAAACCTGTAAGGGTACCTGTGATGATGTGCATGATAATGGGATGCACATGTAATGATTTCAAAGACTTTGGGAAATTTAAATTTGCAAACCAAAATATAAACAAACTTTATTAGATTAATCTGGTAAAAGGTTCAACAATGCCTTTAAGGCGTTACAAAGAAATAAATGGAAAACAAATCTAAACTAGAAAAAGCAAAATAAAAAATCCCATGGACGCTTCCTCTTTGTGCTGACGTAATCATTGATCACTCTTTCTTCCTCGAGCTGCCTAGTGAGCTTCAAAATCTTCCTTTCTTGCTCATGGTACTTCTCCCGATAAGTATCCCTTTCCTTTTTCAGCTGAATCCAAGACCTCTGCAATGCCCCAGGATCAGTGGGCATGTAGGGATAAAGGACTGTGTAAGGGACTCCTTCTTCATTAGTGGGCTCCACAATTACTGGAAATACGGCTTCATAGGGCAGCCCAAGCTTCTAGGCACGAGCTCGGACCCACTGGAGGTAAGGCTGCATAGGAAGGGAAGTCCTTGGTCCCAGCTATTGGGGGTCATATTTTTTACCATGCCCCAAGCTCGTATAAACCTCCGGCGGTGCTCCTCGATATCCTTCTTATAGTCAAATGGAATATCCTCAAGAAGTAGCTCATGGGGACCGTCTCTCCGTGCACGACCAAATTATCTCAAAGCTAGACAAGGATTGTAAGTTACACCCCCTCTGATTCCAAGCAATGGGAAATTAGGGTATCCCCCACAATGATCAATGACTGCAGTGTCTTCCATAGCCCGGGTACTCCAAAGAATGTCTGAATGGGCAAGTGACATTATCCTGTAGGACCAACCCAAACCTTCTTCCTTCTTCAGTACAGACTTGGGGAGGTACGAAATAAACCACATCGACAGCAACAACATGCAACACATGAGAGTCCCTCTTCTTCACACAGTACTAGTGTAGAGGGCATGCAAGATATCACCCAGTAGAGTAGGCACAAGATTGCGAGAAAGGAAAATATTGACAAAATTTACATCTACGAAGGAATCCGGATTCGGGAAGAGAACCAAGCCGTAGATAAGGAGAGCCAAGATATCATCAAAAGCCTGAAAATCTAAATTATTCCAGAATAGTTGAGCCTGGTCTATTAGAAATTTGGCTAAGAAACCTTGGACCCCGCTTCGGGTTTCCCAATTGGATACTACGTCAGCCTGTTTCAGATGCAGAGCTGAGGCAATGTCTTCTGGTCTAGGAACCTCCTCCGTACCTGTGAATGGTACCTTCTCAAGGATGGATATGCCCAATAAGTGAGAGAACTCTTCCAAAGTGGGAACCAGCTAGTAATCTGGAAAGGTGAAGCAACGATGCACAGGATCGAAGGACTGGAAAAGTACACTCATCATCTGCTCATCAAACTTTGAGGTGACCAGGCTAAGAAGCTGACCATGTCTCTTAATGAACATAGAAGTCTCAGAAACTCTTGAGGATAACTTCTTAAGTTGAGCAGGTATTTGCACAAAGTTAACTCAGATGGTATTTCTGCGCACGGAAGCCATAATCTGCAAAACAGAACAAAGATAAATTCCCTTGGTCTTTGAAATGGTTAGTATAATGAGGTATGAATGCCATGTTATGATGCATGATGTCATGATAAAAAAAACAACAGGTATAGCAGATAACATGCATGGCAAAGGCAAACAAGTCACACAAAAGCCATTAAGGTTAAGGCTTGCATGGGGTCAATGGTATTACCCTCTTGAAGTTTAGTCGGTTTCAACCTGTCCTAGCAAAAGTAACCGGGTTCTAGAGGTTCTCAATCTCACTGACCATCCTCCATCGGTCATGGTTTCAGCTCACGCAATCTTTTCTTGCGGCTGGAACTATCTCGAGAGTATGGTCTCAATGAGTGTAGCATCGAGTATCAACCAATTCTCAGCTTTACACCAAGGCCGACTATCTCACTACTTTCTAATGGCCAAGTTGGTCGACTAAAGGTTCTAAGGTCAGTTGATGCTTAAAGACACACGAAACGTCCCCGTATTCTCCTCTTTTCTCCACAAGGGATATCGATACCAACCAATGTGCCACATCAACATAGCTATTGCTTCAACCGTATTGGTCTACGCCATACAGTTCCCTCACAGTTTATTGCTACTTACCGAAAAGGTGTCCACAGATCCGGGTTAGGATCTATAGTAACTCCCAAACAAAAACCCTTAAAAGTAAAGCAACCAAAGCAAACAAGAGAAGCAATAATAATGAACTAGATCCTAAGGTATACCCCACTTATTGTCCCCAGCAGAGTCGCCAGTTCTTTGATACGGTGGAAAAACCGACTGTTTTGAAAATGTTGGTTTGCGTTTTGCATTTTGTATTCACAAAATGTCGCGGTAAGCCAGAGTCGCCACCGACTTTTATTTCATCCAACGGGAAAGGAAAAAAGCACAGAAAAAATCCTTTTTCGAGATATTCTGAGTACGGGGGGTACATTATAGAAAGGGAAGTTGTTAGCACCATTTCTATCCATGGTTTTTCATGGGCTCTTAGGTACTTGCTCATCTTTTAAAATTGCTTGTGTGTGTTTGTTTTGAAAAGTTTTGTTTTACTTCGTTTTAACCCTTGTTTCTGTCCTTAAGAGTGTTACGAAGTTGTTTTTGAAAACTTTGTTTGAAAACAGTGTTTGGTGTGAAGAAGTTTGATTTGAGCAAGTACCTACTAGCATCTACCTACTCGAAAAAAAGATTGTTTCTATTCCCGTTTCCTTTAGACAATGATATCCTACTATTGAGGAATAGGAAGCACCGTCGTTGGAGTTGTAAGGGTCAATTTGAAAGGGACGTACGATCACTAAAGAAATGTTAGGACATCTTAGTAATAACCCTAGAGTCTTAAGATCATATTCGAGGCGACGTTTCCGAGGAAACATTTCCGAACGGGACTTTTGATCTTTGTTAGATAGAAGGGCAACCACTAAGACACCCTATACTTAATGACCGTTTACCAAAGGCAACCGAAGTGAGAGTATACCCTAGTAGTGCGCATGTGCAAGTGATTTGATTTCAGTTATTATCTTTGCACATTAGGGTTTTCTAGCCGTTTTAAATTATCATGCAATCTTGTCATACAATCCTATTAACATACATCTAAACAATTAATATTTCCGAGATGTAAAATGCGAGAAAATAAAACCTACGCTATTACAAGGCTTCGGGGTAGGGATTAATTACATAGCCAAAAAACCCGTAAAAGACAATAAATAAAGAAAATCCTAGATTAAACTATTACATACTGTAGACAGTTACATCAATATTGCAAAAATAATAAAAATGCGCGCGATGAATCGAATGCAAAATAATTAGGGTTTTGACCCCAACTAAGCCTAATTGTAATTTAAAGGAAAGATCACTTTTTTGTCGTTTTTGTGTTATTTGAGAAAATAAAGTTCAATTGAATAAAAATAACCTAATCACTAATTAATTTTAGTTAAGAAAAATAATTAAATTAACTTATTTTTTGTATTTTTTTATTTTGAGAAAGAAATAAAAATTAAATCAAAAGCTTAACCCTAAGTTTTTCTAATTGGTTATTTTACAAAAAAATGTTCGAATTTCCCTAAATAAAACTAAATTATATTAACAAAAATTAATTTTGATAAAATTAAAATCCAATTCTAATTTTTTAGGAAACTCTTGATTTTATGATTTTGTGAAAAAAGAAATTAATTTTGTTTAAAAAATAATTAAGCAAATTAAATTAAATAAAATAAAGAAAATAGAAAAGAAAAGGAATGGGCCTGGTTGCTTAGCAAAAGTGGTGTTGTTTGCAATTTTCTTGGCCCAACAAGCTCAGGCCCCTTTGACTTTGCCCAATCCCCTGCACATGCTTGACTAGGGCGCATCGTGGTCCTTCAGGGAGAAGGCCTTGGATATGAAGCCTTGGTGAATTGAACGATCATATCTGGATGGTACACGATGAATCCCTTGCCATGTGATACACTGGATTTCCCTGAAAATGTTGAGAAAATAAAATGCACACGCCTGGGATCGAACCCAGGATGTATGCATCAAAGACCAACAACTTCACCATCTGCCCTAGCGTGTTAGTTGTAATAATAATGAAATAACTAAAATATAATACAAATAACGTGCCACGCCTCCCAAAACGCGCGCAGATTCAAACAAGGCACTCACATACTACCACGCCATTGTCTTCTTTTTTGCTTCCGTCATTTTAGATAAAAGACTTTTACCTACGGACATCAAGCGTAGGTATAACCCCTGTGTATTTCCAAAACCTTGTACACGCATGATAAATCAAAACCAATGGTACAAATCAACTCGTTTCAAGCCCACGAGCATCATGGTACCATTATCATTATCCAATTTTCCCTGTACAAGAAATCCCTAAAAACAAAACACGAACCCTAGCCATGGCAGTTTGATGCACAGTTAATAAAAATGCAATTGAATACAACCATTAGCTTGCAAACATCTCAAGGATTATAAATATGTCAATTAATCATGCTAAATATGCCAGAATTAATGTATTCGAATTCAAGAAAATATGCAAACCGTGTGACTCTTACAGGGCGTTTCAAGGGGTGGGTAAGCTTGCTAGCGATTGAAACACGGTCCTGGGGAGTCCAGCAATTGATTGGTATGATTAGAATGGCTTGAGATGACCTGAAACTTGGAAATCAGTTTGCACTTTTTTCTTGAATTTTTGCAATTTGTTCTTTGCCTTTGCACGCCTCTAGCCTCTGCTTTTTGATCTGCATTTGTTCCTTATGTATACTAGAGTGTATTAGGGTTGCAATTTTGTATCAAAACTCTTCCAATTATGAATATTGATTCATGATTCAATCCTTGCACCAAATCTTTCCAAATCAAGCAAATACAATCTTTTTGTGTCCATGTGAAGCCTTGCATAATTTGATCTTTTCTACAGCTGTATAATGAACCTAATCACGCACAAAATCTCAAGATTTAATTAGTTTTTGATATTTTCATTATTTTATATTGATTTTATTTGATTTAAATGAAATAAAATCAAAATAAATAACAAAAATAAAATAATGACAAGTGGGAGGGCTCATGGATCGTGGGTCACACTACAAACTCATTGCAAGCATAAAAAGTTAGGCCCATTTGATAAAAAATGCAATTTTGGACACTTTTGACTTTTGGCAATTTTGCAAAAAGGGTTAACTTGGCCAATACATAACTCTCTCAATTTTGACCCTAGAGAGGTGTTCTTTGACTTTTTAGAAAGCTTAAGATGTCCTATAAACAACCCTTTTGTTATCATATCAATTGAGTCTTCCATTTTCATGTATGAGGCTTTGACCCAAAAGGTGTTTTTGTTGACTTTCCAAAATGACCTATAATATCCAAATTCATATCTTCTTGTGAGTGCATATTTTGAAATTAGGAGATGAAGATGAATGGTAGGGAATTAAATCCTCTTTAAAATTAGGTTTGGATGGGTCATTTTTGATAAAGTATGAGAAAGTTATGCTTGGTCAAAGTTGAGTTGACTTTTCCTGCAAAACTCTAATGTAGCAACTTTTAGATTTTGATGAATTGTGATCAACCCTTGGGGAATCATGATCAAACCTTGATCAAATGATGAATAATACTTCAAAATGAGAAGGTTGACCAAAAATCTTGAAGTTTGACTATATGTGGGCCACAATTGACTTTTTCCCTAGAACAATCGATTTTCAGGCCTTTGAGCAGTTGACTGAGCAAATTTTCTCTGCAAGGCTTGAAACTTGACATAGATGATCTTGAAGACATATTAGGACAATGGTGAGCATTTGGGGTCCTTTGGACTCAAGCATCTTGATGCAAAATGAAACCATAATTTGAGGTAGACTGCTTTAGGAGAGAGTTTGTCTGGTCAACCCTTGGACTTCCTTGAGCAATTTGAAGACCTTACTTGACATGTATTGAGAAATATGGGAGGGCAAATTTTGGGGTACAACACTTTTCATTGAGAAAGTTTTTGTTCACTAGATATTCGTTATGTGAATTTCTCTATTGTCGAATAGATAATTATATGCAAACAACGATATTCAAATAATGAAAAGTTTATGCTTGTCTTGAAGTTTTTGAAAATTCATTTTTTCAGGAAAACAAATTTTGCAAGAGGGTGATATCAACTCAGGATTTATAGCAAGTCCTACAGGAGTCAGGATACCTTTTGTAACAGTATGCTTCTGAACTAACCTATGCTTCAGTTAGGACTTTTAAGGGTTGTAGCGTGGCCTGATTCACGGGTTAAGAAACAAAGGATAAAGGCTCAAAATATATCTGTACCCAACTCGTTCTTCATGATGTTCTTCAGTCCTATGCTCAGTTAGTTGTGCGTTTAGATCCCGATTGAGTCTGATATCTTGTCCTTGATATTCTAGTGATGGTTCGAATACTGAAAGTTTATTTTGAAGAGGCATACATTTTTGTAATCTTCCCTTTTGTTGAGGATTTGTAGGAACCTCCTTTTTTAAAATTTATTATCCCGATCTTTTGCCTGAACTGTTTCTTTTGTGATTACAGTCAGCGGGATGCCCCCGTTTTTCTTAAGTCTCCTTCACAGGTTTTGACTTAATGGGCTTTTATTTTGAGAGATAATGACTGCTTATTTTGATGATTATGTGGAACCTATAATCGTCTTTTGATTTGGAAGGACATCTTTGATGTCATTCATTGTGTATGAAGCGGAAGATTGCGACTGAATTAGAAACTACCCTGCCCCAGGTTTGAAGAAGGGAAAAACACAAGCAGGGGGGTTGAATTGAAACTTTAAAATCAAAAGCAAATGACACGATGATTTTTGTGGTACGGTGGGAGAATTGACTTGAGGTTTTTCATTTTATTGCAAATGTTGCGGTTTAGCAAGAGTCGCCACCGACTTTTCTTTTATCCAAAAGGAAAGGTGAAAAAGCACAGGAAATACCTTTGAGATGTTTTCTTGAGTTCAGGGGGTAGATTATGAAAAGGGAATGTATTAGCACCCTTTTCATCCATGGTTTTCCATGGGCTCTTAGTTACTTGTTAGATCACTTGTTTTTGTTGTTTGAAAATGTGTTTGGTGTGGTTTTGAAAAATGTTTTGGGAATGTGTGTATTTTCAAAAATAGCAAGGATAGTTGTTTGGAAATAGAGCAAGTAACTAGAAGTATTCTACCTACCCAAGTGTCTTTCTTATGCATTTTCTATTCCTTTTACATTGTCGCCTTACCATTGATTTGGTAAGCAACCTTATCTTTGGAGTTTAACGGGACGGGCGCGGGTCATCGTATAACCATGATTAGCAATGTTCCAAAGTACCTTAGTATTTTCGAGGGACTAAGATCATTTTTGTAAGGCAACTTTGAATAGCGTCATCGAGGGACTATGATCTTTTGATTTTGTTTGTTTTACTAAGATACATTGCATGCGTAACATGGCTATTTTTGTATAAAGAAACCAAGTGGAGAAACCCTAAGGGTGTTTGTGTGCAAGTGTGTTTGATTGCATGCATGATTTTATCTTGAATTAGGATTTTCTATTTCATTGATTTTATCTTGCCATACATGTCCTAATTGCTAGCATTTACACTTGTCAGCGATAAAAATGCGGAAATGTAGAGTCATACGCTATTACAATATTTAGGGGGTGGGGATAGAAATTTATGAATAGGGAGTACCAGCGAGAAAAATAAAGAAAATAACAAGGGGAAGAAAGAAAGAAAAAGGAAAAGAGTCAGCGTGCTGCTGAGAGGAAGTCAAAAGTTCTGACCCTTGCCTGCTGCAAGATAGCAACCTGTTAGTGAAAATGTATAGGTCAGAAGTTCTGACCCTGGTACGCTGCAAAACAGAAACCTGTTAGTGAAAATGTATAGGGTCAGAAGTTCTGACCCTGCTGGGCACGCAGTAATTTTCAGAAGTTCTAATATTACTGATGACAAAACAGGCCTCAGAAGTTCTGTAGCCAAAGTCAGAACTTGGTCTCCCCCCATGCTAGTCAGAACATCTGCAATTTCTTATTTTCCCACAAAACAGAAGGCATGCCTAAGACAGTTTCAGCAGGTGTCATAGCGTTTCAGAAGTCGGAACCAAAAAAAAATCAGAGGCAAGTTTTGTACTGATTAACTTCCTACTTAAACATGCAGAGGCGTGAAAATCTAAGAACATGAAAAACATCAGAAGCATGATATTTACATTGTGTTTTTGAGCATGCAATTGTGGTGATGTTTAAGCAATGTGGTGAGGGTAAGCAAGTGCTTACCTTGCAGCTAGAAAAAGTTCATGGACTGGAGTTAGCCTTAACTCTGATGATGTTCTGTACAGGTTTTTTTGAATGGATGGATAGAGGGTATACTGTATGGGTGTTTCTTAATTAAGAATTACATTGAGAGAAAATGGGGTTTTAAAGCAGGAGATTCAAAGTTAATGGTTGGTATGTTGTGTTTATAGTTTTTTTGAAACTCTGGGAATTTTGGGCAGAGATTCAAAGTGTTTTCTTGCTAAAATTTTCTGTTTCTTTTCAGAAATTTTTCTAAACTTGGACCGCCCCTTCTCAATGGACAAAAGTGTTCTATTTATAGGCAAAGCTTTGTGGGTTTTTAAAACGTTAAGTGGAGCCAATATCATGCATTAGATGCTGACTTACTCTTGAAGAAAAGTTCATAAAAAGTTGTGATGATTGACAGCTTTTAGCCTAGGCTGGGTTAGTAAGCAAGGATTAAGGAAAAGTGACACCCATGAGAGAAAAATAGCGCATGAACCCATACCTAAATCTACACAAGAGCGTTGTTATGCTACACGTGGAGAGACCCTTTGGACAAATGCCCAAAAGTGGTTGTGAGCATTAATGAGTATTAAATGGTGATGAGATTGGTCAAGAATAAGAAATCTTGTAACACGAGATTTGCATCATTACTTAAATCTGAGTCAACAGTTCCTATTTCAACAAAGTCTGGAACAACGCACCCAAGTTCTGATCTCAATATCCTGCTGCTTCAGCAAATTTTGAGGGTTTTTAGCATGTTCTTTTGATTTGCCTCTGAAAACTATGGACTTAGAGATTCTTCTTCAGTGTAACTCCCAATCTTCTGACCCCCTCACCTTCTGATTCCAGCATGTTTTGAAGGAGATTTCAGGTTTCGTTGCTTTCTTTGTGTTCCTGTAGCAAACTCTGATTGAACTTGCATAGCTGCTGAAAAAGCCATATTCTGATTAAATGTTATGTGCTGAGCCAAGTTTGCAACTTCTGACTGCTCCTGCCTGGAGGTTGGTTTAAAAGTTCTGAAGTTTCATTTTTCTTAAATACTTTAGAAAAATTCTAAGTATTTAGAATTTAACTCTTTCAAGGTAAAATTTGACTTATGAGCCTCTTGATGAAACAAACCTCATATTCCAACGTGTCTTGATGAAATATGATTTTTGTGTTTTGATTTTGATCAAAAAACCAAAGTTTGACTTTTTTAGCTTGCAAATGACCATTTTGCCCTTGTAAATGGCTTGCTTGGAAAGGAATGATAACTCAAGGCTTGGGTTTGTATAGGAGGAACTTTGAGGATCCAGTGTGATTTTTTCTGAAAAATGAGAGGGCAAATTTTGGGGTACAACAGCTGCCCCTGTTCAATCTTCTTTACCCTGAGGAGTTAGATTGGCGAGGTTTTCCATTTGCGACTTGAAGGTGGAAGATGATTGGACACTAGAGTGCCCAGAAATTTGCACTCGGCGACAATAGGAGGAATGGGCTTAAAGATGACATTTGGAGAGGTAATAAGATCTGGTTGGGGATGGGCTTGTGGATGCCATCTAAGAATGCTTGTTGAGATGTAGCTTGTATGTTTGAACATCAGAATGGCTTCCGTGTCTGGAGAGTATCTGAACTGTATCAGGAGTGTAGAAATCTGAATCTGAATGAGTACCGGAATGGCTTCCGTGTCTGGAGCGTATCTGAATTGTATCAGGAGTTGAAATCTGAACGAGTATCAGAATGGCATCCGTGTCTGGAGCGTATCCGTACTATATCTGAAAGTCTGAATATCTGAATGAGTATTAGAATGGCATCTGTGTCTGGAGTGTATCCGTACTGAACTGTATCAAAAGTTGAATCTGAATGAGTATCAGAATGGCTTTTGTGTCTGGAACGTATCTGAACTGTATCAGGAGTTAAAATCTGAATGAGTATCAGAATGGCATCCGTGTCTGGAGCGTATCTGAACTGTATCAGGAGTTGAAATCTGAATGAGTATCAGAATGGCATCCGTGTCTAGAGCATATCTGAACTGTATCAGGAGTTGAAATCTGAATGAGTATCATAATGGCATCCGTGTCTAGAGCGTATCCGTACTGAACTGTATCAAAAGTTGAATCTGAATGAGTATCAGAATGGCTTCCGTGTCTGGAGCGTATGTGAACTGCATCTGAAAGCATATTGTTAATGGTAGCTGTTAATCTTATCCTGAAAAGGGTAAAATGTCAGCTGAAACAAAAGTTATGTTGCATGAAATGTATGATGCAATGTATTTTCTTTATCAATGTTTATGATATATGGATGCAATGTACGTGCATGTAAGCTGATCTAATGTATTGATGTTTGATTGAGGAAAATAAATCCTTGACTGCTGCTGAAGATATGTAAGTCCTCAAGTCTTGAAGTCGAAGCGTTGATGAATTTATGCTGAGAGAAATAAACTCTAGTTGTAAGGGAAATGCCATGTATTGCTCGTAAGATCTGCTTGAGGAAACCTGAGAATCTTGACGACTTCTACTGGGGATTAACCAAATGGGAGTTTTTATTCTGTTGGGGAGTATTGAAAACTCAGGGGGAAAAAAATTGAACCCTGTTTAAAAAAGTTCAGGAGTCTCGGTTGTCTGCCGCTCTACTGGGGAGTTATCCTTGGTTGGAGAGAATAAAAAGTTTGCTGCTATCTGGTCGGATACAGGTTTCTCAGTAACTTGTCGGGGATAAGGAAGTTTGTTATTATCTGGTCGGATACAGGTTTCTCAATAACTTGCTAGGGATTGTAGAGTAGTCTACCGGGGAAGAAGAGTTGTGGTCTTTTGATTTGTAGTAGTCGGAGAGGCGAACTCAAGCTGGGGAATCCTGCCATTTGTTGGGGATATGTGAATTTTCATGTCTTGAAGTTGAAGTATGGATGAACTCTTGTTGAGAGAAGTAAATTCTATTGTGAGGGTAATGCCATATACTGCTTGTAAGATCTGCTTGAGGAAACCTTGAGAAATTTGACGATTTCTACTGGAGATTAATAATTTGAAGTTTTAGTTCCGCTGGGGATTTAAATGACGTGTTGGGGGGATTTCTTATGGAATAGCCTAGAGACGTTTTCCTATCCTTTCAACCTATCAGTAATTGTCTTTCTCATTTTGTTTATTTGTAAACAATAATTATGTTCACATGCATATGTTCATTAATGAATCATTGGACGTTTTTGCAAATAAAACACAAGTGTAAATAAAAAGAAAAATAGTTTTCTGTACTTTCAAAGAGATATCTTTGTGTTTGACTTTGAATAAGTATTTTGTACAAAGGAGACAGACATCCTTGTAAGAGAATGGTGCCATAAAAGCAAGAAATATTTACACAAAGGAAGATAGCTATGTGTGATCATCCCATGGGGTTCCCATTCTGCTATGGCCTTCGTATCTCTGAATATCTTATCTATTTATTGCTTCGTCCAAAGATGATTGAATTGATCAAAAACTCTGAACTTTGTTAGGGGAAGTCAGGTGTTGTCTGCAAAGTGACCCACTGGGACATAGTCATACGCTATAATTCCCTAAATTTTTCCTAGACCGCCCTTTCAGGTTTTTAGTGCACCGGGAAACCCTTTTTTGCCCAAGTCGCCCTTTCGGGTTTTCAACTTGCCGGGTGTACAAATTTTTTTTATTCTATCTCTAATTTTTTCCCGAACCTTTTTGGTTCGCTGCGATTCCCTTTTTTGCCGAGGTATGTCAACCTAGCGGGTTTCTTATGCGTAGTATCTTTTGACTATGTCCGCGTTCGCATGGTGTGGCAGGTCTTCGCCATCCATGGTGGTCAAGATCATTGCCCCACCAGAGAATATGCTTTTGATTACAAATGGTCCTTCATAGGTAGGAGTCCATTTGCCCCTGGGATCACTTTGTCGAAAAATGATACGTTCGATCACTAGATCCCCAACTTGATATACTTGCCGCTTGACTTTCTTGTTGAAAGCCTTGATCATCCATTTTTGATATATTTGACCATGGAAAACAACAGTAAGTCTCTTTTTGTCGATTAAGTTTAGTTGATCAAGTCGAGTCTGGATCCAATCATCTTCATTTAAACCTGCATCTTTCATAATCCTCAGAGAGGGGATTTGAACTTCAATAGGCAAGACAGCTTCCATGCCATATACCAAATAATAGGGTGTTGCCCCAGTTGATGTACGAGACGTGGTACGATACCCGTGGAGAGCGAATGGTAGCATCTCATGCCAGTCCTTGTAGGTGACTGTCATCTTCTGTATGATATTTTTAATGTTTTTATTTGAAGCTTCGACGTCACCATTCATCTTTGGCCGATAGGGGGACGAATTATGGTGCTGAATCTTGAACTGCTCGCACAAGGAGGTGATCATAGTATTGTTAAGGTTTGTACCGTTATCAGTGATGATCCTTTCTGGGATACCGTACCGGCAAATGATATTTTTCTTGATGAAGCGGGCAACAACATTCTTAGTAACATATGCGAAGGAAGCTGCTTCGACCCACTTTGTAAAATAGTCAATGGCCACTAGAATGAAGCGGTGTCCATTGGAGGATGTAGGCTTGATCTCTCCAATCATATCGATTCACCACATAGCAAAGGGCCAAGGAGCCGTCAAGACATTCAGAGGAACCGGAGGTACGTGCACCTTGTCCGCATAAATTTGACACTCATGACAGGTCCGAGAGTGTTGATAGCAGTCTGCTTCCATGGTAGACCAATAATAGCCTGCCCATAGGATTTTCTTCGCCATCGTATGCCCACTGGAGTGAGTGCCAAAAGTACCTTCATGTAATTCAGCCATGAACTTTTCAGCCTCAATCTTATCCATACACTGGAGCAAAATGGAGTCACGATTGCGTTTGTATAGGATGTCATTACTCAAGAAGAACTTAGCAGAGAATCTCCTTAGGAACTTTTTATCATTGATTGAAGCTCCTTCTGGATATTCTTGAGCCTCGAGATACCTCTTGATTTCATGAAACCAAGGCTGGTCCACTACTTCTTCAGTATTAATCTCGTGACAGTGTGCTGGTTTATCCATTCGTTCGATGGTGATCTGGGGAGCCTCGTTATACCAATTAAGTTTAAACATAGATGACATTGTGGCTAGGGCATCTGCTAGCTGATTTTCTTCTCGCGGGAAATGCTCGAAGGTAATTTGCTCAAAATGTGGTAGCAATGTCAAAACATGTTCTTTGTAAGGGATAAGGTTTGGGTGCTTAGTATCCCATTCTCCTTTGATCTGACTGACGACCAAAGATGAATCTCCAAACACATCTAAAGATTTGATTCCCAAGTCTATGGAAGCCTTGAGACCAAAGATGCATGCTTCGTATTCTGCCATGTTGTTCGTACAGTTGAAGCAAAGTTTGGAAGTAAAGGGAGTATGACACCCTTCTTAAGATATGAGTACAGCACCGATACCATTACCAAGTTCATTAGATGCCCCATCAAAGAATAGGGTCCATCGGGATCCTTGTTCAGGTCCGTTATATGGTCTGATTTCTTCACAGTTGTCTAATGTCATGATGTCTTCATCCAGAAATTCAAATTTCATGGACTGATAATCTTCTACAGCTTGATGAGCAAGATGATCAGCTAGCACACTGCCCTTTATAGCTTTCTGGGTATTATACTGTATGTCGTATTCTGTTAGGATCATCTGCCATCTAGCTATCCTCCCAGACAGAGCAGGCTTTTCGAAGATGTATTTTATCGGATCCATCTTAGATATCAACAAAGTAGTATGAGTCAGCATATACTGTCTTAGCCAGCGAGCAGCCCATGCCAGAGCGCAACAAGTTTTCCCGAGCAGTGAATATCTGGTTTCACAGTTGGTAAACTTTTTGCTCAGGTAATAAATAGCGTTCTCTTTTCGGCCCAGATTCGTCATGCTGCCCCAATACACACCCCATTGAGTTTTCTAAAGCGATCAGATACATGATCAGTGGTCTTCCCTCGACTAGTGGCATCAAAACAGGAGGCTCTTATAAGTACTCTTTGATTTTGTCAAAAGCAATCTAGCATTCATCATTCCATCTGACTACTTGATCTTTCTTCAATAGTTTGAAGATTGGCTCACAAGTAGCTGTTAGGTGAGAAAGGAATCTGGAAATATAGTTCAGGCGTCCCAAGAATCCTCTGACTTCCTTCACAGTACGAGGAGCAGGCATTTCTTGTATTGCTTTAACCTTGGCAGGGTCAACCTCGATGCCTTTGTTGTTGACAATAAAGCCTAGGAGTTTACCGGACCGCACTCCGAATGTGCATTTGTTGGGATTTAACCTTAGTTTGTACTCCTTAAATCTCTCAAACATCTTTTGCAAATGATCAAGGTGCTCCTCTTCAGTTTGTGATCGGGCTATCATGTCATCTACATAGACCTCTATCTCATGATGTATCATATCATGAAATAAAGCTACCATGGCGTGTTGATAGGTTTCCCCAACATTCTTCAGTCCGAATGGCATCACTTTATAGCAGAATGTGCCCCACTGTGTGAAAAATGTAGTTTTCTCCATGTCCTCAGGTGCCATTTTGATTTGATTATAACCTGAGAATCCGTCCATGAAGGAAAACACTTTGTGCTGGGCCGTATTGTCAACCATGATATCTATGTTGGGGAGTGGAAAATCATCTTTAGGGTTAGCCCTTTTTAAATCTCTATAATCCATGAACATTCGTACTTTTCCGTCCTTTTTAGGCACGGGAACAATGCTGGCAACCCAATGAGGATAGGAAGTGACAAACAAGAATCCAGAATTGAATTGTTTCATGACTTCCGCTTTGATCTTTTCTGACATGTCACGTTTCATGCGGCAGACTTTTTGTTTTACTGGTGGACAATCTTCTCTTGTGGGTAGACGATGTACCACGATGTCTGTATCAAGTCCTGGCATGTCTTCGTATGACCAGGAAAAGATCTCACAATAATCATGCAATATCTGAATTAGACGCTCCATGACACTCGGCTCTAGATTGGCACCCACCTTGATTTCCTTTTTGTCCTCCTCGGTACCCAAGTTGATCGTATCCACCAGTTTCTCATGAGGCTGAATAGCTCTTTCCTCTTGTTGTAGTAGTCTGGCCAATTCCCCTGGTACTTCACAATCTTCCTCACCTTCGTCTTCGGCTTGGTATATTTGATCTTCAGAGTCAGTAATGGCCATAGCAATATCGTTACCCATGGGATCCGGAATGGAGGGGTACCTGCATTTGTGAGTGTGGGTGTGTGTAAGGGTATATCCATCTTTAAACAATAAAAATGTAAAAGAAAGACAATGAACACAAAAGGTTTGTATGTGAAAAAACCTCCATGATTCACTGAATGTCATATGAAGATGAAATAAAAACCCTTACAAATGGACCATTGCGCCTCGGGTAAGACACAAGGTTTAAAATGTGCGAATTGTTTGTGAATATTACAAGTCCAACAGAAATGTAAAAGATAAATTACTGAAAGATGAAAGTTATTGGGACAAAGTCTTTGGCTTCCCAATTGCGAAGTCCTCCGTTGACAGTAGAAAATATCCAATCCTCTAAGCTGCCATCTTCTTCACCATCTTCCACTGCGTTGACCTCTTGGTTTCTAATCTTCAGAGGTGGCCCTCCAGCACAGACACGGTGCACAACCTTCTGAGAACTCGAAGTAAACCTTAATCCAAATTTATCGGATTTATACGGAATGTCTTGAAGTTTCCCCCAGATGGTGCATCCACCCTCCTCTATTACTGCCTTGGCGTCCTTTAGATATGACATCCGAGGTGGAGGTCTTGTGATCTTGGGGATCTGGGATACCATTTTGGTTACTTCTACCTCCTGAGAGACCTCTTCGAAATGTTGAAAAGGAGTTTCAATGAACTCGCCATCCAACTCCACATACCGGAAAGAATTTAGGTGGCTAATCATGTACTCTTCCTCTCCGTGGACAGTGATAATCTTTCCATGGACCGGGTATTTCAGCATCTGGTGTAGTGTAGAGGTGACAGCACCGACATTATAGATCCAGGGTCGTCCTAGCAGACATGAGTAAGAGGGGCGGATGTCCATTACATAGAAAGTTGAGTTGAAATTCTGAGTTCCCACCTTTATGGGGATGTCCACCTCCCCGTGGACCATCCTCTTTGAGCCATCAAATGCTCTTACGACTATGTTACTGGGTTTCAACGTCATCCCTTCGCAGTCTAATCTGTCGAGAGCTTTCTTTGGTAAAACATTCAAAGATGAGCCAGTGTCCACTAAGACATGTGCCAGAGTTGTTCCTCTACATTCCACAGAGACATGTAATGCCTCGTTGTGCTTTCTCCCTCTTGGTGTCAAATCAACATCAGAGAAGCCTAGGCCGTTATCAGATGTCAAACTGGCCACACAATCTTGGAATTGGTCAGCAGACGTCTCTTGTGCCACATGGGCTGTCTTCAGAAACTTCACCAGAGCTTTCGCATGTGCCTTAGAACACAGCAACAATGCTAGCATGGAAATTTTGGAGGGAGTTTTCCCCAACTGTTCAACCACGTCGTAGTCACTCTTCTTTATTATTCTCAGGATCTCCTCTATTTCCTTTTTATAGGTTTCGGGGATAGTTAGGGGTTGAGCCTTCATCCGGACAGGCTCTTCTTGAATACTTTTCCCTCGAGTTTCAGCAGTAGGAGTAGGGATAACAGCAGGGGTTGTGTCGTCTTTGTCGATAGGAGTATTTGCAGAAATGATTATTGGTATGGAGGTAACCTTTGGAACAACCATAGGTCCAAAAATTGCCTTTCAAGGGGAAATTTCTGGAGAGAAGATTCTACCGCTACGGGTAATCTTACTGGTTCCGGTAATATTGCTAATGTTAGAGTCTTCTTCTTCAGATCTCACTTCTTCGGTGGCCAGCCCATCTTGTTTAATACCATGGTAGTAGATGTCTCCACCGTAATTCCACGGTACTGTTTTGTCTGATTCATACGGGACCGGCCCGGGAATTGTGATTATAAGAGGCATAGTCTTTGGAACCGATGTAATCCTAACGGGTCTTTTGGGGACTCTGGAAGGATTGGCGGAGATGGTTATGATTGAAACGTCTTCAACAGGAATAGGTGAAACAGGAGCACTTTCAAACAGAATCTCTTGGTTGTCTATCAAGCATTGAATTCCTTTCTTCAATAGAGGGAAAAAAGTTGGTGAGGATAAGAAAATATGGTAGTCTTCATTAAAACTCGGGAATACACCAGCATTCAACAAGTTCATCTTAATGATTGGGAGTGGATTCAAGAGTTCATCAACTGTGGTAACAAACAAATCTCCTTCGATAGCATTGGTGTTATGAACATGCCCAGGTATCGGAGCAGAAATGACGTTTGGCTTCTTGGGTGCATCAAACTCAACCTCTTTTACATCTATGAGGTCTTGAATTTTGTTTTTCAGGGCCCAACAGTTGTTAGTGTCATGACCCGGACATTCAGAATGATATGCGCATCTGGAACTTGGGTGATAATGGGGGGACGCAGTGTTGGGGTTATTTGGAGCTTCTTTTAAAGTTGCCAGATTAGATTTCAGAAAATGTGGTAAAACCTGGGCTAGAGTCATATTAATTCTAGTGAATTGCCGGACTGGCCTTTCCACCCTCGGTTGGTTACTTCTTGGTTGATCAAATGTAGGCTTTGGGATCATAACGGCCACTACCATTGGTCGGAGCTCAACTCTCCCTCGGTTCCCTTGTGGATAAACAACAGATACCTCCTTCTTTCCAGTGAAAGGCTTTCTCACAGCTGTAGAGGCAGACAAATCCTTCTGAATCTTTCCACTCTTTATGCCAGCTTCCACCCTCTCTCCGGTTAATATTAACTCAGTAAATCTAGCAGATGAGCTCCCAGACGGTTAATATTCCCATGGAAGGATATTGTTCCTCGGAGTAGCCTTCCTCTTCTTCCTCCTCCTCAGATTCTGACGGAACTGTTGTTTCTTTTCCTTTCCCTTCTCCTTCATTCAATGTTGCTGCGAAATACAAGGTTCTTCTAGTTTGTCCTTGAAACCTTCTCCCCATGATTACAACACCAGTTGGTTTCTTCTCTTTCTTGTTTTTCTCTTTGGCCAACAAAGTCTTCAACTCCTCTTGTCCCTTGGCCAGGGTTGTGAGTAATTGTTGAAACTGCATGTTTTGAGCCTGAAGATCTTTGATTGTCTGTTCGAGATCCATCTTGCTGAAATAAACAGTAGAGAGATGAGGAAACTCGTTGCAAAAGACCTGTTTATGTTATGATGAATGATATGTACACATGCAATGTTTTCAAGGATTTTAAAAGATTCAAGTTCGTTTAGACAAAAAGAAATACACGTTATATTAATAAGATAGAGTTTGAATACAACAATGCCCCTTGGGCAAAGTAATACACTCTCTAAGATAAAAAAGTGGTGCGCATCCTCTTCGGTGCAATGTAGGAATTTAGAGTCTTCTCTTCGTGAAGTAGCCTAGTGAGTTCTGAAACCTTCTTCTCGCTTGCATAGAATTGGGCTTCGAAAGTATCACGCTCTCCTTTGAGCTGTATCCAATCCTTTTGTAAGTCTTCCAGAGATGTGGGCATGTCAGGATGTAGGATAGTGTATGGAACTTCTCCTTCCTTAACAGGCTCGATGATCACTGGGAGAATGGAAGGATAAGGCATCATAAGACTTTGAGCGCGGGTTCATACCCATTTGAGGTAAGACTCAAGAGGGATGGAATTATTGTGTCCCAAAGTCTTACTATCCACCTTGTTTAGCATCCTCCAATCTCGGATGAATCTCTGGCGAAGACCTTGATCGTCGTTGTCGTAGTCGAATACCAAGCCTTAAATCAGCATCTCACGTGGGCCATCCCTTCGGGCATAACCAAATTGTCTCAAAGCTAAGCATGGGTTGTAGGTGATGCCTTACCTAATGCCAAGTAGAGGGACATTAGGTAATTCCCCACAACGGTCCACAATGATAACATTCTCTTTGGATCGAGAGCACTAATGAATATCTGAATGTTTGAGCGTCATTAACCTTTGTGAACACCTTAATCCTTGCTCATTCTTTAAGACTAATTGGGGAAGATGAGAAATAAACCATCTTTCCAGGAGAGGAGTGCAATGCATAAGACACCTCTCTTCCTCATTGTAAGAGTTTGAAAAGTGTGGAGGATATCCCCTAGTAATGTAGGCACCGGATTACATGATATGAAGATTTTGACAGCACTTACATCTATGAGTTGGTCAGGATTAGGAAACAAGACCATCCCATAGATAAGAAGAGCCACAATCTCCTCAAAAGCTTGCAAGTCTAGGGAATTCCAACAGCTTTGGGCCTTCTCAATCATAAATTTTGCTAAGAAGCCTTTGACACCACTTCTAGTTTCCCAATGAGTTGTGACATCAGATGAGTGCAAGTGCAGAGCTTGAGCAATCTCTTCTGGCTTTGGATCTCTTTCCATACCGTTGAAAGGTAGTTCATTGAGAATAGGAATCCTCAAGAGTTGAGAGAATTCTTCCAAGGTAGGCACAAGCTGATAGTCAAGAAATGCGAAGCAATAATGCAAAGGATCAAAGAACTGGAAGAGCACCTTCATCATGTCCTCCTCTGTGTTATAGGTGACCAAGTTGAGTAGGAGACCATGTCTCTCGGTGAACAGGGAGCTCTCAGGGATCCTTGAAGCTATCTCCTTGAGTTGTGGAGGAATTCCTACAAGATTGATTTGGATAGTTTTCCTGCGAAGTGAATCCATATCCTACAAAACAAGAACAAAGATGAATCTCCAAAATCCTTAAAATAGTTAGTGAATGCATAAGATGTTCATGATGTCCATGATGTTATGTACAAGTATGCATATACAAGCAAAACAAACAAGTTCTTAGTTTCGGCTTGCATGGGGTTTTTATATGTAAGTACCCTCTTGAAGTTTAGTTGGCTCAAACTTGTCCTAGTAATAGTAACCGGGTTCTAAGGAGCTCAATATCACTGGATTGTTTCCTTGTTCATTGTTTTAGCTCAAACCTCTTTAATGGCGACCGAAATATTCCAAGAAACCAACCCTCAATGAGTATAGCATCGAGTATCTACCAACTTCGGACTGTACCTAAGTCGGTCATCTCACTACGTCCTAAAGGCCAAGTCAGTCAAGTAAAGGTTCTAAAAGTTCGTTAGTGCTTCATGACATCACTCAGTGGCCCTGTATTCTCTTTGATTAACTCAAAGGCTACCGGTACCCACAAATATGTCACACTAACATAGCTATTGCTTAGACCATGTCAGTATACCCCGCACAGTTTCCACAACGTATTGCTATTTACCTATAATGTTTCCCAAATCCGGGTGGAGGATTTAAACCCAGACAAAGAACCAAAATATATTGCAAACAAGTCAAATAAATGTGATCTAGACCTAAGGTAACCCCACTTTTTTTTATAAAAGTCCCCAGCAGAGTCGCCAAATCTGTGGTACGGTGGGAGAACTGACTTGAGGTTTTGCGTTTTATTGCAAATGTTGCGGTTTAGCAAGAGTCGCCACCGACTTTTCTTTTATCCAAAAGGAAAGGTGAAAAAGCACAAGAAAGACCTTTGAGATGTTTTCTTGAGTTCGGGGGGTAGATTATGAAAAGGGAAGGTATTAGCACCCTTTTCATCCATGGTTTTCCATGGGCTCTTAGTTACTTGCTAGATCACTTGCTTTTGTTGTTTGAAAATGTGTTTGGTGTGGTTTTGAAAGTATTTTGTAAAAGAGGCCATTCATTTAGGCAATCTTTGTAATGATTTTCGTTCGTAAGAATGTATACAAAGATGTTTGTCTTTTTGAAAATGTTTTCAATGTTTGTAAAATGTTTTGGGAATGTGTGTATTTTCGAAAATAGCAAGGATAGTTGTTTAGAAATAGAGCAAGTAACTAGAAGCAATCTACATACCCAAATGTCTTTCTTATGCATTTTCTATTCCTTTGACATTGTCTTCTTACCATTTATTTGGTAAACAACCTTATCTTTGGAGTTTAACGGGGCGGGCGCGGGTCATTATATAACCATGATTAGAAATGTTGCAAAGTATCTTAGTATTTTCGAGGGACTAAGATCATTTTTGTAAGGCAACTTTGAATAGCGTCATCGAGGGACTATGATCTTTTGATTTTGTTTGTTTTACTAAGATACATTGCATGCGTATCATGGCTATTTTTGTATAAAGAAACCAAGTGGAGAAACCCTAAGGGTGTTTGTGTGCAAGTGTGTTTGATTGCATGCATGATTTTATCTTGAATTAGGATTTTCTATTTCATTGATTTTATCTTGTCATACATGTCCTAATCGCTAGCATTTACACTTGAAAGCGATAAAAATACGAAAATGTAAAGTCTTACGCTATTATAATATTTAGGGGGAGGGGGTACAAATTTATGAATGGGGAGTACCAGCGAGAAAAATAAAGAAAATAACAAGGGGAAGAAAGAAAGAAAAAGGAAAAGAGTCAGCGTGCTGCTGAGAGGAAGTCAGAAGTTCTAACCCTGGCCTGCTGCAGGATAGCAACCTGTTAGTGAAAATGTATAGGTCAGAAGTTCTGACCCTGGTACGCTGCAAAACAGAAACCTGTTTGTGAAAATGTATGGGGTCAGAAGTTCTGACCCTGCTGGGCACACAGTAATTTTCAGAAGTTCTGATATTACTGATGACAAAACAGGCCTCAGAAGTTCTGGCGCCAAAGTAAGAACTTGGTCTCCCCCTGTGCTAGTCAGAACATCTGCAATTTGGTTATTTTTCCACAAAACAGAAGGCATGCCTAGGACAATTTCAGCAGGTGTCATAGTGTTTCAGAAGTCAGAACCAAAAAAAATAAGAGGCAAGTTCTGTACTGATTCACTTCCTACTTAAAAATGCAGAGGCGTGAAAATCTTAGAACATGAACAACATCAGAAGCATGATATCTACATTGTATTTTTGAACATGCAATTCTGGTGATGTTTAAGCAATGTGGTGAGGGTCAGCAAGTGCTTACCTTGCAGCTAGAAAAAGTTCGTGGACTGGAGTTAGCCTTAACTCTGATGATGTTTTGTATAGGTTTTTTTGAATGGATGGATGAAGGGTATACGGTATGGGTGTTTCTTAATCAAGAATTACTTTGAGAGAAAATGGGGTTTGAAAGCAGGAGATTCAAAGTTAATGGTTGGTATGCTGTGTTTACAGTTTTTTTGAAACTATGGGAATTTTGGGCAGAGATTCAAGGTGTTTTCTTGCTAAAACTTTCTGTTTCTTTTCAGCAATTTTTCTGAACTTGGAGAGCAAAAAGTTGTGATGATTGAAAGCTTTTAGCCTAGGCTGGGTTAGTAATCAAGGATTAAGGAAAAGTGACACCCATGAGGGAAAAGTAGCGCATGAACCCATACCTAAATCTACACAAGAGCGTTGTTATGCTGCACATGGAGAGACTCTTTGTACAAATGCCTAAAAGTGGTTGTGAGCATTAATGAGCATTAAATGGTGATGAGATTGGTCAAGAATAACAAAGCTTATAACACGAGATTTGCATCATTACTTAAATCTGAGTCAGCAGTTCCTATTTCAACAAATTCTGGAACAGCGCACCCAAGTTCTGATCTTAATATCCTGCTGCTTCAGCAAATTCTGAGGGTTTTTAGCATGTTCTTTTGATTTGCCTCTGAAAACTCTGGACTTAGAGATTCTGCTTCAGTGTAACTCCCAATCTTCTGACCCCCTCACCTTCTGATTCCAGCATGTTCTGAAGGTGCTTTCAGGTTTCGTTGCTTTCTTTGCATTCCTCTAGCAAACTCTGACTGAACTTGCATAGTTGCTGAAAATGCCATGTTCTGATTAAATGTTACGTGTTGAGCCAAATTTGCAACTTCTGACTGCTCCTGCCTGGAGGTTGGTTCAGAAGTTCTGAAGTTTCATTTTTCTTAAATACTTAAAAAAAATTCTAAGTATTTAGAATTTAACTCTTTCAAGGTAAAATTTGACTTTTGAGCCTCTTGATGAAACAAACCTCATATTCCAACATGTCTTGATGAAATATGATTTTTGTGTTTTAATTTTGATCAAAAAACCAAAGTTTGACTTTTTTAGCTTGCAAATGACCATTTTGCCCTTATAAATGGCTTGCCTGGAAATGAATGATAACTCAAGGCTTGGATTTGTATAGGAGGAACTTTGAGGATCCAGGGTGATTTTTCCTGAAAAATGAGAGGGCAAATTTTGGGGTGCAACACTTTTTATCCTGGTTCGCTTGATCTCAAACTATTCCAGTCCACCCACCAAGGTGATTTTGCCTCTCTCCAACGAGGTCTTAATTCACTAATCAAAACTGATTACAATTCTACTTAGACAACTGCCAAAGTCTTCTCGAGTACAACCACAAACCAGTTTATCTCAAGGAAATTCACTAATCAAAAGAAGAAATAATTTGTGTACTAGTTGTTTTTCTTTACAAAAACTGTATCACAAACTTGTGATGTATTACACAATTTTAGAGAATAGTATGAATATATTTTTGCAGCGTTGAGAGATTGTGTGAAGTAGTTGTGTAAATCGTGAACGATTTAGCCTTGATGCTTGGTTTAATAGGCGTGGCAATCTGTCCAAATGGAAACATGATAATTGTCAGTAAATGCACTTTCCATAATATGAAGATCCTTATCTGATTGTAGCTGTTGTAATTGATACTACTTTGATGGAAAAGTAACGCTTCAGAACTTAAGGAATCTTGCTTGTTTCTTTGCTTCAGAACTTGGGAAGTCATAATCATAAGGTGTTGTTTGCACGTTAGACTTCTGTTCAGAATTAAGATGTCTTTCTCTTTAGCACAAATTCTGATCTTCATTCTTCAGAACATTCTGATATCAGGCTGCGTACTCAGCATGAATACATTTGTAGCTTAACTTATGATCCACTTCCATTAAAAACTTTTGTACAACATAGAACACAAATTTAGAGTGCATATTTGTTCTTTGTGTTTGTTATCATCGAAACTCTTACGAGGTTTGTAGAATCAAACTTTGTTCTAACAATCTCCCCCTTTTTGATGATGACAAAAGCTAGGATTTTTCAATAAAAATAGACAGAACAAAAAGCTTAAGAGAGTCTCCCCCTGAGTTGAGTACTCAGAAAAGATGAATTACTTCCCTGAAGTTTGTTCTAATCAGAGCTTTTGATGCATCTCCTTCTGTTTTTATCAGAATTTGTTCCTGTTATACTTTCAGAAAAAATAAGAAGTTAATATATTCAGAATGTTTGAGACTTTGTCTCGGTATACTGTTATTGAAAATATCTTACGTTCTCCCCCTTTTTTCCAGGAATCAAAAAGCAATATAATCAAAAATAATAAGAGTAAAAAAGGATGATTTATATTAAAACTAATTTCAATAACATTTTTCAGAAACAGATAAGACAAGCTGATGAATGCAGAAAACAAGTTAAAAAATCTAAGATGGAGGGGGAAGTCGTGTGAACAACGCTTCCAGCAAGCTCTTAATCTAAGTGCTTAATTCTTCTTGCTTTCCCAGCATATCATTGATTTCTTTGGTTGTGTCTTCTTGCTTATCGAATCTTGTATGGATAACATCATTCTCCTTCTTTAGCTCTTCCAGAGTTTCCATGACCAGAGATGGAGCTGGTGTTTCTTCAGAGGATGCAAGTCTTTCAAAACACTCTGCAACACCTTATAATTCAATTGCTTCTTCAGTTGTATTTTCCTTTTCTTGAATAACAACCAGAGGGTGACTATTAGAACATGGTGCATTGACTTCTAAAGGTTGGTGCTCTTTCCAGGGAGCATTGTCCATTAGAAGAATTTCTTTTTTTCCCATTGACTCAGAACTTGATCTTTGAGAGCTTTCAGCTGATCACTGAAGTTATGTTGAGCCATTTCATAACTTAATTCTTTCGCTTCTGGGATTCAGAGTTGAACCATTTTCTGAATCGATCCAAATGAGAATCAGAAGCAGTAGGATTTGAATTTTCTATACTTGCTTACTTCAAAAAATTCACCCATTCTTGTAATTCTGTTCCAAAAAATAAACAAGTTCTTACCAACATCTGTTTTGGTTATGGTTGGTTTAGGTTTGGGAATGACAATTTTATTTGAGGTTGAAGTTAGGTGGTCCAACGCTTCTAGGTCAATAATGGTTCTGAGATGATCAGCTGGACAATTAATGGGAGAGGGAGTAGGAGAATCAGAAATTATGATTGATGAGCGAGGAGTTTTTGGTGGTGTGGAATGATAGGGTGATGGTATTTCTGGAATGTCAATTATGGAGAGAGGTTGACGAACCATAAGAGGTTCTGTTATTCCAGGAATATGGGTAGTGGTATCAGAGTCTGTAAAAGAATCTTCTGATTGGTTTGCGGTAGCGTGTTGATTTTCTGGTTCAGGGGTTTTAAAGTTTAGATTTTCAGTTTGGGGAGTGTGAGGGTTTTCATTTTTTAGTTAAGGAGAATGGAGGTTTTGATGTTCTGGTTGTGGATTATGGAGGTTTGGATTTTCTTGGGTAGGTGTTTGAAAGTCTTCATCAAATAGATCAATTTCAGAAAGAACAATTGCAAGTTCTGACTGATTTTGTTCTAGATGAGAATTGGGAGATTGAGGTTCGTTTAGGAAGTTGCCAAGGGTTACAGAATGATCAAACTCTATGTCAAAGTCCTCAAAAGTTTGAGGTGAGGGATCTTCTGTTGGTTGAGGGGGGTGGTTTCAGATGTTGGAAAAACTATAGATTCTACAACAGAAACAAAGGAAGTGTTACCTTTCTTTTTAGAAGCTTTGGGTGTCCTCCGAGAAGATCCTGGCCCAGATTATATAGTAATCCTTCAAATCCCTTATCTTGCTGGATGGTTGTCCAGAAGTAAAAATAACTCTTGCAATGGACTTTAGGTCACAACACTTTTCAGCCATGTCACTGCACCTAATTCCGCCGCCATTGTACCCAATAAGTTTTCCAATCAAGTCTTCTGTAATAACAATCTTCTTCCCCATTACGTATGACGTAAATTGATAATTAGATGAAGTAGAATGAATCCAAAATTCCATAACAAGAATAGGGAATACTGGTCCTAGAAAACGATCAAAGTACCTATTCCAGCCTTGAGCCGTAACATCTTCAGACAAATCAAAACCATTTTCCTTTAAGCTTTCAAAATCGATGATTAACTCACATAAAACTTCAAGAGAATCGACTGGTGTGAGAAAAGTTCTTATGGGTTCCTCATACTGTTCAGCTGTTGAAGAAGAACTAGCAGCACTTTGGAGATTTTTTATGCTTGAGGAAGATGCCATTGTTCACACAGTTTGTTTTGAAATTTTTGAGAAAAGGGTTTTTGCAAAACAAAGACTAGAGAAAATAATAGATGCGAGAAGAAGTGAATGAAATAGTGATTGTGTATTTATAAACCGTTTTAAAAACTTAATCAGTAAGAAAGAGAAAACAAAATAATGATTATACTGTAATTGTGAGACCAGAAAATAGGGGATTGCGTGTAGATACTGAATAGTTACCACAGACGCGTGTCTCAATGCATCAAATCAGATCCTTAGACCCTTCAGAATTTGAACGCATGTTCAGCCTTAGAAGGTAGCTTGTGAGAGGATGACAAATGTTTGATGGTGTAAACTGCACGCCTCTATCTTTGAAATGAAAGGGTTCAGATCTTCTTAGATATATTCTGAAGCAATTGTACTCCTAACTTCTGAAGACATGTTGATCAGATGTTCATAAAGAGAATATAAAGTTCTGAGGGTTACAGAATATATAAATAAAACTTCTTATTTTGGACATAATTTCATGCTGAGATGTTTCAGAATGAAATTAAACATATCTTCAGAAAGCGGTTTTGTAAAAACATCATCCCATTGATGGTCTGTGTCAATAAATTTTAAAGTAAGAATACCTTTCTGAATATAGTCCCTAATAAAATGATGTTTTATTTCTATATGCTTTGCCCTAGAATGCAAAATTGGATTTCTAGATAAACATATTGCAGAAGTATTATCACAGAAAATAGGGATGTTACTCTCAAATATGTTGAAGTCTTCAAGCTGACTTTTCATCCAGAGCATCTATGTGCTGCATCCAGCAGCTGTAATGTATTCAGCTTCAGCTGTTGACAACGCAATTGTGGACTACCTATTGCTGGTCCATGAGATCAAATTGTCTCCCAGAAACTGTCAGCTTCCAGAAGTACTTTTTCATTCTACTCTGTCTCCAGCAAAATCAGCATCACAGTACCCTACTAAATTGTATTCACTGATTTTTATATAAAACAAACCTAGGTTAGTAGTACCTTTCAGATACTTGTATCATGTCTAGGACTAT
The DNA here is from genome assembly GCA_948472305.1 of Vicia faba. Lineage (NCBI taxonomy): Eukaryota > Viridiplantae > Streptophyta > Magnoliopsida > Fabales > Fabaceae > Vicia > Vicia faba. The sequence goes on from OX451740.1 coordinate 1,183,961,646, forward strand.
CAGAATGGTACGCACACCTTTCGTCGGGGTGGTAACTAAGAGCAGAAATATTGCGATTTTGCATAGGAACCTTTAACGTAATCAACTCTGCCTTCAAAATGTGTTGTAACGCTTGAGCTAGTGACATGTTGATTCTGGTGAATTGTCTCTTAGGCGTGACCTCTTTATACTGATTCCCCTGTTGGTGTCATTTCATAGGCGTAGGGATTAGAGACCAGTATTGCCCCCACAAATCGATTGTTGTCGTCTGCCTTATTACGACCCTTCTGGCCATACACAACATTGGCTTCCCGCTTACCAGCAAATGGATTCTTCTCAACATTAGAAGATGCAGCTGTCGGGATCTTCCCACTCTTGATACAACTTTCGATCCTTTCTCCAGTCAGAACTATTTCTGTGAACCCGGATGAGGAACTCCTAATCAGCAGATTAAAGAACGGGCCTATCAGAGTGCCCATGAACATGTCTACCATTTCCCGATCATTCAGAGGAGGTTGTACCCTGCCATTTAGACCCCTTAATTTCTAGGCATATTCCTTGAAGCCTTCTCTAGAACCCATAGACATCCTTTGAAGTTGTGTACGAGTTAGAGCAAGGTCAACATTGTATTGGTACTGCTTGTAGAAAGCAGCAACCAAGTCTTCCCAGGTATGAATGCTTGTTCTTTGTAGCTGATAGAACCATTCCAATTGCGTGCCAGCTAAACTTTCTTGGAAGAAATGGACCCATAACTTCCGGTCAACAGTGTGAGGCTGGATCTTTCTGACATATGATCTCAAGTGAAGTTTAGGACAAGAAACCCTGTCATATTTGACGAACGTGGGAACCTTGAATTTTGGTGGGATGATCACGCCAGAAACCAACACTAATTCTTCAAAGTCCAAGCCAGATATCTACTGAATCTCCATAGCATTGAGACGAGCCTCCAGTCGTTTGTATTTATCATCAACAGGAGGATATTTCTCCTGACAATAATTAACTTCTTCTTCATCAGCCTCAGGGTTGTTGTCTCCTTCCTCTGATTCCTTGTCATCTTCCTCTTGATTATCCCCTCTCTTTGATGGGGTTGTGAAATCTAGAGCTCGGTTAGCTGGTCTTCTTCTTCCCACACTCAAGACACGAACGGGTTTCTTTGCTTTCTTAGTATTCTTTTTGACGATCAGAGCTTTCAAGTCTTCTTGCCCCTTGGTCAGAGTCAGGAATATTTGTTGGAACTGAGCGTTTTGAGACTAAAGGTCTTTGATTGTTTGTTCTAGAGCCATTTCTTCTTCCTCAAATAAACAATGAAGGGATAAGAAGCTTGTACCTGGAGTGCCTGTTATGCAATGACATGTGTGATATGCAAATGTTTTCAAGGATCTCGCGGGGTAAACAAGAAAATATCAAAAGTTGAAATTTTCCACTTTGATTGAATAACTTTCGTATCATTTGAAGGTACTTCTACAAGAGTCAAGCTCACCATATCGAGTGGGTCATAACTCCTGACACAAGTTGTCGTGTTTTGGTATTTTGACGGCATTGGCTAGAGGAAAATAAATTCCCTTTCCCCTTTCTAGACATCTTATTTATCTTAACCTACATCATAAACCCTTGAGATCCTTGAAATGGTTAAGGAAATGATGTGGCGTGATGTTATGATATGTATGCTATGCATTAAGCAAAAGTGTAAGGTGATGAAGGCAAGTGAGTCTAAGATGTCCAGGTTACTGGATAATGACTGTAAACAAATCCTGCAAGGAGATCATGTTTTTAGATAAAAACGCTACAAGTAGCTCAAGTTGAAAGCAAACAAATTACACAAGCAACCTTAGGTTTATGCTTGCATGGAGTTTGTAAGTAAGTACCCTCTTGAAATTTAGTTGGCTCAACCTGTCCTAGTAATAGTAACCAGGTTCTAAGGGATCTCAATATCATTGATCTTTCCCACAAGTTTCATTCTGATTGACAAATGACTTGCGACCAAACAAAACCCGGGAGTCAAATCTCAATGAGTGTAGTATCGAGTATCAACCGACTTAGGACTACACCAAAGACGGCTATCTCACTACTTCCTAATGTCCAAGTTGGTCAATTAAAGGTTCTAAGGTCATTTTATGCTTTATGACACCACGCAGCGGCCCCGTATTCTCCTTGATTACTCAAGGGCTACTGGTACCAACCAAAGTGTCACATCAATGTAGTTATCGCTTCAATCGTGTCGGTATACCCCGTACAGTTTCCATGATCTATTTCTACTTGCCTAAAAGGTTCCCCAGATCCGGGTGTAGGATCTATAGTAACCCAAACAAATCCCTCAAAAGTAAAGCAATCAAAGCACACAAAACATTTAAATAATGAACTAACTCTAAGGTAACCCCACTTTTTGTATTCCCCAGCACAGTTGCAAGTTTTGTGATACGGTGGCAGAACCGACTGTTATACTGGTTTTGCATTTTGTATTCGCAAATGTTGCAGTAATCAAGAGTCACCATCGAATTTTCTTTTATCCAACAAAGGAAAGGGTAAAAAGAACGAAAAAAGACCTTTCTCGAGAGTTTGAGTAAGGGGGGAAGATTATGGAAAGGGAAGGTGTTAGCACCCTTTCCATCCGTGGTTTTCCACTGGCTCTTAGGTACTTGCTCATTTTTTAAAATTTCTTTCGTGTTTGTGTGTTTTGAAAAGCTTGTTTCCATTATGATAACTCTTGTATCAGTCCTCAAGAGAGTTGATAAAGCATTTTTGAAAAATGTTTTGAATGTGTGGTGTGAAAAAGGTTATTTTTGAGCAAGTACCTAATAGTTATCTACCTACTCGAAAAAGGTGTTCCTTTCCTCCTTTCCTTTAGATATTGTTATCCTACTATTAGTGAGTAGGTAGCCTTATCGTTTGGATGTTGAGGGACTATCGAAGGGACGTTTACAGTCACTAAGGCAACTGGGCAAGAACTTTTAGTAATTGTCCTAAAGTTCTAAGATCAATTTTTAACTGAGGCAGTGTAGAAAGGGTCATTGAGGGACTTGTGATCTCTTAAACTAAAGGATAGCCACTAAAAATTCTCACGTTTTAAGAATTGTGACTGTTTCCGAAGGAAACTGATGTGGGGGTACCATAGAGGTGCGCAAGTGCGAGTGTGTTGAGATTCAGTTATTTTTTGTCTTTTTGTTAGGTTAGATAACGTTTAATTTTAGTCTTTCCATACAAGCCTATTTACTAACAGTAATATAGTAAAATAAAAAATCAATAAATGTGCGGAAAATAAAATGCAGAAAAATAAATCCTAAGTTATTACACGGTTTTGGGAGAGATACATTATAAAAATGTGGAAAGTAAAATCCTAATTATTATTACAAAGCAGTAGGCTGTTTCAATAATATGCGAAAGTAAATAAACACGGATGAATTTAAAATACGTCTAAAATCCTAAGTGAAAGGAATTTTTTGTATGTTTTTGTTATGAAAAGAAATTGAATTAAAAATCCTAAGTCTATTCAATTTTAGTGTTTTAAGAAAATATTAAAATAATTAATTAATTAAATGAAAAAATTAATGTTAATAGTAAAAACTAAAACCTAATCTTTTTTGTGATTTTTGATTTTTAATGTTGATTAAAAACTAGAATAAACAAAGTAATGAAAAAGATAAACTAAATGGAACACGCAGTAAAAAGAAAAGGGGTAATCTGCAGGATGCATGCCTGGATCGAAAGGCCTATGGCTGCCTTTCAATCCAAGTTAAAAGGATGATCAAAGGTTCCTAATGATGGTACATGATATACTCCTTCGATATGGGACATTGGATTTGCAAGCAAGTTTATTAGAAAAAACACAAAATGTATGATCTGGGTGTCGAACCCAGGTCTTTCGATTCCCTCTATAATTCGAATCTGAAGTTATTTCGTCCTGCAATACCAAGAATCTTGAGATTCAAATCTGGGTTTCAAAATGGCAGAAGGTTCCTATGTCACCCAATTCGAAGCTTGCTGCTTCGAAGCCCTAAATAATATTCCTACAAAATGAACAAACATTAGAGATCTAGGGGGGACCTTACCCCCTAGTTCAAACCTCTCTTTAATTTGAAACTCTCCTTAATTTGAATATGGGTTCGTCTTGTCCTGAAAAACCATGAATCCTAAGATTCTAAGGAACCAAATTCACGTGACCTAACAATGGCAGGTCTGTGAGGATTGTAACCTGTCTAACGCTTCATTACAAACGTGCACAAACACATTAGAACGAATAAATGCGCTTAGATTAAGAAATTGAATTTCATAATTATACCTATGGCCGGTATGCTTCGATCTGCAACTTTGGGTGTGAAGATGTTTGCTTAGGAGTTTGTGTGGACTCCTGGATGGCTCAGGAACACGAATCTGGTATTCGTTTGGGCTGAGGGTGCTTGCAAAAGGTGTTTCGATTGGGACACTTTTGGGATTTTTGTTTTAGCAATGTGGTATGGAAATTTGATTTGTGTGATGCAGTATGCGTGCGTGTGAGTCCCCCCTGGATTTGTGTTTGACATCTTGTATTTATAGATGGTGCAGGAGACAAGGAAACATGGCATTAAAGACCAGCCATTAACAGAGCTTTGAAAACAGAATCAGACAAATTAAAATATTTCCATTTTGAGATATTTCATGCCATTCTGGGATTCTTAATGAACTTGGACATGTCAATTTGGCGCCTTGTTCGAATTTGAAAATATTCAGAGTTTCCCTCTTCAGAGCCCCTTCGACCAGCCCTTGTTCTTGTGATGATTTTAAGTCCTTATTCGAATTGCCCAAAACTTCCCTCATCAGAACTTCTTCGATCAGCCCTTGTTCTCTTTGATGGTTTTGAGTTCTGATTTGAAGTGTTCAGAACATCCCTCATCAGAACATTTTAGATTAAGACACCTCAACACTGATATGCCATTCAAAGGATACTTTTCTCTGAGATGCCAATCGAAGGACACTTTGTTCTGATGTTCCAATCGAAGGACACCCTAATGTTCCAATAGAAGGAAACTCTGATGTTCCAATCAAAGGAAACTCTGATGTTCCAATCGAAAGAAACTCTGATGTTCCAATCGAAGGGAACTCTGATGTTTCAATCGAAGGAAGCTCTGATGTCCCAATTTAAGGAAATTCTAATGTTCCAATCGAAGGAAGCTCTGATGTTCCAATCGAATGAAGCTCCTATTTTCCAATCAAATGACATTTCGTTCATCTTCGAATTTTACTTTCCTCAAGAAAATGTTTGCAACCACCCATGTGAGAGAAGATATTGAAAATAAGAGAGGGCAAATTTTGGGGTACAACACATGAGAATCAGAAGGATGAAGAGAGTATATTAGTCTTTTATTTGGATCGATTTGACCAAGGAATCTACCTGAATGAAGTAGAAAAAGGTGGTTCTGAAACTAGACTTTTATAGATCATTATAGGTTATAATTCCTGAAGGTATGACTGTGGTTAGCTTCAGAGAAGTTCAATGAAACTAAATTAGTGGAGATTTTGGTGTTATGGAGTGAGAAAGCAAGAAATCAGAAATTCGAATTTAGAGTTCAAGTGAGATCTAACAGGGGTCAATTGGCTATCAAAAGCTTGAGAAAATGAGTGAGATATAACCGTCTATTTATAGGGAAGCAAATGGGATGCTCAAGCGTGTGTAATGATGAAGTTTAGGTTTCTTCCACGTTAAATTTTCTTGAAATTTTTGAAGTGTTTGGTTGATAAATCTTTAAAGAGAAGCATTCTTTGGAATCACTCAAAAATACCAAAGATGAGCAAGATATAACCCTTAGAAGTTCAAAACCCTAGCTCCTAGAGCACCAAAATGATTTGGAAACCCCTTTCAATTTTGACTATCTTCCTTGCACAATAACTCTTGACATGTTAATAGAAGTTGTTGTGGATGATAATAAGAACCCATAGCAACAAAAATGACCTCCAAATATTAAGGATTGAGAGAGTTATACACTTGTAATCAAGAAATCAAGACCTTGTCCAATTAGGTCAAACTTCTTGGATCAATTCTTGCATCGTTTGACTTCCTTTGACAAATTAAGGCATGAGGAATCATAATAGACCTTATCATGATATTACTTTAAAGCATCCTCAATGATGAAGCTTAAATTTCAATGAAACTTTATTGAAGAAGGCATGTGTGATACGGTGGCAGAACCGACTGTTAATACTGGTTTGCGTTTTTTGTTAGCAAATGTCGCGATAAGAAAGAGTCGCCACCAAATTTTATTTCATCCAACAAAGGAAAGGGGAAAAGAACAGAAAAAACCTTTTTCGAGATATTTCTGAGTACGGGGGGTAGATTATAGAAAAGGAAGGTGTTAGCACCCTTTCTATCCATGGTTTTCCATGAGCTCTTAGGTAATTGCTCATTTTGAAATTGCTTGTGTGTGTTTTAAAAAGTTTTTGTTTAACTTCGTGGTAACCCTTGTATTTGTCCTCAAGAGTGTGATGAAGTTGTTTTTCAAAACTGTTTTGAAAGTGTTTGTGTGAAAGAGTTTTTGTTGTTTTGAGCAAGTAACTAGGAGTTTCTACCTACTTGAAAAAGTCTGTTCATTTTCTTATTCCTTTAGACAGCGCTATCCTACTATTAATGAGTAGGTAGCCCCATCATTGGAGTTTAAGGGACATTCGAAGGGACAAGTACGGTCACAAAAGAAATGGTTAGGAAACCTTAGTAGTTACCCTAGAGTCCTAAAGATCTTTTTGAGGCAACATTCGAATGGGTGATTTTGATCTTTTTGGTCTGGAGGTTGACCATTAAAACTCCCTATACTTCATGACTGTTTATCGAAGGCAACCGAAGTGGGGCAAACCCTAGGAGTGAGCATGTGCAAGTGATTATTTTTCAGTTTATTTATCTTTGCACAATTAGGGTTTTCTACCTTTTTAATTTCATTTGTCTTTTGCATGCAAGCCTATTATACATACATCTAGACAGTTTATAGTTGCGGAAATTAAAAGCGGAAAAGTAAATCTACGCTATTACAAAGCTTTGGGGAGGGGTTTACATAACCAAAAACTGGGGATTAAACAGTAAATAATATGCGGTAAACCCTAATTAAAAAACGATTATAAACCCGATGCAGATACAATAATTGGAAAATAAAGTGAAAATAAATAAGCGCGCGAAAGTTAAGACGGGAACAAATTAAAAGCCTAAAAAAATTTAATTAATTATAAAATATTTTTGTGTATTTTTTATTGAGAAAATAATTAAATTGTAAATTAAACCTAATTTCTAGTTAATTTTAATTAATAAAAAAACAATCAAGTTAATCTAATTAGACTAATTTATTTTCAATAAAATTAATTTAAATTAAAAAAACCTAATTCTACATTTTTGTGATTTTATATTTCATGATTAAAAAAATGATTTATTTTAAGAAATATAAAAATAATTAAAGCAAATAAAAAAATTTATGAAATAAAAAACAAAAAAGAAAAAGAAATGGGCCTGCTGATGTTGTTAGTAATCTGGGTGGGGGGGGGGGGGGGGGGGGTGCGCCTGCTTTTTTGTACTAGGCCCAAGATTTATAAGCCCAATCACTTATTTGATTCAGTGAAATCAGATCTGGAATGTCCATCATGCGCTGCTTCCTGGAGGCGTGAGATCTGGCCAGGACATGATCTGATGGTGTGGATCTTTGGTGTATGATAGGCGCTTGGTTGTGAGGCACATGGGATCCTGCAAAGCATGTTAAGAAAATAAAATAACAATATGCTTGGACATGGGATCGAACCCAGGTCCCTTCTCTCACCAACATTACCCTTTGCCATTCGTGCTACGTGACTCATCTGTTCACATAATGAACAAATAATAATATAATGTAAACCAGGTGGCATGCCCCAAAATAAAATGCGTCAACATTCAAACCAGCCAGTAGGACGTTGCCACCTCTTTGTCTTCTTCCTCAGATTGTCGTTTTAGGCTTGAACCTTTACCTACGGACGATGTCTGTAGCTATAACCCTGCATCATTCAAAAATTAAATACAAGCAACATAAATCCTAATGGAGACCATGAATCAACTATACTTGAAGCCATGAACACCATGGTACCCGTATCTAATCCTAATTTTTCCTGTATCTGGAAGCCTTAAAACGAGTTTGGAAACCCTAAGAATGGAATCCTTCGATTTCTGCACTTAAAACTCAATCAAACCATTCAGATAGCATCGAAACCTTATAATAAAAAAGAATGCATGGTTAAATTTCATTGAAAACGCATGTATGCATGTATCGAAAATATAAAAAAAAGTTGGAAAACTGAATTCTGTATCTTACGATTCTGGATGTTTTATGACTTGAGAATGATCAGGCTAGCTTCAGAACACGTCCAGGAACAGATTGCTGGCTTTGAAATTGCTTGAATTGGTCTCTAAATATGAATTCGATCACCACTTTTTTTTTCAAAAGTTGGAGTTTTTCTGAACTTGTGGAGGCAGCCTTTTAGTGTCTATTAGGGCTGGCATTCTTGTCTATATGTACGAGAATACATTAGGTAAACAAAACTGGAACAAATCTTGGAGATTGATGAGAAAGAGATTTGATTTTCAACTTGATTCTTTTCTTTCTAAACTTGGCCAAAACATGCTATTTTCATTCCAATCATCCCTTGCACGATTTATTTAATTTGCTAGTTGTTCATGGACTCATAATTTGCTCACAAAATCAAATCTTTGATTTTATTTGATTATTCTATTATTTAAATTGATTTATTTTGATTTAAATGGATACAAAATCAAAATAAATAATAAAAATAATAAAATAATAGGTGGATAAGCTCAGGGGACGTGGGCCATCTAAGGAACAAGTTTCAAACAAGAAAAGATGGGCGCATTTGGAAAATATGTCATTTTGATCAATGTTGATTTCATGCACATTTCTAAACATTGGTCAACTTTGACAATACATATCTCCCTCAATTTTAACCCTAAGAAAGTGTTCTTGGACTTTTTAGAAAGCTTAGGATGTCTTCTAAGCAACCTATTTGGTTTCATTTCAATTGGATCTTTCATGTTCATGTAAGAAGCTTTGAACCAAAAGGTGTTTTTGTTGACTTTTTGAAAATGACCTATAATGTCTGAATTCATATCTTTCCATGAGTGCATTTTTTGAACTTGTTGGCTGAAGATGAGTTGTAGGAATTGAATTCTCTTCAAAATTAGCCTTGGATGGGAAATTTCTGATAAATTATGAGAATGTTATGTCTGGTCAAAGTTTGGTTGACTTTTCCTATAGAAACCCTAATTTAGCAAATTTTGACTTTTGTTGAATTTGGGGCATTCCTTGAGGAATCATGATCAACACTTGATAAAATGATGGATTTTACTTCAAAATGTTGATGTTGACCAAAAATCTTGAAGTTTGACTGTATGTGGGTCACAATTGACTTTTGACCTAGTACAGTTGATTTTTTAGGCATTTGAGCAATTGACTGAGCAAACTACTTGTGCAAGGCATTAAACTTGACATGGATGGTCTTTAGAATATATTAATACCATGGAAAAGATTTGAAGCCTATGGAGCTCACCCATCTTGATGAAAATTGAAACCCTAATTGGAGATTCATTGTTTAGGAGAGAGTTTGTCTGGTCAACCCTTAGTCAAACTTGAGCAGTTGAGGACCAATAGAGGTATGCCTTTGAGTGAAATGAGAGGGAAAATTTTAAGGTACAACAGCTTCCCTTGTTTAATCTTCTTAAACCTGAGGATGTAGATTGGTTACTCTGCCTTTCGTGATCTGAAGGTGGAAGATGATTGAACACTAGAGTACCCAGAAATTTGCACTCGCATGAAGTAATACTAATTGGTAATATCGGGAATGTGCTTGCAGAGGCCATTTGGAAGGTGACAGAGAATCGTTGGAGATGAGCTTAAAGATTCCATCCAGAAAATGTATTGGTTGCATAAGAGATTCCTTTGCAAGAATTCTTGTACATGCCGTTGAGGAGGACTTCGTCGGGGAATGTTTATTTATGTCATGGGAAATAGAGTCTAAGGGCTTCGGTTGTCCATTACTCTACTGGGGAATTAAATCTTAATTGAGGAGGTGAAAGTAAACTGCATGTCTGGTCAGGGTCCAGGCTGCACAACGACTTACTGGGGAAATGTGAAATTGATTGTAACTGGTCGGGTCCAGGTCTTACAGTGTTGTAAACTGTTGTCTCGAGATAAGAGAGAAGGAACCTGGATAGTAGGGTTGCTTCGAAATGAAAGCCTGGGTAGTAGGGCTATGAGAAGGAACCAGGGTCTTAGGGTTACTTTGAAATGAAATCTTGGATAGTAGGGCCATGAGAAGGAACCTGGATCGTAGGGTTACTTTGAGATGAAAGACTGGATAGTAGGGCTATGAGAAGGAACCTGGGTCGTAGGATTACTTCGAAATGAAAGCCTGAATAGTAGGGCTATGAGAAAGAACCTGGATAGTAGGGTTACTTCAAGATGAAAGCCTGGATAGTAGGGCTTTCGTGAAGGAACCTGGATAGTAGGGTTACTTCGAGGTGAAATCCTGGATAGTAGGGCTATGGGAAGGAACCTGGATAGTAGGGTTACTTCGAGATGAAAGCCTGGATAGTAGGGCTTATGGGAAGGAACCTGGATAGTAGGGTTACTTCGAGGTGAAAGCCTGGATAGTAGGGCTATGGAAAGGAACCTGGATAGTAGGGTTACATCGAGATTAAAGCATGGATAATGGGGCTTATGGGAATGAACCTGGATAGTAGGGTTACTTCGAGGTGAAAGCCTGGATAGTAGGGCTATGGGAAGGAACCTGGATAGTAGGGTTACTTCGAGATGAAAGCCTGGCTAATATGGCTTATGGGAAGGAACCTTGGTAAGGTTACTTCGTGAGGAGTTTGGGTAAAATTTCATCTAAACCACGAAGGAACTTGGGTAAGGTTTCTTCGTGAGGAGTTTGGATAAAACTACATTTGAACCGGGAAGGAACCTAGGTAAGGTTGCTTCGGGAAGAGTTTGGGTAAAAATGCATCTGAACCGAGAAGGAACCTGGGTAAGGTTGCTTCGTGATGAGTTTGGGTAAAACTGCATCTGAAGCGAGAGGGAACCTGGGTAAGTTTTCTTCGTAATGTGTTTGGGTAAAACTGCATCTGAACCGAGAGGGAACCTGGGTAAGGTTGCTTTAGGATGAGTCTGTGTAAAACTTCGGGAGGAACCTGGGTAAGGTTATTTCTGGACGAGTCCTTGTAAAATTTCAGAAGGAACCTGGGTAAGGTTATTTCGGGATAAGCTCGTGTAAAACTTTATTTGGAAATTTATGAGAAGGAGCCCGTGTGAGATTTTTCAAGATAAGCCCGTGTGAAGCTGTATTTAGGAGAGACCAGTGTAAAGTTGTATTTGATCGCACATATAATTTCTTTATTTAGTTTCAGGAGCTAATCCTGGACCTGTTGGAAATTGTTGATAATAACCATCTTTCCTGAAAAGGTACAGGGTTAATTATATGCGATGCATGAAATGCATTATGTGATGATGTTCTCAAAATAAATGAGATTATACTATATGGAATATATGTGCGCATGTCATGATGTATGAACATGAAATGCAATTGTGACACGTCCTCTGGGAAAATAAATCCCTGACTGCTGTTGGAGAGTACTGGAAATTGAATTCCTGATCGTCGTAGAATATTGTTCTTCTACTCTCGCTGGGGATGGTGAACAGAGATGACTATGTTGTAGATTTACTCTTGTTTGTGAATAATATTCCGGGGAGAGACTATGTTTGAGAATAACTTTGCGGGAGAATGAATCTGTTGGAGGATGAACTTCCATAGCTGAAAGGATAAACTCTGTCGGGGATTTAGTTTCTGTATTCAGAGAAATAAACTCGGCCCGAGAGATAAATTTATGAATCGTTTGTGACTTATAAAAATTGGCTGGGGAGTGCAGACGTCGACTCTCGGAAGGAGCTTTGCTTGGGAACATAGCTCCTGTTTGGGGAAGTCGATGTCAAAGCTTTAGTTGCCTCTACTCTATGAGGAGTGTAGATGTCACTGGGACACATGTTGAGTATACGACAATGACTTTGCATAGGGACTTTTCTGCCTATGTACCTGCTAGAGAAAGTACCTGCGGAGGCTTTATCGATAGCTTGAGTGTTATCCCAACTCATGAGGTACTTGGTACCTGCCGATCAGAATGATGAGTCTTCTACTGATAGGAAAGCGACAAGATGACGGGACATAGTCGTCTACTTTGATCCCTAACTTTTTCCTGGACCTCCCTTTCGGGTTTTCAGTCTACCGGGATACCCCTTTTTGTCCAAGCCGCCTTTTCAGGTTTTGGACTTGTCGGGTGTACAATTCTTTCATATGTATATCCCTAAATTTTGCCCGAACCTTTTTGGTTCGCTGAGATGCCCTTATTTTTTCCTAAGCCAGTCAACCTAGCGGGTCTTTTTCATGCGTGGTATTTTCTGACTATGTCCATGTTCACCGAGTACGGAGAATTGTCATTGTCCATAATAGTAAGTGTTGTCACACTTCCAGAAGGTGCTTGCCTGATCGTACAAGATTCGTTGTCGGAATTCATTTCGAATGCCCCAACTGATTCAAATGGAAATTTGCCCCTGGCTATTTGGAACTTTTGGAGAGACTTCCCCAGGTGTGTTAGACATTATGTCATGCCCCTTGCTTATGGAAGACCTGTTATTGGGAGTTTCTTTACCGCTGAGGTGACTCTATCCATTGAGAGGATGTATGTTCATTGAATATCCATTGTGTGGATTTCTCTGCTGTCAAACAATTAGTCATATGCAAATAATGTCATTTAAAGGATGCAAAACTCATGTCCGTCTTGAAATTTTTTTTGAAAATGTGTTTTGTGTAGTAAAACAAAATCTGCAAGAATGTGATATCAACTCATGATTCGTAATAAGTCCTACAGGAGTCAGGATACCTTTGTAACAGTATGCTTTCAAACTAACCCATGCTTCAGGTAGGACTTTTAAGGGTTATAACGTGGCCTGGTTCACGGTTTAAGAAACAAAGGATAAAGGCTCAAAATTTATTTATACCCACCTGTTCTTCGTGATGTCCTTCAGTCATATGCTTAGTTAATTGCGCGTTTAGAATCCCAGTTAAGTCCTGGAGTACTGTCCTTGATGTTCCGGTGATGGTTCGGATACTGAAAGTTTGTTTTGAATAGGCAGTCATTTTTGTAATCTTCTTTCTGTAGTGGATTTGTAGGACCTCTTTCTTTTTGATTTTGTTATCCCTTCTTTGCCCGAACTGTTTCTTTTTTATGATTACAGTCAACGGGATGCCCCAGTTTTTTTCTTAAGCCTCCTTCATAGGTTTTGACTTAACAGGATTTTCTTTTGAAAAATAATGACTGCCTGATTTGATGATTACGTGTAACCATTACCATTGTCTGATTCGGAAGGACGTCTTTGAGGCCATTCATTATGTACGAAGCGGAAAATTGCAACTGAATGCGCAACTGAATTAACTGAGAAAACTACCCTGCCCCAGGTTATGATTAAGGGTTTTAATTTGTGTGAAAAGAAAAACATCTACTTGTTTGGCTCAAAGGGGTTGACTAGGGAGTATCTTCCTTATAACTTTACTGTTTAGGATTTGAAACAATGCTTGTACATCGTCAGCGGGGTCTGTTCAAAAGCATACTGTGGAGATTGTGGTATCATTTTCGTCATCCTCCCTCTAAGGCTTATAGCTTTTAATCAAGAATTGAATATCACAAAAAGGAAGTATAAAGCAGTTTAAGCATAATGAAAACAGATTAATTCAAGACAAACATGTGTAATGCATTAATGAAATAATAAAGTTTTGACATGACCATAATTGTTCGAATAAGCAAAGAAAATACAACTTGAGAATTCAAATGAACAAAAATGCTTTCAATCCTAGCCATGTTTTGGCAGGGGAGCAGTAATCATGCTGGGAGTCTCAGGAGGGTAGAATTAGATCTCCTTAGCGTCATTCATATTCTGAATCTTGTATTTCAGCGCCCAACAATCGTTAGTATCGTGCCCCGTGCTTCCAGAATGATAAGCACACCTTGCATCCGGATTGTAGTTAGGAGAGGAAGTCTTAGAGTTTAGATAAGGGTTTATCACCGTAATTAGATTCGTCTTCAACATGTGTTGCAATGCTTGTGACAATGGAATGTTGATTTGGGTGAACTTCCTTTGAGGTCTTTCTACCCTTGGCTGATTGTTTCGTTGTTGAGTAGTCGTAGGCTTAGGTATCATCACAGCACCTACCGTTGGATGGTGTTCAGCTCTACTCTGACCTCTTGAGTTATAAATGGAATTGACCTCCTTCTTACCCGTGAATGGCATCTTTGCTGCACTTGACGAGGTGTCTTTATGGATATTTCCACTCCGGATCCCATCTTCTACCCTTTCTCCAGTCAACATCATCTCGGTGGAACCAGCTGAGGAGCTACCAATCAAGTGATTGAAGAATGGACCAGATAATGTACCAAGAAACATATCCACCAACTCCCTATCATACAAAGGGGGTTGGACTCTCCCTTCCCGATCTCTCCATTTCTGCGCATAGTCCTTGAAACCTTCGCTTGGACCCATGGACATGCTCTGGAGTTGAGTACAAGTAGGGGCAAGGTCAGCATTATATTGATACTGCTTGTAAAAAGCAACATCCAGATCTTCCCAGTTGCGTACATTGGTTCCCTCCAGCTGATAAAACCACTCAAGCTGAGTCCCAGACAGACTGTCTTGAAAGAAATGGACCCACAAGTTCATATCAGCAGTGTAAGGGTGAATCTTCCTCACGTAGGAAGGGAGATAAATCTTGGGACAAGACACCCCATCATACTTCGTAAATACCGGAGCCTTGAACTTTTGTGGGATGACTACCCCAGATACAAAACCCAGCTCTTCAAAATCCAGCCCTGGTATTCTTTGGATCTCCATTGTGCTTAGACGATACTCTAATTGTTTGTACCTATCCTCAGCGGGAGGATACTGTTCATCATTGTAGTCAGATTTATCCTCAGAAAATCTTGGGCTAGGGTCATCCTCCCTTGCTTCTCCCTCTTGGTTCTCCCCTTATTTGGATGAAGAGGTCAGATCAACCGTTTGCTTCAACGGTCCCCTAAATCTTCTACCCATGTTCAGGACATCGACGGTCTTCTTCTACTTCTTCTTTTTCTATTTCAGAATAAGGGCCTTAAGATCTTCCTGCCCTTTAGCCAAGGCTACGAAGATTTTCTGAAATTGGGCATTTTGTGCCTAGAGGTCCTTGATACTTTGCTCATAAGACATTTTTGCTGAAATAAACAGTGCAGAAGATGAGAAACCTGTTATGAAACCTGTTTATGCAATTTCATGGATGATATGCGTATGCAATGATTTCAAGGATCTCGCAGGGTAAACAAGAAATGTCAGATGTTGAATTTTGCAGCTTTGATTGAAGAACTTTGATTGTTCAGGGTCCTTCTACGAGAGTCAAGCTCAGCATATCAAGTGGGTCATAGCCCCTGACTCAAGTTGTCGTGTTTTGGTCTTTTGGTGGCATTGGCTAGAGGAAAATAAATCCCCTTGTCCCTTTCTATAAGTCTGATCCATCATAACCCGCATCACAAACCTTTGAGATCCTTGAAATGGTTAAGGAAATGTTGTAGCATGATGTTATGATACGTATTCTATGCATTAAGCAAAGATGTAAGGTGACAAACACAACCCTGCAAAGAATTCAAGTTGTTATACATTGAAGGCAAACAAGTCACACAAGAAGCCTTAGGTTTAGGCTTGCATGGGGTTTGTAGGTAAGTACCCTTTTGAAGTTTAGTTGGTTTCAAACCCGTCTTAGAAAAGTAACTGGGTTCTAAGGATTCTCAATATCATTGATCATCCTTTGTCGGGTATTGTTTTAAGCTCAGGCAATCTTCTCTTACGGCCGAAATATCCTGAAAGTCTGATCTCAATGAGTGTAGCATCGAGTATCAACTAATCCTCAGCTTTATAATGAGGCCGGCTATCTCACTACTTTCTAATGGACAAGTTTGTTCAACTAAGGTTGTAAGGTCCGTTAGTGCTTCGTGACACCACGCGGCGACCCCGTATTCTCCTCACTTCCACACGAAGGATACCCGTACCAACAAAAGTGTAACACCAACATATCCATCGCTTAAACCATATCGGTCTAAGCCGTATAATCTCCACGATATATTTTTGTTTACCTAATAAGCGTTCCCCCAGATCCGGGTGTCGGATCTTCAACAATACCCAAACAAAAACCCTTAAAGATAAAGCAGGCAAAGCAAACAAGAAAGCAATTTTTAAAAATGACCTAGATCCTAAGGTATACCCCACTTTATTAATTATTATCCCCAGCAGAGTCACCAATTCTCTGATACGGTGGCAGAATTGACTGTTAATACTGGTTTTCGCTTTTTGTTTGCAAATGTCGCGGTAAGCAAGAGTCGCCACCGACTTTTATTTCATCCAACAAAGGAAAACGGAAAAGAACAGAAAAAACCTTTTTCGAGATATTTTTGAGTATGGGGGGTAGATTATAGAAAGGGAAGGTGTTAACACCCTTTCTATCCATGGTTTTCCAAGGGCTCTTAGGTACTAGCTCATTTTGAAATTGCTTGTGTATGTTTTGAAAAGTTTTTGTTTAACTTCGTGGTATCCTTGTATTTGTCCTCAAGAGTGTGATGAAGTTGTTTTTGAAAACTATTTTAAAAGTGTTTGTGTGAAAAAGTTTTTGTTGTTTTGAGCAAGTACTTAGGAGTTTCTACCTACTCGAAAAAGTATGTTCATTTTCTTATTCCTTTAGACAGCGCTATCCTACTATTAAGGAGTAGGTAGCCCCATCATTGGAGTTTAAGGGACATTCTAAGGGATAAGTACGACCACAAAAGCAATGATCAGGAATGGGCCATTTTGATCTTTTTGGACTGGAGGGTGACCACTAAAACTCCCTATACTTCACCACTGTTTACCGAAGGCAACCGAAGTGGGGAAATCCCTAGGAGTGAGCATGTGCAAGTGATTATTTTTCAGTTTATTTATCTTTGCACAATTAGGGTTTTCTGCCTTTTTGATTTCATTTTTCTTTTGCATGCAAGCCTATTATCCATACATCTAGACAGTTTATAGTTGCGGAAATTAAAAGCGGAAAAGTAAATCTACGCTATTACAATCCTTTGGGGAGGGGGTTACATAACCAAAAACCAAGGATTAAATAGTAAATAATATGCGGTAAACCCTAATTAAAAAACTATTACAAACCCGATGCAAATACAATAATTTGAAAATAAAGTGAAAATAAATAAGCGCGCGAAAGTTAAGACTGGAAAAAATTAGAAGCCTAAAAAAATCTAATTAATTAAAAAATATTTTTTTGTATTTTTTATTGAGAAAATAATTAAATTCAAATTAAACCTAATTTCTAGTTAATTTTAATTAATAAAAAAAAACAACCAAGTTAATCTAATTAGATTAATTTATTTTCAATAAAATTAATTTAAATTAAAAAAACCTAATTCTACATTATTGTGATTTTATATTTCATGATTAAAAAAATGATTTATTTTAATAAATATAAAAATAATTAAAGCAAATAAAAAATTTATGAAATCAAAAACAAAAAAGAAAAAGAAATGGGCCTGTTGATGTTGTTAGTAATCTGGGGGGGGTGCGCTTGCTTTTTTGTACTGGACCCAAGATTCATAAGCCCAATCACTTGCTTGATTGAGTGCAATCAAATCTGGAATGTCCACCATGCGCTACTTCCTGGAGGCGTGAGAACTGGCCAGCACATGATCTGATGGTGTGGATCTTGGGTGTATGATAGGCGCTTGGTTGTGAGGCCCATGTGATCCTACAAAGCATGTTAAGAAAATAAAATAATAAGATGCTTGGACCTGGGATCGAACCCAGGTCCCTTCTCTCACCAGCATTATCCTTTGCCATTCGTGCTACGTGACTCATTTGTTAACATAATGAGCAAATAATAATATAATGTAAACAAGGTGGCATTCCCCAAAATAAAATGCGCCAACATTCCAACCAGCCAGTAGGAGGTTGCCACCTCCTTGTCTTCTTCCTCATACATTCAAAAATTAAATACAAGAAACATAAATCCTAATGGAGACAATGAATCAACTGGTCTTGAAGCCATGAACACCATGGTACCCATATATAATCCTAATTTTTCCTGTATCAGGAAGCCCTAAAGCGAGTTTGGAAACCCTAAGAATGGCATCCTTCAATTCCTGCACTTAAAACTCAATCAAACCATTCAGATAGCATCGAAACCTTATAATAAACAAGAATGCATGGTTAAATTTCATTGAAAACGCATGTATGCATGTAATGAAAATCAAAAAAAGTTGGAAAACTGATTCTTGTATCTTATGATTTTGGATGTTTTGTGACTTGAGAATGATCGGACTAGCTTCAGAACACGTCCAGGAACATATTGATGGCTTTGAAATTTCTTGAATTGGTCTCTAAATCAGAATTCGATCACCACTTTTTTTTGTAAAAAGTTGATATTTTTCTGGACTTGTGGAGGCAGCCTTTTCGTGTCCATTAGGGCTGGCATTCTTGTCTATATGTATGAGAATACATTAGGTCAACAAAACTGGAACAAATCTTGGAGATTGATGAGAAAGAGATTTGATTTTCAACTTGATTATTTTCTTTCTTAACTTAGCCAAAACATGCTATTTTCATTCCAATCAGCTCTTGCACGATTTATTTGATTTTCTAGTTATTCATGGACTCATAATGTGCTCAAAAAATCAAATCTTTGATTTTATTTGATTATTCAACTATTTAAATTGATTTATTTTTATTTAAATGGATAAAAAATCAAAATAAATAATAAAAATAATAAAATAATATCTGGATAAGCTCAGGGGTCGTGGTCCATCATAGGAACAAGTTTTAAACAAGAAAACATGGGCCCATTTGGAAAAAAAAAGTCATTTTGATCAATGTTGACTTCATGCACATTTCCAAAAATTGGTCAACTTTGACAATACATATCTCTCTCAATTTTAACCCTAAGAAGGTGTTCTTGGATTTTTTAGAAAGCTTCAGATGTCCCCTAAGCAACCTCTTTGGTTTCATTTCCATTGGATCTTCCATGTTCATGTAAGAACCTTTGACCCAAAAGGTGTTTTGTTAACTTTTTGAAATGATCTATAATGTCTGAATTCATATCTTTTCATGAATTCATTTTTTGAACTTGAGGGCTAAAGATGCGTTGTAGGGAATTGAATTATCTTCAAAATGAGCATTGGATGGGAAATTTTTGATAAAGTTTGAGAAAGTTATGTATGGTCAAAGTTTGGTTGATTTTCCCTATAGAAACCCTAATTTAGCAACTTTTGAGTTTTGATGAATTTGGGGCATTCCTTGAGGAATAATGATCAACCCTTTATCAAATGATGGATTTTACTTCAAAATGTTGATGTTGACCATAAATCTTGAAGTTTGACTGTATGTGGGTCACAGTTGACTTTTGACCTAGTCTAGTTGATTTTTAGGTATTTGAGCAATTGACTGAGCAAACTACTTGTGCAAGGCATTAAACTTGACATGGATGGTCTTGAGAATATATTAAGACCATGGAAAAGATTTGAGGCCTCTGGAGCTCAACCATCTTGATGAAAATGGAAACCCTAATTGGAGATTCATTGCTTTAGGAGAGATTTTCTCTGGTCAACCCTTAGTCAAACTTGAGCAGTTGAGGACCACTAGAGGCATGCCTTTGAGTGAAATGAGAGGGAAAATTTTGGGGTACAACAGCATGAAAATAAACTCATGAACCTATAAGTAAACATGATGAAATGTGTTGTGCCCTTACCTATAATATCATCAATTAGAGCAAACGTTCATTGTATTTATTAGTTAAAAGTTAATAATTACAAAACATAGATGATCACAATATATAAATCAAGGTGCTTGGTGATTCCTTATGAGAAAACCTAGAAATATGGAGAAGAACCAAACCCTAGTGTAATCTTGTTGTAATTGATTTGATATGAGATGATAGAGGAATCTTAGGGGAAACAATTGGGGTACAACAACTGCCCTTATTTAAGTGTCTTCTATTCGGAGATACGAAGCTTAAAATCCTCGTGCCCACGCGATTGAAGATACTTAAATACAAAACAAACCCTATTTTTGGCCCTAAGAGACCGTGCAATGCTTATAATTGTGCATGCAAATAAATAGATCCAAAGGTGACACGGGAAACTACTGGGGAAACAGAAAATAAAAGATCAAAAGAGAATTATACTAGAAAAAATAAATCACTGGTGAATAGAAGACTCGACTCTATTGGGTTAAAGCCTAAGGAGGAGACAAAGTAACATCAATGATAACACCAAATCGCACTATGTTTCTGACTCGAATATCACATGTTTTCCTTAGTTTTATTATTGTTTTTTCTAGTATTATGCCCTTGTTTCCTTTGTTTTCAGGTCATATGTCCTTTCAAATCCTTCAGAGAAGAAACGAGCGAAAACGCCAGAAAAATGGGGTTTTTCCAAGAAAATACACACATGGCGTCCAGCTCCGCGCCGGCTACAGGAAACGTGCTAACATGGTGCACTTTCACCCAGGGGCCAACTGCCACGTTCCCACGATCTCTCCATTTTCACTCACCGTGCCCGCGGGGAGTGTGGCCGCGCACGCGGCCTTCACAAACCATTTCCCGCTCAGAAGGAGTTGAGGGGCATGCTCGTCTTTACAGAGTTTCAGGATCTTCTATAAATAGCAAGTTCATTTCATTTTCGTTTTCATCCAAACTTAGATGCAAACTTAGATCCAGTCAAGTTACTGCTTAGGCATATATTACTACTTTGTAAAGTGATAATATTCTCACATCGGGAAGTTATCACACTTGAGTGTGCGAGTTTGTATTCAAGTTCGGAGCACTTTGGTTGAAGTTTATCATACTATCTTTTACATTTCCACGACTTTTATCAGATTCAAGCCTCCGATTGGAGCAAGGTTCTAATTTAATTGCTTTCATTTATTTTACGCTCTTACCATAGTCTATATGTTTTATAGACTCTAAATGCTCTTACCATAGTCTATATGTTTTATAGACTCTAAATGCTCTTACCATAGTCTACACGTTTTATAGACTCTAAACGCTCTTACCATAGTATACACGTTTTATAGACTTTAAACGCTCTTATCATAGTCTACATGTTTTATAGACTTTAAATGCTTACCATGTCTAGCTAAATTTATTAGGGTTAGAATGTAAGGATCGAATCATAACTATGTTCTGCATCCCATGCTAATAGAAATACCTTTGGGATGTTTTAGTTTTTAATACTGGTTTAAATGTGTTTAAAAGTTTATGGGTAAGATCGAAAGCCGTCCATACTTGAGATTAAGCCAGATTAGTTCTTGACCAAACGAAAAGAGCGAAAGCAGTTTGTTTGGTTAAGTAGGATTACTTGATATAATTTTAGAAAACGATTTTGAAACTATTTGCGGACGCGTTTGTGGGATTAAAATCTGATTCTTGGTCAAAAGCCAAGGATCTCTTTAAGTTAAATTTTCCAAATTAAAACACTTTTTCACTAAGTCAAAATAACTTGTTTCTTAAAAATAGGTTTACTTCTTTAACGCGTTAGGCACCCTTTATAAGTGACAATAAAGGAATTTAATTTAAAGAGTAAACTCGGTTCTTAGTATGAGAAAGCTACAAGTTCCTGTTAAACAGTTCTTTGCTATAAATGGAAAATATTGCCCAAAATTAAATATTATACATGCATGTTAGGACACTGTCTGATCTCGTGATTTACATTCCATCCCGTTTGTTTTATCTCTTTAATTTTATTCGCTTTTATTTCCCTGTACTGAACTCAATCCCTTACTGATCTGCCTTAGATAAACACCTTAACAATATAGTCGATAGATTGACAATTGGTCTCTGTGGTTCGATAATCTTATATATTACTTCGATAGGCTGTGCACTTGCAGTTATAATTTAGACTATACAGTAAAAGCCCATCAATCAACTTAAACATTGAGTATAGAAAATAAAGGATAATAGTGACTGAAAAATAACCGCAAACTATCTACTCATTAAGAAGATAGCAAAAAAAAGTAATGTTGACCCAGGGGGAAAGAAGTGTTAGGATAATACCAGCAAACATCGATATTAGGATAAGTTACAAATGACCGGCATCAGTACTTATAACTAGAAACCAACGAACTCTTCAGAGCACCATGAGTCTCAACGACAAACTATCTCCCATTTTGACGAGACTACCATCCATCAAAGTAACAAAAATCTCAACAACAAACTATCTCTCATAATGATGAGACTACCATCCATTGGAGTAAAAATCTCAACAATGAACTATCTCCCATAATGACGAGACTACCATCTATTGGTGTGACAAATCTCAACAACGAAGTAACTCTCATAATGAAGAGACTACCATTCATTGGAGTAACAAAATCTCAACAATAAACTATCTCGCATAATTACGAGACTACCATCCATTGGAGTAAAAATATCAACAACGAATTATCTAGCATAATGACGAGATTACCATCCATTGGAGTAAAAAATCTAAAAAACAAACTATCTCCCATAATGACGAGACTACCATCCATTGGAGGAACAAAATCTCAACAACGAACTATCTCCCATAATGACGAGACTACCATCCATTCGAGTAAAAATCTCAACAACGAACTATCTCCCATAATGAAGAGACTACCATCCATCGGAGTAACAACTCATGAATCTTGTCTGGGAACTAACAGACTTACTGGGGAAGTACAAGTTGTTCAAATAAAGAGACCTGCCACTTGCTGTTATGAGAGGGAGTTGTAATAATGACTTCCTAGGGAAATTCCAATATATTCTTGCTGAGGAGATAAAATCTTCACGTCAAAAGTAAATGCACATTCTCAAACCAGGTCTCAAAGCCTGTAGAAATATAAATAATAATGTTACCGGGGACCACAAATTAAAACCAAAAATAAACCAGAATAAAAACGTCAACCAAGATAGCACCCGATGAGAAATAAACTCAAGAGGGGACCATGTTCCATCTAGATAACGAAATGAATAGGAAGGCTAAAACAAAACTCTTCCACAAGGGATAACTCAGTGGGGAAATTGAAAGGATATACATTTTCTGCTTAAGGTTGACAATCTATTGGAGAGAGGGTAACATAACTCTGCAAATAGGGTAATATGCCAACAAAAATTATAATAAATGCAAATGAGCAATGCATTTTAATTCAGCTATGCATGATGTATGTATGAATGTTATTATGTATATGCTGACAAAACAGATATACAACACTAGGAATAACCAGACAAAACTAGTTTGGGTAAAGTAATCACTCGGCTAAATCACATTCAGGAGGAAATTTTTTTATAAGAAAGTAAGCACCAACTGAGGAAACAAATTCCTATTCCACGGCTTAACTTCACTGGGAAGAAACACAATCTAAAAGTAATCAAACCAAAACAATAAATCAGTACAAATACAGGGATATAATATTCTCCTCCAGGCTTCACCAGGGAACATCACACAGACTTCAATGGGGAAAACAAATGTCTCAACGTCTAGATTTCCATTAGAGATTATAAAATTAGCTTCTCTAGGGAAGATTAAAACCATGATATCGAGATATCAACTAGGGATCTTGTGTCGACCTCATTAGGGAGGACAATACCACATCGTTTAGAGGAGCCCTAAATACATCCTTCAATACCAAGAGGGATGATTACACAAACTTATCTAGGGAGAAATTATGAAACCACATGGGGATAATAAACTTTCAAGAAGAAACAATATCTCAACTGTACTTAGGGATTTAAGAAGTCAAATAATACAGCAAGAAGTCAAAATTATGGGGATTTTAAATCAGATTGAACACTTGGTGAGAGAAAATCCAAAAAGGTTGACAAGCATTTCAACACTTCATAGAAAAGATACTGCCCTTGTCTAGTTGCCTGGGAAATAAACAACAACAGTAATGCAATTACTGCAAAGGGAGATGTTTTGCAAACCATTTTTCCTCGACACATAAAGGGAGAAAGAACTTCCATCAAATGAGTGAAGACCTCGCTGGGGAATCTGGGATAGATGCTCCAGACCATGCAAACCCGAAATTAAAATTATCAACCTGGAGAAAAACTGAACAAAGACTTGACTAGGGAAAATGGGATCATAAACCCAACATTGCACCGTACATCAATCGGTATCATCTCCAACTATTTGAGAAACACAAAGAGATCATGCCCACACTAGTAAGAATGACCTGCAAGAACTTTCCCGGGGAAAATATACTTCCGAAAATTCCAGAGTTCGTCCATCCTTGGAATCACTATTTTTGTTTTTCTTGAGTCACAAAATCTAAAGTAAAAAGTAGTTTGTAAATTCTTTTCAAAAACAAATTTATTAATAAATCTCTTTGTTTTGAAAATCACAATCAATAATAAATGGACTCTTTGTAAGTAGAATAAAATGAGAATTGTAAAGAATTGGATAAAAACTCAAACTTTATTAATAGAATGGTAGTCAATGAATGGCGAGACTTCACAGATGATTACAAAGTTTTGAAAATGGTAATACATTTGAAAAGATACATTGAAATACAATGACCACTACTCTCCCTAACAACTTTGAATTCCTGAGCAGCGACTTTTGTTGAAGTATGGTGAGAGTCCAAGAAGATTGTTGCTTCAATGATCAAGTCTTGTCTAACGTAGTTACTTTCCAAGAAATTCCTAATTTTTTCCTAAGTTCCCCTTGGGAGTTTTTAACCTAGCGGCAAGAATCTATTTTGTTTATGTCTCTAATTTTTTCCTAGACCTCCATTTTGGGTTTTCAGCCTACCGAGACGCTCTTTTTTGCCTAATCCTCCCTTTCGAGTTTTCGACTTAGCGAGCTATTCTTTTATTTCTTTAGGCGAAGTATTTCTTGACTGCATCAGCATTCATAGGACGCGGGAAATCTTCGACATCTATAGTTTTAAGAATCAATGCACCTCCAGAGTAGGCTTTCTTGACAACATATGTGGCTTCAAAATTGGAAGTCCACTTGCCCCTAGAATCAGTGTTAAAGACATGATCTTCCTAAGCACGAGGTCACCTTCTCTGAATTCACGAGGCTTGACCTTCTTATCAAAATGTTTCTTCATTCTCCTCTGGTATAACTTACCATGACACATAGTCGTCATTCTCTTTTCCTTAATCAAATTCAAATGGTCCAACCTGTTATGGACCCAATTTGCCTATGACAACTTGGTTTCCATTATCACGGGTAAAGAGGGAATCTCAACCTCGATGGGGAGCACTTCTTCCATACCATATACAAGAGAGAATGGGGTTTCCCCTATTGAAGTGCGGATAAATGTATGATACCTATGCAAAGCAAAACAGAGCATCTCGTTCCAGTCTTTATAAGTAACAACCATTTTCTAGATGATCTTCTTAATATTTTTATTAGCAGCTTCAATAGCCCCATTCATCTTTGGCCTGTAAGGAGGTGAATTGTGATGGACAATCTTGAATTCTTTACAAAGTTTTGTCATCATCTTGTTATTCATATTCTGTTAGGATCATTTTCCATCTAGCTATCCTCCCAGACAGAGCAGTGTTCTCGAAGATGTATTTTATCGAATCCATCTTAGATATCAACAAGGTAGTATGAGTCAGCATATACTGTCTTAGCCGGCGAGCAGCCCATGCCAGAGCGCAACAAGTTTTCTCGAGTAGTGAATATCTGGCTTCACAGTCGGTAAACTTTTTACTCAGGTAATAAATAGCGTGCTATTTTCGGCCAGACTCGTCATGCTGCCCCAATACACACCCCATTGAGTTCTCTAAAACGGTCAGATACATGATCAGTGGTCTTCCTTCGACTGGTGGCATCAAAACAGGAGGCTCTTGTAAATACTCTTTGATCTTGTCAAAAGCAATCTGGCATTCATCATTCCATCTGACTACTTGATCTTTCTTCAATAATTTGAAGATTGGCTCACAAATAGTTGTTAGGTGATAAATTAATCTGGCAATATAGTTCAGGCGTCCCAAGAATCCTCTGACTTCCTTCTCAGTACGAGGAGCAAGCATTTCTTGTATCGCTTTAACCTTGGCAGGATCAACCTCGATGCCTTTGTTACTGACAATAAAACCTAAAAGTTTACCGGACCGTACTCCAAATGTGAACTTGTTTGGGTTCAACCTTAACTTGTACTCCTTCAATCTCTCAAATAACTTTTGCAAGTGATCAAGGTGCTCTTCTTCAGTTTGTGATCGGGCTATCATGCCATCTACATAGACCTCTATTTCATGATGTATCATATCATGAAACAAAGCTACCATGGCGCGCTGGTAGGTTTCCCCAGCAATCTTCAGTCCGAATGGCATCACTTTGTAGCAGAATGTGCCCCACTGTGTGACAAATGTTGTTTTCTCCATGTCCTCAGGTGCCATTTTGATTTGGTTATAACCTGAGAATCTGTCCATGAAGGAAAACAATTTGTGTTGGGCTGTATTGTTAACCAGGATATCTATGTATGGAAGTGGAAAATCATCTTAAGGGCTGGCCCTACTCAAATCTCTATAGTCCATGCACATTCGTACGTTGCCGTCTTTTTTAGGCACGGGAACAATGTTGGCAACCCATTGGGGATAGGAAGTGACAGCCAAGAATCCAGCATTGAATTGTTTCATGACTTCCTCTTTGATCTTCTCTGACATGTCAGGTCTCATGCGGTGAACTTTTTGTTTTGCTGGTGGACAGTCTTCTCTTGTGGGTAGACGATGTACCACGATGTCTGTATCAAGTCCTGGCATGTCTTCATATGACCAGGCAAAGATCTCAACGTAATCATGCAACAGCTGAATCAGACGCTCCTTAACACTAGGCTCTAGGTTGGCACCCACCTTGATTTCTTTCTTATCTTCCTTGGTACCCAAGTTGATTGTATCCAACGGTTCCTCATGAGGCTGAATAGCTCTTTCCTCTTGTTGTAGTAGTCTGGCCAATTCCCCTGGTACTTCACAATCTTCCTCATCTTCGTCTTCGGCTTTGTAGACTAGATCTTCAGAGTCACTAAAGGCCATAGCAGTATCGTTACCCATGGGATCCGAAATGGAGGGATACCTGCATTTGTGAGTGTGGGTGTGTGTAAGGGTATAGCCATCTTTAAAAATAAAATGTAAAAGAAAAACAATGAGCACAAAAAGTTTGTATGTGAAAAACGTCCATGATTCATTGAATGCCATATGAAGATGAAATAAAAACCCTTACAAATGGACCATTGTGCCTCGTGTAAGACACAAGGTTTTAAACATGCGAATTGTTTGTGAATATTACAAGTCCAACAGAAATGTAAAAGATAAATTACTGAGAGATGAAAGTTATTGGGACAAAGTCTCTTGCTTCGTAATTGCAAAGTCCTCCGTTGACAGTAGGAAATATCCAATCCTCCAAGCTGCAATCTTCTTCACCATCTTCCACTACATTGACCTCTCGGTTGCTAATCTTCCAAGGTGGACCTCCAGCACGGGAACGACGCACAGCCTTCTGAGCACTTGAAGTAAACCATAAGCCAAACTTGTCAGATTTATATGGAATGTTCGAAAGTTGCCCCCAGATGGTGCATCCACCCTCCTCAACTACTGCCTTGGCGTCCTTCAAAGATGACATCTGAAGCGGAGGTCTTGTGATCCTGGGGATCTGGGATACCGTCTTGGTTACTGCTACCTCTTGAGACACTTCTTCGAAATGTTCAAAAGGAGTTTCAATGAACTCGCCGTCCAATTCCACATACCAGAAGGAATTGAGGTGGCTAATCATATACTCTTCCTCTCTGTGGACAGTGATAATGTTTCCATGGACCGGGTATTTCAGTATCTGGTGTAGTGTAGAGGTGACAACACCGGCATTATGGATCCAGGGTCGTCCTAGCAAACATGAGTAAGAGGGGCGGATGTCCATTACATAGAAAGATGAGTTGAAAGTCTGAGTTCCCACCTTTATGGGGATGTCCACCTGACAGTGGACCATCCTCTTTGAGCCATCAAATGCTCTTACGACTATGTTACTGGGTTTCAACGTCAGTCCTTCGCAATCTAATTTGTCGAGAGCTTTCTTCGGTAAAACATTTAAAGATGAGTTAGTGTCCACCAAGACATGGGCCAGAGTTGTTCCACTACATTCCACAGAGACATGCAATGCCTCGTTGTGCTTTCTCCCTCTTGGTGTCAAATCAGCATCAAAGAAGCCTAGGCCGTTATCAGCTGTCAAGTTGGCCACACAATCTTGAAATTGGTCAGCAGACGTCTCTTGCGGCACATGGGCTGTCTTCAGAAACTTCACCAGAGCTTTCACATGTGCCTCAGAACATAGCAACAATGCTAGCATGGAGATTTTGGAGGGAGTTTTCCCCAATTGTTCAACCACGTCATAGTCGCTCTTCTTTATTATTCTCAGGATCTCGTCCATTTCCTTCTTGGAGGTTTCGGGGATAGTTAGTGGTTGAGCCTTCATCTGGACAAGCTATTCTTAAATACTTTTTCCTCGAATTTCAGCAGTAGAAGTGTTGGTAGGGATAACATTCGGGGTTGTGTCATCTTTGTTAACAGGAGCACTTGCAGATATGATTATCGGTACAGAGGTAACCTTTGGAACAGTCACGGGTCCAAAAACTACCTTTGGAGGAGCAATCTCTGGAGAGAAGATTCTACTGCTACAGGTAATCTTACTTGTTCCAGCAATATTGCTAATGTCGGAGTCTTCTTCTTCGGAGCTTATTTCTGCGGCGGCCAGCCCATCTTGTTTGATACCATGGTAGTAGATGTCTCCACCGTAATTCCATGACACTGTTTTGTCTGATTCATACGGGACTGGCCCGAGCATTGTGATTATAAGAGGAGTAGTTTTTGGAACCGGTGTAATCCTAACGGGTCTTTTGGGGACCCTGGAAGGATTGGCGGAGATGGTTATGATTGAAACGTCTTCAATAGGAACAGGTGAAACAGGAGTACTTTCAAACAGAATCTCTTGGTTATCTATCAAGCATTGAATGTCTGCCTTCAACAAAGGGCAAACAGTTGGTGTGGATAAGCAAAGATGGTAGTCTTCATTACAACCCGGGAATACACTAGCTTTCAACAAGTTTATCTTAATGATTGGGAGCCGAGTCAAGAGTTCATCAACTGTGGTAACAAACAAATCTTTTTCGATAGCATTAGTGTTGTGACCATGCCTAGGCATAGGAGTGGAAATGACGTTTGGTTTCTCAGGTGCATCAAACTCAATCTCTTTTGCATCTATAAGGTCTTGAATCTTGTTTTTCAGTGCCCAACAGTTGTTAGTGTCATGACCCGGACTTTCGGAATGATACCCGCATCTGGAATTTGGGTGATAATGAGGGGACGCAGTGTTGGGGTTATTTGGAGCTTCCTTTAAAGTTGCCAAATTAGATTTCAGAAGATGCGGTAAAACCTGGGCTAGAGTCATATTAATTCTGGTGAGTTACCGGACTGGCCTTTCCACCCTCGGTTGGTTACTTCTTGGTTGATCATATGTAGGCTTTGGGATCATAACGGCCCCTACCATTGGTCGGCGTTCAGCTCTCCCTTGGTTCCTTTGTGGGTAAACAACAAATACCTCCTTCTTCCCAGTGAAAGGTTTTCTTGCAGTTGTAGAGGCAGACAAATCCTTCAGAATCTTTTCACTTTTTATGCCAGCTTCCACCCTCTCTCCGGTTAGTATTAATTCAGTAAATCTAGCAGATGAACACCCAATAGAGTGCCTAAGAACATATCCACCAACTCTCTTTCAGACATAGGGGATTGCACTTTCCCAACTAGATCTCTCCATTTCTGCGTGTAATCTTTGAAACCCTCATTTGAAGCTATGGCCATACTCTGAAGTTTAGTACGGGTAGGCGCCAAATCTGCATTATACTGGTATTTCTTATAGAAAGAGCCTCATATTCTCATGCCTCCAGTTGCAGAAAGAGCCTTGATCAAGTACTTGACAGTACTAGAGAATTCCATGGGGTGTGTTTTGGGCCAACATGACGAGTCTGGACGAAAAAAGCATGTTATTTATTACCTGAGGAAAAAAGTTTATCGACTGTGAAACCAGATATTCACTGCTCGAGAAAACTTGTTGCGCTCTGGCATGGGCTGCTCGCCGGCTAAGACAATATATGTTAACTCATACTACTTTGTTGATTTCTAAGATGGACCCAATCAAGTACATCTTCGAGAAACCTGCCCTTTTCAGATGGATAGCCAGATGGAAAAATGATCTTGACTGAGTACGTCATTCAATACACGACCCAAAAGGCCATCAAAGGAAGTGAAATAGCAGATCATTTGGACCATCAAGCTGTGGATAATTATCAGTCAATGAACTTCGACTTCCCTGATGAAAACATCATGCTGGTAACCGACTGTGCAAAACCTGGACCATATGACGGACCTGAACAAGGATCCCGATGGACTATGGTATTCGATGGAGGTTCCAATGCTTTAGGTAACGAAATTGGTGTAGTGATCATCTCTCCTGAAGGTTTCCACACTCCTTTCACTTCTAGACTATACTTCGATTGCACAAACAATATGGCCGAGTATGAAGCATGCATCTTAGGTCTGAAAGCTGCTATTGACTTAAGGATCAAGCATTTGGATGTGTTTGGGGATTCAGCTTTAGTGATCAGCTAAGTAAAAGGATATTGGGACACTAAACACCCTAATATTAATCCTTACAAGGAACTTGTTCTATCCCTAATTCCTTACTTCGAAGAGATCACTTTCGAGCACTTCCCTAGGGAAGAAAACCAATTGGCTGACGCTTTGGCAACCATGTCTTCAATGTTGAAAGTCAGGTGGGACAACGAAGCCCCTATGATTAAAATTGAAATATTCGATGAACCTGCACATTTTTATGAGCTTAACACTAATGCAGAAGAGCCATGGTACCATGAGGTGATGAGATATCTTGAAGCACAAGAGTATCCCGAGGGAGCATCCATCAATGACAGAAAGTTATTGCGAAGATTTGAGCCAAATTCTTCCTAAGTAACGAGATATTGTACAAGTGCAACCATGATTCAACTCTACTCCGATGTGTGGACAAGAAGGAGGCAGCGGAAATTATGGAAGACATGCACGATGGTCTCTTCGGTACTCACTCAAATGGACATACGATGGATAAGAAAATCTTAAGATCCGGTTACTATTGGTCAACAATGAAGACCGATTGCCATCAGCATTTAAGAACTTATCACAAATGCCAAATCTATGCTGACAAGGTCCATGTGCCTCTTATTCTTCTTAATGTCATGAACGCTCTGTGGCCATTTGCAATATGGGGAATTGACATGATTGGAGAGATCAAGCCCATAGCTTCCAACAGACATTGCTTCATTCTTGTTGCTATCGACTATTTTACCAAATGGGTCGAAGCCGCCTCATTTGCCTCAGTCACCAAGAATGTGGTAGCCAGATTCATCAGACATAACCTCATCTACCGTTATGGTATCCCCAAAAGGATCATCACCGACAACAGGACTAACCTCAACAATGCTATGATTACTGAGCTTTACACTCAGTTTAAGATCAAACATCACAATTCTTCTCCATATAGACCAAAAAGGAATGGCGCAGTCGAAGCGGCCAACAAAAATATCAAGAAGATTATGCAGAAGCTGGAAGTAACCTATAAGGATTGGCATGAGATGTTGCCGTTTACTCTACATGGCTACCGTACGTCAGCTAGAACATCAACTGGGGAAACCCCTTTTTCCTTAGTCTATGGCATGGAAGCTGTTTTTCCAGTAGAAGTTCAGATCCCCTCGCTGGGGATTATGAATGAGGCAGGCCTAGGCGAAGACGAGTGGATTCAAACGAGATTGGATCAGCTAAACTTGATTGACGAAAAACATTTAGCTATTGTTTGCCATGGTCAGACGTACCAAAAATGAATGATCAAGGCTTTCAACAAAAAGGTCAAGCCTCGAGTATATCTAGTTGGTGACTTGGTGATAAAGCGCATCATTTTACCACAAGGAGACCCCAGAGGCAAATGGAATCCCACCTATGAAGGGCCATTTGTTGTCAAGAGAGTTTTCTCTGGTGGTGCCATGATGCTGACTACCATGGATGGTGAAGATTTTCCACATCTTATAAACGCGGACATAGTTAAAAAATACTACGAATAATAGACCCGTTAGATTGACACACCTAAGAAAAATAAGGGCATCTCGACAAACCAAAAGGTTTAGGAAAAAATTAGGGATATATGCAAAATATTGTACACCCGGCAAGTTGAAAACCCGAAATGGTGACTTGGGCAAAAAAAGGGTATCCCGGTGGGCTGAAAACCCGAAGGGCGGTTCAGGAAAAAGTTAAGGATTAAAAGCGTATGACCATGTCCCGTGAAATCAACACCGTCACTTTTATCACCAAGGTCCAAGTTCAAACGGTCCAAGATCAATCTAATCAGCTTCTGTCAACGACAAGGGATATTCGAAGACATTGGGGCAATAGTAGAGTTGGAAGGAAATGAGATCATTTAACATGGCTATTTGTTTTCATTCTCAATTTTTTTTCCTTTCGATGATTTCCTCTTACTAGGATCTTCGTCTCTTTGTACAAAAAATGCCTATTCATGGGCAAAGTATCAATACAAACTTACTTTGAAGTGAAAATTTGTTGTCTTTATTTTTAATGCAAAATTTTCCAATAACTAAAATTGAATGAACATATGCATATGAACATAATTAAAACTACTTGGTACATGTGTCCTGCTAAGCAGCAGAAAACATCTATTTATTGTATATGAAATATCCCCACAGAGTTATCTCATCATCATTATCACCACAAAGACGGCTGCAATAAACCTTTCCCCAGCTGATCCTATCTTCCCCAGCTGAGTAACTTCCCCAGCCAAGGTTGTTATCCCCAAAAGATTCTATCCTCCCCAAGCTAAGTCTATCCTACTCGACTGAGTCTACGCTCTCTATTTTAGAATTTCCCTTTCAGATTATTGCAAATCGCAGGGCTACAACCCCTGATACCCAGTAAAGCCATCAACAAAGCCTTTATTATTTCCAAATGGCATCTATAAGCCTGGACCCGACCAAATATTAGCACAATTTTCAAGTAATTACTGAAACCTAGACCCGACCAGATAACAGTTTAAATACATGAAACCTGGATCCGACCAGATAATAGTTGATCTCAATTTCAAGGTACTATGAAACTTGGACCCGACCAAATAATAGTATAACTATTTAAAGATATAGAAGAACCTGGACGCAATCCAACCAAGCTTTAACTTCTTTTCCCCAGTAGAGTTTTCCTCTGCCCCAATAAATTACTAAGAAACCTGGACCCGACCAGATATCAGTTTTCAATTCCCTCTTTTCTAGCAAGTCGTTGTAAATCCTAGATCCAACCAGATATCAATCTCCCTTAGAGATTCATTGTGAAACCTGGTAACCGACCAGATAACTATATCCCCAAATAGTTTATTGTGAAGCCTGGACCCGACCAGATAACAATTGACCTCGTCAACCTCAGAAATCTGCAAAACCTAGACCCGACCAGATGACAGTTTTTCAAACAATTTATTGTGAGACCTAGAGCCCGACCAAATAACAATTAATTATGATCCCCAGAGAGACACTATGAAGCGTGGACTCGACCAGATAATAGTATGACTTTCCAGAAATCCGTGAAACCTGGACCCGACCAGATAGTAGTTACCGCTTCAAGTTGCTGTGAAGCCTGGATCAGACCAGATAACAGTTAACTTCCATATCCCCAGCAAGTTGTTGTGAAGCCTGGATCTGACCAGATTACTATTCAATCTCAAGAAAATTTTCTGCGAAGCCTGGAATCCGACCAGATAATATTTAATTCATCTCTTTCCCCAGTAAGTTACCGTGAAGCTTGGATCCGACCAGATAGCAGTTGACTACTCCCTCCTCAGCAAATTGTGAAGCCTGGATCCGACCAAATAACAACTGACATTCAAGAGATAATCTCCAGTGAGAGCATCTTTTCAACAAAGTTTGAAGATATGCATTTTCTTCATCACCAACGACAATCAAGGATTCAACTCCCCAGATTTTCCTCAGTAGAAGTTATGGATTTATTTTCCCGGACAAAAACATACATCTCACATTCATACATCATAGCATGTACATACCATACACATTTAACATAATACCACATTTGTTGAACATCATGCAGGCATCTGCATTTTACTAACTCTTTTCCCCACAGGTAAAATATCAAGTTTTTGTATGAATCAACAAGATATTTGTGGTGATACTTCTTCCAGTACTTACCAACATTTCTCCAAATGGCATCTATAATCCCACTCACCATCCATATTCGAGTGCAAATTTCTGGGCACTCTAGTGTTCAATCATCTTTCACCTTCATGTCACGAATGGCGGATCCACCAATCTAACTCTTCAGGTTTAAGAATATTGAACAGGGGAAGCTGTTGTACCCCTAAATTTTCCCTCTCATTTATCAAATGTTTTCTCACAAAGATCTCTCTTGATTCAAGACTACACTAGGGTTGATTAGCTCAAGACACCTCCTCATACACTGATGGCCAAAATTAGGGTTTGAGATTGCACAAGGATATTTGAACTTTCATTGCTTCATATGACTTTCATGGATCATTATGGACTCCAAGATTTCTCATGTCAAGTTTCAAGCCTTGGATCACACTTTTGCTCAGTCAATTGAGCAGTTGACCTAAAAATCTACTATATTGGGGAAAAAGTCAACTATGATCAAGTTTGGACCATAATTTCTCAAGAAATTTGATCAAATCATCAAAAGGGCAAAATGGTCAAAATTAGGGTTTTCATTGAGAAAGGGCAATTTCTGATTTTTGACCTAGCAAATGGTAAATTGGTTTGAAGCATGATTTCAAGAGTTCAATTGCATCATTTTGAACTAATGGAATAACCAAAAACATTGCTCAAGATCAATTGGATTGATAGTGAATTTCCAGTCAACTGATCAAAAGTCAATTATACACTGAAAAGTCAAACTTTAACTTTTTGGTCAAAATTCAATGTCAAAGATCACAATTCATAAAAACATGTTAAAATATGAAACTCATTCATCAAGAAATCAAAAAGTCAAGATTTCATTTTGAAAAGTCAAAGTTTTCTAAGGTAGAAATTTTTCTAAGTGTTTAAACTTCATGTTTTTTCTTAACTTTGGGCCAATTTTTCACCATGATGCAAGAGGATTCAGAAGAAACTTTCAACATGAAAGTTGTATATCTCCATGATATCTACAACATTTCTTTACACAAATTCTCCTAAAAACTCTTGGATCTTATGTTATTAATTCATAAAGTCATGGTCTTGAAATTGGACACTTAGTGAAATTTTGCCCTAGTTTTGGTCAGGATTTTGACCTAACTTCATGACACTTTTTCATATAGTTAGAAGGGGAACTTTCAAAAGTGATTAAAATAGGGGTTATAGATCACATTACAAGATTTCTAAAATGTCCAAGAACTCCTTGAGATCATTCTTGAGTAGTGAGAATCGAAGAGATGAAGTTAGGGTTTTCACACTTGAAATACAAGTCATTTTGTGATGAACAAGGTTCAAATTTCAAACCTATGTTGCATAACCTCTACTTTACAGGCATCAAACTTGTTATGTAATCCATAATTAATTTCTTGCACAACTGTTAGAGCTCTCATTTCAAGCATTTAATGCAAATCCATGCTTTATATCCATTTTGGTAAGAAAGTGCACAATGCCATTTTGATAAAGTAACTTTTTACACAAAACTTGTTCTTGAGCCTTGCAATTGCTTTCTTATGATCATACAACTCCCATAACTCAAGAGAAGCTTGTCTATATACTTAAAATCACTCAGCCCATGCTTGTACTTCCTCTTGAAACTTGTTTTCCCACTTTTCTTGAAAATCAAGTAACATAACAATTAGCTTGTAGCTTGTACTTCTGACTCTCCAAAGCACTCAAGCTTTTTGCATATACATACACAAGTATTTTGTCACAAATCCCACGCATTCTTAACCCCTTAAAACACCATGAACACAAATTGGCATCTCACACTTCCATTGTTTCAGATTCTTGCCAAAAATCCCAAAATAAAAAACTACTCGTGCGTTTCTAGGCTTCTTGCTTCCAAAAGCTTCTAAACATCATTTAGAAGTCATCTCTTACCTTGTTATAGTTCTGTAACACCATCTTCCTCCATTTCCAATTTCAAAAATAGAGCACTGCAAGTGGATTTCTCCAGACCATTTCAGCCACTCTCCAACCAAGCTAATCATTGCATTAGCTTCCCGGGACTTCAATGGGAGCTATACTGATCATCACAACACCTTGAGGAGTGCTCATTTGCAGAACACAATTTCCAGTTTTGAGGTAGGTTATATCAACTTTAAACTCTTCATACAAGCATCATTAATGGTTTATTTGTGAATGAAAAATGTAGATATCATTGCTCTAAAGCTAACCATGTCAATAGTTTTCATTTATGTTGCTTGAGCTTAGAGAATTTTAAGTTTGAAGTTTCTGAAATTTTTAGGGTTTAGATTAGGGCCATTAAAATTCATGTTTGTCTTTGATCTATAATTTTATTGCTTTGCATTTCTGAAATCGTGAGGAAATTTGCCACAAGTTTCCTGTTTACATTTTTCATTTTGGTTTAGAATTGAATAGGATACAGAGGTTCAGGTTGGGCGTCAGGTTGAAGATGAAGTTGTCTTCAGGAACGTGTTTGCCATATATATTTATGGTTTGATATTAATAAACGGATGTATAGTCACCCCAGTGGTAGAAGCGCGCGCCTGTGACTATAGGGACCTGGGTTTGAGCCCCAGTGGTACCCTTTTGCATTTTTTCAACATTATCCTTCTTTTTTTTTTGTCAGAAACAGACGCATGGGTCTAACAGCTTTGGGCCTGACATTTTGTTCCTTCTAACTCCCTGCCTTGCTTCAGCACCCCCTTGGCCCATTATTTCTTTATTTCATTTTTTTTAGTTTACTTTTACTTTTATATTTTCTTTTTATTATTATTATTAATATTATTTTTATTTTCTTATTAATAAAAAAAATCCAAAAATATTTATTTTATTACTTTTTATACTCATATTTTATTTCTCTTTATAAAAACTAAAAAGAACAAAAAACAATTTTTCTTAATAAATTAATTTCCTTTTCTTAATTAATATTTAGATAATTATTATATTATATTATTTTCTTGAATTTTTTTAGAAACCTTTTCATAAAAAACCCTAAAAAATCTATTTTTAGTTAATTTCTTTTCTTAATTAGTTTAAGTTAATTTTATTTAATTTTCACTAATCTTTTTTTTTAATTAGGTTAAGACCCTTTCTTAAAAATCCAAACAAAGATCTATTCCCTTTCCATTTACATGATTGTATATTTATTCATTTTATATATTATTTATTCAATTCTCGTACAAATTCAATATGGTTGTAATAGATAATTAGGTTTATTTTCTAGCAATCCCCATTTGTAATTTGTACACCCCCTTCCGACAAGTGTTGTAATAGCGTAGTAATTTTAAATTCCGCAATTTATCGCTTTAGATATAAATGCTAGTAATTAGGGTTTTGAGTGGAAAGACTAAAACCAATTAATTATAAAACCCTAATCAAAGATAAATCAAGCATGAAAATCAAAACACTTGCACATAAGCCCCCTAGGGTAAAATCCACTTGGTTGCCTTACAAAATGGCCATATTATGCATGTGAGGTATCTTAGCAAAAACAAGAAAAAATACAAGATCATAGTCCCTCGATGACGCTATCAAAAGTTGCCTTTCGAAATGATCTTAATCCCTAAAGAAAAGTGCTAAGATACCTTGCAACATTGCTAATCATGGTTATACGATGACCCATGCCCGTCCCGTTTACATCCAAAGATAGGGTTACTTACCAAATCAATGGTAAGATAATAATGTCAAAGGAGAAAGGAAATGAACATGAAAGACTTTTGAATAGGTAGAATGTTCCTAGTTACTTGTTCACTTTCAAAACAAAGCATCCTTGCTATTTTCAAAACAAACACTAACACTTTCAAAAAGAACCTTTCAAACTTGAAGACATTTTCAAAAGACCAACACTTTGTATACATTCTTACGAACGAGAATCATTACAAAGTTTTCCTAAACGATGACGCCTTTTCAAAATACTTTCAAAAAACCACACCAAGCATATTTTTCAAACAAAAACAAGTGATCTAGCAAGTAACTAAGAGCCCATGGAAAACCATGGATGAAAAGGGTGCTAATACCTTCCATTTTCATAATCTACCCCACGAACTCAAGAAACAATCTCAAAGGTCTTTCCTTTGCTTTTTCACCTTTCCTTTTGGATAAAAGAAAATTCGGTGGCGACTCTTACTAAACGTAACATTTGCGATAAAACACAAAATAACCAAGTCAGTTCTCCCACCGTATCACAATAACCAAATATTCCAAGTAACATTAAAGTTTTTTTATTGTTCAAGTTGGTTATTAGGTATCTTCAAAAAGAAAATGAAAAGCTCAAGTGAGCAAAACAAAATGACATAAAGATAAATACTCAAGTGAGCAAAGATGATAATAACATGAAATGAAAATGCTAAAATAAATGTGCTTAAAGTAAAAAGCATAAAGTAAAAGAATAAAATAAAGTCAATTGTTAAAAATTAGAGGTTAATTGAATGACCATCTTGAAACTTTCATTTGAAAACTCACTAGAAGATTGATAAAATCAAAGCCTCTCAACAACAAGTTTCATTTACTTTTTGTCAAGTATATCATTCATTTCAAATTCTCAAGGCAACAATAAATGATTAACGATGTTTAAATGATTCACTTAATCCAAAGTTTATGAAAGTTCATTAGAGGATTGATAAGACCAAAGCCTTCTAACAATGAACCTTAAGGTTATTGGATCAAAGGTTTCAAATAAAAAAATTGGGCTTGCAAACATAGGTTTGGGCCACAAATGATCATTTGTCGAATCGGGACAAAATTTAACGCAATGTTAAGCAATCGTAAGTTGACTTATATAGAAGTCGCACCTTTTTTGATGTTGGTCAATAGCAATCTATGTGCCATATGTTTAGAGTGATGATATGTAGATAATCATCTAACAACATGTAGCACATAGGAGAAGAGGATGAGATGAAGAGGGAGGGGATACATTTGAATCAAAAATTTAATAAAACTATCATTAAAATCATCCATCCATTTTAGTGGAGTTAAACTCAACACCTAAGATCCAATGATTTTAATGAATTTTATGATCAACAATCACATATCTAAAATGTATAAAAAAAATGCATTTAATGAATAAAGTAAAAAAGGAAAAATGATTTTTTAAATTGTTTTTAAAATGAAAATAAAAGGTTAAATAGTAAACTATGTTCAAAATATCAAATAAATTTTTAAAAAGAGCACGAAAAAATCAGAGCTGACCTCAAATATTTTAATAATTTTTTTGGTAATTTTTTAAAATAGGAAAGTATTTTTAAACTAATTAAAATCACTCAATTAAGTGAAAAAAAATCAAAAATAGTAGAAGTCAAGATGAAATTCAAGAAAATTTTCAATAAAGTCAGAAATGAGTAAAATGATTTTTATAATTTTTTTTAGAATTTAAAAACATCAAAAAATATTTTTAAATAATCAAAAACAAGTTAAAATAAGGGAGAAATTATATAAAATATCAAATCTGAAAATAAAATCATGAAAAAATATAAATCAGGAAGAGAATATTTGAAAATAATTTTTTATATTTTTTCATAATTTTCGAGTAAAAAAAGAACTTTCTATGAATTTTTGAAGTTTAAATCAATTAAAATAAAAAATCAGAAGAAAAAAAAATGTGGACCATCTGATCATTATCAAAACGCATTAGTAAACATATCTAGTGGATCTGGCATGCTGTGCATGTCATGGACTTTATTGAATATCACACCTAATCATTTTTTATAAAATAAAAATAACATAAAATGTGGCACGTTGGATGGAGTCTGACACACTAAAGTAATCAGATCCCAGGGCTCACAACACGTGTGCATGGTAAAGTGAAATACCAAATCTATTTTAAAAAAATGTGGCTAAACGTCATTGGTTGAAGATGGACATGTCATCATCTTCAACCTCCAGCCAACCTTAAATTTAATTCCACAAACTGTAAAATTAGCAATCCAGTCCGATTCCATTAGATTCGTCTCTTCAAGAAGGTTCTAATGGTACCATCGCATCAAATTTATATAAACTGAGCTAGGCTTAAATTAAAAAAATGTAGAAATAATAACGAGCACGAAATTCTGGAATATGTCACTCAAATCTTAATGAAATTGCAAATTATAAAAAATACGATGTGATACGGTGACAGAAATGACTGTTATATTGGTTTTGTGTTTTGTATTCGCAAATGTTGCGGTAAGCAAGAGTCTCCACCAACTTTTCTTTTATCCAACAAAGGAAAGGGTGAAAAGAATAAAAAAAGACCTTTTTCGAGAGTTTCTGAGTAAGGGGGGCAGATTATGGAAAGGGAAGGTGTTAACACTTTTTACATCTGTGGTTTTCCACGGGCTTTTAGGTACTTGCTCATTTTTGAAAATTTCTTTCGTGTTTGTGTGTTTTGAAAAGCTTTTTTTCTTTATGATAACTCTTGTATCAGTCCTCAAGAGTGTTGATAAAGCGTTTTTGAAAAATGTTTTGAATGTGTGGTGTGAAAAAAGTTATTTTTAAGCAAGTACCTAACAATTATCTACCTACTCGAATAAGGTGTTATTTTCCTCCTTTCCTTTAGATAGTGTTATCCTACTATTAGTCAGTAGGTATCCTTATCGTTTGGATGTTGAGGGACTATCGAAGGGACATTTACGGTCACTAAGGCAACTGGGCAAGAACTTTTAGTAATTGTCCTAAAGTTCTAAGATCACTTTTTAACATAGGCAGCATCGAAAGGGTCATCGAGGGACTTGTGATCTCTTGAACTAAAGGACAACCACTAAAAATTCTCACATTTCGAGAATTGTGACCATTTTCAAAGGCAACCGAAGTGGGGGTACCCTAGAGGTGCGCATGTGCGAGTGTGTTGAGATTCAATTATTTGTTTGTCTTTTTGTTAGGTTAGCTAACGTTTAATTTTAGTCTTTCCATACAAGCCTATTTACTAACAGTAATATAGTAAAATAATAAAGCAATAAATGTGCGGAAAATAAAATGCAGAAAAATAAATCCTAAGTTATTACACGGCTTTGGGAGAGATACATTATAAAAATGCGGAAAGTAAAATCCTAATTATTATTACAAATCAGTAGGCAGTTACAATAATAAAAAAAATTTGAAAGTAAACAAACGCGCATGAATTGAAAATACGTCTAAAATCTTAAGTGAAAGGAATTTTTTTGTTTGTTTATGTTATGAAAAGAAATTGAATTAAAAATCCTAAGTCTATTCAATTTTATTTTTTTAAGAAAATATTAAAATAATTAATTAATTAATTGACAAAATTAATATTAATAGTAAAAACTAAAACCTAATCTTTTTTTGTGATTTTTGATTTTTAATGTTTATTAAAAACTAGAAGAAACAAAGTAATGAAAAAGATAATGTAAATGGGACACGAAGCAAAGAGAAGAGGGGTAATCTGCAGGATGCAGGCCTAGATCGAAAGGCCTAAGGCTGCATTTCAATCTAAGTGAAAAGGCTGATCGAAGGTGCCTAATGTTGGTACAAGGTATAATCCTCCGATCTGGAACATTGGATCTGCAAGCAAGTTTGTTAGAAAAAACACAAAATGTATGATCTGGGTGTCGAACCCAGGTCCTTCGATTCCCTATCTAATTCGAATATGAAGTTATTTCGTCCTGCAATACCAATAATCCTGAGATTCGAATCTGGGTTTAAAAATGGCAGAAGGTTCCTGTGTCACCCAGTTCAAAGCTTGTTGCTTCGAAGCCCTAAACAATATTCCTGCAAAATGAACAAAAGTTAGAGATCCAGGGAGAGACCTTACCCCCCTAGTTCGAACCTCACCTAAATTCGAAACTATCCTTAATTCGAATCTGGGTTCGTCTTGTCCTGAAACACCAAGAATCCTGATATTCAAAGGAACCAAATTCACGTTCCCTAAAAATGGTAGGTCTTTGAGGATTGTAACCTGTCTAATGATTCATTACAAACGCGCACAAACACATTAGAACTAATAAATGCGCTTAGATTAAGAAATTGAATTTCATAATTATACTTATGGCTGGTATGCTTCGATCTGCAGCTTTGGGTGTGGATATGTTTGCTTAGGAGTTGGTGTGGACTCCTGGATGGCTCA
Source organism: Vicia faba (assembly GCA_948472305.1). Taxonomy (NCBI): domain Eukaryota; kingdom Viridiplantae; phylum Streptophyta; class Magnoliopsida; order Fabales; family Fabaceae; genus Vicia; species Vicia faba. The sequence goes on from OX451740.1 coordinate 1,184,003,991, forward strand.
GGAACACGAATCTGGTATTCGTTTGGGCTAAGGGTGCTTGCAAAAGGTGTTTCGATAGAGACACTTTTGGGATTTTTTTTAGCAATGTGGTGTGGCAACGTGATCTGTGTAAGTCCCCCCTGGAATTTTGTTTGACATCTTGTATTTATAGATGGTGGAGGAGATAAGGAAACATGGAATTAAATACCAGCCATTAACAGGGCTTTGAAAACATAATCAAACAACTTAAAATATTTCCATTTTGATATATTTCATGCCATTCTGGGATTCTGAATGAACTTGGACATTCAATTTGGCGCCTTGTTCAAATTTGAAAATATTCAGAGTTTCCCTCTTCATAGCCCCTTCGATTAACCATTGTTCTTATGATGATTCTAAGTCCTGATTCGAATTTCCCAGAACTTCCCTTATCAGAACTTCTTCGATCATCCCTTTTCTCTTTGATGGTTCTGAGTTCTGATTAGAAGTGTTCAGAACTTCCCTCATCAAAACATTTTAGATTAAGACACCTCTGCACTAATATGCCATTCGAAGGATACTTTGCTCTGATATGCCAATCGAAGGACACTTTGTTCTGATGTTCCGATCGATGGAAACTATGATGTTCCAAATGAATGACACTTCGTTTTGATGTTCCAATCGAAGGACACCCTGATGTTTCAATTGAAGGAAACTTTATTCTGATGTTCCAATCGAAGGATACCCTGATGTTCTAATTGAAGGAAACTCTGATGTTCCAATCGAAAGAAACTCTGATGTTCCAATCGAAGGAAACTCTGATGTTTCAATTGAAGTAAGCTAAGATGTCCCAATCGAAGGAAAATCTAATGTTCCAATCGAAGGAAGCTCTGATGTTCCAATCGAAAGAAGCTCTAATGTTCCAATCGAAGGAAACTGATGTTTCAATCGAAGGAAGCTCTGATGTCCCAATCAAAGGAAACTCTGATGTTCCAATCGAGGAAGCTCTGATGTTCCAATCGAAGGAAGCTCTGATGTTCCAATCGAAGGAAATTTCATTCATCTTCAAATTTTACTTTCCTCAAGAAAATGTTTGCAACCACCCATGTGAGAGAAGATCTTGAAAATAAGAGAGGGAAAGTTTTGGGGTACAACAACTGCCCCTATTCAATCTTCATAGACCTGAGGATGTAGGTTGGCTTGTCTGCCTTTTGTGATCTTAAGGTGGAAGGTTATTAAACACTAGAGTGCCCATAAATTTTCACTCGTTTGAAGTGATACTGCTGGTTGATAATATCTGGAATGGGCTTACAGATGCCATTTGGAAAGGATGAAGGAGAGTCATCGGAGATGGGCTTAAAGATGCCATCTAGAGAACATGCTGATTTCATGGGAGATTCCTTTGTGGGGATTCTTGTTCCTGTCGTTTGAGCAAGACTCCGCTGAGGAATGTTGGTATCTATCTTGGGAAATAGAGTCTAGGAGCTTCAGTTGTCCATTACTATATTGGGGAGTTATCTCTTGACTGAAGAGACAAAAGTGAGTTGTTATCTGGTCGGGATCTAGGATTCACAACGGCTTGTTGAGGATAATAAGGCCGAATGATATCTGGTCGTATTCCAGGCTTCACAGCGACCTATTAGGGATTATGAAATTAACTTCTATCTGGTCGGTTCCAGGCTTCGCAATAATTGTAGACATTGAATTGTTATCTGGTTGTATCCAGGGTTCAGTTATTTAAAGAAATTAAGCTGTTACTTGGTTGGGTCTAGGCTTCAACCTTAATCTGAGGTATACCGTTATCCGGTCGGGTCTAGAATTTGGTGTCATAGGTTATACTATCATCTAGTCGGGTCCAGGCTTCATAGTAATTAATAAACTGCTATCTGGTCGGACTCCAGGCTTTACATTATCTTTAACTGGATAAGAATCAAAAAATCTTAGTGTCGATTTAACTGAACCAGAGAAAGGTCTTGAATTATCTTTAATAGGATAAAGAATCAGAAAAGTCTTAGGGTCGATTTAACTGAACCAGAGAAAGTATCCACCAGAAATGAATCAGAATAAATCATTGGTCGATTTAAACTGAACCAGCAAAGGTCTTGAATATGATCTTCTAAAGAAAATGCTGGAATAGCCTTTCCTCAAAGGTAACCTTTGAAAAGACTGTCATGTCATATAAGTAGTTAATGATATTTGTTGATTGATCTTACTTTAGAAGATAAAGAGTTAGTCGTATGCAATGTCATGATGTATGAAATGCATTGTGTAATGATGTTCTCATAATAAATGAGATTGTGCTGTATCCAATATGTATGTGCATGCCATGATGTATGAACATGGAATGCTGTTGCGGATTTTCCTAGTCTGGGAGAATAAATCCATGATTGATGCTTGGTAGAAAGTGATTCTTTCATTTCCGCTGGGAATGATGAATGGAGATGATTCGCCGGGGATTTCCTCTTTCCGTTTGAGGATACTCTTCCGGGGATCTTTGACTTCTGCTTGAGAATGTTCCACCGGGGAGATGATGCTCTGTTAGAAGATCTCACCAATGTAGAGAAATAAACTCTATTGGGGGATGAACTTCCGCAGATAGAGAAATAAACTCTATCGGGGATGAACTTGCGCAGCTAGAGAAATAAACTTTACCAGGGATGTGGATTTATAAATTGTTTTGAGATTTGTAAAACTCAGCTGAGGATCTTTGATTTATCCTATGAGGGAACTTTGCTGGAGAAGGAAATTCCTGCTTGGGAAGAAAAAGAGGTCAAAACTTCGGTTGTTTTCAATCTGCAGGGATATAGACATTACCAGGACATATGCTGAGGTTGCGGCGGTGACTTTGCATCAGGACATTTCTGCCCCTGTACCTACTGGAGAATGTAGCTGCGAAGATTTTGTGGATGGATCTATGTCATGATTGTACTTGAAGATATGTTGAAATAAGTGTCAGAATGACATCTGTCTCTGGATCATATCTGAATTGTATTTGGAACATGTATTGAATGAGTTTCAGAATGACATTCGTCTCTGGATCATATATGAATTGTACCTGAAACATGTGTTGAATGAGTTTCAGAATGACATCCGTCTCTGGATCGTATCTGAACTATACTTGAAACATATGAAGAATGAGTGTCAGAATGACACCCGTCTCTGGATCGTATCTGAACTATTTCTAGAAGAGGATCTGAATAAGTATCAGGATAACATTTGTCTCTGGATCGTAACAGAACTGTTTCTATAAGAGAAATCTGGAATAAGTATCAGGATGACATCTGTCTCTGGATCGTACCCGAATTGTTTCTAGGGCATAATATGGAGTAAGTACCAGGATGATATTCGTCTCTGGATCTTACCTGAACTGTTTCTAGAGGAGAATCTGAATAAGTATCAGGATAACATCCGTCTCTGGATTGTACCTGAATTGTTTATAAAATAGAATCTGAATAAGTATTAGGATAACATCTGTCTCTGGATCGTACCTAAAGTATTTATGGAAGATAATCTGAATAAGTATCAAGATAACATCCATCTCTGGATTGTACCTAAACTGTTTCTAGAAGAGAATCTGAATAAGTATCAGGATAACAACTGTCTCTTAATCGTACCTGAATTGTTTCTAGAAGAGAAATCTGGAATAAGTATCAGGATAACATCCGTCTCTGGATCGTACCTGAACTGTTTCTAGGGGATAATCTGGAGTAAGTACCAGGATGATATCCGTCTCTAGATCATACCTTAACTATTTCTAGAAGAGAAATCTGGAATAAGTATCAGGATAACATCCGTCTCTGGATCGTACTTGAACTGTTTCTATAAGAGAAGTCTAGAATAAGTACTAGGTTAACATTCGTCTATGGGTCGTACCTGAACCATTTCTAGAAGAGGACTTGGTTTATTTAGAATGTTTCCGTTGGGAATTCCTGTTTAATTGGTTTTTAGAAGAAATCCACTGGGGAACATTGATTTTTCTTGATTGTACGTGATTCGTTGCTGGAATTCATATCTAATGCCCCAAGTGATTCAGATGGAGATCTGCCCCTGACTATTTTGCATTTTTGAGAGATTCCTTGAATCTTGAATTGACTTCCCCAGATGATGAACAATGATCGTGCCGTGCCCCTTGGTTGGAAGTGTTTTTCCACTTGAGGTGAACCTTTTTATGATACGGTGGCAGAACTGACTGTTTTGAAAATGCTGGTTTGTGTTTTGCATTTTTTATTCGCAAAATGTCGCGGTAAGCAAGAGTTGCCACCGACTTTTATTTCATCCAACTGGAACGAAAAAAAGCACAAAAAATATCCTTTTTCGAGATATTTTGAGTACAGGGGGTAGATTATAGAAAGTGAAGGTGTTAGCATCCTTTCTATCCATGGTTTTCCATGGGCTCTTAGGTACTTGATCATCTTTTAAAATTGCTTGTGTGCGTTTGTTTTGAAAAGTTTTGTTTTACTTCGTTTTAACCCTTGTTTCTGTCCTCAAGAGTGTTACGAAGTTTTTTTTGAAAACTTTGTTTGAAAAAAGTGTTTGGTGTGAAGAAGTTTGATTTGAGCAAGTACCTACTGGCATCTACCTACTCGAACAAAAAGATTGTTTCTATTCCCGTTTCCTTTAGACAATGCTATCCTACTATTGAGGATTAGGAAGCATCATCATCGGAGTTGTAAGGGTCAATTCGAAAGGGACGTACGATCACTAAAGCAATGTTAGGACATCTTAGTAATAACCCTAGAGTCATAAGATCATATTCGAGGCATCATTTCTGAGGCGATGTTTCTGAGGCAACATTTCCGAACGGGACTTTTGATCTTTGTTAGACAGAAGGGCAACCACTAAGACACCCTATACTTAATGACCGTTTACCGAAGGCAACCGAAGTGAGAGTATACCATAGGAGTGCGCATGTGCGAGTGATTTGATTTCAGTTATTATCTTTGCACATTAGGGTTTTCTAGCCGTTTTAAAGTATCATGCAGTCTTGTCATACAATCCTATTAACATACATCTAAACAATTAATATTTGCGAGAATTAAAATGCGAGAAAATAAAACCTACGCTATTACAAGGCTTCGGGGTAGGGATTAATTACATAGCCAAAAAACCCGTAAAAGACGATAAATAAATAAAATCCTAGATTAAACTATTACATATTGTAGACAGTTACATCAATATTGCAAAAATCATAAAAACGTGCGCGATGAATCGAATGCAAAATAATTAGGGTTTTGACCCCAACTAAGCCTAATTGTAATTTAAAGAAAAGATCATTTTTTTGTCGTTTTTGTGTTATTTGAGAAAATAAAGTTCAATTGAATAAAAATAACCTAATCACTAATTAATTTTAGTTAAGAAAAATAATTAAATTAACTTATTTTTTGTATTTTTTTTTATTTTGAGAAAGAAATAAAAATTAAATCAAAAGCTTAACCCTAATTTTTTCTAATTAGTTTTAATTACACAAAAAGTTAGAATTTCCCTAAATAAAATAAAATTATATTAACAAAAATTAATTTTGATAAAATCAAAATCTAATTCTAATTTTTTATGAAACTCTAGATTTTATGATTTTGTGAAAAAAGAAATTAATTTTGTTAAAAATATAATTAAGCAAATTAAATTAAATAAAAGAAATAAAATAGAAAAGAAAAGGAATGAGCCTTGTTGCTTAGCAAAAGGGGGTGTTGTTTTCAATTTTCTTGGCCCAACAAGCTCAGGCCCCTTTGACTTTGTCCAATCCCCTGCACATGCTTGACTGGGGCGCATGGTGGTCCTTCAGGGAGAAGGCCTTGGATCTGAAGCCTTGGTGGATTGAACGATCAGATCTAGATGGTACACGATGAATCCCTTGCCATGTGATAAACTGGATTGCCCTGAAAATGTTGAGAAAATAAAATGCACACGCTTGGGATCGAACCCAGGACGTGTGCATCAAAGACCAACAACTTCACCATCTGCGCTAGCGTGTTAGTTGTAATAATAATGAAACAAATAAAATATAATACAAATAACGTGCCACGCCTCCCAAAACGGGCGCAGATTCAAACAAGCCACTCTCATAGTGCCACGCCATTGTCTTCTTTGTTGCTTCCGTCGTTTTAGATAAAAGACTTTTACCTACGGACATCAAGCATAGGTATAGCCCCTGTGTATTTCCAAAACCTTGTACACGCATGATAAATCAAAACCAATGGTACCAATCAACTCGTTTCAAGCCCATGAGCATCATGGTACCATTATCATTGTCCAATTTTCCCTATACAAGAAATCCCTAAAAACGAAACACGAACCCTAGCCATGGCAGTTTGATGCACAATTAATAAAAATGCAATTGAATACCACCATTAGCTTGCAAACATCTCAAGGATTATAAATATGTCTATTAATCGTGCTAAATATGCCAGAATTAATGTATTCGAATTCAAGAAAATATGCAAACTGTGTGACTCTTACAGGGCATTTCAAGGCACGGGGAAGCTTGCTAGCGATTGAAACACGATCCTGGGGAGTCCAATAATTGATTTGTATGATTAGAATGACTTGAGATGGCCTGAAACTTGGAAATCAGTTTGCACTTTTTTCTTGAACTTTTGCAATTTGTTCTTTGCCTTTGCACGCCTCTAGCCTCTGCTTTTTGATCTGCACTTGTTCCTTATGTATACTAGAGTGTATTAGGGTTGCAATTTTGTATCAAATCTCTTCCAATTATGAATATTGATTCATGATTCAATCCTTGCACCAAATCTTTCCAAATCAAGAAAATTCAATCTTTTTGTGTCCATGTGAAGCCTTGCACGATTTCATATTGTCTCCAGCTGTATAATGAACCTAATCACGCATAAAATCTCAAGATTTAATTAGTTTTTGATATTTTCATTATTTTATATTGATTTTATTTGATTTAAATGAAATAAATCAAAATAAACAACAAATATAAAAGAATGACAAGTGGAAGGGCTCATAGATCGTGGGTCACGTTACAAACTCAGTGCAAGCATAAAAAGTTGGGCCCATTTGACAAAAAATGCAATTTTGGACACTTTTGAATTTTGGTAATTTTGCAAAAAGGGTTAACTTGGCCAATGCATAACTCTCTCAATTTTGACCCTAGAGTGGTGTTATTGGACTTTTTAGAAAGCTTAAGATGTCCTCTAAACAACCCTTTTGGTCTCATCTCAATTTTGTCTTCCATGTTCATGTATGAGGCTTTGACCCAAAAGGTGTTTTTGTTGACTTTCCAAAATGACCTATAATGTCCAAATTCATATCTTCTTGTGAGTGCATATTTTGAACTTGGGAGCTGAATATGAATTATATGGAATTATATCCTATTTAAAATGAGCTTTGGATGGGTCATTTTTGATAAAGTATGAGAAAGTTATGCTTGGTCAAAGTTGAGTTGACTTTTCCTACAAAACCCTAATTTAGCAACTTTTGGATTTTGATGGATTGTGAGCAACCCTTGGGGAATAATGATCAACCCTTTATCAAATGATGAATAATACTTCAAAATTAGAATTTTGATGAAAAATCTTGAAGTTTGACTGTATGTGGGCCACAGTTGACTTTTGCCCTCTCATAGTAGATTTTCAAGTCTTTGAGCTGTTGACTGAGTAAATTTTCTCTCCAAGGATTGAAAATTGACATAGATGGTCTTGAGAACATATTAGGACAATGGTGAGCATTTGGGGTCCTTTGGACTCAAGCATATTGATGCAAAATGAAACCCTAATTTGAGTTAGACTGCCTTAGGAGAGAGTTTGTCTGGTCAACCCTTGGACTTCCTTGAGCAATTTGAAGACCTTACTTGACATGACTGAGAAATATGGGAGGGAAAATTTTGGGGTACAACAGCTGCCCCTGTTCAATCTTCTTACACCTGAGGATGTAGATTGGCTTGTCTGCCATTCGTGATCTAAAGATGGAAGATGATTGAACACTAGAGTGCCCAGAAATTTGCACTCGCATGAAGTGGTGCTGGTCTTGCGATATCAGAAATGGGCTTATAGATTCCATTTGGAAGTCAATGACAGAAGATGGGCTTAAAGATGCCATCCGACGAAGTATTGATCGCATAAGAGATTCTTTTGTGAGAACCCGTATACCTGTTGTTGAGGAGGATTTCTCGGGGACACGCTGGTCTCTATCTTGGGAGAAGTAGAATTTTAGGAGCTTCAGTTGTCTGTTACTCTACTGGGGAATCATCTCTTAGTTGAGGAGGTGAAAATGCACTGCTATCTGGTCGTGCTCCAGGTTTTGCAGCGACTTACTGGGGAGGTGAGATTAAACTTGCTATCTGTTTCGTGCTCCAGGTTTTGCAATTTCTCCATTCTTATCTGGTCGTGCTCCAGGCTTCAGAAGGAATTAAGTGGTTATTTGGTCGCATCTGGGTTTCAACTTGAATTTAAGGCATACTAATATCCGGTCGATTTCCGGGCTTCATATTAATAGGCCGAGTAAACTGCTATTTGGTCGAATTCCAAGCTCCGCAATAACTTAAACTGTTATTTGGTCGTGTCCCAGGTTTCAGTGTCCTTTGCCGCTATGTGGTCGTGCTTCAGTCTTCACAGTGTCTTATACTGTTATCTGGTCGTGCGCAAGGCTTCACGGTGTCCTATACCACTATCTGGTTGATTCCAGGCTTCATGGTATCTTGTACTACTATTTGGTAGATTTCCAGACTTCACAATAACTTGCTGAGGGTTAAGCTGTTTTGCCGCTGATTTCCGGGCTTCAAAGCTTGAACTGGAATAGAAATCTTAGTATCAATTTGACTGAACTAGGGGAAACTTATGGGAACTTTAACTGGGAGAGAAATCTTAGTGTCGATTTTACTGATCCCGGGAGAGGTCTCAAATTAACTTTGACTGGCATAGAAATCAGGGGAATCTTAGTGGCGATTCGGTTGACCCAAATGAAAGTCTTAAAATGTCTTCAACTAGAAAAGAAACCTTAGTGTCAGTTTGACCGAACTAGAGAAAACTTGTCAGAACTTGATTGCATCTTTCCCTGAAATGTAAAGAGTTAGCCTTATGTAATGTCATCTTGTATGAAATGTATTGAGTAATGATGTTCTCAAAATAAATGAGATTATGCTGTATGATGCATATGCTCATGCCACGATGTATGGATATGCAATGTTCTTGTGATATTCCCCGGCTAGGGAGAATAAATACTGGACTGTTGTTGGAGAGTATAAGGAGGTGAGTTCTTCGTTCTCGCTGGGGACAGTGATCGAAGATGATTAGCTGGAGACTTGCGTCCGTTCTGCTTGAGAATATTCCGCCGGGAGAGACTCTGTTTGAGAATGACCCTGCGGGAGAATGACTTTGTGGGGAAGAGAGATACTCTGCTAGACAATATGCTGATTCAGAGAAATAAACTCAGCTGGTGGTGAATTTCTATTGCTGGTGATATATAAACTCTGATTGGGGAGAATTTTGCTGACTCATTCGCGATAATGAACCTCGACTGGGGAGAGCTAACACCACTGTCTTTGGATACTTCCTACTTTGCGGGGAATGTATGTACCTTTAGTCATATTCTCAAGCTGGCTCTATCCCTGTACCTGGTGGGTTGAGCAACTGTAAGGTTTGGACATTTCATGTTTGCCCCTGTTCCTAGAATTACGAGTAATTGCCTTTTATTTCTTATGTAGATATTTATGAGCAGCAATTATTTTCAAATGCATATATCAAAAGTGAATCATTGGACGTTCTTGCAAAACAAAACAGAAAAAGAAAAAACAAGTTGAAATTTCTTGTGAAGTTGAATTGTATTGATTTTTGAAGTTGGCCTGTAACAGGCGTTTTGTACAAAGAGGCTGACGTCCTAGTAAGAGAATTCCGCCGAAGGATAGAAATTATACAATTTATGAAAAAGAAATAAAAACAGCAAAATGAAACAATCCCACTGGGTTCCAACTCTGCTATTGCCCTTATATCTTCGAGCATTTCATCACTTTTCTACTTGGTTGAAGGTGGATCAAATTAATTGGCGCCGTCTGAGCTTGATAGTCGATACCGAAGTTTGTCGGGTGTACAGTTTCTTTTCATTTTCATCCCTTATTTTTGCCTGAACCCTTTTGGTTCGCCGGGAAGCCCTTATTTTTGCCTAGGCCAGTCAACCTAGCGGGTCTTTGATTAGGCGTAGTATTTTTTCACTATGTCTGCATTGACGGGGTGAGGAAGCTCGTCACCGTCCATGGTGGTTAGAATCATAGCTCCTCCCGAGAAAATGTTCTTAACCACAAATGGCCCTTCGTATGTGGGAGTCCATTTGCCCCTGGGATCACCTTGCGGCAGTATAATGCGTTTGATCACTAGATCACTGACCTGATATTCTTTTCGTCTGACTTTCTTGTTAAAAGACTTGATCATTTGCTTTTGATACGCCTGGCCATGACAAATAGAAGTAAGTCTCTTTTCATCGATTAGATTCAGCTGATAAAGCCAGGTTTGGATCTAGTCTTCTTCGTTCAAACCTGCATCCTTCATAATCCTGAGATAGGGTATCTGGAATTCGATGGCTAGGACCGCCTCCATTCAATACACCAGAGAATAGGGTGTTTACCCTGTTGATGTCCTTGCCGAGGTACGGTACCCATAGAGAGCGAATGGTAACATCTCATGTCAATCTTTGTAAGTCATTGTCATCTTCTGCATAATTTTCTTGATGTTCTTGTTAGCCGCTTCAACAGCCCCATTCACCTGCGGCCGGTAGGGAGAAGAGTTATGATGCTGTGTCTTGAACTGTTTGCAGAGCTCAGTGATCATCGTATTGTTTAGGTTTGTACCATTGTCTGTGATGATCCTCTCTGGAACTCCGTATCGACAGATCAGATTGTGTCAGATAAACCGCGCCACGACGTTCTTGGTTACTGTAGAAAAGGAAGCTGCCTCAACCCACTTCGTGAAATAATCAATAGCTACCAGAATGAAACGATGTCCGTTGGACGCAGTAGGTCTGATCTCACCTATCATATCGATGCCCCACATTGCGAAAGGCCAAGGAGCTGTCAAGACATTCAGAGGAACTGGAGGTACATGCACCTTATCAGCATAGACTTGGCACTTATGACAGGTTCGAGAATGCTGATAACAACCGGCTTCTAAAGTAGACCAGTAATATCCTTCCCGTAGGATCTTCTTCGACATGGTATGTCCACTGGAATGAGTTCTGAAGGTACCTTCATGTAACTTTTCCATGATACTTTCGGCCTCGCTCTTGTCCACACATCGCAGTAAGGTTGAATCATGGTTACACTTATAGAGGACACCATTACTGATGAAGAACTTCGCAGCGAACCTTCTCAGGAACTTCTTATCATTAACAGATGCACCCTCGGGGTACTCTTGAGCCTCAAGATACCTATTTACCTCGTGAAACCAGGGTTTATCTACTACTTCTTCTGTCTCAATGTCATAGCAATGTGCGGGTTCGATGGTAATCTGGGGAGCTTCATTGTCCCACCTGACTTTGAACATAGAAGACATGGTAGCTAGCGTGTCCCCTTGATTGCTTTTTGGGTTGTGTATTAGATGTCGTACTCAGTTAGGATCATCTGCCATCTTGCTATCCTTCCGGAGAGAGCAAGCTTCTCGAAAATATACTTGATTGGATCCATCTTTGATATCAACAAAGTGGTGTGAGTCAGCATATACTGTCTCAGCCAGCGAGCAACCCATGCCAAAGCCCATCATGTTTTCTCGAGCAATGAGTATCGGGTATCATAGTCGGTAAACTTTTTTCTAAGGTAGTAAATAGCATGCTCTTTTCGGCCAGACTTGTCAGGCTGCCCCAACACGCACCCCATTGAATTATTCAGTACTGTTAAGTATAAGATCAAAGGTCTTCCTTCAACTAGAGGCATCATAATTGGTGGTTCTTGAAGATATTCTTTTATTCTTTCAAAAGCGGGTTGGCATTCACCATTCCACTTTACCACTTGATCTTTCTTCAGTAGCTTGAAGACTGGCTCACAAGTAGCAGTCAGATGTGAAATGAACCTGACAATGTAATTTAGACGTCCCAAAAAGCCTCTAACTTCCTTTTCTGTGCGGGGAGCCGACATCACCTGTATAGCCTTTACCTTGGCAGGGTCCACCTGAATACCTTTATCATTGGCGATGAAACCCAGCAGCTTACCAGACCTTACCCCGAAGGTGCACTTGTTCGGGTTTAACCTCAGCTTGTACGTCTTCAACCTGTCGAACAGTTTCTGGAGATGGTCAAGGTGTTCTTCCTCAGTCTGGTACCTTGCTATCATGTCGTCAACATAAACCTCGATCTCATGGTGAATCATGTCGTGGAACAAAGCGACCATGGCGTGCTGATAAGTTTCCCTATCATTCTTCAACCCGAAAGGAATTACCTTGTAACATAAGGTTCCCCATTGTGTAACGAAGGTTGTCTTCTCCATGTCCTCGGGAACCATCTTGATCTGATTGTAACCAGAAAAACCATCCATGAAGGAGAAGATCTTATGCTGCGCGGTGTTGTCGACCAGAACATCGATATGAGGAAGTGGGAAATCATCCTTGGGGCTTGCCCTGTTCAGATCTCTATAGTCCGCACACATCCATACCTTACCATCTTTCTTAGGCACCAGAACAACGTTGGCAACCCACTGCGGATAAGAAGTGACAACTAAAAATCCCGCGTCGAACTGTTTCATGACCTCAACTTTGATTTTCTCAGACATCTCAAGATGCATATGGTGAACCTTCTGCTTTACCGGTGGACAGTCTTCTTTAGTCGGCAGGCGGTGTACCACAGTATCAGTGTCCAAACCAGGCATATATTCATAAGACCAAGTGAAGATATCGACATATTCGCGTAGCATCTGTATCAACCGTTGTTTGACATTGGACTCCAGATTTGCACCTATCTTAACCTCTTTCCTGTCTTCCTCTGTACCCAAATTCACTGATTCACCATATATTGCTCTTCACCCTGTACCATGACAATCTTCCCCTTTACTGGATATTTCAACATTTGATGGAGCGTGGAAGTCACTGCCCCAGCCTTATGAATCCAAGGGCGACCCAGCAAGCAAGAATATGATGTCCTGATATCCATCACATAAAAGGTGTATGCAAAAGTCTGAGAGCCAACTTTAACAGGGGTGTCCACCTCCCCGTGCACCATCCTTTTTGACCCGTCGAAATCCCTGACCACAATATTGCTCGAATTTAGAATCAAACCTTCACAGTCCAGACGGTCTAATGCCTTCTTTGGAAGAACATTCAATGAGGACCCGGTATCCACCAGTACATGGGCCATAGTGGTGCCCCTGCATTCGATCAAGACGTGCAGAGCATCATTATGATTCCTTCCTTTAGCAGTTAGATCTGCGTCTGAGAAACCCAACCCATTGTCGGCAGTCAAGCTAGCTATGCAGTCTTTGAATTGATCGGCTGAAGTTTCCTACGAAACATGCACAGTTTTGAGGAATGCAATTAGAGCCTTTGCATGGGCTTCAGAATACAAAACAAGGACAACATGGAGATTTTTGATAGGGTCTTCCCCAGCTACTTGACTACGTTGTTATCGATCTTCTTGATAATCCTCAAAATCTCTTCTATCTCTTATTTCGAGGTTTCTACAATGATCTTTTTAGGTGGCTCCGTCCGGGCAGGCTCACCTGTGAATTCTTTGCCCCGAGTCCCAGATGAATCGGCGACAGGGGTGATAACTGGAATAGGAACTGGGATGGTAGCTGATGTACCAGCAGATGGAATGACAACAGGTTTGTGGATAGTCGGAGGGGAAATCTCGGGAGAAAAGAGTCTTCCACTTCTGGTGACCTTGCTAGCCCTGACAATATTGCTGACATCAACATCAGCTTCCTCAATTTTTAAGTCTTGTTTAACTCCATGGTAATACACATCAGCACCATAGTGCCAAGGGACAGCCTTATCTGAAGTGTATGGGATAGGACCAGGGACAATAATTATTAACGGGTCAATTCATGGGACTGGTGTAATCCTAACAGGTTTTCTCGAGGAAACCTTGGAAGGATTGGCGGAAATGGTTATGATGGCAACATCTTCAATTGGAACCAACAGAATCATAGTCTTTTCCAACAGGATCTCTTTATTATCCAACATGCACTGAACACCTGATTTCAATAAGTGGCAACCAGTAGGCAGAATTGAACACATGTGGCAACTTTCATCATAGCCCGGGAATAAACTGGCCAACAACAAATTCTTCTTTACTGTCATCAAAGGAGTAGAAATTCCTTCCACGGAGGTCACAAATAAATCATCGTGTACAACATTTACTCCATGACCATGCTTGGGCATGGGAGCAGTTATGACGTTGGGCTTCTCCGGAGCGTCAAACTCAATCTATTTGGCTTCGATCAAGTCTTGCACTTTATTTTTTAAGGCCCAACAGTTGTTTGTATCTAGACCTGGACTTTCAGAGTCATAGGCGCAGCGGGCATTCAAGTTTTAGTGTGGAGATGTGGTGTTGGGGTTCTTCGGGGCCTCCCTCAGAGTTACCAGATTGGTCTTCAATAATTGTGGTAGAATTTGAGTCAGGTTCATATTGAGCTGGGTGAACTGGCTCTGTGGTCTTTCAACTCTTTTTTGATTGTTGCATTGTGGAGCAACTGTGGGTCTTGATATCACTACCGCATTTACTGCTTGACAGTGTTCAGGTCTATTTTGGCCCCTCGGGACGTATACCGCACTAGCTTCTTTTTTACCAGTGAAAGGCTTCTTTAATGCACTTGATGAAGTGTCCTTCTGTATCTTACCACTTTAGATACCAACTTCTACTCTCTCTCCAGTCAAGATCAACTCAGTAAACCCAGATGACGAACTATCGATCAGATGATTGAAAAATGGACCAGATAGCGTCCCTAGAAACATGTCAACCAACTCCCTATCAGACAAAGGGGGTTGGAATCTTCCAGCCAAGTCTCTCCACTTTTGAGCATAGTCCTTAAAACCTTCACTTGCACCCATAGACATACCCTGAAGCTGAGTACAAGTGGGAGCATGGTCGGTGTTATACTGATACTTCCTGTAAAAAGCAGCAGCAAGGTCTTCCCAGTTTCGGACATTGGCTCCTTCCAATTGATAAAACCATTCAAGTTAAGTCACTGACAGACTATCTTGAAAGAAGTGTACCCGCAAATTTCTATCAGCAGTGTGAGGTTGGATTTTTTTGACGTATGAGCGGAGATGGAGTTTTGGACAGGATACTCCATCGTACTTGTTAAAAATTGGAGCTTTGAATTTATGAGGGATCACAACTCCCGATACCAGTCCCAGCTCTCGGAAATCCAAACCAGGAATCTTTTGAATCTCCATAGCACTCAGACGGTCTTCTAGCTTCTTGTACCTATCCTCAGCAGGAAGATATTGTTCATCATCGTAATACGTATCGTTATTAGAATCTGTCGGACTAGGGTCCTTTGTCCTTTCTTGGTTCTACCCATCCTTAGATGAGGAGGTTAGATCAGTTGATTGTCTTATTCGTTCTTCGAATCTTCTACCCATGTTCAGAATACCAACCTTCTTCTTCTTCTTCTTCTCTTTCAGAATCAGGGTCTTAAGATCCTCTTGCACTTAAGTCAAGCTTAAGAGCATCTGTTGGAATTGGGCGTTTTGTTCTTGAAGATCTTTGATGGCTTGATCAGAAGACATTTCTGCTGAAATAAACAACGAAGAAGATGAGAAACCTGTAAGGGTACCTGTGATGATGTGCATGATAATGGGATGCACATGTAATGATTTCAAAGACTTTGGGAAATTTAAATTTGCAAACCAAAATATAAACAAACTTTATTAGATTAATCTGGTAAAAGGTTCAACAATGCCTTTAAGGCGTTACAAAGAAATAAATGGAAAACAAATCTAAACTAGAAAAAGCAAAATAAAAAATCCCATGGACGCTTCCTCTTTGTGCTGACGTAATCATTGATCACTCTTTCTTCCTCGAGCTGCCTAGTGAGCTTCAAAATCTTCCTTTCTTGCTCATGGTACTTCTCCCGATAAGTATCCCTTTCCTTTTTCAGCTGAATCCAAGACCTCTGCAATGCCCCAGGATCAGTGGGCATGTAGGGATAAAGGACTGTGTAAGGGACTCCTTCTTCATTAGTGGGCTCCACAATTACTGGAAATACGGCTTCATAGGGCATCCCAAGCTTCTAGGCACGAGCTCGGACCCACTGGAGGTAAGGCTGCATAGGAAGGGAAGTCCTTGGTCCCAGCTCTTGGGGGTCATATTTTTTACCATGCCCCAAGCTCGTATAAACCTCCGGCGGTGCTCCTCGATATCCTTCTTATAGTCAAATGCAATATCCTCAAGAAGTATCTCATGGGGACCGTCTCTCCGTGCACGACCAAATTATCTCAAAGCTAGACAAGGATTGTAAGTTACACCCCCTCTGATTCCAAGCAATGGGAAATTAGGGTATCCCCCACAATGATCAATGACTGCAGTGTCTTCCATAGCCCGGGTACTCCAAAGAATGTCTGAATGGGCAAGTGACATTATCCTGTAGGACCAACCCAAACCTTCTTCCTTCTTCAGTACAGACTTGGGGAGGTACGAAATAAACCACATCGACAGCAACAACATGCAACACATGAGAGTCCCTCTTCTTCACACAGTACTAGTGTAGAGGGCATGCAAGATATCACCCAGTAGAGTAGGCACATGATTGCGAGAAAGGAAAATATTGACAAAATTTACATCTACGAAGGAATCCGGATTCGGGAAGAGAACCAAGCCGTAGATAAGGAGAGCCAAGATATCATCAAAAGCCTGAAAATCTAAATTATTCCAGAATAGTTGAGCCTGGTCTATTAGAAATTTGGCTAAGAAACCTTGGACCCCGCTTCGGGTTTCCCAATTGGATACTACGTCAGCCTGTTTCAGATGCAGAGCTGAGGCAATGTCTTCTGGTCTAGGAACCTCCTCCGTACCTGTGAATGGTACCTTCTCAAGGATGGATATGCCCAATAAGTGAGAGAACTCTTCCAAAGTGGGAACCAGCTAGTAATCTGGAAAGGTGAAGCAACGATGCACAGGATCGAAGGACTGGAAAAGTACACTCATCATCTGCTCATCAAACTTTGAGGTGACCAGGCTAAGAAGCTGACCATGTCTCTTAATGAACATAGAAGTCTCAGAAACTCTTGAGGATAACTTCTTAAGTTGAGCAGGTATTTGCACAAAGTTAACTCAGATGGTATTTCTGCGCACGGAAGCCATAATCTGCAAAACAGAACAAAGATAAATTCCCTTGGTCTTTGAAATGGTTAGTATAATGAGGTATGAATGCCATGTTATGATGCATGATGTCATGATAAAAAAAACAACAGGTATAGCAGATAACATGCATGGCAAAGGCAAACAAGTCACACAAAAGCCATTAAGGTTAAGGCTTGCATGGGGTCAATGGTATTACCCTCTTGAAGTTTAGTCGGTTTCAACCTGTCCTAGCAAAAGTAACCGGGTTCTAGAGGTTCTCAATCTCACTGACCATCCTCCATCGGTCATGGTTTCAGCTCACGCAATCTTTTCTTGCGGCTGGAACTATCTCGAGAGTATGGTCTCAATGAGTGTAGCATCGAGTATCAACCAGTTCTCAGCTTTACACCAAGGCTGACTATCTCACTACTTTCTAATGGCCAAGTTGGTCGACTAAAGGTTCTAAGGTCAGTTGATGCTTAAAGACACACGCAACGTCCCCGTATTCTCCTCTTTTCTCCACAAGGGATATCGATACCAACCAATGTGCCACATCAACGTAGCTATTGCTTCAACCGTATTGGTCTACGCCATACAGTTCCCTCACAGTTTATTGCTACTTACCGAAAAGGTGTCCACAGATCCAGGTTAGGATCTATAGTAACTCCCAAACAAAAACCCTTAAAAGTAAAGCAACCAAAGCAAACAAGAGAAGCAATAATAATGAACTAGATCCTAAGGTATACCCCACTTATTGTCCCCAGCAGAGTCGCCAGTTCTTTGATACGGTGGAAAAACCGACTGTTTTGAAAATGTTGGTTTGCGTTTTGCATTTTGTATTCACAAAATGTCGCGGTAAGCCAGAGTCGCCACCGACTTTTATTTCATCCAATGGGAAAGGAAAAAAGCACAGAAAAAATCCTTTTTCGAGATATTCTGAGTACGGGGGGTACATTATAGAAAGGGAAGTTGTTAGCACCATTTCTATCCATGGTTTTTCATGGGCTCTTAGGTACTTGCTCATCTTTTAAAATTGCTTGTGTGTGTTTGTTTTGAAAAGTTTTGTTTTACTTCGTTTTAACCCTTGTTTCTGTCCTTAAGAGTGTTACGAAGTTGTTTTTGAAAACTTTGTTTGAAAACAGTGTTTGGTGTGAAGAAGTTTGATTTGAGCAAGTACCTACTAGCATCTACCTACTCGAAAAAAAGATTGTTTCTATTCCCGTTTCCTTTAGACAATGATATCCTACTATTGAGGAATAGGAAGCACCGTCGTTGGAGTTGTAAGGGTCAATTTGAAAGGGACGTACGATCACTAAAGAAATGTTAGGACATCTTAGTAATAACCCTAGAGTCTTAAGATCATATTCGAGGCGACGTTTCCGAGGAAACATTTCCGAACGAGACTTTTGATCTTTGTTAGATAGAAGGGCAACCACTAAGACACCCTATACTTAATGACCGTTTACCGAAGGCAACCGAAGTGAGAGTATACCCTAGTAGTGCGCATGTGCAAGTGATTTGATTTCAGTTATTATCTTTGCACATTAGGGTTTTCTAGCCGTTTTAAATTATCATGCAATCTTGTCATACAATCCTATAAACATACATCTAAACAATTAATATTTCCGAGATGTAAAATGCGAGAAAATAAAACCTACGCTATTACAAGGCTTCGGGGTAGGGATTAATTACATAGCCAAAAAACCCGTAAAAGACAATAAATAAAGAAAATCCTAGATTAAACTATTACATACTGTAGACAGTTACATCAATATTGCAAAAATAATAAAAATGCGCGCGATGAATCGAATGCAAAATAATTAGGGTTTTGACCCCAACTAAGCCTAATTGTAATTTAAAGGAAAGATCATTTTTTTGTCGTTTTTGTGTTATTTGAGAAAATAAAGTTCAATTGAATAAAAATAACCTAATCACTAATTAATTTTAGTTAAGAAAAATAATTAAATTAACTTATTTTTTGTATTTTTTTATTTTGAGAAAGAAATAAAAATTAAATCAAAAGCTTAACCCTAAGTTTTTCTAATTGGTTATTTTACAAAAAAATGTTCGAATTTCCCTAAATAAAACTAAATTATATTAACAAAAATTAATTTTGATAAAATTAAAATCTAATTCTAATTTTTTAGGAAACTCTTGATTTTATGATTTTGTGAAAAAAGAAATTAATTTTGTTTAAAAAATAATTAAGCAAATTAAATTAAATAAAATAAAGAAAATAGAAAAGAAAAGGAATGGGCCTGGTTGCTTAGCAAAAGTGGTGTTGTTTGCAATTTTCTTGGCCCAACAAGCTCAGGCCCCTTTGACTTTGCCCAATCCCCTGCACATGCTTGACTAGGGCGCATCGTGGTCCTTCAGGGAGAAGGCCTTGGATATGAAGCCTTGGTGAATTGAACGATCATATCTGGATGGTACACGATGAATCCCTTGCCATGTGATACACTGGATTTCCCTGAAAATGTTGAGAAAATAAAATGCACACGCCTGGGATCGAACCCAGGATGTATGCATCAAAGACCAACAACTTCACCATCTGCCCTAGCGTGTTAGTTGTAATAATAATGAAATAACTAAAATATAATACAAATAACGTGCCACGCCTCCCAAAACGCGCGCAGATTCAAAAAAGGCACTCACATACTACCACGCCATTGTCTTCTTTTTTGCTTCCGTCATTTTAGATAAAAGACTTTTACCTACGGACATCAAGCGTAGGTATAACCCCTGTGTATTTCCAAAACCTTGTACACGCATGATAAATCAAAACCAATGGTACAAATCAACTCGTTTCAAGCCCACGAGCATCATGGTACCATTATCATTATCCAATTTTCCCTGTACAAGAAATCCCTAAAAACAAAACACGAACCCTAGCCATGGCAGTTTGATGCACAGTTAATAAAAATGCAATTGAATACAACCATTAGCTTGCAAACATCTCAAGGATTATAAATATGTCAATTAATCATGCTAAATATGCCAGAATTAATGTATTCGAATTCAAGAAAATATGCAAACCGTGTGACTCTTACAGGGTGTTTCAAGGGGTGGGTAAGCTTGCTAGCGATTGAAACACGGTCCTGGGGAGTCCAGCAATTGATTGGTATGATTAGAATGGCTTGAGATGACCTGAAACTTGGAAATCAGTTTGCACTTTTTTCTTGAATTTTTGCAATTTGTTCTTTGCCTTTGCACGCCTCTAGCCTCTGCTTTTTGATCTGCATTTGTTCCTTATGTATACTAGAGTGTATTAGGGTTGCAATTTTGTATCAAAACTCTTCCAATTATGAATATTGATTCATGATTCAATCCTTGCACCAAATCTTTCCAAATCAAGCAAATACAATCTTTTTGTGTCCATGTGAAGCCTTGCATAATTTGATCTTTTCTACAGCTGTATAATGAACCTAATCACGCACAAAATCTCAAGATTTAATTAGTTTTTGATATTTTCATTATTTTATATTGATTTTATTTGATTTAAATGAAATAAAATCAAAATAAATAACAAAAATAAAATAATGACAAGTGGGAGGGCTCATGGATCGTGGGTCACACTACAAACTCATTGCAAGCATAAAAAGTTAGGCCCATTTGATAAAAAATGCAATTTTGGACACTTTTGACTTTTGGCAATTTTGCAAAAAGGGTTAACTTGGCCAATACATAACTCTCTCAATTTTGACCCTAGAGAGGTGTTCTTTGACTTTTTAGAAAGCTTAAGATGTCCTATAAACAACCCTTTTGTTATCATATCAATTGAGTCTTCCATTTTCATGTATGAGGCTTTGACCCAAAAGGTGTTTTTGTTGACTTTCCAAAATGACCTATAATATCCAAATTCATATCTTCTTGTGAGTGCATATTTTGAAATTAGGAGATGAAGATGAATGGTAGGGAATTAAATCCTCTTTAAAATTAGGTTTGGATGGGTCATTTTTGATAAAGTATGAGAAAGTTATGCTTGGTCAAAGTTGAGTTGACTTTTCCTGCAAAACTCTAATGTAGCAACTTTTAGATTTTGATGAATTGTGATCAACCCTTGGGGAATCATGATCAAACCTTGATCAAATGATGAATAATACTTCAAAATGAGAAGGTTGACCAAAAATCTTGAAGTTTGACTGTATGTGGGCCACAATTGACTTTTTCCCTAGAACAATCGATTTTCAGGCCTTTGAGCAGTTGACTGAGCAAATTTTCTCTGCAAGGCTTGAAACTTGACATAGATGATCTTGAGGACATATTAGGACAATGGTGAGCATTTGGGGTCCTTTGGACTCAAGCATCTTGATGCAAAATGAAACCATAATTTGAGGTAGACTGCTTTAGGAGAGAGTTTGTCTGGTCAACCCTTGGACTTCCTTGAGCAATTTGAAGACCTTACTTGACATGTATTGAGAAATATGGGAGGGCAAATTTTGGGGTACAACACTTTTCATTGAGAAAGTTTTTGTTCACTAGATATTCATTATGTGAATTTCTCTATTGTCGAATAGATAATTATATGCAAACAACGATATTCAAATAATGAAAAGTTTATGCTTGTCTTGAAGTTTTTGAAAATTCATTTTTTCAGGAAAACAAATTTTGCAAGAGGGTGATATCAACTCAGGATTTATAGCAAGTCCTACAGGAGTCAGGATACCTTTTGTAACAGTATGCTTCTGAACTAACCTATGCTTTAGTTAGGACTTTTAAGGGTTGTAGCGTGGCCTGATTCACGGGTTAAGAAACAAAGGATAAAGGCTCAAAATATATTTGTACCCAACTCGTTCTTCATGATGTTCTTCAGTCCTATGCTCAGTTAGTTGTGCGTTTAGATCCCGATTGAGTCTGATATCTTGTCCTTGATATTCTAGTGATGGTTCGAATACTGAAAGTTTATTTTGAAGAGGCATACATTTTTGTAATCTTCCCTTTTGTTGAGGATTTGTAGGAACCTCCTTTTTTTAAATTTATTATCCCGATCTTTTGCCTGAACTGTTTCTTTTGTGATTACAGTCAGCGGGATGCCCCTGTTTTTCTTAAGTCTCCTTCACAGGTTTTGATTTAATGGGCTTTTATTTTGAGAGATAATGACTGCTTATTTTGATGATTATGTGGAACCTATAATCGTCTTTTGATTTGGAAGGACATCTTTGATGTCATTCATTGTGTATGAAGCGGAAGATTGCGACTGAATTAGAAACTACCCTGCCCCAGGTTTGAAGAAGGGAAAAACACAAGCAGGGGGGTTGAATTGAAACTTTAAAATCAAAAGCAAATGACACGATGATTTTTGTGGTACGGTGGGAGAATTGACTTGAGGTTTTTCATTTTATTGCAAATGTTGCGGTTTAGCAAGAGTCGCCACCGACTTTTCTTTTATCCAAAAGGAAAGGTGAAAAAGCACAGGAAATACCTTTGAGATGTTTTCTTGAGTTCAGGGGGTATATTATGAAAAGGGAATGTATTAGCACCCTTTTCATCCATGGTTTTCCATGGGCTCTTAGTTACTTGTTAGATCACTTGTTTTTGTTGTTTGAAAATGTGTTTGGTGTGGTTTTGAAAAATGTTTTGGGAATGTGTGTATTTTCAAAAATAGCAAGGATAGTTGTTTGGAAATAGAGCAAGTAACTAGAAGCATTCTACCTACCCAAGTGTCTTTCTTATGCATTTTCTATTCCTTTTACATTGTCGCCTTACCATTGATTTGGTAAGCAACCTTATCTTTGGAGTTTAACGGGACGGGCGCGGGTCATCGTATAACCATGATTAGCAATGTTGCAAAGTACCTTAGTATTTTCGAGGGACTAAGATCATTTTTGTAAGGCAACTTTGAATAGCGTCATCGAGGGACTATGATCTTTTGATTTTGTTTGTTTTACTAAGATACATTGCATGCGTAACATGGCTATTTTTGTATAAAGAAACCAAGTGGAGAAACCCTAAGGGTGTTTGTGTGCAAGTGTGTTTGATTGCATGCATGATTTTATCTTGAATTAGGATTTTCTATTTCATTGATTTTATCTTGCCATACATGTCCTAATTGCTAGCATTTACACTTGTCAGCGATAAAAATGCGGAAATGTAGAGTCATACGCTATTACAATATTTAGGGGGTGGGGATAGAAATTTATGAATAGGGAGTACCAGCGAGAAAAATAAAGAAAATAACAAGGGGAAGAAAGAAAGAAAAAGGAAAAGAGTCAGCGTGCTGCTGAGAGGAAGTCAAAAGTTCTGACCCTTGCCTGCTGCAAGATAGCAACCTGTTAGTGAAAATGTATAGGTCAGAAGTTCTGACCCTGGTACGCTGCAAAACAGAAACCTGTTAGTGAAAATGTATAGGGTCAGAAGTTCTGACCCTGCTGGGCACGCAGTAATTTTCAGAAGTTCTAATATTACTGATGACAAAACAGGCCTCAGAAGTTCTGTAGCCAAAGTCAGAACTTGGTCTCCCCCCATGCTAGTCAGAACATCTGCAATTTCTTATTTTCCCACAAAACAGAAGGCATGCCTAAGACAGTTTCAGCAGGTGTCATAGCGTTTCAGAAGTCGGAACCAAAAAAAATCAGAGGCAAGTTTTGTACTGATTAACTTCCTACTTAAACATGCAGAGGCGTGAAAATCTAAGAACATGAACAACATCAGAAGCATGATATTTACATTGTGTTTTTGAGCATGCAATTGTGGTGATGTTTAAGCAATGTGGTGAGGGTAAGCAAGTGCTTACCTTGCAGCTAGAAAAAGTTCATGGACTGGAGTTAGCCTTAACTCTGATGATGTTCTGTACAGGTTTTTTTGAATGGATGGATAGAGGGTATACTGTATGGGTGTTTCTTAATTAAGAATTACATTGAGAGAAAATGGGGTTTTAAAGCAGGAGATTCAAAGTTAATGGTTGGTATGTTGTGTTTATAGTTTTTTTGAAACTCTGGGAATTTTGGGCAGAGATTCAAAGTGTTTTCTTGCTAAAATTTTCTGTTTCTTTTCAGAAATTTTTCTAAACTTGGACCGCCCCTTCTCAATGGACAAAAGTGTTCTATTTATAGGCAAAGCTTTGTGGGTTTTTAAAACGTTAAGTGGAGCCAATATCATGCATTAGATGCTGACTTACTCTTGAAGAAAAGTTCATAAAAAGTTGTGATGATTGACAGCTTTTAGCCTAGGCTGGGTTAGTAAGCAAGGATTAAGGAAAAGTGACACCCATGAGAGAAAAGTAGCGCATGAACCCATACCTAAATCTACACAAGAGCGTTGTTATGCTACACGTGGAGAGACCCTTTGGACAAATGCCGAAAAGTGGTTGTGAGCATTAATGAGTATTAAATGGTGATGAGATTGGTCAAGAATAAGAAATCTTGTAACACGAGATTTGCATCATTACTTAAATCTGAGTCAACAGTTCCTATTTCAACAAAGTCTGGAACAACGCACCCAAGTTCTGATCTCAATATCCTGCTGCTTCAGCAAATTTTGAGGGTTTTTAGCATGTTCTTTTGATTTGCCTCTGAAAACTATGGACTTAGAGATTCTTCTTCAGTGTAACTCCCAATCTTCTGACCCCCTCACCTTCTGATTCCAGCATGTTTTGAAGGAGATTTCAGGTTTCGTTGCTTTCTTTGTGTTCCTGTAGCAAACTCTGATTGAACTTGCATAGCTGCTGAAAAAGCCATATTCTGATTAAATGTTATGTGCTGAGCCAAGTTTGCAACTTCTGACTGCTCCTGCCTGGAGGTTGGTTTAAAAGTTCTGAAGTTTCATTTTTCTTAAATACTTTAGAAAAATTCTAAGTATTTAGAATTTAACTCTTTCAAGGTAAAATTTGACTTATGAGCCTCTTGATGAAACAAACCTCATATTCCAACGTGTCTTGATGAAATATGATTTTTGTGTTTTGATTTTGATCAAAAAACCAAAGTTTGACTTTTTTAGCTTGCAAATGACCATTTTGCCCTTGTAAATGGCTTTCTTGGAAAGGAATGATAACTCAAGGCTTGGGTTTGTATAGGAGGAACTTTGAGGATCCAGTGTGATTTTTCCTGAAAAATGAGAGGGCAAATTTTGGGGTACAACAGCTGCCCCTGTTCAATCTTCTTTACCCTGAGGAGTTAGATTGGCGAGGTTTTCCATTTGCGACTTGAAGGTGGAAGATGATTGGACACTAGAGTGCCCAGAAATTTGCACTCGGCGACAATAGGAGGAATGGGCTTAAAGATGACATTTGGAGAGGTAATAAGATCTGGTTGGGGATGGGCTTGTGGATGCCATCTAAGAATGCTTGTTTAGATGTAGCTTGTATGTTTGAACATCAGAATGGCTTCCGTGTCTGGAGAGTATCTGAACTGTATCAGGAGTGTAGAAATCTGAATCTGAATGAGTACCGGAATGGCTTCCGTGTCTGGAGCGTATCTGAATTGTATCAGGAGTTGAAATCTGAACGAGTATCAGAATGGCATCCGTGTCTGGAGCGTATCCGTACTATATCTGAAAGTCTGAATATCTGAATGAGTATTAGAATGGCATCCGTGTCTGGAGTGTATCCGTACTGAACTGTATCAAAAGTTGAATCTGAATGAGTATCAGAATGGCTTTTGTGTCTGGAACGTATCTGAACTGTATCAGGAGTTAAAATCTGAATGAGTATCAGAATGGCATCCGTGTCTGGAGCGTATCTGAACTGTATCAGGAGTTGAAATCTGAATGAGTATCAGAATGGCATCCGTGTCTGGAGCATATCTGAACTGTATCAGGAGTTGAAATCTGAATGAGTATCATAATGGCATCCGTGTCTAGAGTGTATCCATACTGAACTGTATCAAAAGTTGAATCTGAATGAGTATCAGAATGGCTTCCGTGTCTGGAGCGTATGTGAACTGCATCTGAAAGCATATTGTTAATGGTAGCTGTTAATCTTATCCTGAAAAGGGTAAAATGTCAGCTGAAACAAAAGTTATGTTGCATGAAATGTATGATGCAATGTATTTTCTTTATCAATGTTTATGATATATGGATGCAATGTACGTGCATGTAAGCTGATCTAATGTATTGATGTTTGATTGAGGAAAATAAATCCTTGACTGCTGCTGAAGATATGTAAGTCCTCGAGTCTTGAAGTCGAAGCGTCGATGAATTTATGCTGAGAGAAATAAACTCTAGTTGTAAGGGAAATGCCATGTATTGCTCGTAAGATCTGCTTGAGGAAACCTGAGAATCTTGACGACTTCTACTGGGGATTAACCAAATGGGAGTTTTTATTCTGTTGGGGAGTATTGAAAACTCAGGGGGAAAAAAATTGAACCCTATTTAAAAAAGTTCAGGAGTCTCGGTTGTCTGCCGCTCTACTGGGGAGTTATCCTTGGTTGGAGAGAATAAAAAGTTTGCTGCTATCTGGTCGGATACAGGTTTCTCAGTAACTTGTCGGGGATAAGGAAGTTTGTTATTATCTGGTCGGATACAGGTTTCTCAATAACTTGCTAGGGATTGTAGAGTAGTCTACCGGGGAAGAAGAGTTGTGGTCTTTTGATTTGTAGTAGTCGGAGAGGCGAACTCAAGCTGGGGAATCCTGCCATTTGTTGGGGATATGTGAATTTTCATGTCTTGAAGTTGAAGTATGGATGAACTCTTGTTGAGAGAATTAAATTCTATTGTGAGGGTAATGCCATATACTGCTTGTAAGATCTGCTTGAGGAAACCTTGAGAAATTTGACGATTTCTACTGGAGATTAATAATTTGAAGTTTTAGTTCCGCTGGGGATTTAAATGACGTGCTGGGGGGATTTCTTATGGAATAGCCTAGAGACGTTTTCCTATCCTTTCAACCTATCAGTAATTGTCTTTCTCATTTTGTTTATTTGTAAACAATAATTATGTTCACATGCATATGTTCATTAATGAATCATTGGACGTTTTTGCAAATAAAACACAAGTGTAAATAAAAAGAAAAATAGTTTTCTGTACTTTCAAAGAGATATCTTTGTGTTTGACTTTGAATAAGTATTTTGTACAAAGGAGACAGACATCCTTGTAAGAGAATGGTGCCATAAAAGCAAGAAATATTTACACAAAGGAAGATAGCTATGTGTGATCATCCCATGGGGTTCCCATTCTGCTATGGCCTTCGTATCTCTGAATATCTTGTCTATTTATTACTTCGTCCAAAGATGATTGAATTGATCAAAAACTCTGAACTTTGTTAGGGGAAGTCAGGTGTTGTCTGCAAAGTGACCCACTGGGACATAGTCATACGCTATAATTCCCTAAATTTTTCCTAGACCGCCCTTTCAGGTTTTTAGTGCACCGGGAAACCCCTTTTTGCCCAAGTCGCCCTTTCGGGTTTTCAACTTGCCGGGTGTACAAATTTTTTTTATTCTATCTCTAATTTTTTCCCGAACCTTTTTGGTTCGCTGCGATTCCCTTTTTTGCCGAGGTATGTCAACCTAGCGGGTTTCTTATGCGTAGTATCTTTTGACTATGTCCGCGTTCGCATGGTGTGGCAGGTCTTCGCCATCCATGGTGGTCAAGATCATTGCCCCACCAGAGAATATGCTTTTGATTACAAATGGTCCTTCATAGGTAGGAGTCCATTTGCCCCTGGGATCACTTTGTCGAAAAATGATACGTTCGATCACTAGATCCCCAACTTGATATACTTGCCGCTTGACTTTCTTGTTGAAAGCCTTGATCATCCATTTTTGATATATTTGACCATGGCAAACAACAGTAAGTCTCTTTTTGTCGATTAAGTTTAGTTGATCAAGTCGAGTCTGGATCCAATCATCTTCATTTAAACCTGCATCTTTCATAATCCTCAGAGAGGGGATTTGAACTTCAATAGGCAAGACAGCTTCCATGCCATATACCAAATAATAGGGTGTTGCCCCAGTTGATGTACGAGACGTGGTACGATACCCGTGGAGAGCGAATGGTAGCATCTCATGCCAGTCCTTGTAGGTGACTGTCATCTTCTGTATGATATTTTTAATGTTTTTATTTGAAGCTTCGACGTCACCATTCATCTTTGGCCGATAGGGGGACGAATTATGGTGCTGAATCTTGAACTGCTCGCACAAGGAGGTGATCATAGTATTGTTAAGGTTTGTACCGTTATCAGTGATGATCCTTTCTGGGATACCGTACCGGCAAATGATATTTTTCTTGATGAAGCGGGCAACAACATTCTTAGTAACATATGCGAAGGAAGCTGCTTCGACCCACTTTGTAAAATAGTCAATGGCCACTAGAATGAAGCGGTGTCCATTGGAGGA
Organism: Vicia faba; assembly: GCA_948472305.1. Taxonomy (NCBI): domain Eukaryota; kingdom Viridiplantae; phylum Streptophyta; class Magnoliopsida; order Fabales; family Fabaceae; genus Vicia; species Vicia faba. The sequence goes on from OX451740.1 coordinate 1,184,032,433, forward strand.
TGTAGGCTTGATCTCTCCAATCATATCGATTCACCACATAGCAAAGGGCCAAGGAGCCGTCAAGACATTCAGAGGAACCGGAGGTACGTGCACCTTGTCCGCATAAATTTGACACTCATGACAGGTCCGAGAGTGTTGATAGCAGTCTGCTTCCATGGTAGACCAATAATAGCCTGCCCATAGGATTTTCTTCGCCATCGTATGCCCACTGGAGTGAGTGCCAAAAGTACCTTCATGTAATTCAGCCATGAAATTTTCAGCCTCAATCTTATCCATACACTGGAGCAAAATGGAGTCACGATTGCGTTTGTATAGGATGTCATTACTCAAGAAGAACTTAGCAGAGAATCTCCTTAGGAACTTTTTATCATTGATTGAAGCTCCTTCTGGATATTCTTGAGCCTCGAGATACCTCTTGATTTCATGAAACCAAGGCTGGTCCACTACTTCTTCAGTATTAATCTCGTGACAGTGTGTTGGTTTATCCATTCGTTCGATGGTGATCTGGGGAGCCTCGTTATCCCAATTAAGTTTAAACATAGATGACATTGTGGCTAGGGCATCTGCTAGCTGATTTTCTTCTCGCGGGAAATGCTCGAAGGTAATTTGCTCAAAATGTGGTAGCAATGTCAAAACATGTTCTTTGTAAGGGATAAGGTTTGGGTGCTTAGTATCCCATTCTCCTTTGATCTGACTGACGACAAAAGATGAATCTCCAAACACATCTAAAGATTTGATTCCCAAGTCTATGGAAGCCTTGAGACCAAAGATGCATGCTTCGTATTCTGCCATGTTGTTCGTACAGTTGAAGCAAAGTTTGGAAGTAAAGGGAGTATGACACCCTTCTTAAGATATGAGTACAGCACCGATACCATTACCAAGTGCATTAGATGCCCCATCAAAGAATAGGGTCCATCGGGATCCTTGTTCAGGTCCGTTATATGGTCTGATTTCTTCACAGTTGTCTAATGTCATGATGTCTTCATCCAGAAATTCAAATTTCATGGACTGATAATCTTCTACAGCTTGATGAGCAAGATGATCAGCTAGCACACTGCCCTTTATAGCTTTCTGGGTAGTATACTGTATGTCGTATTCCGTTAGGATCATCTGCCATCTAGCTATCCTCCCAGACAGAGCAGGCTTTTCGAAGATGTATTTTATCGGATCCATCTTAGATATCAACAAAGTAGTATGAGTCAGCATATATTGTCTTAGCCAGCGAGCAGCCCATGCCAGAGCACAACAAGTTTTCCCGAGCAGTGAATATCTGGTTTCACAGTTGGTAAACTTTTTGCTCAGGTAATAAATAGCGTTCTCTTTTCGGCCCAGATTCGTCATGCTGCCCCAATACACACCCCATTGAGTTTTCTAAAGCGATCAGATACATGATCAGTGGTCTTCCCTCGACTAGTGGCATCAAAACAGGAGGCTCTTATAAGTACTCTTTGATTTTGTCAAAAGCAATCTAGCATTCATCATTCCATCTGACTACTTGATCTTTCTTCAATAGTTTGAAGATTGGCTCACAAGTAGCTGTTAGGTGAGAAAGGAATCTGGAAATATAGTTCAGGCGTCCCAAGAATCCTCTGACTTCCTTCACAGTACGAGGAGCAGGCATTTCTTGTATTGCTTTAACCTTGGCAGGGTCAACCTCGATGCCTTTGTTGTTGACAATAAAGCCTAGGAGTTTACCGGACCGCACTCCGAATGTGCATTTGTTGGGATTTAACCTTAGTTTGTACTCCTTAAATCTCTCAAACATCTTTTGCAAATGATCAAGGTGCTCCTCTTCAGTTTGTGATCGGGCTATCATGTCATCTACATAGACCTCTATCTCATGATGTATCATATCATGAAATAAAGCTACCATGGCGTGTTGATAGGTTTCCCCAACATTCTTCAGTCCGAATGGCATCACTTTATAGCAAAATGTGCCCCACTGTGTGAAAAATGTAGTTTTCTCCATGTCCTCAGGTGCCATTTTGATTTGATTATAACCTGAGAATCCGTCCATGAAGGAAAACACTTTGTGCTGGGCCATATTGTCAACCATGATATCTATGTTGGGGAGTGGAAAATCATCTTTAGGGTTAGCCCTTTTTAAATCTCTATAATCCATGAACATTCGTACTTTTCCGTCCTTTTTAGGCACGGGAACAATGCTGGCAACCCAATGAGGATAGGAAGTGACAAACAAGAATCCAGAATTGAATTGTTTCATGACTTCCGCTTTGATCTTTTCTGACATGTCATGTTTCATGCGGCAGACTTTTTGTTTTACTGGTGGACAATCTTCTCTTGTGGGTAGACGATGTACCACGATGTCTGTATCAAGTCCTGGCATGTCTTCGTATGACCAGGAAAAGATCTCACAATAATCATGCAATATCTGAATTAGACGCTCCATGACACTCGGCTCTAGATTGGCACCCACCTTGATTTCCTTTTTGTCCTCCTCGGTACCCAAGTTGATCGTATCCACCGGTTTCTCATGAGGCTGAATAGCTCTTTCCTCTTGTTGTAGTAGTCTGGCCAATTCCCCTGGTACTTCACAATCTTCCTCACCTTCGTCTTCGGCTTGGTATATTTGATCTTCAGAGTCAGTAATGGCCATAGCAATATCGTTACCCATGGGATCCGGAATGGAGGGGTACCTGCATTTGTGAGTGTGGGTGTGTGTAAGGGTATATCCATCTTTAAACAATAAAAATGTAAAAGAAAGACAATGAACACAAAAGGTTTGTATGTGAAAAAACCTCCATGATTCACTGAATGTCATATGAAGATGAAATAAAAACCCTTACAAATGGACCATTGCGCCTCAGGTAAGACACAAGGTTTAAAATGTGCGAATTGTTTGTGAATATTACAAGTCCAACAGAAATGTAAAAGATAAATTACTGAAAGATGAAAGTTATTGGGACAAAGTCTTTGGCTTCCCAATTGCGAAGTCCTCCGTTGACAGTAGAAAATATCCAATCCTCTAAGCTGCCATCTTCTTCACCATCTTCCACTGCGTTGACCTCTTGGTTTCTAATCTTCAGAGGTGGCCCTCCAGCACAGACACGATGCACAACCTTCTGAGAACTCGAAGTAAACCTTAATCCAAATTTGTCGGATTTATACGGAATGTCTTGAAGTTTCCCCCAGATGGTGCATCCACCCTCCTCTATTACTGCCTTGGCTTCCTTTAGATATGACATCCGAGGTGGAGGTCTTGTGATCTTGGGGATCTGGGATACCATTTTGGTTACTTCTACCTCCTGAGAGACCTCTTCGAAATGTTGAAAAGGAGTTTCAATGAACTCGCCATCCAACTCCACATACCGAAAAGAATTTAGGTGGCTAATCATGTACTCTTCCTCTCCGTGGACAGTGATAATCTTTCCATGGACCGGGTATTTCAGCATCTGGTGTAGTGTAGAGGTGACAGCACCGACATTATGGATCCAGGGTTGTCCTAGCAGACATGAGTAAGAGGGGGCGGATGTCCATTACATAGAAAGTTGAGTTGAAATTCTGAGTTCCCACCTTTATGGGGATGTCCACCTCCCCGTGGACCATCCTCTTTGAGCCATCAAATGCTCTTACGACTATGTTACTGGGTTTCAACGTCATCCCTTCGCAGTCTAATCTGTCGAGAGCTTTCTTTGGTAAAACATTAAAAGATGAGCCAGTGTCCACTAAGACATGTGCCAGAGTTGTTCCTCTACATTCCACAGAGACATGTAATGCCTCGTTGTGCTTTCTCCCTCTTGGTGTCAAATCAACATCAGAGAAGCCTAGGCCGTTATCAGATGTCAAACTGGCCACACAATCTTGGAATTGGTCAGCAGACGTCTCTTGTGCCACATGGGCTGTCTTCAGAAACTTCACCAGAGCTTTCGCATGTGCCTTAGAACACAGCAACAATGCTAGCATGGAAATTTTGGAGGGAGTTTTCCCCAACTGTTCAACCACGTCGTAGTCACTCTTCTTTATTATTCTCAGGATCTCCTCTATTTCCTTTTTATAGGTTTCGGGGATAGTTAGGGGTTGAGCCTTCATCCGGACAGGCTCTTCTTGAATACTTTTCCCTCGAGTTTCAGCAGTAGGAGTAGGGATAACAGCAGGGGTTGTGTCGTCTTTGTCGATAGGAGTATTTGCAGAAATGATTATTGGTATGGAGGTAACCTTTGGAACAACCATAGGTCCAAAAATTGCCTTTCGAGGGGAAATTTCTGGAGAGAAGATTCTACCGCTACGGGTAATCTTACTGGTTCCGGTAATATTGCTAATGTTAGAGTCTTCTTCTTCAGATCTCACTTCTTCGGTGGCCAGCCCATCTTGTTTAATACCATGGTAGTAGATGTCTCCACCGTAATTCCACGGTACTGTTTTGTCTGATTCATACGGGACCGGCCCGGGAATTGTGATTATAAGAGGCATAGTCTTTGGAACCGATGTAATCCTAACGGGTCTTTTGGGGACTCTGGAAGGATTGGCGGAGATGGTTATGATTGAAACGTCTTCAACAGGAATAGGTGAAACAGGAGCACTTTCAAACAGAATCTCTTGGTTGTCTATCAAGCATTGAATTCCTTTCTTCAATAGAGGGAAAAAAGTTGGTGAGGATAAGCAAAGATGGTAGTCTTCATTAAAACCCGGGAATACACCAGCATTCAACAAGTTCATCTTAATGATTGGGAGTGGATTCAAGAGTTCATCAACTGTGGTAACAAACAAATCTCCTTCGATAGCATTGGTGTTATGAACATGCCCAGGCATCGGAGCAGAAATCACGTTTGGCTTCTTGGGTGCATCAAACTCAACCTCTTTTACATCTATGAGGTCTTGAATTTTGTTTTTCAGGGCCCAACAGTTGTTAGTTTCATGACCCGGACATTCAGAATGATATGCGCATCTGGAACTTGGGTGATAATGGGGGGACGCAGTGTTGGGGTTATTTGGAGCTTCTTTTAAAGTTGCCAGATTAGATTTCAGAAAATGTGGTAAAACCTGGGCTAGAGTCATATTAATTCTAGTGAATTGCCGGACTGGCCTTTCCACCCTCGGTTGGTTACTTCTTGGTTGATCAAATGTAGGCTTTGGGATCATAACGGCCACTACCATTGGTCGGAGCTCAACTCTCCCTCGGTTCCCTTGTGGATAAACAACAGATACCTCCTTCTTTCCAGTGAAAGGCTTTCTCACAGCTGTAGAGGCAGACAAATCCTTCTGAATCTTTCCACTCTTTATGCCAGCTTCCACCCTCTCTCCGGTTAATATTAACTCAGTAAATCTAGCAGATGAGCTCCCAGACGGTTAATATTCCCATGGAGGGATATTGTTCCTCGGAGTAGCCTTCCTCTTCTTCCTCCTCCTCAGATTCTAACGGAACTGTTGTTTCTTTTCCTTTCCCTTCTCCTTCATTCAATGTTGCTGCGAAATACAAGGTTCTTCTAGTTTGTCCTTGAAACCTTCTCCCCATGATTACAACACCAGTTGGTTTCTTCTCTTTCTTGTTTTTCTCTTTGGCCAACAAAGTCTTCAACTCCTCTTGTCCCTTGGCCAGGGTTGTGAGTAATTGTTGAAACTGCATGTTTTGAGCCTGAAGATCTTTGATTGTCTGTTCGAGATCCATCTTGCTGAAATAAACAGTAGAGAGATGAGGAAACTCGTTGCAAAAGACTTGTTTATGTTATGATGAATGATATGTACACATGCAATGTTTTCAAGGATTTTAAAAGATTCAAGTTCGTTTAGACAAAAATAAATACACGTTATATTAATAAGATAGAGTTTGAATACAACAATGCCCCTTGGGCAAAGTAATACACTCTCTAAGATAAAAAAGTGGTGCGCATCCTCTTCGGTGCAATGTAGGCATTTAGAGTCTTCTCTTCGTGAAGTAGCCTAGTGAGTTCTGAAACCTTCTTCTCGCTTGCATAGAATTGGGCTTCGAAAGTATCACGCTCTCCTTTGAGCTGTATCCAATCCTTTTGTAAGTCTTCCAGAGATGTGGGCATGTCAGGATGTAGGATAGTGTATGGAACTTCTCCTTCCTTAACAGGCTCGATGATCACTGGGAGAATGGAAGGCGAAGGCATCATAAGACTTTGAGCGCGGGTTCATACCCATTTGAGGTAAGACTCAAGAGGGATGGAATTATTGTGTCCCAAATTCTTACTATCCACCTTGTTTAGCATCCTCCAATCTCAGATGAATCTCTGGCGAAGACCTTGATCGTTGTTGTCGTAGTCGAATACCAAGCCTTAAATCAGCATCTCATGTGGGCCATCCCTTCGGGCATAACCAAATTGTCTCAAAGCTAAGCATGGGTTGTAGGTGATGCCTTACCTAATGCCAAGTAGAGGGACATTAGGTAATTCCCCACAACGGTCCACAATGATAACATTCTCTTTGGATCGAGAGCACTAATGAATATCTGAATGTTTGAGCGTCATTAACCTTTGTGAACACCTTAATCCTTGCTCATTCTTTAAGACTAATTGGGGAAGATGAGAAATAAACCATCTTTCCAGGAGAGGAGTGCAATGCATAAGACACCTCTCTTCCTCATTGTAAGAGTTTGAAAAGTGTGGAGGATATCCCCTAGTAATGTAGGCACCGGATTACATGATATGAAGATTTTGACAGCACTTACATCTATGAGTTGGTTAGGATTAGGAAACAAGACCATCTTATAGATAAGAAGAGCCACAATCTCCTCAAAAGCTTGCAAGTCTAGGGAATTCCAACAGCTTTGGGCCTTCTCAATCATAAATTTTGCTAAGAAGCCTTTGACACCACTTCTAGTTTCCCAATGAGTTGTGACATCAGATGAGTGCAAGTGCAGAGCTTGAGCAATCTCTTCTGGCTTTGGATCTCTTTCCATACCGTTGAAAGGTAGTTCATTGAGAATAGGAATCCTCAAGAGTTGAGAGAATTCTTCCAAGGTAGGCACAAGCTGATAGTCAAGAAATGCGAAGCAATAATGCAAAGGATCAAAGAACTGGAAGAGCACCTTCATCATGTCCTCCTCTGTGTTGGAGGTGACCAAGTTGAGTAGGAGACCATGTCTCTCGGTGAACAGGGAGCTCTCAGGGATCCTTGAAGCTATCTCCTTGAGTTGTGGAGGAATTCCTACAAGATTGATTTGGATAGTTTTCCTGCGAAGTGAATCCATATCCTACAAAACAAGAACAAAGATGAATCTCCAAAATCCTTAAAATAGTTAGTGAATGCATAAGATGTTCATGATGTCCATGATGTTATGTACAAGTATGCATATACAAGCAAAACAAACAAGTTCTTAGTTTCGGCTTGCATGGGGTTTTTATATGTAAGTACCCTCTTGAAGTTTAGTTGGCTCAAACTTGTCCTAGTAATAGTAATCGGGTTCTAAGGAGCTCAATATCACTGGATTGTTTCCTTGTTCATTGTTTCAGCTCAAACCTCTTTAATGGCGACCGAAATATTCCAAGAAACCAACCCTCAATGAGTATAGCATCGAGTATCTACCAACTTCGGACTGTACCTAAGTCGGTCATCTCACTACGTCCTAAAGGCCAAGTCAGTCAAGTAAAGGTTCTAAAAGTTCGTTAGTGCTTCATGACATCACTCAGTGGCCCTGTATTCTCTTTGATTAACTCAAAGGCTACCGGTACCCACAAATATGTCACACTAACATAGCTATTGCTTAGACCATGTCAGTATACCCCGCACAGTTTCCACAACGTATTGCTATTTACCTATAATGTTTCCCAAATCCGGGTGGAGGATTTAAACCCAAATAAAGAACCAAAATATATTGCAAACAAGTCAAATAAATGTGATCTAGACCTAAGGTAACCCCACTTTTTTTTATAAAAGTCCCCAGCAGAGTCGCCAGTTCTGTGGTACGGTGGGAGAACTGACTTGAGGTTTTGTGTTTTATTGCAAATGTTGCGGTTTAGCAAGAGTCGCCACCGACTTTTCTTTTATCCAAAAGGAAAGGTGAAAAAGCACAAGAAAGACCTTTGAGATGTTTTCTTGAGTTCGGGGGGTAGATTATGAAAAGGGAAGGTATTAGCACCCTTTTCATCCATGGTTTTCCATGGGCTCTTAGTTACTTGCTAGATCACTTGCTTTTGTTGTTTGAAAATGTGTTTGGTGTGGTTTTGAAAGTATTTTGTAAAAGAGGCCATTCATTTAGGCAATCTTTGTAATGATTTTCGTTCGTAAGAATGTATACAAAGATGTTTGTCTTTTTGAAAATGTTTTCAATGTTTGTAAAATGTTTTGGGAATGTGTGTATTTTCGAAAATAGCAAGGATAGTTGTTTAGAAATAGAGCAAGTAACTAGAAGCAATCTACATACCCAAATGTCTTTCTTATGCATTTTCTATTCCTTTGACATTGTCTTCTTACCATTTATTTGGTAAACAACCTTATCTTTGGAGTTTAATGGGGCGGGCGCGGGTCATTATATAACCATGATTAGCAATGTTGCAAAGTATCTTAGTATTTTCGAGGGACTAAGATCATTTTTGTAAGGCAACTTTGAATAGCGTCATCGAGGGACTATGATCTTTTGATTTTGTTTGTTTTACTAAGATACATTGCATGCGTATCATGGCTATTTTTGTATAAAGAAACCAAGTGGAGAAACCCTAAGGGTGTTTGTGTGCAAGTGTGTTTGATTGCATGCATGATTTTATCTTGAATTAGGATTTTCTATTTCATTGATTTTATCTTGTCATACATGTCCTAATCGCTAGCATTTACACTTGAAAGCGATAAAAATACGAAAATGTAAAGTCTTACGCTATTATAATATTTAGGGGGAGGGGGTACAAATTTATGAATGGGGAGTACCAGCGAGAAAAATAAAGAAAATAACAAGGGGAAGAAAGAAAGAAAAAGGAAAAGAGTCAGCGTGCTGCTGAGAGGAAGTCAGAAGTTCTAACCCTGGCCTGCTGCAGGATAGCAACCTGTTAGTGAAAATGTATAGGTCAGAAGTTCTGACCCTGGTACGCTGCAAAACAGAAACCTGTTTGTGAAAATGTATGGGGTCAGAAGTTCTGACCCTGCTGGGCACACAGTAATTTTCAGAAGTTCTGATATTACTGATGACAAAACAGGCCTCAGAAGTTCTGGCGCCAAAGTAAGAACTTGGTCTCCCCCTGTGCTAGTCAGAACATCTGCAATTTGGTTATTTTTCCACAAAACAGAAGGCATGCCTAGGACAATTTCAGCAGGTGTCATAGTGTTTCAGAAGTCAGAACCAAAAAAAATAAGAGGCAAGTTCTGTACTGATTCACTTCCTACTTAAAAATGCAGAGGCGTGAAAATCTTAGAACATGAACAACATCAGAAGCATGATATCTACATTGTATTTTTGAACATGCAATTCTGGTGATGTTTAAGCAATGTGGTGAGGGTCAGCAAGTGCTTACCTTGCAGCTAGAAAAAGTTCGTGGACTGGAGTTAGCCTTAACTCTGATGATGTTTTGTATAGGTTTTTTTGAATGGATGGATGAAGGGTATACGGTATGGGTGTTTCTTAATCAAGAATTACTTTGAGAGAAAATGGGGTTTGAAAGCAGGAGATTCAAAGTTAATGGTTGGTATGCTGTGTTTACAGTTTTTTTGAAACTATGGGAATTTTGGGCAGAGATTCAAGGTGTTTTCTTGCTAAAACTTTCTGTTTCTTTTCAGCAATTTTTATGAACTTGGAGAGCAAAAAGTTGTGATGATTGAAAGCTTTTAGCCTAGGCTGGGTTAGTAATCAAGGATTAAGGAAAAGTGACACCCATGAGGGAAAAGTAGCGCATGAACCCATACCTAAATCTACACAAGAGCGTTGTTATGCTGCACATGGAGAGACTCTTTGTACAAATGCCTAAAAGTGGTTGTGAGCATTAATGAGCATTAAATGGTGATGAGATTGGTCAAGAATAACAAAGCTTATAACACGAGATTTGCATCATTACTTAAATCTGAGTCAGCAGTTCCTATTTCAACAAATTCTGGAACAGCGCACCCAAGTTCTGATCTTAATATCCTGCTGCTTCAGCAAATTCTGAGGGTTTTTAGCATGTTCTTTTGATTTGCCTCTGAAAACTCTGGACTTAGAGATTCTGCTTCAGTGTAACTCCCAATCTTCTGACCCCCTCACCTTCTGATTCCAGCATGTTCTGAAGGTGCTTTCAGGTTTCGTTGCTTTCTTTGCATTCCTCTATCAAACTCTGACTGAACTTGCATAGTTGCTGAAAATGCCATGTTCTGATTAAATGTTACGTGTTGAGCCAAATTTGCAACTTCTGACTGCTCCTGCCTGGAGGTTGGTTCAGAAGTTCTGAAGTTTCATTTTTCTTAAATACTTAAAAAAAATTCTAAGTATTTAGAATTTAACTCTTTCAAGGTAAAATTTGACTTTTGAGCCTCTTGATGAAACAAACCTCATATTCCAACATGTCTTGATGAAATATGATTTTTGTGTTTTAATTTTGATCAAAAAACCAAAGTTTGACTTTTTTAGCTTGCAAATGACCATTTTGCCCTTATAAATGGCTTGCCTGGAAATGAATGATAACTCAAGGCTTGGATTTGTATAGGAGGAACTTTGAGGATCCAGGGTGATTTTTCCTGAAAAATGAGAGGGAAAATTTTGGGGTGCAACACTTTTTATCCTGGTTCGCTTGATCTCAAACTATTCCAGTCCACCCACCAAGGTGATTTTGCCTCTCTCCAACGAGGTCTTAATTCACTAATCAAAACTGATTACAATTCTACTTAGACAACTGCCAAAGTCTTCTCGAGTACAACCACAAACCAGTTTATCTCAAGGAAATTCACTAATCAAAAGAAGAAATAATTTGTGTACTAGTTGTTTTTCTTTACAAAAACTGTATCACAAACTTGTGATGTATTACACAATTTTAGAGAATAGTATGAATATATTTTTGCAGCGTTGAGAGATTGTGTGAAGTAGTTGTGTAAATCGTGAACGATTTAGCCTTGATGCTTGGTTTAATAGGCGTGGCAATCTGTCCAAATGGAAACATGATAATTGTCAGTAAATGCACTTTCCATAATATGAAGATCCTTATCTGATTGTAGCTGTTGTAATTGATACTACTTTGATGGAAAAGTAACGCTTCAGAACTTAAGGAATCTTGCTTGTTTCTTTGCTTCAGAACTTGGGAAGTCATAATCATAAGGTGTTGTTTGCACGTTAGACTTCTGTTCAGAATTAAGATGTCTTTCTCTTTAGCACAAATTCTGATCTTCATTCTTCAGAACATTCTGATATCAGGCTGCGTACTCAGCATGAATACATTTGTAGCTTAACTTATGATCCACTTCCATTAAGAACTTTTGTACAACATAGAACACAAATTTAGAGTGCATATTTGTTCTTTGTGTTTGTTATCATCGAAACTCTTACGAGGTTTGTAGAATCAAACTTTGTTCTAACAATCTCCCCCTTTTTGATGATGACAAAAGCTAAGATTTTTCAATAAAAATAGACAGAACAAAAAGCTTAAGAGAGTCTCCCCCTGAGTTGAGTACTCAGAAAAGATGAATTACTTCCCTGAAGTTTGTTCTAATCAGAGCTTTTGATGCATCTCCTTCTGTTTTTATCAGAATTTGTTCCTGTTATACTTTCAGAAAAAATAAGAAGTTAATATATTCAGAATGTTTGAGACTTTGTCTCGGTATACTGTTATTGAAAATATCTTACGTTCTCCCCCTTTTTTCCAGGAATCAAAAAGAAATATAATCAAAAATAATAAGAGTAAAAAAGGATGATTTATATTAAAACTAATTTCAATAACATTTTTCAGAAACAGATAAGACAAGCTGATGAATGCAGAAAACAAGTTAAAAAATCTAAGATGGAGGGGGAAGTCGTGTGAACAACGCTTCCAGCAAGCTCTTAATCTAAGTGCTTAATTCTTCTTGCTTTCCCAGCATATCATTGATTTCTTTGGTTGTGTCTTCTTGCTTATCGAATCTTGTATGGATAACATCATTCTCCTTCTTTAGCTCTTCCAGAGTTTCCATGACCAGAGATGGAGCTGGTGTTTCTTCAGAGGATGCAAGTCTTTCAAAACACTCTGCAACATCTTATAATTCAATTGCTTCTTCAGTTGTATTTTCCTTTTCTTGAATAACAACCAGAGGGTGACTATTAGAACATGGTGCATTGACTTCTAAAGGTTGGTGCTCTTTCCAGGGAGCATTGTCCATCAGAAGAATTTCTTTTTTTCCCATTGACTCAGAACTTGATCTTTGAGAGCTTTCAGCTGATCACTGAAGTTATGTTGAGCCATTTCATAACTTAATTCTTTCGCTTCTGGGATTCAGAGTTGAACCATTTTCTGAATCGATCCAAATGAGAATCAGAAGCAGTAGGATTTGAATTTTCTATACTTGCTTGCTTCAAAAAATTCACCCATTCTTGTAATTCTGTTCCAAAAAATAAACAAGTTCTTACCAACATCTGTTTTGGTTATGGTTGGTTTAGGTTTGGGAATGACAATTTTATTTGAGGTTGAAGTTAGGTGGTCCAACGCTTCTAGGTCAATAATGGTTCTGAGATGATCAGCTGGACAATTAATGGGAGAGGGAGTAGGAGAATCAGAAATTATGATTGATGAGCGAGGAGTTTTTGGTGGTGTGGAATGATAGGGTGATGGTATTTCTGGAATGTCAATTATGGAGAGAGGTTGACGAACCATAAGAGGTTCTGTTATTCCAGGAATATGGGTAGTGGTATCAGAGTCTGTAAAAGAATCTTCTGATTGGTTTGCGGTAGCGTGTTGATTTTCTGGTTCAGGGGTTTTAAAGTTTAGATTTTCAGTTTGGGGAGTGTGAGGGTTTTCATTTTTTAGTTGAGGAGAATGGAGGTTTTGATGTTCTGGTTGTGGATTATGGAGGTTTGGATTTTCTTGGGTAGGTGTTTGAAAGTCTTCATCAAATAGATCAATTTCAGAAAGAACAATTGCAAGTTCTGACTGATTTTGTTCTAGATGAGAATTGGGAGATTGAGGTTCGTTTAGGAAGTTGCCAAGGGTTACAGAAGGATCAAA